>CM040121.1:358668557-359268557 GCA_022559845.1 Amorphophallus konjac | reverse complement strand
ATTTGGAATTCAAGATCTCTCCTTCTTGTATCGACATAAGCCCTTTGCCTAGACTGAGCAACTTGTAGTCTTTCTCTAATCATTTGTATTCTTTCAGTGGTAACCCTTACCATGTCTGGACCTAGCAGTTGTTTCTCTCCAACTTCGTCCCAGCATAAGGGTGATCGGCAACTCCTTCCGTATAAAGCTTCGAAAGGTGCCATTTGTATACTTGCCTGGTAGCTATTATTGTATGCAAATTCCACCAACGGCAAGTGATCATGCCAGCTTCCATCGAAATCAATGATGCATGCTCTGAGCATATCTTCAACCACCTGATTTGTTCTCTCGGTCTGACCATCCGTTTGAGGATGAAAAGCTGTACTAAAGTTAAGCCTTGTTCCCAACGAATGTTGTAATCCCTTCCAAAAATGAGAAGTAAAACGGAGATCTCTGTCAGACATGATTGAAATAGGAATACCATGTAATCTGACTATTTCCTTGATGTATAATGCAGCCAAAACATCAACTGTCCATCGGCTCTTTATTGGCAAGAAATGCGCCGATTTAGTCAATCGGTCAATAATAACCCATATTCCATCATGTCCTCCTTTTGATTTAGATAAACCCATAATGAAATCCATGCTAATATTCTCCCACTTCCATTTGGGAATATCTAGAGGATGTAATTTTCCAGCAGGCTTTTGGTGTTCCGCCTTGACCTGTTGGCACGTGAGACAGCGCGACACGTAGTCCGCTATTTCCCTTTTCATGTTGGGCCACCAAAAATTCCTCTTCACATCTTGGTACATTTTGGTAGATCCAGGATGAATCGTGTACCTTGATCTATGAGCTTCATCTAATATCTTCTTCTTTAACTCGGGACAATCCGGTATGCAAGTTCTATTCCTGAACATTAATCTTCCTTCACAAGTTCTTTGGAAATCAGATTGTCCTTCCAGTTTGCCCTTGATTTCCACTAATATTGGGTCATTATCCTGAAGTGCTTGTATTTCAGTTAATAGGTCTGGCTGAATGCTTATATGAGACAATGTGACACATTGAAAGTCTGTGTCCATGCTTATATTGAATTCAGAGAATTGCTCCAGCAACTTCCATTCTTGAATCATAGAATTGGCTAACAGTGCTCTCGGCTTTCGACTAAGGGCATCTGCTATGTGATTACCCTTTCCGGGATGATATTGTATATTGAAGTCGAAGTCCTTGACATATTCTAGCCAATGTCTTTGCCTCATATTTAATTCCTTTTGTGAAAAGAGATACTTGAGACTCTTGTGATCAGAGTATACAGTAAACTGTACTCCATAAAGATAATGTCTCCATATTTTGAGTGCAAATACTACCGCGGCTAATTCTAAGTCATGGACGGGGTAGTTCTCTTCATGCTTCTTTAATTGACGAGAAGAGTAAGCTATAACCTTTCCTTGTTGCATTAGAACACATCCGAGGCCAATGCCAGAAGTATCAGTGTATACCTCGAATTTCTCTCCTTCCATTGGTAATGCTAAGACAGGAGCTGTAGTAAGATGATCCTTGAGAGTTTGGAAGCTTCTTTCACATTCCTCACTCCATTCGTAACAGATCTCCTTGCGAGTTAACCTCGTAAGTGGTACGGCGATCTTAGAAAAGTCTTTGATGAATCACCGATAGTAGCCCGCAAGACCTAAGAAACTTCAGATCTCGCTAGCATTGGTCGGTCTTTCCCAATTTTTCACAGCTTCAACTTTTGATGGATCTACTGATAAGCCATCCTTTGATATAACATGTCCTAGAAAAGTCACTTCCTCAAGCCAGAACTCACACTTGCTGAGTTTGGCATATAATCGGTTTGTCCTTAATATTTGTAATGCAATCCTCAAATGCTCCTCGTGCTCTTCCTTAGTCTTGGAATAAATAAATATATCATCGATGAAGACCACCACGAATTGATCTAAATAAGGCCTGAATATACTATTCATTAACTGCATAAAGGCAGCAGGGGCATTTGTTAGTCCAAAAGGCATAACAACAAATTCATAATGGTCGTACCTACTTCTGAATGCGGTTTTATGAATGTCATCATCCTTGATTCTTAGTTGATGATATCCTGACCTGAGATCAATCTTTGAAAAATACTTGGATCCAGATATTTGATCAAATAACTCATCGATTCTTGGTAGTGGATACTTGTTCTTGATAGTGAGATGGTTCAACTGTCGATAGTCGATGCATAGTCTCATGGATCCATCCTTCTTCTTTACAAATAGCACAGGCGCTCCCCACGGGGAAGTACTCGGTCTAATGAATCCTTTCTTAAGAAGTTCCATTAATTGCTCCTTCAACTCCTTGAGTTCAGTAGGGGACATTCTATAAGGTGCCTTAGAAACTCGACCCGCACCAGGGACTAAATCGATGGTGAAGGCCACTTCTCTTTACGGGGGTAATCCAGGCAAATCCTCCGGGAACACATCCGGAAATTCTTGCACAACTGGGATATCTTCTATCTTAGTTTCCTGAGCCTCCTTAATCGTGACAAATGCAAGGAAAGATACACATCCTTTCCTTATTAGCTTGCTAGCTCGGAGAGCCGAAATAAGAGGTGACTCGCTCCGACTCTTAGGGCTAGAATAGACTAGTTCTGGAAAGTCCTTGAAAGTAACCTTGCTATTGCGGCAATCGACTGTTGCCTGATATTTGGATAACCAATCCGCTCCTAATATGACATCATACTCCTTTAGATCTAAACATATGAGATTGATAGGAAGATTTCTTCCTTTCACCAAGACTTCACAGTTTTGATAATGGTGAGTAATATCGGTTTCGTTTCCGAGAGGAGTAGATAAAATTATTTTCATCCATTCCGGTTCCATAGGTAGGGGGTTAGCAAACTTCTTGGAAATAAAAGAATGTGAGGCACCCGTATCAAATAAGACATGTGCATACTTGGAACAAACTTTCAGTGTACCTTCTACTAGTCCGCCTTCTTCTTCTTCGGTCTCCTTAATTGCGTGAAGACGAGCGTTCTTGGTTACCGGGCGCTTTCCGTCACCGGTTTGATCATTAAGTAATGGGCAATCGGGAATCCGATGCTCACGGCTCCCGCAATGGAGACATGCTCCAAGTTTTCTCCAGCACTCTTCGGCTTTATGACCAGCCTTGTCACAATGCTTGCATATTATATTCGAAGGTGTAGTAGTGATAGAAAAGATCTTGGTCTTCTTAAATTTTTGGTCTTGAGAAGAAGTACCTCCAGTGCTAGTCCTCTTCTTGAAGTTGGGTTTAAAGGAACCCGAACTTGTAACTTGTTCCTTCTTATCCTTCCCACGGATCCTATCTGATAGCTCCGTGGCATCTTCTAACAATTGAGCTCGGCGTACTATCTCTGAGTAGACCTGAATATCCATTGGCGCCAGCTGGGTAATATATTGGGGCCTGAGCCCATTAAGGAACCTCCTAGCTTTCATCTTCTCGGTGCTAACTAAGTGCTTAGCATACCGAGACAATCTAGAGAATTGTGCCTCGTACTCCGCCACCGATAACGACCGTTGTTTGAGTGCGGCAAATTCGGTAGCTTTCTTTTCTTGGACTCGGTCTGAAAAATATTTATTGTTGAAATGTTCAACAAATTCTTCCCAAGTAATTTGGTCTTGATTTATAGTAGCTTCGACTGACTCCCACCAGCATCGGGCATCCCTTTCTAGTTGGAAAGTAGCTAATAAGACTTTATCTTAATCCGTGCACTGCATAACACGGAATATACGCTCCGTTTCCCTGATCCAGTGCTCTGCGTCATCCGGATCAGTAGAACCTATGAATTTGGGAGGGTTCATGTTCTTGAAGACTTGGTGGAGACTTCCGGCTCGTTGTGCACCTCCCTGTGCTACTTGTTGCAGCACCTGAGTCATGCCTTGAAGTGTACGCTGCATGTTGTGCCACTGAGCACGTTCGGCAGCCATTATCCTACAATTACAATAACTATATTAGTATATACTTGCGTTAAGGGCTTTTAAGTTTTTATGTTAACTCAACCCTTGGTTCTACCCAATCTCACCGGTTAAAGGTTAAACCTATCCTTGGACTTGGGTTTTCCTAGGAATTGAATAACCCTAGGCTCTGATACCACAAAAACTATCACGTCCCGAGAGCGGAAGATACCCGGAGACGCGTGACGAGTTTATATCAATCATGTCAATCAGAGTATTAGTGTATTCGACACCAAAATCAGAGATGCGCAAAAGTAAAGATAACCCAATCCTTTATTCCTTCATAAGAATATGTCTATTACAAACCTTGAAGTACTAACTAAAATGAAGGAAAAATACAAGGTTGACTCAAGAAAATATGAAAAAGACTAGATAACACGGAAGAAGCTCTATCTCTTTCACTCTCGATTTTCCCCATCCGTTTGAGTTCCCTCATCGTCGGACTTACCTGAAAAGTAGGGAAACATTAAGTGAGCGAACGCTCAGTAGGAAATTATATCTCAAGAACTAGCAATGGGTTTAAGTAATTACATCTTTCATGAATGCACTATAGCTATGCATGCTCGCATAAAATGACAAGATAGAGAGAGTGTATAACAAAAGATAGCAAGAAGAACTAGTCATGAACTTTCAAGAACTTATATCAAAAGATATCAAGATATTCAAGCAAGTGTATTCATCATGTCATGTTGGAATTTGGCTATCACGTTCAAGCACGCAAGTATGAAATTACCCTTTCTCAGGTCACGCAAGTCATGTAATATCAAGTCAAGTACAAGTACAAGATTTGTGGAATGTTTAATCAAGCTAGTCATGCACTTCGGTATAATGCTAATACCGTGATCAATCAACTCCCATGGGCACAAGTACTTTCGGGTGCTCCTCCTAGGACCAGATCGGGCCCTATATGCGCAGGCATTAATCATGTATTTTAACATCCACTTTTGTGTATAGCCAATGTGAAATTTCAAGAATAAAGCTTGTAGACATGTAGGGTAAACTTGGATAGAGTAGAGTCCAAAAACATGACACTTGACATAGAATGGCGATAATAACGGTACAATCACGATTATTGATAAAACTAGGTGAAATTGGTTCCCTAACTTGGGTACCATGACAAGCAAGTATGGACCCTCTTTATATAGAATTGAGGTCCACATGAACAGCACATCAATGGCAAGATGTCCCCATTCTTAATATAGAATTGAGGTCCACAAGAACATCATGTTGAATATAGAATTGGGGTTCACAAGAACATCATCAAATGGCATGATAACCTCATCCCATTAAGAGAATTCTCATGATACACACTTTGCATAACATGAGGGCCAGTATACCATGTTTCTATAGAATGACATGGCAAAATAGTGTAATGAGTTTTTATGGTACAACCAGCTCAGTCGGCCTTGAGGGAATCCAAGGCTCAAGGAGTGTTATGGAGGTCTCTATGACTAACTCGCTAGTCCAAAGGAACGGAATGTCCAATGGAGAGCTTGTATGTCAATGAGAGTTAAGGGGGTAACGTTAAAACATCATGAAACATGGGACTATATTCACGGACTGGAATATAGTGCCGATATATATATATATATATATAAAACCCTTCGGTTGACAGTAATCAGTGTAAAACAGTAATACAGAAAATAGCGACTTAAACTAAGTCATTAATTATCCAATTAACGCCTTTCTAAGGGGCGTTTATTCACAATTTGACGACGTACACAGCAGTCGTCCATTCTTTATTTCTATTTTTACCTAAATTTCCAATATTATGAAATTTAACAAAATCGCGCCCTGGTCAGGGGCGTTACCTTTCAATTTGCGCCCTGATATGGGGCGTCGGTTCAATAAGAAACGCCTTTGTGCAGGTCGTTAATTAAATAATTTTCCAAATTTCAGATATTAAATTTTCCGGAAATAGGTACATGGTCAGGACCAGAAAAATAGCAGGATTCAATCAGGATGAACATGCATTAAATTAGGTTAATGGTTTCATAGATATAGGATTTTAAACATGGGTAATTATCAATTTATATGAAATTGACGACTCCTGGGTAGGGCGTCAAAACAAGAATTAGCGCCCTAGTGTGGGTCGCTTATTTTAAGTTAGCGCCCTGGTCAAGGGCGTTGCTTTGAAAATTGCATAGAAACAGTTGAAACCACAATAAAACTATATGCATGGAGGATCGATGATATTATTAAAGATATTAAGCTAGTTTGGGCTACGTTCTTGAGAAAACCTACCTTTATGAAGATTTTGACCGACGAACGGATGAAGGTTCAATAATAACGATGCTCTAATCTTCTGGAAGCAGAGGAAGATGATAAGGAAAAACTCCTCCGACAATTCGGTATTTTGAAGAAGATGTAGACGATGATGAAGACCCTTCGTTCTTCAGCACGTCAACCTATAGAACACATGAAGAATATTAGTATCCTTCATGACTAAGAATTATGGACAGAGGAAGAAAACGGTACGAAGAACCACCTGTTCTTCACGCAGTAGCAACAGCTTTAGGATTTGATCGGATAGGGTTATTTATAGGATTTTGGGCATCCTAATAGAGTTTGAATTTGATTAAGGGTAGTATTCCCTTGATAGAGTCCTTACTATATTCTACCCTCGATGTAGTTATCCATAACTTGCTCTGGATAGACTCCTGGGTCGAACGAAACTCGAACTGAATTAACGGCTTAAGCGAGGGCGTCGAATTTAAATTGACGCCTTGTGGAGCGTCGTTACTTATGTAAACGCGCCCATGTAGAGGGCGTTTCATTTCCTTTCCTTAATTTTTTTTTTTGTCGTTTAAAATTTGACGCCCTATTGTCTAGGCGTCCCTTTTAAATTAACGCCTTATTCAGAGGCGTTTCCTTTTGAATTAGCGCCTTGATAAAAGGTGTTATTTTCCTCTTGATCAATGATTTACCCTTTTATGCTCTTTGTCATCTATTTACTTATCTTTTATTTTTAATTTGATATATTTAAAAATCTTGCTTTTATCAGGGTCGCTACAGTGATGGTGAATGAAGATGTGGCGGTGGATAGTTTACCAACGGTGTTGGTAACCATCACAAGGGGGCCCTCTATTTCATTTTCTGAGTCAGAACTAGCTCCCCCAGAGGCACGTCAGATGCCACTCTGTATTACCATTTCTTTGAATAAAGTGGCTGTTGAGTCTGCCCTTGTGGACACAGGAGCATCGATAAACGTGTGTCTGTTGAGTACCCTCCGTGCCTGTAACATTTCAGAGGATATCCTTAAGCCAACCCCCACCACAATAGCAGCATATGACAATTCCAAGCGTGCTTGTCACGGGGTCATGACTGTACAGGCCGAGCTAGGGCCGTTGGTTATGGACGTGGAGTTTTACGTGTTGGACATAGACCCAATGTTCAAAGCTATTCTGGGTCATCCATGGATAAACAGTTTAAATGCCGTACATTCAACCGCCCATCAATGCCTGAAATTCCCATTCTAGGGCCGGGTGGTTAAAGTGAAAAGCATCTCCACCGTCCAGTCTGTTGATGCCATCACAGATAAGATTCTCCCTACACTGTGGCCAAGTAATAGGCCAATTTTGTCAGTAATGGATTTGAATTATTCATGGGCATATGCGTCACGCAAGCCCGCCACTGCACCAACAAATGTCAAGATCAAGTCCAAGATAAGAGATTCAATGGGGTGGCACATGATTCAGAAATTGGGTTATCAGCCGGGCCTGGGTCTCGGAGCACAATTATAGGGACGGACCAAGCCCGTCCCTAAAGGTAGGAAGATGGGCCGCCGAGGTGTTGGCTACTGTGATTCAACAATGTCAATACTTGGAGACTCTGGGCCGTTGACGTGGGACTATCGACAACATTTTGTGAAAGGGCCGTTGCAGCCCGGCACTCTGAAGCAACCACCGCCATGTGCTGATATGAAGATTGACGTCGCCTGTGATGATTCTGACCCACCGCCGCCGCTGAAGGGGTTGGTGGGTGATATGGAAGATTTTGCTGGTTGTTTTGAAAAGTTGTTTAGTAAAAGAGAAGACCATCCGAGAAAGAAGGAGATGCAACTGGTGAAGCATTCTCCAACGCAGCTGGTCCGCCGAGGGCCACGGGAAGTGGGGAGCTCTATCACTACCTTTTCTCTGTCCCCGTCCCGTCTTGCCTCTTTGTTCCAACAATTAGGGTTTGTCCCCCGTTCCCCTCCAATTATGGTCGACCCGTACTTCACGGAGAGACCACCTGAAAATTAATTTATTCCATGTGCTTGCGGGCGTTGCCCGCCTATTGATCTTTCAACCTTGTTTACTCCTCCTCCCCCCAATGCTCAACTCCATGAGATGTAATTTCAATCCTTTGATCTGTTCTTCGATTGCATCTTCCCCGATTTGTTCCCCATGCAACTACCTCCTCCTCCGTCCTCATGTTCCGTGATCTCCTCCGGCATCCAAAAAAAATGCCAATTTTAAAACGGAGGTTTCAATGGAAGATTACGCTATGTTCTGCTCAGCTTCCCAGGGGCATGAGACCCCTATTCCTTTTCCGGAAGATTTCGTATCTCCTAGGTTAGGTGTACAGTGTGCAGAGTCTCCTAGGTTAGTGGAGTCAGTTGGTGTAGAGTCTAGTTCGAGTCTAGTCAGCCCATCCTCGTCTGCAGCGCACCCTGTGACTCGTCGTCCTAAATCCATCCCTGATAGGTTTTTGTAAGATTTGGCCGAGAGGTGCCATGCCCTCCTTAGGTGCCCAGAGTTTGTAGAGACCACAATTGTTTTAGAAGAAGATAAGGAATTGGATGGGGTGTGGAGCAATGACAGATTAGGGGTATATGAAATTGTGAATGAGAAGGACCCAGCTGATGATGAGGAAAGCGATGTGGATGACACTATTGATCTGTACGCACAAGGTTTGAAGAGGTTTGACGAACCATCCTCGGTAGTGGATGAACCCACTAAGGAAATTAATCTTGGAACCGAAGATGACCCCAAGCCCATACTTATTTCTGCTAATCTCCCTCCTC
Source organism: Amorphophallus konjac (assembly GCA_022559845.1). Lineage (NCBI taxonomy): Eukaryota > Viridiplantae > Streptophyta > Magnoliopsida > Alismatales > Araceae > Amorphophallus > Amorphophallus konjac. The sequence continues at coordinate 359,259,587 of CM040121.1, read as the reverse complement.
AGGTTGAAGAGGAGCTCATCAAGGTTTTGAGGGAGTATAGCGATTCGTTTGTCTGGTCCTATGAGAACATGCCGGGTCTTGACCCCACATTGGTTGAACATCGATTGATTCTTAAACCAGGGGCAACACCCGTTAAGCAGAAAGCGAGAAGATTCCACCCACAGATGGCCTTAAGGATAAAGGAAGAAGTTAACAAATTGCATAAAGCCAGGTTTATTAGAGTTGTTTTATATCTGCAGTGGGTGGCAAACATAGTCCTGGTAATGAAAAAGGATGGCAAAATTCAGATTTGTATCGATTTCAGGGACTTAAATAAGGCATGTCCGAAAGATGATTTCCCGCTTCCTCACATTGATGTATTGGTGGATAACACAGATGGATATGAAGCCCTCTCGTTTATGGATGGTTATTCTGGATATAACCAAATCCGTCTGGCTCCTGAGGATCAAGAGAAGACCTCATTCACTACGCCCTGGGGCACATACTGCTATGTTGTTATGCCATTTGGATTAAAGAATGCAGGTGCTACTTATTAGAGGGCAATGATGGCTATCTTCCACGACATGATGCATGTCTATTTAGAAGCTTACGTGGATGATATTTTGGTAAAGTCGAGGTCTCAAGAGGAACACCCCGCCATTCTAGCCAAAGTATTGCAAAGGGCTAGGGAATATAAATTGAAGATGAATCCAAAGAAATGCGTGTTCGGAGTTGCATTAGGGAAGTTACTCGGGTTTATAGTTAGTAAACGGGGGATTCAGATCGATCCGAATAAAGCAAAGGCCGTTATGGAGATGTTGCCGCCTAAGAACATCATTGAACTCCGAGGTTTGATTGGGCGCTCACAATTCATTTTTTGATTTATATCTCAACACTCGCAAAGATGCCACCCATTCTATGAATTGTTAAAGGCGGGAGCAAAGTTCGAATGGAATGAACAATGCCAAAAGGCCTACGAGGAGCTTAAGGTTTATCTTTCTAATCCTCCGGTTCTGTAACCACCCGTCCCTAGGAAACCCTTGATCCTATACATTTCTGTGATTAAGGACTCCCTAGGAGTTGTCCTGGCTCAGGTAGATGATGAAGGAAAGGAAAGGGCAGCATACTACCTTTCGAGGTTGTTTAATCCCGCTGAATCCAAGTATACTACCATGGAGAAGACCTGTGCAGCGCTAGTGTGGGTAGCTCAGAAGCTCAAACACTATTTTCTTGCCCACGAGGTTAGGCTGATCTCTAGAATGGACTCCATTTGTTATCTTTTAGAAAAGCCTATCCTTTCTAGCCGATTAGCTCGCTGGCAGAGCTTTCTTTCCCAGTTTGACATCACCTTCATCGTCCAGAAAGTAATCAAGGGGTATGCCATTGCTGAGCGCCTCGCTCATTCTCCCATCCCTCGCACTGATTCAATCTAGGACGAGTTCCCTGATGAACACTTGGCAGTAATCACTCATCTTCCTTTTTGGTCTCTTCATTTTCATGGTGCTCTCAATTCCTAGGGCAGTGGAATCGGCACCGTTCTCCTTACTCCGGAAGGGGTAACCATCCCTATCGCTTATCAACTCTCATTTCCTGCCATGAATAATATAGCCGAGTATGAGGCTCTCCTTGCCAGTCTGAAGCACGCCTACCTCTTGGGCGCTCGATACCTTAACATCATAGGAGACTCTCAGTTGGTGCTGCGTCAAGTTTTGTCAACTTACCGCACCCGTGACCCTAAGCTTAAGCCCTATCAAGATCTGGTCACGCTCTTGGCTAGGCAATTCCGAAAGCTTATCTATATTCACACTCCTCGTTCTCAGAACATTTTGACTGATGCCCTGGCATCACTAGCTTCTTCTCTTTCACTTCCCCCCAGTCGTGCCACTGACACCATTGTGGTCCAGCGGTTAGACGCCCCTTCTCTTTAGGATCCCTGGTTTGACAACCTTAGGAAATCTGTGGAAAGGAGGGTAGAAAGGGAAGAGGTGAGAGAAGTTTCGTTAACTGAGCTTGAAGAGATCATAGAAGAAGAAGAATTGCCGTGGTATTATGAGATTGAGCAGTATTGTAGGGATGGTTCATTTCCGGAGACGGTAAACACCGAGCAACGAAAGGCCATTAGAAGAGTCGCCGCAAGATACACGATTGTTGTTGGAGAATTGTATAGGCGAGCTCTCAATGGAGTTCTAATGAGGTGTCTAGATGACGATGAGGCTTGGAAGGTAGTAGAAGCAGCTCACTCCAGTGAGTGTGGAGGGCACGTAAATGGGCAGGCGTTGGCGAAGAAGATTCTTAGGCAGGGCTATTACTGGCCAACCCTAGAAGAAGATTGTTCCACCTATGTCCGTAGGTGTCTTCAATGCCAGCTCCATGCTTACAAGATCCATGCTCCTGCTTCTTCTCTTCATCCTCTTTCTACTCCTTGGCCATTTTCCATGTGGGCCTTTGATATCATTGGACCTCTCGGTGACCCGAATTCCGCAGTCAAGCAGAAGTCCTTCATCCTGACGGCTACGGAGTACTTCACCAAGTGGGCGGAAGCTGAAGCCTATGTAGAAATCAAAGCCACCACAGTATGCCGCTTCATCCTGAAGAATATCATCTCGCAGTTTGGAGTCCCAAGTGATATCGTCACCGACAACGGGGCTCAATTCGTTTCTCAAGAACTCCGGGACCTCTGTAAGAAGTTTAATATATCATTGCATCATTCATCACCATACTACCCCTACGGTAATGACTAGGCTGAGGCCATGAACAAAACCCTTCTTAAAATAATCAATAAAACATGCGAGTCACACAAATTCGCTGATTGGACCGATAAACTGGTAGAAGCTCTATGGGCTTATCGCACCTCCGTCCGTACTCCCACGGGGTAAACTCCTTTTGCTCTCACCTATGGGATGGAGGAGGTACTCCCATACGAGATCTTGATCCCTTCCCTAAGGGTGCAGCTGGACAAAGAACTTAATCTCGACGAGTGTCGAGAGGCGTTGCTAGTCCAACTGGAACTCTTAGACGAGAAGAGGCTTAACGCGGCCAATCATGTTTCGGTTTATCAAAAGCGTGTCTCGCGGTATTTTCAAAAGAAGGTTATCGAACGAAAACTCCAAGTGGGTAACATGGTTTTGAAACGCAAATTTATCAGGTCAGCATGTCCCAGGTCTAAGCTGCAACCCAACTGGGAAGGGCCGTTTGTAGTTAAGTAAGTCTATCCGGGTAATACGTATCGTCTAATCAATACGGAGGGCGAAGAATTACCAAATCCATGGAATGGGCTATATTTAAAATATTTTTCTCCATAGAGTCAAACCAGCAACGACTTGGTGGCGGGGTGCGCCTTCACTTGATCACGAAAGGAAATCCCTGGTTCAACATTTCACACACTACACGACCCCCGTGGGTCGGTTTCCTTCTTTTGCATAACACCGTTTCTCCTTTGGCCCTACTTCGAGGAGGGTGAAAGTCCTTGTTTTTTCCTTCTCTCTCGGCTGAAAATAGGGGCAAAGGGTGAATAAGGGGGTGAGAACTGATCTAGACCCCCCAATAAAAGAGGTCTCAAATAGAGGCAGTCCATTATGACCTTATTCCGTAAAAAGAACAAAAAAGAAAAGAAAGAAAGGAATGAAGGAAAGGGGCAAAAATCAAGGCTAAAAGCTCGTAAGCTCGAAGCTCTCAAAAAATTTTGAAAGTCCCCAAAACAATAAAACTAGGCACGACAAGAGTGGCAGTACAGTTTCCCCGCGGGACGTTATGAGCCCGATCGTATGCGTGCCTAGAGCGGAAGTAGGTTCGAGGATGAACACAAAGCCCCGGCACATCTGACCAAATTCTTTAAAAGGGGGGTGTTGTGAGAAGAACTCAACCCCTAAAAACCTCTATACCTATCGCCAACTTTTCTGTTAAAATCTATTTTATTTTTCAAGGAATGGACCCTACCCCGGGTATGGCCTCGGTAGAGGCACCGTTAAAGCAAGGTCAATACCAGCCACGGGCGGTCCTTTATATTGCACATTGAGCCCGGGAGGCCCCTGGTGAGATAGGAGGTTCCCTGTCGTCAGGTCTAACTGGTTTCAAAATCCAAAAAAATTAATATTTCAAAATCTAAAAAAATCAAATATTTCAAAATCCAAAAAAATCAAACATTTCAAAATCAAAAAAAGTCAAATATTTCAAAATCTAAAAAAATCAAATGTTTTAAAATCTAAAAAAATCAAATATTTCAAAAATCCAAAGAAATCAATATTTCAAAACTCAAAAAAATCAAATATTTCAAAATCAAAAAAAATTCAAATATTTCAAAGTCCAAAAAAATCAAATATTTCAAAATAAAAAAAATCAAATATTTCAAAGTCCAAAAAAATCAAATATGTTCAAAATCCAAAACAAAATCAAATATTTTGAAATCCAAACAAAAATCAAATATTTTCAAAATTTCAAAAAAAAAATTTCTGGATTTGCATTCATAGCATCCATTGCATTCATTTGACATTTGTTATTTGCCTATTTAAGAAGGCTTACCCCTTGACCAAAAATCAAGAACTGGTCATTTCCTAACTTGTTATAGGCAAGGGGTTAAGCCTAAAACAGATTTAATCTATTTTCTGTATTTTTATGTGTGCAGGGGTAGGTTGAAGCTGAAAAATTCAGTTGGCTCGTGACTGTGTGAATGTTAAAGTTTTATCCCAACCTACGAGATCACATCAAGGAAAAAACCCAAAGCCCAAAACCCAAAGCTCAAACTCAATCCAATCATCATCTTTATTCATTCCATATATCAAACTTTCTAAGCACAAGTCCTATCCAACATCATCATGAAACAAATAAAAATCACTCAGTCCTCCGCTGGACATCCCCGCGGGGACGTTTCTCTCTCAGCTCTCTAACATAGGCCTGGCGCGTCACCGGGATCTCTGCAACCTCTGCTAGTAGGGTAAGCACCCTGCTCACCTCCCACATGATCAGGGCACTCCTGACTGCCTGCTCGTCCTCCTCTGTATTGATCCTCCTCGCCTGTAGTGCGGGAAGATGGGGTAGTGCTGGTAGAACAGTCCGGGGTAGTCCAACCTGTAGGTAGCACCGATGTGGGCTGTACATCGCCAGTGCGGTGTCACTCACGAGCCTCAAGTCCAAGCCCGACCTCCTGGGAACTCTGACTGTGGTATCACGGAGGAAGTCCGGGCGCATCACGAACCAATCCAGGGGCAGCATGTTGATGTGCAGTCGCCACTCATCCCTGTTCTTCTTTTCTGCTGTCCTGCACTCTACCTGTGGGGAGAATCCGAACGCGCCACCTATGAAGAAGAGGGGGTGGCTCCCGAAGATCCTGCTAGCTGAAGTGACATCCTCCTTGTAGATGAATTTCATCCTAACACCCATCCAACACTCTAGAAGGATCATAGAACCAAACAGGGGACCTCCTAAGGCTACTGAGGTGAGGCCCTCGTACAAGTAAGCAAGGATGGCTTGGGAGGTGGAAAGTCCCTGCCATAGGCCGCTAATGGTACTAAGAAGGGGAATCTCTAGCACATGGTCAACTGAACGAAACAAGATGGCCCCGCACAAGCAAATGGACGCAGCCTTAGCTATGGCGTCATCCCACCCACACCTGTTCTTGCAATGCTCCACTACCCACTGGCTAAGAGGAAGAAGGTGAATCTGACGTGGGCCTACGAAAGTATGGACATCCTTGCTATCTGGTATGAACCCTCCCAAGATGAGCCTAGGATCTATAGGGGCAACAGTATGACACACTGAGTCTTCCCCTCCCACCTGGGACCTGGGTAAAGAGAAGTAGGTCTCTACCTGCTCCAATAAGATAGTGGTCTCGAACGATGGGAAAATGAATGTATGAGTTTGAGGTTGCCAAATTTCAACTAAGGCTGAGATGCTGTGCCAATCAAGAGAAAGCTTTGGGTAGTTCTGACCTAACACTAGGAGAGGTTGTAAGTGCCAAGATCTCAGGATAGATGTCACTCTTAGGGGCAAGGCTCGGACCATGGGAGCCAACCACTTCAAGGTGGAATACCGCCTGGGGCTAGGGAGAAGCTGAGGTGGGAAGAAAAAAGATGGAAAAAAAGAGAGGAAAGAAAAGCATGTAATTAAATGAAAGAATTGAATTGAACAAAATCATGATTAACTTACCTCTCTCACAGGGCTCGAGCTGTGATGTTGCGGGATCGCAGTCAGTCGTTGGAGCACTTCCCGCTCCTTCCTGGCCAACTTTGGCCCTTCAAAAGATGCTCCCTCCATGGAACTCCCCTCTAGGGCCCTCTTCATGGTGATTTGGTGGTGAATAGCAAAGGTTTCAAGGCTTAGAAGGAGGAGGATGTGTGAATCACGAATTTAGGCTCCCCCTCCTACTTATAGGGCTTGTTAGGAAGCCTAGGTCTCTTGAGATCGGGTTGGAAAAGTCTAGGACAGGTTAAGATGAGGTTTGGATGGGTTTGAAGCAGTTTGCCCTCAGGTTAAGGACTCTCCAGGAGAGTCCCATTCAAGTTCGCAGGATGCCCCGTTGGACGGTCTTACGATAGACCACCTATCTCATTGCGCGGCCCCTTACGGACCGTTTATCATCTTTCAAAGAATTCGAGGGCAGGAGTTTTAGCGGCCTAAATTAGACTATTCGTCTTCTTATGCGGCCTGTGGTAAACCGTTCAACATTCAGAACGGTTAATATAAGACCGTTCAATTTCCCTCAGAATGGTCTATTACGGACCGTGTGTTACTTTAAATGGCCCACCGAGAATTGTTCTTCTGATCTGAAGCCCTTGTCCAACAAGTTGTGCACCTGTTCAACTTGTAGTCGTGCTGTCTCTCATCTCACTCATTTGGCGTCTCTCATCTCACTCATTTGGCGTCTCTCATCTCACTCATTTGACGCCCTCATCTCACTCATTTGATGTCATTCATCTCACTCATTTGGCATCACGCTCTCTCTCTCTCTCACTCGGAGTCGGCGTCCCTCTATCTCACTCATGGTCGTGTCACGTCACACCCATAGTCGTGCCTCACCCGTAGTCGTCGTTTCTCACTCACGCACTCGTGTCGAGTCAGTAGCCGCGTTCATCCATTCATTCATCCATTCATTCATAGAAATAGACAAACAAGAAAGACATATCACTATCATATCATATCATGTACAAAGGTCGGGCCACGTACGAAAGTCAGGACTGTCCCTCTCCCTGGCCCCCGTCGCTGTCTCTGGCTCCCTCGTGCCTCTTTGGTGGAGGCATCGCTGAAACCGCCTCGTCACGCTAACGTCGCCGACGCCGCTCATCCTCCTCATTCCTCCGGTGGTCGGAGGAGCCTGTAAAGTAACCCCTAACAGATCCATGAGTGCCGTGGCTGCCGCTCGTAGTCACTCGGTTGCGCTCTCGACTCACCTCTCTCATGCCCGCCACCATGCCCTCCAATCTGGCAACCTGTAACCGGGCCTGCTCCGCCTCAGCCCAGTAGCGCTCCGCCTCGGTCGCGCTGGCTCGGAGTCGCTCCAGCTCAGCCCGAAGAAGCGCCGTCTCCCGCTCGTCTGCTGGTCGGCTCTGTGCTACCTCCTCTCGCACATGGGCCACCTCCTCCCGAGCCGCTGCCCAGCTCTGCTCAAGCTCGGTCCTAAGGCGGGTCAGCTCGGTCGTCTGCATACACATATCATTTTCAGTCAATTGCATTTCATACATATCATAAGCATAAATACCAAGGGAAGTGTAGTGATTTGCGTACCCTCTCGGTGAGCGCCACCTCGGCCGCCTTGGCCCGCCCTACCATCCGAGTGAAGTCGGCCTCCCGCTCGGCCCGATCTGCAGTAGTCTGGGTAGAAGAAGAAGAAGGAGAATCGGCCCCCTATCGCTGGGCACCCTCGGCGCGCTGCATCCAAAACTCCAGGTCAGTCACATGCACAATCATAATCATAAGCATTTGCATAGTTTAAAGAGTTTAGGGCTTATAAAACTCACCAGTAAGGCCAGGGCCTGTCGGGCCTCGTCCCGTTCCGTGATGGTGGAGTGCAGGAGCCCCTGCAGCTCCGCCAGTCATCCCTCAGGGTCAATCTGCATTTAGAAGTCCATGTGTCAGTGCATCATATAAGAATCATAAGCATAATACACAGAGTTTGAGTTTAGAAGTCGTACCGGATGGTGGGCACCTCGGAACACCTGGTCCCGGTAGTGTCTGGCGTACGTAGTGTAGTACGCTGAATCACTCGCCGCTCGGACGGTCACCACTCGCCCAAGAGCTGTCCAGTCGGCCACCTGCGCAGCGTTCCTCGTAGAACAATCAAATTCTCCCGCTAGGCCTCGGGTAGTCCTCGTCACTCGCTCCCCCGCCTTCTCAGGCATTGGGAACTCCACCGCGGGCTGATGGACCCCGATGGTCCTCATCACCAATCTGTAGTGCAGTGGCTCCAACACATTCACGCAGTGAAGCCACACATCTCGTCCGGCAAAAGCGAGGGCGCCAACCACCCAAGGCTGACCCTCCTGGCCCTCCTCTATGTAAGGTGTCCACCGTACCTGCAAGAAATAGAAAGTCGCATCAGCATCATCATCATATAAGAATTGCATTTAATTAAAGAGTCTGAGTTTAGAAGTATACCGAGGCAAACGGTAGAGCATCTAGGTGATCCTGCAGCTCTCGGGCCTATCGTCTCAGGGCTGCAGTCTCCCGAGGTGCTGTCCACCTCGTAGGAGCCCAAGATGGGTCTCCTCGTCTCTGCCCAGCCCACGTAGGTACACGTAGGCCCACACCCGCATCACATAATCATGTCAGCATTTAGGAAACATATAGAATTGCATAATTAGGTCTAGGGTAAGAGTCGTACCTAGAGTAAGGGGGAGAAGCCCCCGAGCATCGTCCGACGGGCCGTCGAACTCAGCGTGTCGAACAAGAATGCGAGAACTGCTGCTCCCCACGCGTAGTTGCCCACGTGGCTCAGCTCCTCGAGGAAAGGAAGGAACCGGCAGCTCATCACGTCTGCTCTGGTGGAGAAGAGGAGTCACCCAAACATCAGCATCAGGAACCGTCGCAGCACTCTGTCCGCCTCCGCTCCCGGCCCTGCAGCTACTCTCGGCCGCGCCAGCTCCACCAACCGCTGCAGGTGCTCCTCCGGCTGCTCTCCAACGGAAACTCCTGCCCGTCGTAATCCCAGGCTATCCTGGAGGCTAGCCCGGGGTAGGAGGGTCGACTACCTCTCAGGGCGCCGCAGCTCTAAGCCCAACAATCCCCGAGCCATCGCCCGGTAGTCAGGAAAAGTGGTCCCACTAACCGGTGCCCCGTGCACTCGAAGGCCAGTGAGCCTGGCCACGTCCTCCAACGTGGGGACCATATGCCCCCACGGGAAGAGGAACGTCTGACTCACTGGGTCCCAGCGGTCGTGCAGGGCGTAGAGCAGAGCTACGTCAAACTGACACACCTTGATGCTCAGGAATGGGGCGAACCCCATGGCAGCCAACCGCTCCCTCTGGAAGTCCGGCAGTGCTAAATACACTGCGTGGACCTGCAGCCACGACGTGCAGGTCCTGCACTTTCCCTGCATTCATTCATTCATTTTAAATGCATTTTAGTAATTTATTTAAGCATTTTATTTCACATATAAATAAAATCATCAAGGTTTAACTTTCTATCGGAAGAGCGGTTACCCACAGGCCACTCGTACCTTTACACGGTCCCATGTGCACCGTTCTAATCCTTAGGTTCTGTGTTTCGAACGGGCTGGCATTAGCCGTTCTTATCTTGAACGGGTGACCGTGCACCGTTCTTCCCTTAGGTTCTTAGTTTGAAACGGCCACTCCTGGGCCGCAGGAAGGTTGGGCGGTCTTATAGGGACCGCATTATTCTTTGTTGATAGGGTATTGAACGGACCAATGAGGCCCGCTTGATGTTTGTACGGTGAGTCTCTCACCGTCCTTACTTGGTTTGGTTCCGGTGCTGTGTGAATTTGAACGGCTACCCCTGAGCCGTGTGGGGCTTGGGCGGCTCTATGTGAGCCGTCTGTTTTTGTTTGTGCGGTTTTGTCTAAACCGCCCTACCGTCATCTTCCCCGATGACGGTGAGGGTTTCCCCACCGGCAGGGAGGCCACCATGGCCCCCCAAACCGGTCCTTAGCCTCCTAAATACCCCAAAACCCCGCTAAATCTAACATGCATGATGTAAAAATGGAAAAGAAAGGAAGTTTTGATGCACCTACCTCGGTCGGACGAGGCCCCTTGGCCGGCCTCTCCGCCGGAGCAACCTCCCCGGCATCTCCATCCCCAGGCACGGCGGCTTCGGTCATTTCCTCGGCCTCGGACGGCGGCGGGAGGGTACCTCCCTCGGCCGGCGGCGTTGCCGGTGTCTCCTCCGCCGGTGTTTCCTCCGCCGCGGCGGCGGTCGTCAGCGGTGGCACATCCATGTTCATCGGGCGTCTCGCTTGGTGTTTTGAGCACATGTGAGATGAGGGAGTGAGAGGGGTTAAGAAGGGAAGGAGTTGGAGACGAGAGAGGGAGTGAGAGGGGTTGAGATGGGCTCGGTGTGCCCTTCGTCCTCTCCCACCGTCAGTTATGGTGGAAGGAGATGAAGGGTTTTAGCATTTCAAGGTTGCAAAGTTTATGCGGTCTATCGTTAGACCATCCTTAGTTTGAACGGTTGAGAGGTGACCATTCATCTTCAACGGTATGCTATTTAAGTCGGTTCCTATTCCATAATATATACGGCTCACATCTAACCGTTCTTCTTTGGGCGGTTGGTGCCTAACCGTATATGTTTGAAGTTATTTTACCCCCATGTCTGCACTTGGTGTTCAATTGATGAATTTTGATATCATTGCAAATCTTGTTAACAATTTCATGTACATCATCCAAACTTTAACTTGCCGTTTCACCTGCGTAGGTAAGTCTGGTATGGCCTTTTAACCTTATCACCCTTATTGCATTATTATATGGTACTATAATATATTATCTCGAGAACCAGTTGGTTATCTGCGTGTACTAGGATCTGATGTTCCCCTTCAACAAAAATGATGATGATTCAGGTTCACGTGTTTAATCTTCGGATAGGCCATTAGGTTGGGATGTCATGGAGAGGATGGTTCTATCCTGCACACTATGGTTGTGGATCGTATCTTGACTCTGATTTTCCCAGCTTAGTAATATTATTCTCGAGTATTTTGTATTTTAATCTTTCTTTGCATTTATTTTAACGATTTCTTTTATTTTAGCCCAGCATGCATCATACGCATCTTTTTGAGCTTTCATGCCCCATGGTTTGCCTGTAGAATGTCCCATCAGTGATGGTTAACTGTGCGTTCAATGTTTGAGTAAGAGGAACTAATTCCACTCTGAGTTGGAAGGTTCTCTTTGGTCAATTCGCTTAGTTTGGTTGATTAAAAAGTCCCCGTCTGGAGCTTTAGCCTATTTCTTTACTTTTGCTGCCTAGTTTTGGCCTCCTCATTGGACCGCGGGATTGTGTCCCCCATGAGGTTGGTCTTGTCGATTTGTTTCATTTAGTTTAGTTCCTCCAGACTGGTGTCATTTTTTGGTTTTATCATTCCTTGCATTTGGTTCAGGGTTTTCCGGAAGATTCCTGTCACTTGTTGGTAAAAACGGGTGTCGTTTTATCTTAACGCCCGCTTTTCCGGTCCACTCCGCTGCATTTCCGCTCCATCTCCATATTCCATGTCACTTTCGCTTCACCTCCGCTCACTCCCCTGCAAAGAGGACGTTAAGGAGGGGCATCTGTTGACACCCATTTTTTGCTGATAAGTTGACTCGTTCCTCTTACTCCCATTTGTTGATGCCTCGAGTTGTCCATCACTCATTGGGGCTGTTTTCAGGCATACCTTGGGCCAGTTTTATGGGTAGCCTCCCTCCCTGGTTAGGTCCGAGTTGATTCAGGGCTTAACGGGCCTTGGTTTTGGTTGATTGGGCTTTTCTATGAGTTTGAACACCCATATACATGTACGGTGCATCCTTGGCCGCTCAATCAATGCGCGGTTGACTTTGGACTGTCCATCTATTTTGGAATATTTTGGTTAATTTTCTGAATTTCCACCGACAAGTATTTATGTGGCCCTCCTCTGGCCGTTCAACTTGATGAACGGACGGATGGTAGCCGCTCATCTCTCAGAGTCCTGCGCTTGGTGGTGTTCTCAGATAATTATCCAATTAATTTATTTATCACCGACAAGGCTAGAACGGCTTGTCTTTGGCCGCGTTACCTTTGAACGGTCTCATCTGAGCCGTTCATCTATGAGAGTCCAACGGTGAAGGTTTCGGTCAGTTCGATGGATAATTTGGATTATTTATGGTTTATTTTGAATTTCCACCGACGGGGTTGGACGGCCAGGACATGACCGCACATCCAGTTGAACGGTCTATCGTAAGACCGTTCATCCGTTCGATTCCTGAATTTCAACAGATTTTATCTCCTTATCCGTGGTTTTATTCCCAACTTCTCCCGTCATTTTCTCCGCAGATAATGAACCATTTTGAGTGCCGTTTCGACTGGATGAGAGATAATTTGATTATCTATGATTTTCCTTTGATTATCTCGACCTGAAAATGCTTCTAAACCCTAATTTTGAGCTAGGACTTTAGGTGCTTTATAAATAGACCCTAAAGGCCTAGTTTGAAAGGGGGGAGATTTTTGGTCGACGGCGAAGCCCTGCCGCATTCTTGAGCGACCTAGCACCAAGGAGGGAGGCTTTCCACGTCCATATAAGCCTCCGATTCAGGGAGTAGTCTAGTTTTTTTAGGTCTTGTGTGTTTGATACGTTTTGTCCTCTTTTTCATTGCATGCATCACTTTTCTCACTTTCTCCCCACATTTTTCTTCATCTTCATTGCCATGCACACACCCACCCACGTTTATGACACCCTAGGGGTTTAAAATCCCCCAGGTATCCCCTTTTCCACTTATTCATGTTCGTTTCTTATTATTTTGGCATCTACTACACTTTTCAGTTCTAATATAGGTTTCCTCTTTGTGTTTTTACGTTGTTTTGCAGGTCAGCAATCCCTAGCACGAGGCCCATCCCCTCTGGCCGGCCGGAGAGGGTGGAGGTTGGACCCTTTGTGACTTCTGGCTTGGTGGTCTTTTGCGGTTCTCTACAGTCCGTTCAAGAAGACGTGCGGTGCAGCCTGGACCGTCCTTCTTCTTCCTGCGATCGTGATAGAGTCGCTCAACTGCCAGGAGTGCTTCCTCCCGCATCTTCTGCAGCGTTCTTAAATGGTCTATCGTAAGACCGTGCATCTTACAGGCTGTTCTTCCTGAACTGTCCATCTTCCCAGCGCTGCAGGTCAGGCGAGTACCTCTCCCTCTTTCCAAGATACGGCGTGTTCATCACGTTCGGCACCTTGGTGGCGATCACAGGCTTTTACACCTCCTTTTTCTTCTGTCTTCATTCATTTCCCATGTTGGATGTGGTAGGATAGACATTGGGAAGGCATTGGAAGAACGGACGGGAGGAGAAATATATCTACAATCGACAGACCGCGAAGGTCTATGAGGCGGTTCTGGACGGACCATTTTGTCACGTAGAATGGTATATTATTATTTTTAGCATGATTCATCCTAATGCTAATGATAGGATAGCAATCCACAGTTAAATTAGAACATAAGGGAAGTTAAAAAATTGTTAATACTTTTGCTTGATTTACTTTTATTATTATGTCTCCCTTGTTCTTATTAATTTTAGAGCTCAATCTCGAACATGTCATAATGGAACAATGATACTAGGATTGCTTGACAATCATTTCACTCCGGTGGAATTGACTGACCGCCGTATATTCATTTTTTGATGATTTCTAGCCCTCAATTCTTGTAATGGTTGGAACTCTCCACCAGATACTCCTTCTGTCAGACTAGGGCCTCCATTATGAGACCTCCGTAAGCCCCCGCGAGCCTGGGATTCCCACTAGGATGCCGGGCAAGTTGTACCTCAAGTCCTGCACTTGTTGACTCGATCGAATCACTTGGATTACCTCTGTTCTGTGGCACGGCCCACACTGGACCGTCTGAGTCTTTACACGGCCAGAATTGGACCGTATGACTCGTTAAGCGGCCTAGTAGAGACCGTGTATTTTCATGCTGAATGCCAAATCTTGCTGGTCGATTATCATAGATTTCTCTTTGACCTGGCCATGTTTGGTCGACCCAAAAAGGATCTAGGCCGACCTAAGAGCAGTGCGTTGAACCCTGGTTCGGTTCCACCACCTATGGAAGCCTAGGATCCCAATTGGGTGAGTTTTTCTTGTCCTGCTTGGCCCAATCATGGAACGAACATGCGCGGCCCATTTAAGTCCATAGAACAGACCATCGACTGACCGCTCTATGATAGCGCGGCCCAATTAATCCAGCCCATGTACCCCCCGCCGTGGGCTTCAATTCCTCTTATTATGAACGGGACGGAATGGACCGTTCTATATTGGAGCGGCCCATTTAAGACCATGTACCCTTGGCTTCGGCTGGGTTGTCTTCGGCCTAGTCATCTTAGCATGGTCCAACATGAGACCGTTCCTATTTAAGCGGCCCAAAGGTGACCGCATACCTTCCAGCATCTGATTTTTCACGTTTCTTGTGTGCCTCTTGAATCGGGGCATGTGTGGCTCGTAATATGAAAGCCCTAGATTATTCTTGATTGTTCCAGGTTATATCTTGAGAACTTATCTCTCCTGGCCGAGTCTTTTAAATGTCTAGAGAACTTGGGATCTTGGATCCACCAATTCAATGCCAACGCATCATAAGGGCCCAGTATGGTCTTGGGAGGAGTGTCCGTAAGGTACTAGTGCCCCAAGGAGTTGTAATGACATGGTGAGACATTGCACCGAGTGCATGACTAGAGTGATGTCTATGACATATTTCTTTACATGATTATCTTGAATACAAGTTATAATTTCACCCTGGAATTATTTACATGACTTGTTTATCCTTGCTGGTCGGCCAGTGCCCTGTTATACAATGATCATGTTCTTTTGCTCTCTTTATTTCTCTTATCACGTCGCCATTCATTTTTCTTTATTGCATAGCATTAATGTAATTGGTTAATTACTTAAACATTGCCTGCTATTACCTACTGAGCTTTCGCTCACCTAGTTATTTCCCCCTTTTCAGGTAGCTCTGGTGAGGACTCTCAAACTGATGGGGATGGGCAGGAGTGAAGACCTTGGAGCGTACCAGCTAGGAGGCCTCGTGGAGTCAATTTAGATAGTTTGAGTCTGAGAGATGGAGTTGTGTATTGGAGTTGTAATTCTTTTAAATCGGTGGTTATGTAACTATGTTAGGTTGGTGGATATTGAGATATATGTGGTGCATTAATTGTGGTTGATCAGGAAACTCATTATGTTTAATTAGTTGCTATTTAATTATCATGATGGATTCTTTGACCATGGTATCGAGCTGAATGTATGAATTCGTTAACCCAAGACACAACATGTCTGGAAATCAACATATTATTATTAACTATTTCTGCTGCCGCGTTCCGATATTTCACGTCGGGGCGCGACAGTTTGGTGGTATCAGAGTCTAGATTTTTAAGGTTCCTAGGTTCCCTGGTGATGTCTTAGAACCATGACTAGTCAAAAAGTTTAAGAATCCAACCCAGTGAGATCGAGTAGAGACTCATGTTGAGTTAATAAATTTACTTTAGAAATTTCCCGCTAGATTGTTCTAAATTAATTTATTCTACATGTAGGGTTCATGTAATGGCGACCGAACGTGCGCAATGGAGAGACATGCAGCGTACGGTACAAGGCTTGACTCGGGCACTGCAGCAAGTGGCCCAGGGAGGAGCGGCTCACCATGGAGCGGGAGATCTTCACCAAAATTTCCGCGGAATGAATCCCCCACGATTCAGTGGCTCAACAGATCCAGACGAAGCCGAGCATTGGCTGAAGGAGATGGATCGAATCTTTGAAGTGATGCAGTGCAGTGATCAAGAGCGTGTTCTCCTGATGACTTTCAGGTTAGAACGAGATGCAAGGACATGGTGGGATGCCGTAAAAGCCACCTTGGGAGACCATCAGGTAACATGAAAGGAGTTCGAGGAACTCTTCAACAGCAAGTACTTTTCTGACATAGTGCAAGAAAAGAAGGTGACGGAGTTCGCTGCTTTAAAACAGAGGAAGCTATATGTTGCTGAGTATGAAGCTCAGTTTTCTCGGTTGTCTTATTATGCAACTCATTTAGTGTCTACTGAGAAGATGAAGGCCAAACGATTTCTTAATGGGTTGAAGCTACATTACATCAACCAATTGGCCCCAATAGAGATCCAGACCTACATCGAGATGGTGAGGAAAGCACAAGTTCTAGAAGATACCCTAGAGATGATGAAGAATATCCGTGGGAAGAACCTTAAGAAAGAACAAACTACCAGTTCTGGGAACTTTAAACCCGGCAATGGCAAGAAGAGACCCAATAGTGGGTCTAGCTCATGGAAAGGCAAGATGTCGAAAAATGATGAGAAGAAGCCTGGTCCGATTATACCGTCCAAGGCCCTATGTAAGTACTGTGATCGCCCAGGTCACAAGATGGAGGAATGTTGGCGCAAGCTAGGCGCATGTCTGCGTTGCGGAAGTTGGGACCACCGTATTCCAAAATGTCCCCTCCTGTCAGATAAAGCTACACCAAACAAGCCGCAAGGAAGTCAGAAGCAGTAGGGCAAGCTTCAAGCCCTACAAGAAGAAGAGACGGGACCCACCGAGGAGGGTGGACTTGTTGAAGGTACACTTATTATTCATGATAAGCCAGCATTTGTCTTATTTGATACTGGAGCAACGCACTCTTTTATTTCTTGGAGTTTTGGTAAGTCTTTAGCTATGAAACCTGTGTTAATGAATTCTCCACTAGAAATTTCAACCCCCATTGGTTCAAGATCAGCACTTAAACATTTCTACCCTTCTAGTAATGTTTTGGTCAGTGGGCGGATTATGCCAGCTAATTTAGTTTGTATGGACATGAAGGATTATGATGTAATCCTAGGAGCAGATTGGTTGGCTAAATATGAGGCCAGTGTCCACTGTAGCACTAGCTCTGTGTCTTATGTTGGGCACCCCGAGCTTTCTTTTGTCGGGGTTAGGCATTCTAAGTCTGTGCCACTTATTTCGGCTCTTCGAGCGAAGAAGTTACTAAAGAAAGGATGTCAGGCTTTTCTAGCCTTGGTTTCTTTAACCCCTGAAAAGGAGATTAAGATAAAAGACATTCCTATCGTTCGAGACTTTTTAGATGTCTTTCCTGAGGATTTGCCAGGACTTCCGCCTGAGAGAGAGGTAGCCTTTTCTAATGATCTAATCCCTGGCGCGTCCCCTGTTTCAAAGGCTCAGTATCATATGTCTCCTGCGGAGTTGAAAGAATTGAAGCGACAATTAATGGAATTGCTCGAGAAGGGGTTTATTCATCCTAGTACTTCCCCGTGGGGAGCCCCGGTGTTGTTCATCTGGAAGAAGGATGATTCGATGAGATTGTGTATTGACTATCGGCAATTGAACCAGCTTATTGTCAAAAACAAATACCCGCTGCCGAGGATCGATAAGCTATTTGATCAGATAGCAGGAGCTCAATATTTTTCTAAGATCAATCTTCGATCAGGATATCATCAGTTACGGATCAAGGATAAAGATATCTTTAAAATAGCTTTCCGTAGCAGGTATGGGCATTTTAAATTTGTAGTAATGCCTTTTGGACTAACAAATGCCCCTGCAGCTTTTTTGTAGTTGATGAACTGCGTGTTTCGGCCCTACCTTGATCAGTGGGTCGTAGTGTTTATTGATGACATCTTGATATACTCTAACAATGAGGAGGAGCATGCTGAGCACTTGAGGGTGGCGTTGCAATTGTTAAGAGATCATCAGTTGTATGCCAAGTTTAGTAAATGTGATTTCTGGTTGCAAGAAGTGTCTTTTCTGGGGCACATTATCACTAAGGAAGGTATTTATGTTGACACTTCGAAAGTAGAGGCAGTAAAGAACTGGGATAGGCCTACTAATGTAACTGAAGTAAGAAGTTTTCTAGGCCTGGCAAGTTATTACCGAAGGTTTATTAAGAATTTCTCCAAAATTGTGGTACCTCTAACCAGATTGACCCGTAAGGAAAATTGATTTGAGTGGTCAAAAGATTGTGAGCAGAGTTTCCAGACTTTGAAAGACTGTTTAACCACCGCCCTTGTTTTGGCCTTACCTTCTGGAGAAGGAGGTTTCATAGTTTACACTGATGCTTCAGGTATTGACCTAGGCTGTGTGCTTATGCAGCATGGGAAGGTGATAGCCTATTCCTATAGGCAGTTAAGGAAACACGAAGATAATTATTTTATCCATGATTTTGAACTAGGAGTAGTAGTTTTCGCTTTAAAGATGCTGAGGCACTACTTGTACGGAGAAACATTCATTGTGTTTTCAGATCATAAGAGCTTGAAGTACTTGTTTTCTCAAAAGGAACTCAATATGAGACAGAGGAGATCGCTGAAGTATTTGAAGGATTTCAATTTTTCTATAGAATATCATCCTGGAAAAGGCAATGTGGTGGCAGTTGCTTTAAGCCGCAGGCCGATAGCTAAGTTATCTAGTCTCATGTTACAAGAATGGAGATTGCTGGAGCAATTGGCTAGTTTAGATCTCAGCGTTGGCGAGGATCGGGTTTTTGTTGCACAGATACAACTTCATCCATAGTTATTGCTGGAAATCAAGTCTTTGCAAGAAAATTATCCGATGTTGGTAGAGATCAAGGAAAGCCTGACCAGTAGACCTGATTTTACGTTAGCCGATGACGGCAGATTATTATTTCGGGGAAGGACCTGTGTACCTGATGTAGCCGAAGTAAAAAGAAAGATCTTATAGGAAGCCCATAGGTCCAAGTATACTATTCATCATGGAGGTACTAAGATGTACCGGGACTTGAAAAGATCCTTTTGGTGGCCGAACATGAAAAAATGAAGTTGCAGAATTTGTGAGCAGATGCTTAGTGTGTCAGCAAGTCAAGGCTGAGCATTTCAGACCTGCTGGGAAGTTAAAACCACTTGATATACCTCAATGGAAATGGGAGAGCATTGGCATGGATTTCATCATGGGTCTACCTAAGACTCGTACTTGATTTGATGCAATATGGGTTATTGTCGATAGACTGACTAAGTCTGCTCATTTCTTGCCCATTAAGTCCAAATGGACAGTTGATGTTTTGGCTGCTTTGTATATGAAAGAAATTGTAAGACTTCATGGGATACCAATCAGTATTGTGTCCGATAGAGACCCCAGGTTCACTTCGCATTTTTGGAAAGGACTGCAAGAATCCTTGGGTACCCGTTTGAATTTCAGCACTGCCTTTCACCCTCAGACAGACGGACAGACTAAAAGAACCAGCCAGATTGTGGAAGATATGCTAAGAGCTTGCGTGATTGATTTTGGAGGCAGCTGGCATGAGCACTTAGCTTTAATTGAGTTCGCCTACACCAATAGTTACCAGTCCAGTATCTAGATGGCTCCGTTTGAAGCTATTTATGGAAGAAGTTGTAGATCACCCCTGTGTTGGGGTGAAGTAGGCGAGAAGCAATGGTTGGGACCAGATCTTATTTCAGAATCGTCTAAGAATATCCGTATCATTTGGGACCGTCTACAAGTGGCTCAATCAAGGCAGAAAAGTTACGCTGATTGTAGAAGAAGATCCTTGGAATTTCAAGTCGGGGAGCATGTGTTTCTGAAGGTTTCGCCTATGAGAGGAATCTGAAGGATTGGCATTCGTGGCAAGCTAAGTCTGAGATATGTTGGCCCTTTCGAGATTCTAGAGAGAGTGGGAGAAGTTGCTTACAGATTAGCTTTACCACCTCAGTTATCTGGAGTGCACAATGTCTTCCACGTATCGATGTTGCGGAAGTATGTGTATGACCACACTCACATCATTCAACATGCGGATTTGGAATTGAAGGTAGATATGACTTATGAAAAAAGACCCCTCAAGATTTTGGACCGCAAGCAGCAGCAACTCAGGAATCGTTCAATACCTATGGTCAAGGTTTAGTGGAGCCGACGTGGAACTGAAGAAGCTAGTTGGGAGTCTGAAGATGTTATTCGGAAGCAATATCCTGATTTATTCTAAGGTCAGTAATCTCACTCCCCATTTTTCAACAGAGAGCAGTGAATTTGGAGGACCAAATTCCTTAAAGTGGGGGAGGGTGTAGCACCCCGGTGTATTATTAAATAAAATGAAGGGAATTTATAAATTTATTTATGGAAATACGATAAGTAATATTTTAACCAATTTATAAAAATTTGGAAAAATTATAATCGAATAGAGGATAGAAAATTTAGATACTTTGTCTTCTGCGGCCAACCAAAAATAAAATTCTAAGTAAGTCAAATGGAGGGTTTTAGGCCCAAATCTACGTCTTAACCTATCAGACATTAAATTGCCAAATTAGGGCCCAATTCTCGATCTTTTAAGCCGAAGCCGGACCCAAATGAATGTCCTAGATGAGTAGATCGTTTCCCCTCTCGATCCTCATCGAAACCCTAACCCTAAAGTTTGAATTTTGAGCCGAGACGACGGCGAGATCGGGTCAAGGCGTGAATCTCGCGCGATCGACTTGGAGGACTCTGTCCTCTCTAATAGACGCCTCTAGAAACCAATTGATCCTATAAAACTAAACCCTAGTCGACCTAGAAGCGATTGGATGCTGCGGCGACCGACGAGGTTCGTGGACGAGGGAGAATTCCGGTGATCTTCGGAGCGGTTTCCCTAGCGCGGCCGGCGACCATCATCCCCTTCTTCCTTTATCTAAGGTAGGTTCCAATAGACCAAACCCTAAGTAATTGGTACCATTATATTCATCTTCAAGCTCTCGTTCGTTTGATAGTAAAAGCCCTAAAAATGGTTTAGTATCCTACGAGTATTAGTCCATCTAGTTGAAGCATGCCATATATAGGGTTTTCCTATTATCCTCGATTAATGTAGAGATTAGCAGGCGCTAAAACTTAATTTATCATATCATGTTATGCATCTTGTTGTTCTTGTTCCAGTCATAACATATTGCCCAATCTTAATGCTCTACATGATGAGTATTTTGTCGTTTTATCGAACCCTTGCAGAGCTCGCCGGAGTTTGGGCATGGCGACCTTAGCGCGGTCCTACAGGAGCCGCTCTATTTTGAACGGCCCCTCGATAGACCGTGTGGTCTAGGGTGACAGTTTTTACTTGACCGTTTTGTTGATTTGTTGCATTGGATACCTCCATGAACAGGACGGCCCAACGTTTGACCGTTCCTTTTGCGGGTGGTTGACTCCAGACCGCTCAGAGACCCCACGACCCCTCGATAGACCATGTAGGACTAGTAAGGTCTTCGGGCCTGCATGATCTGAACGGCTTATCGACAGACCGTGAAGGTCTATGAGGCGGTTCTGGACGGACCGTTCTATCATGCAGAATGCTATATTATTGTTTTTAGCATGATTGATCCTAATGCTAATGATAGGATAGCAACCCACGGTTAAATTGGAACAAAAGGGCAGTTAAAAATTGTTAATACTTTTGCTTGATTTACTATTATTATTATGTCTCCCTTGTTCTTATTAATTTCAGAGCTCAATCTCGAACATGTCACAATGGAAAAATGGAACAATTATACTAGGATTGCTTGACAATCATTTCACTCCGGTGGAATTGACTGACCGCCGTATATTCATTTTTCGATGATTTCTAGCCCTCAATTCTTGTAATGGTTGGAACTCTCCGCCGGATACTCCTTCCTTTGGACTAGGACCTCCATTATGAGACCTCCGTAAGCCCCCGCGAGCCTGGAATTCCCACTAGGACGCCGGGCAGGTTGTACCCCATGTCCTGCACCTGTTGACTCGATCGAATCACTTGGATTACCTCTGTTCTGTGGCACGGCCCACACTGGACCGTCCGAGTCTTTACACGGCCAGAATTGGACCGTGTGACTCATTGAGCGGCGCAGTGGAGACCGTGTATTTTCTTGCTGAATGCCAAATCTTCCTGGTCGATTATCATTGATTTCTCTTCGACCTGGCCATGTTTGGTAGACCCAAAAAGCCTCTAGGCTGACCTAAGGGCAGTGGGCTGAACCCTGGTTCGGTTCCATCACCTATAGCAGCCCAGGAGCCCAGTTGGGTGACTTTTTCTTGTCTTGCTTGGCAAAATCATGTAACGGACGGGCACGACCCGTTTAAGTCCATGGAACGGACCATCGACTGACCGCTCCGTGATAGCGCGGCCCAATCCAGCCCCTGTACCCCCCACCGTGGGCTTCAATTCCTCTTATTATGAACGGGACGGAATGGACCGTTCTGTATTGGAGCGGCCCATTTAAGACCGTGTACACTTGGCTTCGGCTAGGTTGTCTTCGGCCCAATCATCTTAGCACGGTCCAACATGAGACCGTTCCTGTTTAAGCGGCCCAAAGTTGACCGCGTACCTTGCAACATCTAATTTTTTGCGTTTCTTGTGTGCTTCTTGAATCGGGCCAGTATGGCTCGTAATATGAAAGCCCTGGATTATTCTTGATTATTCCAGGTTATATCTTGAGAACTTATCTCTCCTGGCCGAGTCTTTTAAATGTCTAGACAACTTGGGATCTTGGATCCACCAATTCAATGCCAACGCATCATAAGGGCCCGATCTGGTCCTGGGAGGAGCGCCCAAAAAGTACTAGTGCCCCGGGGAGTTATAATGACATGGTGAGACATTGCACCGAGTGCATGACTAGATTGATGTCTATGACATATTCCTTTACATGATTCTCTTGAATGCGAGTTATAATTTCACCTTGGAATTATTTACATGACTTGTTTATTCTTGATGGTCGGCCAGTGCCCTGTTATACTATGATCATGTTCTTTTACTCTCTTTATTTCTCTTATCGCGTCGCCATTCCTTTTTCTTTATTGCATAGCACTAATGTAATTGGTTAATTACTTAAACATTGCCTGCTATTACCCACTGAGCGTTCGCTCACCCAGTTGTTTTCCCCTTTTCAGGTAGCTCAGGTGAGGACTCTCAAAATAATGGGGATGGGTCGGAGTGAAGACCTTGGAGCATACCAGCTAGGAGGCCTCATGGAGTCAATTTAGATAGTTTGAGTCTTAGAGATGTAGTTATGTATTGGAGTTGTAATTCTTTTAAATCGGTGGTTATGTAACTATGTTAGGCTGGTGGATATTGAGATTTCTGTGGTGCGTTAATTATGGTTGATCGAGAAACTCATTATGTTTAATTAGTTGCTATTTAATGGTTATGATGGATTCTTTGACCATGGTATCGAGCTGAATGTATGAATTCGTTAACCCAAGACACAGCATGTCTGGAAATCAACATATTACTATTAACTATTTCTGTTGCCGCGTTCTGATATTTCGTGTCAAGGCGTGACACACACTCTTCACCACAACGGTTAGGCTGGCCACTGCCACACGCTCCCTACCTACACCTGCCTCTGATCTCGGAACCATTAACACACCAAAACACTTACCGAGGAGTGAAGAAACCATCAAAGATGCCAAGCTCGAAGGCTGCTACATCTCTAGCCACCCGACATCATTCCCTCGACTCTATCCGTGCTAACACCAATCCATTCTCGATACTCGGATCCTCACAATATCCATCTTCTAAGCTGCCACCGCGCAGACCACTACGCCAAGAGCGACGACACGAACCACGATCGACACCTGCCAACGCTCAAACTCTGTCCCAAAATCGGCTACGGAACCTTCACATCTCACCTGCAATCTCGTACAGCGGATCCAAGGCAGTGCATGATGGCCCCAAATTCCATAATCTGGGCCAAAGCCAAGTCACCGCCACACCATCTCGGACCCAATCCAGGACTAATGCAGTCCATTCAAGCGCAAAAACGCAGGACTTAGAGCTCACTAGGACATCTCAGCCCAATCCTACCTCGAAATCCACAAAATAATTGGGACTAGCATGTCATCTCTGACGCCACAGAGCACAGTAGGAACGTCGTGCTCAACAATCAGCAGCTCATCCGAAAAATCTTCCACTCATCCGAGCACATTTCTCGAACAGGGCACTCGCTCTGCCACCTCAAACCACGATCTTGGCACCTCAGGGGCTGGATAAACCTCAAATTGGGGTGGCCAAAATGACAAAAACACCCTTAGAGCACACTCATGGCCACTAATCCCCGAACAATCCTCGCCAGCCACCAGACCTTGCTGCAAGTTCCTTGAACGTAGTACCACAGCAATGCATCTCCTGGCAACCTTTGCCCAATGCAGCACCACTGGGGCCACAACCCATCAGGAATAAATCTCTCTATCTCATTCCTCGGGCCCCACAGTGACACTCCAACGAAACAGCAACCGTCTTCACAGCTCCAACTCAGCGCACACAAGCTCTCATGGGAGAAGCAAAATGAAAAATAAGCACAAAACCCTATGCCAGTTGCCGACTATACTAGACCATATAGACTCTGATCACTGCAATTATCTCGAATTCCCATGTACACACCACAAACATACACCACTTTGATACCATCTATAACGACATAAGATCTGGATACCAGGAAGAACCCGATACCATTCAAATCCTGGTATGCTTCCCGCGAGACGGAGGGCTCAGAAGAGCTAAAAGGAGTGTATGAGTGGAAGTATACACAGAAAAAAGAAATAAAGTAGGAATAACAATAATAAACTACTGCAGAGTCTAGGCCAAAATAAAGTACAGTCTACAGAACATAAAACGTACACAATGCCGAGTGAACACTCGGCCCGGCGAGTTGGCACCTAGAAACCTCAGTGCAGCACACTCGAACCTCGAGGAAGAATCGCATCACCTAAAAAGCAAGGGTGAGCCTCCTATCAGTGCCTCAGTAGGTGTCCTACGAAACCCCAACCGTAAACAACGACGGTAGTGGAAAGCAGCAACAACGTCGGGAGCGACAAACACGTTGGCCGGCAAAACCTCGACTCTATTCCTACTCCTACCGATAACGGGAAAAGAACTCCCGATTCTACAATCGGGGACCGGACTACCTAATCACCATAGTAACCATGAGAAAATCCCCTACAACTCTGTCGTGGAGGCCTATCACAAAGATGGGGCCTAACCTGGACCACTCGGTCCATGGGTACCGTCACGACCTCGCTATCGTGAACCCAACCTAGCCAAGGGGTGAAGCCCCAGTAATCCTACCAAGCATCCTGCAGATAGGTTTTCCTTTCCCTAACTTCAAAAAAATATATGAGAATGGATGATAAAAAGGGAAAAGAGTGTGAATGTGTGTGTGAGTGATTAGCATGAAAAGACTAATGATGCAAGCAACGGATCAGTCACAAGCATGGATAGAGCGTGGTCACTACCAATGTATCGAATGCAAGGAAAGCACTACGTACCGTGGAAAGGGAGAAAGGATGAAGACACTCGCCTAATGGATGCAGTGTTGGTACAGGAGACAAACGGTCCTAGGAAGACCATTGAGGGACGTAGACGGCCGAACGACAGACTGCCACCAACGCTGAAGAGTAACAGGGGAAGAGGACCTAGCTAGCGCTTCAAACTATCTGTAATAGGCCGCTAGCAAGAATTGGACGGTCAGTGGAAGACCACGTACCCTTTCAAACGAACGGAGATAGACCGCGCAGAACCTGTAGATCCCAAACTGTGGAACTTATTCCTCCACCCATTCCGGCCGGCCAGAGGGGATGGGCCTCCTGCTAAAGCTTCTGTTGACCTGCAAAACACAGCCAATAACCAGAAAACACAACCCAAATTAGTTTTATGAAGTGTAATATCTATAAAAATGAATGGGAAACTAAACACATAAGATGGAATGGGGGATACGTGGGGGTTGGGTTTTTAACACCTATGGGGCTTGAAGCATAGTGGGAAGGTGATTACTATGAGAATGATAGTGAAAAACGTGGGAGAAGTAGCAGAAAATGAAAATGCAATGATGAACGGATAATAAAATTGACTAACTAAGACTCAAGGAAAACTCAAACACAAGACTACTCCCTGAAATCTAAGGCCTAATGGACGTGGAAAGCCTTCCTCCCTGGCCGAGATTTGGTCAAGAACTCGACAGCACTTCAACGCAAACGCTGGATCTTCCCCCCTCGCGAGCTTGGACTAAAGGTGCTATTTATAGACCCTTGAAAGTCCACTCGAAATTGAGGGGGTTCCAACGATAATTAGGGCAAGATTCTTTTAGATAAATTGTAGATAAAACTCCCAATTTTCACTAGGATCAAATGGCATCAAATTTGGCTATGAATCCACGGAGAAAAAGGTTGAACAAGCGACTTGTTTAACCACGGGTGGAAAGAGAAAAGCCAACCAAGTCCAGGATCTCAGCCATAAAAATGGTCGAACGACGGGCCGCCTAACTTATAAACGGTCCAATGCTGGACCGCCTATAAGGTGACGGTGGAAATTAATAAACAGATAAATAACCCATTTATCGCAAGAACAGACCGACTGAACCGGCGTAGGACTCTCAGGAGAAAATAGTCTATCGATAGACCGCCCAACTATTCAAACAGCCCATTGCCAGACCGTGTACCTGGTGTCGGTGATAAATCAATAAAATAAGATCAAATAGATAATTATCTGAAAAATCAACCTGTTTAGGACTCTGACCACTAAACGGTGTAGTGATGAGCAATTCAACTTGAATAAATGGCCTAATGCAAGACCGTGTATTGGGTTGTCAGTGGAAATTCATAAAATAGCCAATTAATCCAGAGATAAATCGGTGTAGGACTTTGAGTGATATAAATGGTCTCCCAAAAGACCGCCCAACATCTCAAACGGTCTATCGCTAGACCGCTGTTAGCCTGGGCGGTGGAAATTAATAAAAATGGGATAAATAAGCCTATTTACCCCAATGACCAAGTGGAATCAAGGCCCATTAAGCCCGAATTCAAGAGCAAACCTAGCCAGGGAGGAAATATCCATAAAATAAGTCCAAAGACATGCCTGGAAATGGCCCAATGAGTAATGGACAACTCGAGGCATCAAAAATGAAGGTAAGAGAATGACCCTACTCAAAGGCAAAAAATAGGTGTCAACAGATGCCCCTCCTTAACGTCCTCTTTGTAGGGGAGCAAGCGGAGGTAAAGCGAAAGTGAAATGGAACATGGAGATGAAGCGAAAATGAAGCGGAGCGGATCGAAAAGCGGGCGTTAAGGTAAAAGACACCCATTTCCTTGCCAACGAGCGATAGGAATCTTTCGAAAAAGTCCGAACCAAAACACAAGGAATGATCGAACCAAAACGACACCAGTCTGGAGAAACTAACTGATGGGGACATCACCTCCCATGCCCACGTTTACCGTTCGTCTCCTCACCCCGGTTGCATCCGGCATGGTTTAGTCATTTAATTTTGAGTCCTATGTAATTTTATTTGAGTCATTTGATGTATTTTCCCTTTTATTTGAGTCATGTTCCTAGGTCTTGCATTTATTTTCCTAAGTTTGAGTGTCATTAGATTGTGTAATGTGTTATTGGGCCCAATTCTTCGGGCTTGGGCCATGAGCGCCCCCTACCCCTTCGGTTATTTGTTATTGAGTCTTTTGTAAGGGACTTTTGTAGAAATGTGGGTTTCCTATATATAGGACCACATTCCCCCCATTTCAACTGAATGAATCAATCAATGAAAAAAATGCCATTTGAGAGTCCAAAGATTAGTTTAGTGGAGTGATTCCAACATTCTTTGGGTGAGAAACCTTAGGGGAGAGATTCCCCACCCTTCCCTCTCTTAATCCCTCTTTTTTTACTCCACTTTCTCTCTCCTCACACCCAATTTCGAATTTTCTTCTCTCTCCTCCCTTCCCAACCACCTCAACCCCCACCTACCATCATTAAAGCCCTCCACTTCCCCATGGCCTCCATTACTCCACCCCCCTAGTCCCAAGAAGATCCCTCACCATTCCAACACCATCTTCCACATTCCAACACCACTTTCCCCATTCCAACACAATCAACCCCTTCCCCACACAACCCCACAACTTCCAAGGCCATTTCAAATTTGAAATCCACCCTTCCCTCCACTCACTTGTGCCCCCCCCCCCTCACTTTCTCCTCTCACCCACCTTCCCAAATTCGTAGCTCCTCCTCCCACCACTTGTTAGACCCCCTTTCAGACCCCATTCTTCCCTTCCCCCACCTTAGAACACCCCCTCCTAGACCCCCTCACAGCCCGGGCTTTCCCCACACTCATCCACCCCCATTTCCCCTCCCATATACCCCATTCCCCCCCATCATCATCAACCTACAGCTCTCAACTGAAGATCTACAGCATACTAGCAACTTGCAGCAGCCACCACGACCTCCTCCGGATGAGTTTGAAGACCCAAGAGCCATCGTCGGAAGTGTCTGCCAGTCGCCTTCGCAACCAAAGTGGTTTCGTCTTCTTCCAATCTTCGAGTCGTCCAGGAGGTCCATTCTCCTACAGCTGCGCGGTTCTGCCTCGGCTGAGGACCTGAGCCAGATTAGAAGCTCTGCCACGACGAACCCCTAAGGAATCAGTCCTCAAGTTCTTCTTCAAAGTTCTTCATCGGCCTGTCTACTTTCAGAATCAAGAAGTGGAAGCCCATTCAGCATCCGGGAACAGAAGTTACCAATTTTCTTCCACGGTCGCGCGGCTCTACCTTCCCCAGTCTGCATCGACACCTCCTCACTCTTCTGGCTCCACAGATCGTCTCCCTTCTGTTCTGGCGTCCCCGTTTCTTTTGCTGCAAAGAGGACTCACCCACGGTTCTAACGGCACTGACGGAATCAGATTTGGAGTTTGGGAGTGGCCAGGACAGCCTCTGCATCCTACTGTTGGTGACCTGCCCCTGCTAGTCCGAGAAACATAGGCCCTGTTCAAGCTCCTTCCCCGACCTGCAGCGACTCCAGAAGAATTTACAAAACTTCTGAGGCATTCCCCTTCCTGTTACGAAGATTTTTCCGCCGGTCTCACCATCAGAGAAATTCCTGAGCAAGATCTACAACAGCAACACCGACCCTCTGTCCTGGTTCGCAGACAGCAGGCAGATTCGGCATCCACCCTTGTTCCTCGTTCTTTGCTTTGGTTTCCCCACCCCGCTTGGCCGACTGAAGGCCCCTCCCTGCGTGGAGGTAGTATTGATGTAATATCATTAACCCCCACCCCAAGTTCCCCCTCCTGCGAGAGGTGTAGTGGTGTAATTTGTTTGGGCAGGTCAAGCGACACCGCCGCGGCGTGTGGGGATCCACTCGCCTCCCCGCTCGCCCTCGTCTCCGACCGGGACCGGTTTCTTCAAACTGGTCGAGTAAGTGCTCAAACCTTCACTCCACTTAGTGTTTGTCTTTCAATATTAGTTCTAATTCCGCTAGTTATGCGAGTGAGAGCCCGATCCTCAAGCCCCATTGCCTTGAGTGATCACCGTGGGAAGAGTGCAACCGGTGCCTTCGGCACTTCGTCGGCCCCGTTGAATTGGGCTTCCAAATCCATTGGGAATCAAATCTTGGCCTTGCTAGCCCTCTACCAGCAAGGGCCCAACCCCTCAACCTCACCTTGGCATTGCCAAGTTACCCCGGGCTTGGGTGAGCGACGAGAGAGCAGCGGCCCAAATTGGCCCATTTAGATTGCGATTGTGCTTGCTTGCATTAGGTCCGAGGTTGTGTCACATCACTAACTAAATAAAAGGAGGGAGAAACGAGCAACCTCATCAGGGGATGCAATCCACAACCAATGAGGGCAACTAGAATAAGTAAAAGAAACAGGCTAAAAACCTCCAGACGGGGACTCTTAGTCAACCAACCCAAGTGAACAGACCAGAGAAAAACCTTCCAACTCAGCGTGAAATAGCTCTCTTACCCAAAACCATGAACACACAATCATCCATCACAAACGAGACACTTTCAATCAGACCATGGGTCGTGAATGCTCAAAAGATGCATATGATGCATGCTGGGCTAAAATAAAAGAAATCATCAAAATGAATGCAAAGAAAGCCATAAAATAGAAAGTACTCGAGAATAGTATTGCTAGACTGGAATAGTTAGGGTCAGGACACCACCCATAACCATGACGTGTGAGATAGAACCATCGTTCCCTAATTCACCCAACCTAATGGCTTATCTGATGATTAAACGCGTGCACCTAGATTACACCATTTTTGTTATAGGGGAACATCAGATCCTGGAACACAGGAATGACCAACCGGTTATCGAGATAATAAGACATAGCTACCAGATAGTAATGCATTAAGAGATAAAGGGATTGAGATACTTACCTGACCTACCTGTCCGGCCGGAGTAATGTAGCCATGCTGGAAATGATCATGAACAAGGTTTCACAATCATATATATCATGAAATAATTCAATTGAGCCAAAAGTTTATTGATTAAACACACAATGTAGCAAAATAGGGCTTAAAGGCATCATTCACCATTTCAGCACATACACGGTCTACTTCAGACCGCCAAACGATATAAACAGTCCAGACAGGGCCGTAAGCGTAATGCCAGTTTGAATCTCATCGTGGCCTTTGCACGGCCTATTGCCAGACTGCCCAGTGCAATGAACGGTCATAGACAGACTGCTTAAACGGAGCTGAGTCGCCACGAATAAACGGTTTGATCTGGGACCGTCGAAGAGATAAACAGTCTATCGATAGACCGCATATTGATCATCGATTTCAAAAACATAAACCGACACCTCCCTTCATCTTCCCCACCCTCTTCTCACCGTCTCATCTCCCCCACCATCGTAACCGAAGTCCTCCGTCCTCCATCCTCTCATTCCCTCTCAAGCTGTCTCCCCCCACTTGCTCTTCAGCCTTTCTAACCCCTTTTATGCGCTTTAAGAAGCAAGCTTTGAAGCGCCATGTTCCTCGGATGGCCCGGGAAGAAGCTTCGCTGCCGCCGCCGGTGAATCCCACGGGGGACACAGCCCCACCACCGGCCGAGGAAGCACCCCTCTCGATCGTCAGGATGCCGGAGGATGAGGTGCCACCATCGGCGGATGAAGCACCGGTGACAACGACCGAGACCCCGGCCAAGGCTCCACATTCCTCCGAGGTAGGCCAAGGAGCCCAAAACCCCCTCATTTGGATGATTTAATAAGTGCATGTTAGCCTAGGTGAAGGAGATGGGGCTTATGACCCCTTGGGGATGATTGTAGGGCCACTACCCATGGTGGGGGAAAGCTTGAGTGCCGGTGGGCACGGCGAGTAGAAAATAGTCTTAACAGGGACCGCCTAGGATAGAAACGGTCCACATAGGACCGTTTGAGAGGGTAAATGGCCCAAACCAAATCACCCAAATGGCTAGAACGGTCCACGGGTGACCGCTCAACAGGATACGAACCGGTGGGGTGAAAGCGGTCTAGGTCAGACCGTTAAAGACTTAGACGATCCTTCTGAGACCGTTCAAAACTGAACCGTGAAGAACAAAACGGTCTCCAACAGACTGTCTATAAGGCGAAACGGTCAAAGGTGGACCGTTTAAATCTAGATCTGGCAACATGGCCTAGGGGGTGACAGTGGTCTATGTCAGACCATTCAAGAGCTCAGACGGTTCCCCTGGGACCATCCATAAATTGAACCATGGAGAACAAAAATGGTCACCAACAGACCGTCCATTAGGCCAAACGGTCCAAGGGTGACCGTGTTGGTAAAGATCAGAGGGGGCGCTTATGGGGAATGGAACATGGTCCAGTGGGGACCGCTGGGGATTCAAACTGTCGATCAATGACCGTTAAAGGGATTCAAAATGGTTCTTAGGGGACTGCTTACTTAACTGACTGCATTTTTTTATTATTTATTAATTTATTGATTTTTATTGCAATGCATGACTTATTATGAACTATGTGACTGATGTAAATTGTTTAAATGTATGCAGGGAAAGCGCCGGACTCGGATCTCATGGCTCCAGGTCCGGACAGTGTACCTCGCACTGTCAGACTTACAACGAGAGCGGCTGGCAGCCATGGGATTTGGCGAGTTCCTCGACGTGGAGGTTGTTGGAGTTAGATGGAAGGCTCTTTCGCCACAGAATGTGGATCTAGAGGGGGGGGTGAATAGATCAACAAGCTAATTTAAAATTTATGCCTAGATTCAAATGCAGAATTAAAAGAACGCTGGACAACCACAGTCAAAGCATCGAATGATGGAAACAATATCTGCTAAACAGACAAGCAAACACACGAGAGGCACAAAGACTTTTAGGTGGTTCGGTCAATCCGACCTACGTCCACCCCACATTCAACTTGAATGTGGATTACTGTTGATATACAACTTCAATCTGCTGGGCACTATAGCTTGCCAACAACGGCTGGGGCTTACAGCTTATCCCGACCAGAGGAACACCCTCTGCAACAGTTGAGCTTCACAGCTTGCTCTGCTGGGCACTACAGCTTAGCCGACCAGAGGTAACACCTCTGCACACCACTGCCTCACAGCTTGACACCGCTGACTAACAGCTTGATCGAACAAGAGTTTTCAAAGGAAAAATAACAAGATTGAAACGCAAGAAAAACACAATCGAATGGAAGAAAATCAAAACGTCTGTAGCTCAAAGTGAGCAGTATCAGCTCTGGTATCTGGACCAAGACGCTGATTCACAAGCTCTC
The DNA here is from genome assembly GCA_022559845.1 of Amorphophallus konjac. Taxonomy (NCBI): domain Eukaryota; kingdom Viridiplantae; phylum Streptophyta; class Magnoliopsida; order Alismatales; family Araceae; genus Amorphophallus; species Amorphophallus konjac. The sequence continues at coordinate 359,227,082 of CM040121.1, read as the reverse complement.
ACATCACTCTCTCAACTCATTTCTTCTCACTTTCTTCTTCTCTCCTTTTCTTCTCTTTGGATCTCGATGGCTCTCTGATGTCTCAGATTTGTCTCACTGTATAGACTTGCCACACTTCGATCATCCTCTATCTGAAGACGAAGGCTTCATTATATACTAGAAGCAGGTGGATGAGGGCGTGTGTCTTCCACATTTCCCGCCCAGAGAATTTGCAAGAACCGAGGCAATTCCATCCACGTGGTAGCACCTGATCACCTCGTCCTCCTGGGATCACGAGCCATGTCAGCAATCTCAGTAGCAGATCCCTGTCAGACAGATTATAGGATTATCAGATTAAGTGAAGAACTCTGTACAGACTTATAAGATGAACTGCATTGTATAGACTATATTGTATGGACTTGTGAATTCGAATGCAGTGTACAGACTCTGCCCAATGTATTGACTTCATCTATATGAAGCTATGCGATGTACATACTTCATATGTGAAGCAGCCGTTGTATAGACTTAAGCAATATGAAGACTTGACAGACAACTGACGATGTATGGACTTCAATTGTGAAGACGTTGTGAATGCAAATGCAATGTACAGACTTTACATATGCATGAGACTCTAAGAAAAATGGGCGCTGTATAGACTTCACCAGACTTCACTCGATGTACAGACTTCACGAACAATGCATGCAATGCATTTAAGGATGTACAGACTTCCTAAAGTGTCAAGGAGTTGAGTGTATAGACTTCATCATGTGAAGACTTGAACAAGGCATGTATAGACTTCATGTCGTGAAGCAATGTATATACTTAGCTAAAGAAACTATGTACAGGCTTGACCAAGGCAAGGCAATCGAGTGTATAGACATTCAATGTATGGACTTGCCAAAACAAATGAACGATGTACAGACCTAAACAAGGCAAAGTCTGTACAGGCTTTGACGTTCACAATGTATGGACTTTGGCAACGCAACGACTGTACAGACTTCCACTAAACAACGTTGTATAGACTTGGAAATCTGAAAGGGGGGATGTATAGACTTTACGAGCACAGTCCAATGTATGGACTTTGTGAAGCACAGTCCAATGTATGGACTTCAAAGGCTTGAAGGCCCAATGTGCAGACTTGGAAGCTTGAACCAATGTATAGACATCAATCAAAGGCCAGTGTGAAGACTTCACGATGTATAGACTTTCCAAGTTAAAGGCTGTACAGACTTGAGCACAGAAGCTCTGTATAGACTTGATCAAGACAAGGCAGTCGAGAGTATAGACTTCAAGTGAAACGACGGTAAAGCCATCAGTGTATAGACTTCAATGGAAACGATGGTAAAACTACCGATGTATAGACTTGAAGGGAAACGTAGGTGAAACTTCCAATGTACAGACTTGGAAGGACACTGATGAATGTACAGACTTCACCCCGATGTATAGAACGCTAACTGAGACGGACAATGTACAGACTTGCTATAACAGTCCGATGTATGGACTTTGCCCAATGCCTGAGACGCTAACAGAGACAGACGATGTTCAGACTTGCTGAAGACCGTTGTACAGACTTCATCAATGAGACACTCGCTGTATAGACTTGGCATCGACCAATGTGTAGACTTGACAATGCTGAATGAACGAATGAGCAATGTATAGACATTGGGTGCCACACTGTGCAGACTTCACGATGTATTGACTTGAGTGTTCGTGTGAGCTATACTGTATAGACTTTACCAAAATGCTTAAGACGCTGCATGAGACACACGACAGACAGACAATGTATAGACTTCACTCTGGGGGCGTCGACCCATCAGAGAGGAGGGTCGACCCACTGCTGTCCAGACTATACAAGGAAAGGTATAAATTCTATGTTTATGCTGCAATGCACTGTGTAGACTTGTGAGTATGTGCATAACAATATATATACACAGACAACCTGGTAAAAATAGTTTCATCAAAATAATAACAGTTGCCAATCAATCAAAACAAGTTGTTGCCAATGAATTAAAACATATTGTCAACATCATCAACATAGAGGGGTCACAACAATCTCCCCCTTTTTGATGATGGCAACACCCTATAATATTAAATAGCAACATCCTATTGTGCAGATGTATTTTTGATGAAGGACATGTTTTGTTTTTCAGATTTGTCATGCAGATGCTATGTATTTATCATGCAGATGCTATGTATGACATGCTGAGACATGAACACAACTCTCTGCTTACAAGATCCCCCCCTTTGCCATAGACATGATGCATACACTTCCCTGGAATGAATTCATCAAATATACAATATATTCTCCCCCTTTGCCATCAACAAAGAGGAGGGAAATGAGATGCAAGGGAAGGAACAAGAAGAATCAGCTGACTGGCATTCTTAGGAGGTAGTTCAGAAATTAAGCAGCTAAAGCACAGAACCTTCAATCATATGAATTTAGAAACTGCTTAGAAAGTGAGGTTCTAGTTTAAAGGTTATAAAAATGAGAGTTCATGCACTACATTCATTGGATAAGGTAGGTGTGCATGATAAAACAATAAACCAGAGTTATATTTACATGAGAGATTAGTTTCAGAATATCTTACTTTCATAGACTCAGTAAAATGTGTTAAGAGAAACCAGGTCATGTATTGAAATTAAACAATTGACATCCATGAAAATTCTTTGAAGGAACAGCATTTTCACTATGAGTTCATTTTAGGCAGTCAGGTGCCATTTGTCTTTTTGCTTACGGGTATACATTTATCAGACGCCAATACCCCAAGATACTCAACATGATGGACCATTCTGCTATGATCAAACTCAATATAAGTGATTTACATCTTTTTGCTTGAGTGTACATGTTTATCAGACGCAAGTTACCCCCAGATACTCAATGAAACCACCCTACTATTTTGATCATTTTATACAGAGATAGCTGATACACCTCATGATATGAGTGTTTTCTACTTCTTTGATGGATCACTCAGTTTCTCAGTGATTTACCAGTCATTGCTCTGCCAATGCTATTTTTCAATTTTTTTTCAATGTTTTTCAATATCTTTCTTAGCTGTCCTTTATTTGTTTCAGAATGAATTGTTTAAGGACAATGCACATACTTAGTTTCTCTAACATGATTTCAGATGAGTTTTCAGATTTCAGATATAACTAACATTGTCTACCATGAAATAAGATGATGGTTGAGTGCTTTATCAATTTTAAGCATCCTTATTTACTGATTGTAGTCTTTCAACTCTAAAGATTATAAAATTTAAACCATTAAATCAGTCTTTAAGCAATTAAAGTTCTTATGAGGGAAGAGGTCTATTTTCTATAGCTTAATTTTAGAACTGATTAAAAGATTGCCATACTGTCAGACTCAATCATTTAGAGTCAAGGATGAATAGACAGCATCGACGCTGGGAGTTCAAGGCGTCTACACATCAGTTGAAGAGACAATACTGAGATAGTGTCAGTGCGTCGACTCCACGCTATTGCAGCGTCAACTCATCAGAATAATGAAACAGAGACATTCACTGATCTAGTTCACAGCGTCAACGCCACAGTATAGCAGCGTCGACGTAATAGTTCACCTTGAAATTCTGACAAGACTCCCCCTGTCTATATGCATGCAATTTTTGCAAAAGATGACTGATCAAATGATTTTTTGAAGTTCATGCTTATTCAGACTGTACTATCATGCAATGTGATCACCAGGGTTATGCAGAGAAATGTAGTGCAAAACAGTTCTATATGCATGTGATTTTAGACACATTCATGACTAAATGATATGCAGTGATGATCATGAGAAAATAATATGAGTGTCATGCATGATCATGAGTATGTTGCACCCTTCAACCTTCACAGAGTTTTATACAAGCTATTAGATGCAAGTCCAAATCAGAAATTTTATTCAAAACAGCTGAAAATTTTATTCATCATGCTGAAACTTACACAAGCCAAGTTCTCTTCTAAAAAAATTAAACTTTTCATTTCCAAGTGGCTTAGTAAAGATATCAGCAATTTGTTTGTCTATTTCAATGAAATTCAGTTCGATTTCCTTTTTATTCACAGCATCTCTAAGAAAATGGTGTTTTATCTCTATGTGTTTAATCCTAGAATGATGAACATGATTTTTAGCAAGGCATATGACACTAGTATTATCACATAAAATTGGAATACATTCCAGTTTTATCTGATAACCATCTAGTTGGTGCTTGATCCATAGTACTTGGGCAGCACAATTACCAGCTGCAACATATTCAGCCTCAGCTGTAGACAAGGCTACAGTGTGTTGCTTCTTAGATGCCCAAGATACTAGACAGCCATCAAGGAATTGACAATAGCCACTAGTGCCTTTTCTATCTACTCGACACCCAGCATAATCAGCATCAGTGTAAGCTAGAAGCTCTAACTCACACCTAGCAGGATACCATAATCCTAGCTCTTGGGTGCCTAGCAGATATCTAAAATCCTTTTTTCTGCTTTAAGATGAGTTTCTTTAGGACTAGCCTGAAACCTAGCACATAATCCTACAACAAATTGAATATCAGGCCTAGATGCTGTTAAGTAGAGAAGGGATCCGATGCTACCTCTCTATAGCTTTTGATCAACATGTTTACCTTTAGTGTCTTCATCCAAGCTTGTAGAGGTACCCATTGGAGCAGCTATCTCATTGAGGATGTCCATCTTGTATTTCTTGAGTAGATCCCTTATGTACTTGGACTGAGTGATAAACATTCCATCCTTTGTTTGTGTAACATGCAATCCAAGAAACAATTTGAGCTCACCCATTGAGCTCATTTAAAACTCATTAGTCATTGTTTTAGAAAATTCCTCACATAATTTGGGGTTAGTTGACCCAAAAATAATGTCATCCACATAAATTTGTACAATAAGAATGTCAGAATGACTCACCTTTGTAAACAAGGTCTGATCAACTGCTCCTCTAGTGAAATTTTGATCAGTAAGAAACTTGCTCAACCTATCATACCAAGCTCTGGGAGCTTGCTTAAGACCATAGAGAGCTTTATTTAATTTGTAAACATGATTAGGGAAATCTAGACATTCAAACCCAGGGGGCTGTCTTACATAGACCTCCTCACTAATTTCTCCATTCAAGAATGCAGATTTTACATCCATCTGCTGGAGGATTATTCCTAGGGAGCATGCATAAGCTAATAAAATCCTAACAGCTTCTAATCTGACTACAGGGGCAAATGACTCTTCAAAGTCAATACCAAACTCCTGGTTATACCCCTGAGCAACAAGTCTGGCTTTATTTTTAACAATATTCCCTAATTCATCATATTTATTCCTGAATACCCACTTAGTCCCTATGACTGTTCCATGATCAGGAGGTGGGACCAAGTGCCACACCTTGTTCCTGTCGAACTGATTAAGCTCCTCATGCATGGCATTAGTCCAATGCACATCCTTGAGGGCACAGTCAATGGACTTGGGTTCAATTTGAGAGACAAGAGCATATGTATTTAATTCATCCTGAATTTTAAAGTGACCTCTAGTCCTAGGGGGATCATTCAGATTGCCAATGACATTATTTGTAGCAACCCTGATAAAAATAAGATTTTTAAATAAATCAAATTAAAATAAAAGATAAGTAAATAGATGACAAAGAGCCTAAATGGGTAAATCATTAATCAAGAAGAAATAACGCCTTTGGTCAAGGACGGACTTCGAAAAGAAACGACCTTACATAAGGCATTAATTATAAAAAGGACGCCAACAACAAAGGGCGTCAATTCCCAAACGGCCGAAAATAAATAAAGGGCAAGTATAAGTGACGCCCTCTACATGGGCGCGTTTTACATAAGAAATGACGCTTGACAAGGCGTCAATTTAAATTAACGCCCTCACTTAGGACGTTAATTCAGTTCGAGTTTCGTTCGACCCCGGAGTTTATCCAGGGCAAGTTCTAGATAACTACGTCGAAGGTGGAATATGGTAAGGACTCTATCATGGAAGTATTACTTCCAATAGAACTCTAACCCTATTAGGATCCCCAAAATCCTATAAATACCCTTCTAATCGACCCAGATCGCTATTTGGCGATTTGAGCTATCGTTCTACTGAAAGGAGAGGTTTTGTTATTCTTATTGTTTCTTCCAAACCGCAGAAGCATGAGGATTCTAATGCTTCTTCATCTTCTTCTTACAGGTTAAGGAGTTCCTGTCTTCCTAAAGAACGAAGGTTCTTCATCAAGCATCATCTTCTTCTTCTTCTGCCGGTGATCAGAAGACTCTGTTGCAAAACAGAGTATCGTTTCTCTTCACGTATCCTCACCCAGATAATCATCAGGTAGGTTTTCTCAAGAACGTAACCCAAACTAGTATAAATTATGAAATAAACTCATCCATGATCTCATGCATATAGTTTTACTACGTTTCCAAATGTTTTCTGAGTGATTTTAAAGAAGCGACCCAGACAAGGGCGCTAATTTTTGTTTTGACGCCCTACCCAGAAGTCGTCAATTTCATATAATTGATAATTATCCATGTTTAAAATTCTATAACTATGAAACCATGAATCTAAATTAATGCATGATCATACCATTCTAATCCTGCTATTTTTCTTGTCCTGACCATGAAATTGCTTTCCTGAAATTTTATTATCTGAAAATTGATGAATTGTTGAATTAACGACCTGCACAAGGTCGTCTCTTATTGAACTGACGCCCCAGATCAGGGCGCTAAATGAAAAGTAACGCCCCTGTCTAGGGCGCGTTTTTGTTAAAATTCCAGAATATTGATTTTCTGTAGAATGGATATATTGAAGGGATGACTAATGTGTAAGTCGTCAAATTGTGAATAAACGCCCCTGAGTAAGGCGATAATTGGATAATTAATGACTTAGCTTAAGTCGCTATTTTCTGTATTACTGTTTTACACTGATTACTGTCAACCGAAGGGTTATATATATATATATATATATATATATATATATATATATATATATCTATATCGACACTATATTTCCACTCCGTGAATATAGTCCCATGTTTCATGATGTTTTATCGCACTACCCTCAATTCTCATTGACATACAAGCTCTCCATTGGACATTCTATTCCTTTGGACTAGCGAGTTAGTCATAGAGACCTCCGTAAGTCTCCTCGCAGCCTTGGATTCCCTCAAGGCCGACTGAGCTGGTTGTACCATAAAAACCCATTACACTATTTTGCCATGTCACTCTATAGAAACATGGTATACCGGCCCTCATGTTATGCAAAGTGTGTATCATGAGAATTCTCTTAATGGGATGAGGTTATCATGCCATTTGATGCTGTTCTTGTAAACCCCAATTCTATATCAACATTGTCATGATGTTCTTGTAAACCCCAACTCTATATCAACATTGTTATGATGTTCTTGTAAACCCCAATTCGATATTAAACTTGATGTTCTTGTGGACCTCAATTCTATATAAAGAATGTCCATACTTGTTTGTCATGGTACCCAAGTTAGGGAACCAATTCCACCTAGTTTTATCGATAATCGTGATTGTACCGTTATTATCGCCTATCTATGTCAAGTATCATATTTTGGACTCTATTCTATCCAAGTTTATCCTACATGTCTACAAGATTTTTTCTTGAAATTCCATAATGGCTATACACAAAAGTGGATGTTAAAATACATGATTAATGCCTGCGCATATAGGGCCCGATCTGGTCTTGGGAGGAGCACCCGAAAGTACTTGTGCCCATGGGAGTTGATTGATCACGGTATTGGCATTATACCGAAGTGCATGACTAGCTTGATTGAACATTCAACAAATCTTGTACTTGTACTTGACTTGATATTACATGACTTGCGTGACCCGAAAAATGGAAATTGCATACTTGCGTGCTTGAACGTGATAGCCAAATTCCAACATGACATGATGAATACACTTGCTTGAATATCTTGATATCTTTTGATATAAGTTCTTGAAAGTTCATGACTAGTTCTCGTCGCTATCTTATTGTTATACACTCTCTTTATCTTGTCGTTTTATGCGAGCATGCATAGCTATAGTGCATTCATGAAAGATGTAATCACTTAAACCCCTTGCTAGTTCTTGAGATATAATTTCCTACTGAGCGTTCGCTCACTTAGTGTTTCCCTACTTTTCAGGTAAGTCCGACGATGAGGGAACTCAAACGGATGGGGAAAATCAAGAGTGAAAGAGATAGAGCTTCTTCCGTGTTATCTAGTTTTTTTCATATTTTCTTGAGTCAACCTTATATTTTTCCCTTTATTTTAGTTAGTATTTCAAAGGTTTGTAATAGACATATTCTTATGAAGGAATAAAGGATTGGGTTATCTTTACTTTTGCGCATCTATGATTTTGGTGTCGAATACACTAATACTCTGATTGACATGATTGATATAAACTCGTCGCGCGTCTCCCGGTACCTTCCGCGCTCGGGGCGTGACAGTTTTTGTGGTATCAATGCCTAGGGTATTCAATTCCTAGGAAAACCCAAGTCCAAGGATAGGTTTAACCTTTAGCCGGTGAGATTGGGTAGAACCAAGGGTTAAAGTTAACATAGAAATGCTAGCTTCTAAATGAGATCACGTATTGATCTAGTTATTGTAATTGTAGGACGATGGCTGCCGAACGTGCTCAGTGGCGCAACATGCAGCGTACACTTCAAGGCATGACTCAGGTGCTGCAACAAGTAGCACAGGGAGGTGCACAACGAGCCGGAAGTCTCCACCAAGTCTTTAAAAATATGAACCCGCCTAAATTCACAGGTTCTACTGATCCGGACGACGTAAAGCACTGGGTCAGGGAGACGGAACGTATATTCCGTGTTATGCAGTGCACGGATCAAGATAAAGTCTTATTAGCTACCTTTCAGTTGGAAAGGGATGCCCGATGCTGGTGGGAATCAATAGAAGCTACTTTAAATCAAGACCAAGTTACTTAGGAAGAATTCGTTGAATATTTCAACGCTAAATATTTTTCGGACCGAGTCCAAGAAAAGAAAGCTACCGAATTTGTCGCACTGAAGCAACGGTCCCTGTCAGTGGCCGAGTACGAGGCCCAATTTTCTAGATTATCTCGGTATGCTAAGCACTTAGTCAGCACCGAGAAGATGAAAGCTAGGAGGTTCCTAAATGGGCTCAGGCCCCAATATATCACACAGCTGGCGCCAATGGATATCTAGGTCTACTCAGAAATTGTGCGCCGAGCTCAGCTATTAGAAGACGCCACGGAACTATCTGATAGAATCCGTGGGAAGGACAAGAAAGAACAAGTTACAAGTTCGGGTTCCTTTAAACCCAACTTCAAGAAGTGGCCTAGCAATGGAGGTACTTCCTCACAAGACCAGAAGTTTAAGAAGACCAAGCCCTTCTCCATCACCACTACCCCATCAACTATAGTGTGCAAGCATTGTGACAAGGCGGGCCATAGAGCAGAAGAATGCTGGAGGAAACTAGGAGCATGTCTCTGCTGTGGAAGTCGCGATCATCGAATTCCCCATTGCCCATTACTTAATGATCAAACCAGTGACGGAAAGCGCCCGGTAACCAAGAACACTCGTCTTCACGCAATTAAGGAGACCGAAGAAGAAGAAGGCAGACTAGTAGAAGGTACACTGAAAGTTTGTTCCAAGTATGCACATGTCTTATTTGATACGGGTGCATCACATTCTTTTATTTCCAAGAAGTTTGCTAACCCACTACCTATGGAACCGGAATGGATGAAAATAATTTTATCTACTCCTCTCGGAAACGAAACCGATATTACTCACCATTATCAAAACTGTGAAGTCTTGGTAAAAGGAAGAAATCTTCCTATCGATCTCATATGTTTAGATCTAAAGGAAAATGATGTCATACTAGGAGCGGATTGGTTATCCAAATACCAGGCAACAGTCGATTGCCGCAATAGCAAGGTTACTTTCAAGGACTTTCCAGAACTAGTCTATTCTAGCCCTAAGAGTCGGAGCGAGTCACCTCTTATTTCGGCTCTCCGAGCAAGCAAGCTAATAAGGAAAGGATGTGTATCTTTCCTTGCATTTGTCACGATTAAGGAGGCTAAGGAAACTAAGATAGAAGATATCCCAGTTCTGCAAGAATTTTCGGATGTGTTTCCGGAAGATTTGCCTGGATTACCCCCACAAAGAGAAGTGGCCTTCACCATCCATTTAGTTCCTAGTGCGGGTCCAGTTTCTAAGGCACCATATAGAATGTCGCCTACTGAACTCAAGGAGTTAAAGGAGCAATTGATGGAACTCATTAAGAAAGGATTCATAAGACCAAGTACTTCCCCATGGGGAGCACCTGTATTATTTGTAAAGAAGAAAGATGGATCCATGAGGTTATGCATCGACTATCGACAGTTGAATCATCTCATTATCAAAAACAAGTATCCACTGCCGAGAATCGATGAGTTGTTTGATCAAATTTCAGGATCTAAGTACTTTTCCAAAATTGATCTTAGGTCGGGATATCATCAGTTAAGAATCAAGGATGAGGATTCAGAAGCAGGTACGTCCATTATGAATTTGTTGTTATGCCTTTCGGACTAACGAATGCCCCTGCTGCCTTTATGCAGTTAATGAATAGTATATTCAGGCCTTATTTGGATCAATTTGTGGTGGTCTTTATCGATGATATATTGATTTATTCCAAGACTAAGGAAGAGCATGAGGAGCATTTAAGGATTGCATTACAAATATTGAGGGCAAACCAATTATATGCAAAACTCAGCAAGTGTGAATTCTGGCTTGAGGAAGTGAATTTTCTCGGACATGTTATATCAAAGGATGGCTTATCAGTAGATCCATCAAAAGTTGAAGCTGTAAGAAATTGGGAAAGACCAACTAATGCTAGCGAGATCCGAAGTTTCTTAGGTCTTGCTGGCTATTACAGGTGATTCATTAAAGATTTCTCTAAGATCGCCGTACCACTTACAAGGTTAACTCGCAAGGAGATCCGTTACGAATGGAGTGAGAAATGTGAAAGAAGCTTCCAAACTCTCAAGGATCATCTTACTACAGCTCCTGTCTTAGCTTTACCAATGGAAGGAGAGAACCTCAAGGTATACACTGATGCTTCTGGCATTGGCCTCGGATGTGTTCTAATGCAACAAGGAAAGGTTATAGCTTACTCTTCTCGTCAATTAAAGAAACATGAAGAGAACTACCCCGTCCAAGACTTAGAATTAGCCGCGGTGGTATTTACACTAAAGATCTGGAGACATTATCTATATGGAGTGCAGTTTACTGTATACTCCGATCACAAGAGTCTCAAGTATCTTTTCTCTCAAAAGGAACTAAATATGAGGCAACGACGTTGGCTAGAATATCTCAAGAAGTTCAACTTCAATATACAATATCATCCCGGAAAGGGTAATCATGTAGCAGATGCCCTTAGTCGGAAGCCGAGAGCACTGTTAGCCAATTGTATGATTCAAGAATGGAAATTGCTGGAGCAATTCTCTGAACTCAATATAAGCATGGACACAGACTTCCAATGTGTCACATTATCTCATATAAGCATTCATCCAGACCTATTATCTGAAATACGAGCGCTTCAAGATAATGACCCAATATTAGTAGAGATCAAAGGCAAACTGGAAGGACAATCTGATTTCCAAATAACTTGTGAAGGAAGATTAATGTTCAGGAATAGAACTTGCATACCGGATTGTCCCGAGATAAAGAAGAAGATCTTAGATGAAGCTCATAGATCAAGGTACACGATTCATCCTGGATCTACCAAAATGTACCATGATGTGAAAAGAAATTTTTGGTGGCCCAACATGAAAAGGGAAATAGCAGACTATGTATCACGTTGTCTCACTTGCCAACAGGTCAAGGCGGAACACCAAAAGCCTGCTGGAAAACTACATCCTCTAGATATCCCTAAATGGAAGTGGGAGGATATTGGTATGGATTTCATCATGGGTTTATCTAAATCAAAGGGAGGACATGATGGAATATGGGTTATTATTGACCGATTGACTAAATCGGTGCATTTCTTGCCAATCAAGAGCCAATGGTCAGTCGATGTGTTGGCTGCATTATACATTAAGGAAATAGTCAGATTACATGGTATTCTTGTTTCAATCGTGTCTGACAGAGATCCCCGTTTTACTTCTCATTTTTGGAAGGGACTACAACATTCGTTGGGAACAAGACTTAACTTTAGTACAGTTTTTCATCCTCAAACGGATGGTCAGACCGAGAGAACTAATCAGGTGGTTGAAGATATGCTCAGAGCTTGCATCATTGATTTCGATGGAAGCTGGCATGATCACTTGCCGTTGGTGGAATTTGCATACAATAATAGCTACCAGACAAGTATACAAATGGCACCTTTCGAAGCTTTATACGGAAGGAGTTGCCGATCACCCTTATGCTGGGACGAAGTTGGAGAGAAACAACTGCTAGGTCCAGACATGGTAAGGGTTACCACTGAAAGAATACAATTGATTCGAGAAAGACTGCAAGTTGCTCAGTCTAGGCAAAAGGCATATGCTGACACAAGAAGGAGAGATCTTGAATTCAAAGTTGGAGATCACGTATTTCTCAAGATATCACCTGGACGTGGAATAAGGAGATTTGGTGTTAAGGGCAAGCTTACACCCAGGTTCATCGGACCCTTTGAGATACTGGAAAGAGTTGGCGAGGTTGCTTATCGCATCGCATTGCCTCCTCAACTGTCCGATGTTCATAATGTGTTCCACATATCTATGTTGAAGAAGTATGTGCACGATCCATCGTATATTATTGATCATGGAGACTTAGTTATCCAGAAGGATCTCACATATGAACAGAAGCCCATAAAGATACTAGATCGTGAAGTACGTACTCTAAGGAATAAGGTTATTCCCATGCTAAAAGTGCAATGGAATAAGAACTCCGAACATGAAGCTCCATGGGAGACCGAGGAATCCATGAGGAAGCGATTTCCAGAATTATTATAAGGTATATATTCTACACTCTCCACTTATATATACTATTGAATTTGGGGACCAAATTCTTTTAAGTGGGGGAGGGTGTAGCAACCCTGATAAAAATAAGATTTTTAAATAAATCAAATTAAAATAAAAGATAAGTAAATAGATGACAAAGAGCCTAAATGGGTAAATCATTAATCAAGAAGAAATAACGCCTTTGGTCAAGGCGCGACTTCGAAAAGAAACGACCTTACATAAGGCATTAATTATAAAAAGGACGCCAACAACAAAGGGCGTCAATTCCCAAACGGCCGAAAATAAATAAAGGGCAAGTATAAGTGACGCCCTCTACATGGGCACGTTTTACATAAGAAATGACGCTTGACAAGGCGTCAATTTAAATTAACGCCCTCGCTTAGGACGTTAATTCAGTTCGAGTTTCGTTCGACCCCGGAGTTTATCCAGGGCAAGTTCTGGTTAACTACGTCGAAGGTGGAATATGGTAAGGACTCTATCATGGAAGTATTACTTCCAATAAAACTCTAACCCTATTAGGATCCCCAAAATCCTATAAATACCCTCCTAATCGACCCAGATCGCTATTTGGCGATTTGAGCTATCGTTCTGCTGAAAGGAGAGGTTTTGTTCTTCTTATTGTTTCTTCCAAACCGCAGAAGCATGAGGATTCTAATGCTTCTTCATCTTCTTCTTACAGGTTAAGGAGTTCCTGTCTTCCTGAAGAACGAAGGTTCTTCATCAAGCATCATCTTCTTCTTCTTCTGCCGGTGATCAGAAGACTATGTTGCAAAATAGAGTATCGTTTCTCTTCACGTATCTTCACCCAGATAATCATCAGGTAGGTTTTCTCAAGAACGTAGCCCAAACTAGTATAAATTATGAAATAAACTCATCCATGATCTCATGCATATAGTTTTACTGCGTTTCCAAATGTTTTCTGAGTGATTTTAAAAAAGCGACCCAGACAAGGGCGCTAATTCTTGTTTTGACGCCCTACCCAGAAGTCGTCAATTTCATATAATTGATAATTATCCATGTTTAAAATTCTATAACTATGAAACCATGAATCTAAATTAATGCATGATCATACCATTCTAATCCTGCTATTTTTCTTGTCCTGACCATGAAATTGCTTTCCTGAAATTTTATTATCTGAAAATTGATGAATTGTTGAATTAACGACCTGCACAAGGTCGTCTCTTATTGAACTGACGCCCCAGACCAGGGCGCTAATTGAAAAGTAACGCCCCTGTCTAGGGCGCGTTTTTGTTAAAATTCCAGAATATTGATTTTCTGTAGAATGGAAATATTGAAGGGATGACTAATGTGTAAGTCGTCAAATTGTGAATAAACGCCCCTGAGTAAGGCGATAATTGGATAATTAATGACTTAGCTTAAGTCGCTATTTTCTGTATTACTGTTTTACACTGATTACTGTCAACCGAAGGGTTTTATATATATATATATATATATATCTATATCGGCACTATATTTCCACTCCGTGAATATAGTCCCATGTTTCATGATGTTTTATCGCACTACCCTCAATTCTCATTGACATACAAGCTCTCCATTGGACATTCCATTCCTTTGGACTAGCGAGTTAGTCATAGAGACCTCCGTAAGTCTCCTCGCAGCCTTGGATTCCCTCAAGGCCGACTGAGCTGGTTGTACCATAAAAACCCATTACACTATTTTGCCATGTCACTCTATAGAAACATGGTATACCGGCCCTCATGTTATGCAAAGTGTGTATCATGAGAATTCTCTTAATTGGATGAGGTTATCATGCCATTTGATGCTGTTCTTGTAAATCCCAATTCTATATCAACATTGTCATGATATTCTTGTAAACCCCAACTCTATATCAACATTGTTATGATGTTCTTGTAAACCCCAATTCTATATTAAACTTGATGTTCTTGTGGACCTCAATTCTATATAAAGAATGTCCATACTTGTTTGTCATGGTACCCAAGTTAGGGAACCAATTCCACCTAGTTTTATCGATAATCGTGATTGTACCGTTATTATCGCCTATCTATGTCAAGTATCATATTTTAGACTCTATTCTATCCAAGTTTATCCTACATGTCTATAAGCTTTTTTCTTGAAATTCCATAATGGCTATACACAAAAGTGGATGTTAAAATACATGATTAATGCCTGCGCATATAGGGCCCGATCTGGTCTTGGGAGGAGCACCTGAAAGTACTTGTGCCCATGGGAGTTGATTGATCACGGTATTGGCATTATACCGAAGTGCATGACTAGCTTGATTGAACATTCAACAAATCTTGTACTTGTACTTGACTTGATATTACATGACTTGCGTGACCCGAAAAAGGGAAATTGCATACTTGCGTGCTTGAACGTGATAGCCAAATTCCAACATGACATGATGAATACACTTGCTTAAATATCTTGATATCCTTTGATATAAGTTCTTGAAAGTTCATGACTAGTTCTCGTCGCTATCTTATTGTTATACACTCTCTCTATCTTGTCGTTTATGCGAGCATGCATAGCTATAGTGCATTCATGAAAGATGTAATCACTTAAACCCCTTGCTAGTTCTTGAGATATAATTTCCTACTGAGCGTTCTCTCACTTAGTGTTTCCCTACTTTTCAGGTAAGTCCGACGATGAGGGAACTCAAACGGATGGGGAAAATCAAGAGTGAAAGAGATAGAGCTTCTTCCGTGTTATCTAGTTTTTTTCATATTTTCTTGAGTCATCCTTGTATTTTTCCCTTTATTTTAGTTAGTACTTCAAAGGTTTGTAATAGACATATTCTTATGAAGGAATAAAGGATTGTGTTATCTTTACTTTTGCGCATCTATGATTTTGGTGTCGAATACACTAATACTCTGATTGACATGATTGATATAAACTCGTCGCGTGTCTCCGGGTACCTTCCGCGCTCGGGGCGTGACATTATTCACAGGGTGATCTTTAAGAAATCTGATATTAACAATCTGAGTTTCAGGAATTTCACTTACCTCCCCCTGAAGTTCAGATTCTTCTTCATTCTCCTCTTCTTTTTCTTCCTCACCATAAGACTCGTCTGCAGAGTTATCATCTTTTAAATGTTCCCATCTTCATTCCTGCAATGACCATGGTTAGTTTCCATCAAGGTTTCATCAAAGATAATGTGTGGAGATTCTTCAACAATTTTTGAGTTTAAATTGAACACTCTATAGGCCCGGGTGTTTTCAGAATAACCGAGGAAGATTCCTGGTTCACCTTTTGGCTCAAATTTATCAAGGTCCCTCTTGTCATTTATATGTATAAAACATTTACAACCAAAGACCTTGAAGTGGGCGATTGAAGGTTTCTTACCTCTCAAAATCTCATAAGGGATTTTCTGGGTGGAAGGTCTTACCATTGCCCTGTTAATTACATAACAGGCTATGTTGACTGCTTCAGCCCAGAATTTTCTTGGCAGTTGACCTTCAACTAAGAGAGTTCGGCCCATCTCCACTAGAGTTCTGTTCCTCCTCTCAACAACACCATTCTGCTCAGGTGTCCTGGGTGAGGAGAACTTATGATGAATCTCACTTGACCAGCAAAATTCTTCAAAGTGTGAGATTTCAAACTCACCTCCATGATCAGTCAAAATATTTTCAATTTTCTGATTTATTCTTATACAGAACTCCTGAAATTCTGAGAATGCATCATTCTTATGTGACAGAAAAAATACCCAAGTATACCTAGAAAAATCATCTACTAAGACAAACCCATACCTCTTCCCTGATAAGCTGACAGACCTGGTTGGCCCAAATAGGTCCATGTGTATCAGTTCATAAGGTTTAGTGGATAGGTTTTCTGTCCTTGCTTTGAATGATTTTCTAGTCAACTTGGACTGAATACATGCATTACAAAATTTATTTTCATTTTTAAAAGAAACTTCAGGCAGTCCTCTAACCATGCTATGCTTGTTTAGTTTATGCAAAACAGTATAACTCGCATGGCCTAACCTACGATGCCATAAAAATGCTAAATCTTCTCTACTGGCAGTAAGACATAGGTTAGAATGCTGAATATCATCTAAATCTATCATGTATGTGTTATTTATTCTTTTTCCAGAAAATTTGACAATATCAGAATCAGGTTCAAAAACCTTACAGCATTGACAATCAAATAAAACTTTATGTTCCTTATCACACAACTGGCTAATACTGAGTAAATTATAAGCCAACCCTTCAACCAGCATAACATCATCAATGCAGCAGGTAGAACACTTACCTACCTTACCTGATCCAATGATCCTACCCTTTGTGTTGCTTCCAAAGGTGACAAGGCCTCCTAGCTTTTCAGTCAGCATGTAGAACTTGGCCTTATCTCCTGTCATATGCCTGGAGCAGCCACTGTCCAAGTACCACAAGTTGCTCTTAGCTGCCAGGCATACCTACACACACAATTAGGGCAAAGAGTTTGGAACCCAAGACTGATTGGGCTCCAATGCAGATGAAGTGCAAGTAAAGAAAGAAAGCATGGCTTTGGGAATCCACATTTGTTTAAAAGAACTTTGTTCAGTGGATTTTGCAGATTTCCTTCTGTCATTTCTTCTTTTATTTTTGTTGTTCTTCCTTTTATTTGCACCAATAGAGTTATTCACAGAATTGTTGTTATTGTGCCAATGCTTCGGCCAAGTAGCATTCATAAAGTTTTGATCAGGGTAATATTTGGGTTGGCTGTAAGATTGGAAGTTCCTGGTTGTTCGACTACCATACCCATTACCCCAATTTCTGACATAGGGTCTGTAAAATTGTGTAGGTTGTTTAACATACCCTGTATGCATCCCTTGAGTTCTAGTCCACCCAAACCCATTAGGATAGATTGACTGTGTGGGGTAGTAGGACTGGACTCTAGATGGATTGAATTTGTTAGGCTGACTCCTGAAAGCATTTTGTCTTCCCTGCACTCTTGACACTGCTGACCTGTTCATAGGTTTTTGTTGGGTCTTTTTCTGTGATGGTGGTGGTGAAGACTTTTTGGCATTGACATGGGGTTTATTTACCTGAGCAGGCTGACCCCTAGCCTTGGGTTGAGCACTAGAGCTAGGTTTGGAAGTGCCAATTCTACTAGGCTCACCAACTTTCTGTTTGCCCTTCTCCTCTACATTGGGTTTTTTCAGATTCACATTAGTGTTCACAGCATTATTAGAATTCATGCTAATCAGAGGTCCTTTCTCCTTTTGTGCAACGAAGGAAATAGTTTTCATTCCAAAGCTCTTAGTTGCACTAGAGTTAAATCCTAGGCCCTCTCTCCTGAAATTAACCTTCGACCCCAATAGAGCATTTAAATTTTTAGATCCTTGGGTCATTTTCTCAATGGTTTTCAGCTTATCCTCATTGTCTTTCTGAATTACATCAATATACTTTTTCAATTCATTATTTACATTAAGGACAGCTTCATATTTTTCAGAGGTAATTTTTATCTCACTTTCACAATTCTAAATTTTCAATTTCTATGCATCAATTTCATTGTCTAATCTCACATTTTCTTCCTTAGAGATTTTCAGTTCTTTCTTGATTTCTTCAAATTCAGAACATGTGAGTTTCAACTTACTATTCTCATTCTCTAAGCATGCAATTTTATCAGACAATGAAGTATCATTTTGCATGATGTTAATTTTTCTTCATAGATGCCTATTTTCTTTTGTGACATCATCTACTCTATCAGCAAGTTCATTATAAGCATCCATCCAATCAGCAATAGTAAAGTTTTTAAAACGAGAGGATACCTCATCAGATTCTTCCTCTATATCTTCTGAGCTAGTTGCCATGAGACAGATTGGCTTCTCAGCTTCAACTTCACTGTCCGAAGTGTTGCTCAAGGATCCCTCGTCCTCATCACTCCAGGTACTCACCATAGCTTTCCCTCTTATGTTCTTTTTCTTGGGCTTGTCCTTGAGGTTCTGATTTGTTGGACATTCAGCTTTAAAGTGACCAGCCTTCCTGCATTGATAGCAAACATTAGTCTCAGCTTTCTTTACAGGGTTTGATTTGTACCTTGTGTCTCGGCGGCCACCACTGGGATTTCTTCGGCTGAATCTTCTTCCTTCTTTCTTGAGAAAACGCCGGAATTCCCTAGTAATCATAGCCATATCATCATTTGCCATTTCTTCTTCAGACAAGCTCTCTTCAGTTGATGATCCGTTGGGGCTGGATCGACTGGATTTGCTAGCACCAGCCTTCAGAGCTATTGGCTTCCTCTTTCTATCAGCCTCCTCTATCTTCGGCAGATTCATCTCATATGCCATTAGAGATCCGATAAGCTCATTTGCCCTTGTATTGTGCAGATCTCTTGACTCTTCCATAACGGTGGGCTTTGTGTGCCAAATTGGAGTCAAGGATCGCAAAATCTTCCTAACTATATCATACTCAGAATACTTCTTCCCGAAACCTCTGAGACCATTTGTGATAATAGTCAACCGAGCATACATTTCTTTGATCATCTCATTAGGCTTCATCTTGAAAGCCTCGTATTCTGAAACCAGTAGATTAGTCTTGGTCTCTCTGACTTGTGAAGTCCCCTCGTAGATGACTTCAAGTACATCCCACATTTCCTTCGCTGAGGAGCATGCAGCTATTCGTGAGAACTCGGTGGGATGCAGAGAACATTGGATTGCATTGATTACACTCCAGTTGAGCGTGGACCTTCTAATTTCCTCCTTGGTCCATACATCTTCATTAGGGGATAGCTCGAAAGGTCCCTTGCTAACCACTTTCCAGATTTCACAGTCTTTAGCTCTCAAGAATACCTGCATACGGTGCTTCCAGTATGCGTAGTTGGTTCCATCGAAGTATGGGGGCTTGGATGTGGAGTGTCCTTCAGCTATCATCCCTCTTCCGTCCATCTGTGCTTATCCTCTTCGGGTGGTAAGTCCCTGTAGAAGAGTCTAGCTCTGATACCAATTGTTGGAGTTAGATGGAAGGCTCTTTCGCCACAGAATGTGGATCTAGAGGGGGGGTGAATAGATCAACAGGCTAATTTAAAATTTATGCCTAGATTCAAATGCGGAATTAAAAGAACGCTGGACAACCACAGTCAAAGTACCGAATGATGGAAATAATATCTGCTAAATAGATAAGCAAACACACGAGAGGCACAAAGACTTTTAGGTGGTTCGGTCAATCCGACCTACATCCACCCCACATTCAACTCGAATGTGGATTACTGCTGATATACAGCTTCAATCTACTTGGCACTACAGCTTGCCAACAACGGCTGGGGCTTACAGCTTATCCCGACCAGAGGAACACCCTCTGCAATAGCTGAGCTTCACAGCTTGCTCTGCTGGGCACTACAGCTTAGCCGACCAGAGGTAACACCTCTGCACACCGCTGCCTCACAGCTTGACACTGCTGACTAACAGCTTGATCGAACAAGAGTTTTCAAAGGAAAAATAACAAGACTGAAATGCAAGAAAAACACAATCGAATGGAAGAAAATCAAAACAACTGTAGCTCAAAGTGAGCAATATCAGCTCTGGTATCTGGACCAAGACGCTGATTCACAAGCTCTCATATCACTCTCTGAACTCATTTCTTCTCACTTTCTTCTTCTCTCCTTTTCTTCTCTTTGGATCTCGATGGCTCTCTGCTATCTCAGATTTGTCTCACTGTATAGACTTGCCACACTTCGATCAACCTCCATCTGAAGATGAAGGCTTCATTATATACTAGCAGCAGGTGGATGAGGGCGTGTGTCTTCCACATTTCCCGCCCAGAGAATTCGCCAGAACCGAGGCAATTCCATCCACGTGGCAGCACCTGATCACCTCGTCCTCCTGGGATCACGAGCCATGTCAGTAATCTCAGTAGCAGATCCCTGTCAGACAGATTATAGGATTATCAGATTAAGTGAAGAACTCTGTACAGACTTATAAGATGAACTGCATTGTATGGACTTGTGAATTCGAATGCAGTGTACAGACTCTGCCCAATGTATTGACTTCATCTATATGAAGCTATGCGATGTACAAACTTTATATGTGAAGCAGCCGCTGTATAGACTTAAGCAATATGAAGACTTGATAGACAACTGACGATGTATGGACTTCAATTGTGAAGACGTTATGAATGCAAATGCAATGTACATACTTTACACATGCATGAGACTCTAAGAGAAATGGGCGCTGTATAGACTTCACCAGAGTTCACTCGATGTACAGACTTCACGAACGATGCATGCAATGCATTAAAGGATGTACATACTTCCTGAAGTGTGAAGGAGTTGAGTGTATAGACTTCATCATGTGAAGACTTGAACAAGGCATGTATAGACTTCACGTCGTGAAGCAATGTATATACTTAGCTGAAGAAACTCTGTACAGGCTTGACCAAGGCAAGGCAATCGAGTGTATAGACATTCAATGTATGGACTTGTCAAAACAAATGAACGATGTACAGACCTAAACAAGGCAAAGTCTGTACAGGCTTTGACGTTCACAATGTATGGACTTTGGCAACCCAACGGCTGTACAGACTTCCACTAAACAACGTTGTATAGACTTGGAAATCTGAACGGGGTGATGTATAGACTTTACGAGCACAGTCCAATGTATGGACTTTGTGAAGCACAGTCCAATGTATGGACTTCAAAGGCTTGAAGGCCCAATGTGCAGACTTGGAAGCTTGAACCAATGTATAGACATCAATCAAAGGCCAGTGTGAAGCCTTCACAATGTATAGACTTTCCAAGTGAAAGGCTGTACAGACTTGAGCACAGAAGCTCTGTATAGACTTGATCAAGACAAGGCAGTCGAGAGTATAGACTTCAAGTGAAACGACGGTAAAGCCATCAGTGTATAGACTTCAATGGAAACGATGGTAAAACTACCGATGTATAGACTTGAAGGGAAACGTAGGTGAAACTTCCAATGTACAGACTTGGAAGGACACTGATGAATGTACAGACTTCAAAGTTGAACAGTTGGATGTACAGACTTCACCCCGATGTATAGAACGCTAACTGAGACGGACAATGTACAGACTTGCTGTAACAGTCCGATGTATGGACTTTGCCCAATGGCTGAGACGCTAACAGAGACAGACGATGTTCAGACTTGCTGAAGACCGTTGTACAGACTTCATCAATGAGACGCTCGCTGTATAGACTTGGCATCGACCAATGTGTAGACTTGACAATGCTGAATGAACGAATGAGCAACATATAGACATTGGGTGCCACACTGTGCAGACTTCACGATGTATTGACTTGAGTGTTCGTGTGAGCTGCACTGTATAAACTTTACCAAAACGCCTAAGACGTTGCATGAGACACACGACAGACAGACAGTGTATAGACTTCACTCTGGGGGCGTCGACCCATCAGAGAGGAGGGTCGACCCACTACTGTCCAGACTACACAGGGAAAGGTATAAATTCTATGTTTATGCTGCAATGCACTGTGTAGACCTGTGAGTATGTGCATAACAATATATATACACAGACAACCTGATAAAAATAGTTTCATCAAAATAATAACAGTTGCCAATCAATCAAAACAAGCTGTTGCCAATGAATTAAAACATATTGTCAACATCATCAACACAGAGGGGTCACAATAGAGGTGACGAGGCTCGACACCGTGCTGCTCTACGCTTTGCACGACAGGTGGGACCCGGTGAGCCGCACGTTCCTTTTCCCATGGGGAAACATGGTTCCGACGTTGGAGGATGTCGCACGCATCACTGGCCTGCGCGAGCATGGGACACCGGTCAGTGGGAGGACGCTGACAGACTACAGAGTGCTGGCCCAGAGACTGCTGGGCCTGGAGCTGCTGTGGCCGGAGCGTCAGTCGACGACGCTACGGAGAGTGACGATGCAGGAGATCCTCGGCTTGCGGGGAGCAGGGGTTGTGACAGGGGAGCTCCCAGAGGAGCACCTGGGATGGCTAGTGGACTGAGCATGACCGCGGGTAGCAGTTGCACCGGGACCAGAGGTGGACATCATTCTGAGGAGGTTCTGATGCTGCTCTTTGGGAGGCTTCTATTTGCCACCCGTGCAGATAGTATGAGCTGCCGACTGCTGCCCCTGCTGGAGGAGGTGGACCACGTCGGAGAGTACACGTGGGGCGCGGCAGTCCTCACCTTCCTCTTCGACACGCTCAGCTCCACGAGCCGGCGCACCATGCTCGGCGGCTTCTCCCCACTACTTCAGGTACGACTCGATTCCTAAGATGATTATGCAATTGCTATATGAATTCTCTAAGTGCTTATGTGCTGACATTTGATGCAGTGCAATGTAGGTGTGGGCCTATGTGCACCTCCCCGGGCTGGGGAGAGGAGAAGAGACGTACTCGGATCAGCTGCCCATCGTGAGACAGTGGATAGCACCACGGGAGGTGGGATCCCTACGTCGCCAGGTCTAGGCTATTCAGGACGACCTCGACGCCCTACCCTACGCTTTGGTAAGATCCTGAACATAAGCTTTGTGTAGATGCAACTATATGCTTATTATGCTGATGCAATTGCCTTTTTGACAGGTCCGGTGGATGTCGTACCAGGGAGAGGGGCACGAGGGTCAGCTGTGGGTGGTGGCAGCCCTAGCCTACGTAGGGAGGGACATCTGGCTCCACTGCATGAACGTGGTGGAGCCCCTCCATTACCGGCTGGTGATGAGGAACATCAGGGTCCACCAGGCGAAGTTTGACTTCCCGACACCTGAGAAGCCAGAGGAGTGCGTCGGGCGGCATGCACGAGGCCTGGCGATAGAGACAGACTGGACTGTCAGAGCAGCGGAGTAGATCCGCGACTGGACGAGGATTGGGCGAGCGGTATGCGTTCGAGCAGAGAGCGAGGAGGCCTACCTGACGGCCTGCGCCAGGCACTCCGGAGACCAGGTCTTCCGTGGCACTCAACGACCGATACTACTCTAACCCCATGCTTTCTATTATGCCTTATGATCATGATGCACTGACACATGACTTCTATATGCAGCTCGACCCCCAGGGGCGGATAGCCGAGCTCCAGGGCCTCCTCCACTCCACCGTCCAGCAGCGGGACGAGCTCCGACATGCGCTGGCCTCTTGGTGAGTTTCACTGAACCTTAGACTTCATTGTGCATATGCTTATGACATGGACTAATGTGGAGTTCTAAAGGCAGCGAGCTGAGGGGACACAACATCAGGGAGCTGACGCACCTTCTTCCTCCTCCCAGCCATCCGCGGACCGTGCCGAGCGGGATGCGGAGTTCGCCAGGATGGTGACACGGGCCGAGGAGGCCGAGGCGGCACTCACCGAGAGGGTGAGTAAACACTTGCACTTGCCTAGTTGATTATGATTATGAAATGCAACTAACTGACTATGATGCATGCACATGTAGATGACTGAGCTGACGACGGCATTGAGCGAGATTACCCAGCTGAGGGAGAAGATGGAGCGTAGCCGTACAGTAGTCCCGACAGAGCTAGTGCTTCTCCACGCGGAGCTGGAGTGCGGTCAGGCCGAGGCAGCGTCGGTAGACCGCTACCGAGTTGAGGCGGAGCGCTCTTGCACGGTGACGGAGCGGGCTCGGATAGAGGCAGCCAAGCTGAGAGGAGAGGTGCGGGCGTATAAGAGGATGAGCCGGAGGTCGGAGCGCAGTGGCGCCCCAAGTGTCTCACATAGCTTCATCACTAGCTCCTTCGGCCATCAGAGGAATGAGGAGGAGGAGCCTCGGTGACGCCGGTGCGAGGAGGGGAGCACCTCCATGGCGCCACCGTCAAAGCGCCACGAGGGTTCAGGCGAGAGCGGCAGCCCAGGGGAGGGTCAGGCCTGATGTACCTCTTAGCACACATGTACTTTTGTTATGATATTGTGATATAGCATGTTTTGATTTCTTCCTTTGATTTGTAAAAAAAATGTGTGCATGTTGACACTGACCGACTGACAACGAATCCTAGACTGACATGAGAGATTGAGAGAGAGACGGAGAGACTCGAGTAGAATTAGTGCAAAGATATGGGAGACCAAGGCAGCAGAGAGAGTGAGAGACGGTCCTCCAAATGGCCACTCCATGGGCTAGACGGTCTAGAAGTAGGCCGCTGAGGGTTGTCCTGCCACAAGCTCAATGACGGTCCTAAACGGTCCCCCTTAGACCGCGTAGAGCGTAACGACGGTTCTATGTTGGCCGTTGGAACCAGGAGACGGTCTTGCAAAGACCGTTTAGGCTGCCAGAAAGATGAACTGAGTAGAAAGTATAAAATTGGTCCTTTGAGGACCGCTATTATTCTATGGCGGCCTCACGATAGACCGCAAATAAGAAAACCCTGGTAGCTCCGACCGAGACTCTCTTGGAGAGTCCCAAATCGTGGGGAAAGGATCCTAATCCGTGCTAAAGCCTATCCTAACCTATTTTGGTGCTATCCTATCTCAATCCTAGTGGGGTTAGGCCAAGTGTTTGGGTTCTATAAGTAAGGGACACCTTAAACTCGTTTCTCACACAACACTTCTCTTCTAGGTCTTGAAAACCCTTGCTAAACCTCCCCAACTCATCATGAAGAGGGCTCTTGAAGGAAGCTCCATGAGTGAGGTTGCTTACCACGGGCCATAGCCGGCTAAGAAAGAGTACGAGGTGCTGCAAAGGCTGACCGCCATCTCTGGGTGTTGGCCCGATTAGGAAGGCAATCGAGAGGGGGGTGAATTGATTGCCCACCCTTTGGAACAAAATTAAACTAAACCACGCAGATGGTAGATAAACACTAGCCCTCTCTTGATAAAATGCAGAGACAATGATTTTAAATGATGAAGCTCACTGATTCAAGCTTGATTAAAATATATAAGTGATAAGCACACAAGCACTCACAACTCCACAACGCTAAATGATGATCACTCGGATGACAATAAATGAATGGACAGTTGATAAATCTCTCATCTCACCGAATCACACTCGTTATATGAACGGATAGGATATATTAGCAATCACACAAAGAGCAAACCACGGAACAGTGATTTTTTAGGTGGTTCGAACGCACCCAAGTGCCGTCCTACGTCCACCCCTCTCAACTCGAGAGGATTCCACTAAACAACGCTGCACAACGACAGCAACCACCACACACACAGGCGCGACGGCCCATACACGTGAGTTCTCGCACGACGACGAGAAACCGCACACACATGGAGCAAGCTCTGAAAACATTTAAGAAGAAAGGGATATAAAAATATGATACCCAGTTTAAGATTAACAATCTATGCTCCAAGGTAACTAAGAAAATGGATAGACAAGATCTTCCCCTTTGATATTCACGCAGCTAGGAGATCAAATGGAATGGTGCTATAGAATGGAAGCATAAGAGAGAAAGAAATTGGCCCCTTGATGAAGTCCGCCCAAACAAGGAGATGGTGGAGAGCAGCAATGGCTCCCTTCCAGCTTCGAGCTCGGGGACGAAGGTTGCAAGATTGGCGATAGGTTCTTCCATCTCTAGCAGAAGCACCAGTCCTCTCCTCCTTCTTCCTGCAAGGATAGAACAAGCTTAGCCCTCAAGAATTTGAATCATTCACGATCGGACAAGGCGGCCATATATGTTAAGGAGTAAACAAGCCATTTAGACCAATATACCCTAGGAAATACCTCTCCATACCACATACAAACATTCAGGAAAACCCGAAGGGCAATGTTGTAAAGAACCATGGCCATCGGACCTAAAAATAACGGGTTTGAATTCAGATCCGAAAAACCTGATCGGAACGCTCGGAACAAGTGTCGACTCATAGAGTCGACTCTTGCTACATGAGTGTTCTGCCAGAACACATAAATCAGAACTCAGTTAAAAAGTGTCGACTCTTGAGGTCGACACTTTTTCACGATGGTTCTATTTGCTCAAAATTAGCTAGACTCACCTGTAAGTGTCGACTCTAGAGGTCGACACTTTTTCCCGAGGCTTCTGTTTGCCCCAAAAGACCACCAGCTCCTGTAAGTGTCGACTCATGGAGTCGACACTTCCTGCCTACGTTAGCAAAATCATCGCACAGTGGTGAAGAGTAAACTAAGTGTCGACTTCTAGAGTTGACACTTTACCTGACATGCTTGAAAACATAGTAAAATCAATTGAAGCACTACAATTCATGAAACAAGGTTCAAGATCAATCAAATATGCACTATTTAGTGAGATTGCCATATACAAAATCAGATTTCAACCAAAAAACATTCTATCAACATGAAATTTCAATTGAACATGTGTTCATATCATGACTTTCAGAATATGAGAGGAAATTCCACAATGAACCATTTCAAACTTCAAGCATAGCATATAAAGTCCTCAATCACTCAATGCATTCAACAGTGTCTGTGCAATGGATAGTAGGGTCCGTGCAAAGAATCAACATGGTCGGTGGAATGCACAGTAATTTGAACTTGGTTTTAACCATTCAGCATGCAATCCAAGATGAAGAATGACAGAATTCATATATGTCAATCATACAACCAACAAAATATTCATAGCAACAAATGTTCAAACAAAACACACTATGAAACTAAATTTAGTTAAATGAAGCTCACTTCAATTTATGAATAAACTAAACTTGACTCAATCATTGACAAGCTATTCAAAGCTCACATTCATCAATGCAAATCATTACACAATGTCTTTGTCAAAATAGCCCGGGGCACAATAATCTCCCCCTTTTTGACGAAGATAAAACCCTTTGAAAGACTAGAAAGATTTGCATGAAAGAACAACTCCTCGTTGTCAAAACAAGCATTTTTGAACATTCAACTTTTTCAACATTTTCAACATTCATCATCTGCATTCCAAATGACAAAGGCATCACGCAAACTTTTGATTACTCCCCCTTTTTGTCAAAACTTCAAAACAAGGCAGTTTAAAAGTTTAAAAGCAAACAACTTTATTTCTCCCCCCTTTAGTTAGAGTCAAATAGGGGATTATGAGAAACATGGAAGCAAAGCCTTATATGCACAATTAACTTAATGAGATGCTCATGTAAAGCAAGGAATGAGCATTCAAGCACATATGCATTCATTATTCTATATAATAGCAAGCATGTTCTATATGAACAGGTTAAGAAATATGCTATAGACCGAGAACATGTGTTTCATGAGCAATAGTAAAAGGGTAGTGCTTACACGATGTGGTACTGCATTACTCATGAAATATGACTGATTCAAAATGTACATTCGCACAATCACACCCTAGATGTATATGTGAAGGATGAGCAATGAAATCTAGACAGTATGGATTATCATATTTTCTAAAGAACACAAGTAGGAACTTTTCCTCCCTACACTTCCATGCACCGTGCTCGACTTTTGGTAGCTTCGCACAACCCTAAAATTATTTTAAATATAAATATAAATATATATATATATATATATATATTATTTTTGAATAACTAAGATGACTAACCTTTTGACATGAGTCATGCCCTTTGTTTTAGGGGCACTTCCCGGTTACTCGATATCGTCACTTATGATGATGTGGATAGGACACTTTTCAATGTGAGTTTCCTCCTTTATTTCAGGGGGGATTCTCGATTTACTCGATGTCAAATCACACTTATTCACATTTTTAGTGGGGCTGACAACTTTTTCCTCACGAGTCACGTTATTTCTATGTAGGGGATCAAGAGCCCTAAAATGTGTTGAGTGGAATAGGTGAAATCCTTATTAGTTAGAATCATTAAACTCAAACGTGCAAGTGGTGTGAGAGATTACATAGTGTAACAACCGTTAATTTCAGTTAGAAATAATAATAATAATAATAATAATTTTCTACTATTTAAATAATCATTTAAAATATTTACTAATAATTAAAACCCCTTTTTATTGATAAAAATCATATGCCAAGCCATATTTACATGAATTGTAATCAAATAATTCAATTTCTAATTATAGAATTTATTTTCACAATTATTAAGTTATAACTTATTTTAAATTATTCATTTATTAAAAAAATAATAATAAATAAATAAAATATTTCTCCCACTTTTTAAAAGAAATGGGGCTATTAAAATAGATACACAAGACAAGAAACGACTCCCAGGAAGGCGCGATTTAAAAAGTGACACCACCTAAGGCGCGAATTTGATAAGAAGTGGCATCACCTAAGGCGCGATTTAAAAAGTGGCATCACCTAAGGCGCGATTTAAAAAGTGGCACCACCTAAGGCGCGAATTTGATAAGAAGTGACACCACCTAAGGCGCGATTTAAAAAGTGGCATCACCTAAGGTGCGATTTAAAAAGTGGCACGACCTAAGGCGCGAATTTTATAAGAGATGACTCCTATGGAGGCGCGAATTAAAAGATGACTCCTAGGGAGACGCGAATTAAAAGGTGACTTGCTGGGGGGCGTCAAATTTTTTAGAGACGACTTAATGGGAGGCGTCAATTTGTTAAACGACGCCCAGCACTCCAGTCGTCAATTCTAAACGTCGTTTTTCATTCCATCCAGCCTGTGCACGCTGGCATTAGCTGGCAAGGCACCCAGATCCACTTTTCGCGGATCTTGCCCCCCTATCTGCTCGACCTAAGCACATAGGTTATTTTAAATCCCCCTTCTAGCCAACTGTGAGCCCTTACGGTGGCTTTGGCTGAGAGCTGCAGAAGTTGCAGAGGTTGCAGGGCTGCAGAACCCCCCTTCTGCCACATCTGCTGCAACAAGGTAGGTTGTCTCAACTTTTAGCTAAACCTTACCTAAACCAGTAGTTAATCTACATAGCATGTTCGTAGGTTTTCTTAAGCTTAACCAAATTCCTAGTTAATTAGGGCATTAAAATATCATATCCATGTGATTGTTTTACCGTTTTAATTAGAATAAATTCATGATAACTTGGAATAAATTCATGATAATCTATCATAATTTAAAAGAGTGTGTAAACTGCATGTATTGTTAGTTTAATTAGGTGACTATGATAGTTGATTAGATGATATGTTAGTTAAATTAGCAGATCCTGTTAGATATAGAAGATCCTGTTAGTTGATTAGAAAATCTTGTAAGTTTAGATGAATTATATATATATACCAGAGATCTAGGTGATTATGTTAGTTGATTAAGTGATCTATTAGTTAAATTAGAAGATCCTATTCGATATAGAAGATCATGTTAGTTGATTAGAAAATCTTGTAAGTTTAGATGAACTATATATATATACCAGAGATCTAGGTGATTATGTTAGTTGATTAAGTGATCTATTAGTTAAATTAGAAGATCCTATTCGATATAGAAGATCCTGTTAGTTGATTAGAAAATCTTGTAAGTTAGATGAACTATATATATATATATCAGAGATCTAGGTGAATATGTCAGTTGATTAGATGATCTGTTAGTTAAATTAGAAGATCCCGTTAGATATAGAAGATCCTGTTAGTTAGAAAATCTTATAAGTTTAGATGAACTATATATATATCAGAGACCTACGTAGTTACAGTCGTATAACTATCTGTTAGCTAATTGAACCAAATATATATATAGACGTATCACTAGATATAGTAGTGCATGATATTATAGTTACCTGCAAATTAGAAGACTGTTAGATGATCTGTTAGTAAAACTATTAGCTAATTAGAATCAGCTGCTAACTTAATTATATAGATAGATAGGTAACATGTTAAAGTAATAAAGTAATAGATTAAAGTAATAAGCATCCCAGTAGAGTAACCTGCGGGGTTAAGCAACCCAGGGAAATTAGCGCCCTACATCAGGGCGCCTGTTTCAAAATTTACGACCCTGTAGGGGTCGTCATTTTATAAATAAATAAATGCAGTAATCAACATCTAATTAGATCACTGTAAAAGGCACCCCTGACTAGGACGCTACTTACAATATGGACGCCCTTTCCGTATGTCGTCAATTCTTCATAAACAATAGCCATCTGAAAGAGGCGCCCTAGACAAGGGCGCCAATTACATACCCTGCTGTAAATGGCACCCCAGACCAGGGCGCCACTTACAGAATTAAAGACTTAGGGTAGGGCGCCAATTTGATAAAATTTTAAAATTTAAAAAAAAAACATATACCAACCCCCAGGCGCCAATTCCTTAAAAGGTGACTTAAGCCAGGGCGCCAATTTGAAAAATATTGATATTTTAAGAGCCCTGCCAACCAGACTCAATTCGATAACCTTTGGAATGTTTATAGGTAATTGTAGTTGCCGAATTCGTATATAGATAAATTAGTCTTACAAGGTCAAGAAATATAAATGATATGAATGATGACAACCAAAATGAGTTAAATAACTTAGCCAATTTGATATATATGAAATTCAAAAATTTAAAGGATTAGTCAACCCTAGGGCGCCAATTTGGGATATCTATATGTTAAAATTTTAAAAGACTTATCAACCTCAGGCGCCAATTTAGTAAAATCGGATAACTGAGTCGCCAATTCACTAAGAACCATGTGAAATTCCCACGAAGGGCATCCTGCTTTAAGGATGTCACTTCTGAATATATCAAATGTTCTACTATATACCCGTCTTGCACAGTTTTCCGTGTATTACTACGTATAAATATGCCCTTGGATTCCATCACAAATCCATCTTACATATTCCTACTGGTCAAGTCTTGAAATTCTATATTGGCTATAAATGATAAATGAGAGTGGATGTCCAAAAACATGACTAATGCTGTGCATATAGGGCCCGGTCTGGTCCTGGGAGGAGCACCCGAAGGTACTTGTGCCCATGGGAGTTTATTGACCATATTGACGGTGTCTGGCATTACACCGGAGTACTTGATAGATTAGAGACATTCCCCCCTCTCTCTCTCTACTTGACTTGTGTGGCCCGAATGGGCAATACTTGCGTGGCCCGAATGGGCAATACTTGACTTGAATGTTACTCGAACGAATTGATAAATAGCCAATTCTTGTTGTACTTGCTTGAATTTACCTTGCTTATTATTGTTTGAATTCCAGTTGTTATTCCTCAGTTATCACGTGCTTGATATCACTTGTTGCTACTGTTGAAATTGAAATCTATATTAATCCTGCTCTGGTCGATTTTTCAATTCCTTGATATCTACCTGTCTGCATGCTTAGATTACTTGCATTAAATGAACTGGTAATTTACGTAAAGCATGTTAAAACTTGAGATGTAAATCCTGCTGAGCGATTCGCTCATCTGTTGCTTTCTACCATTTCAGGTGAATTGGATATCAACTAGAACTCGGAAGGGAATGAGTCTGAGTGATGAGTGTAAAGATAGAGTTACCATTTGCTA
Source organism: Amorphophallus konjac (assembly GCA_022559845.1). Taxonomy (NCBI): domain Eukaryota; kingdom Viridiplantae; phylum Streptophyta; class Magnoliopsida; order Alismatales; family Araceae; genus Amorphophallus; species Amorphophallus konjac. The sequence goes on along the minus strand of CM040121.1, from coordinate 359,195,020 downwards.
TCAATTATGTTATTGTAATCCCTTTATGTATGTTAAATTGTACCCTAGTGTCAGTTGTATTCCTTAGCATGTCAGTCAACACCAATAAAGGATATGTGTATTTGTTAATTGGGTCATTGTAATAACTGTTAGTTCAAACCTATTTGTGTAAATTTTAAATTTAAACTTAGATATTTGCGCACTCTTATAATTGTCTAAGGAAGAAATTCTTTAATTTCCTAGCTTGCTTTGGTTCTATATAAAACTGTCATGCCACGGGTAAGCTTCCGCGCTCGGGACGTGACACATAGAATGTAAGAGATGATTTAGCCTATTCATTATGATGTCTCCCCTTAAGTGTATGCAGATTTATAACAAAAAACTCCCCCTTAATATGTGCCATGTAACAACATGTCTACGTCAAAGCAATTTTATTTAGGAAGAGAGTAAGCTCATAGGAGATATCAAAACTGAAAGGTGTGTAATCTATATACACTCAAGCAAGTGTCAAAATGGTATTTTCAAGCAAGTTGATTACCGGTACGTGGCAGAGAACGTAGGTCCGAAAACCATACTCATGCATAATGAAAGCTTCTAGGTGGACGTAATCCACCTTTCCACTGACGTCATTTTATATACCGGTGAATCATGATATTCATGTACAGAAGTATGAAGTATATGCATTTATGTACATGCGGATGCGAAAAGATAAAAGCATGTATGGAAAGCAAATTGTTATTCACTGTGATATGCACAAAAAGCAAGGTTTGAAATGTAAACGCCATGGAAAAACTTCTTATGTGCAAAAGATAAAGTAGTGTGAACAATTTCATTATGAGAAAGTTTAAAGTGTGTATGTACAAAGCAATTCAAAAGGATTTAACTATCAAACCTACACACTCCTAATTCTCTCCTAAGAAAGTAAAACTGATCAGAGTTTAGAGGTTTTGTAAAAATATCTACAAGTTGGTGTTTTGTGTCAACAAAAACTAGCTCAAAATCACCTTTATTAATATGATCTTTTAAGAAGTGATGTCTAACCTCAACGTGTTTAGTGCGAGAGTGTTGGACATGATTTTTGGATAGATTTATTGCAGACGTGTTATCACACATGATGGGAGTATTTTTCAAATAAAAAACCAAAATCAAGCAATTTATGTTGGATCCATAGAACTTGAGCCGCACAACTGCCTGCAGCCACGTACTCGGTCTCGGCAGTTGATAAAGCCACACAATGTTATTTCTTTGAGGCCCATGAAACCATGCAACCCGTTAGAAACTGACAGTGACCGCTTGTGCTCTTTCGATACATTTTATATCCAGCATAATCAGAATCAGTGAAAGCATGCAAGTCAAAACAATTATTCTTAGGATATCACAAACCAAGGTCAAGTGTTCCATTTAAATACCTGAAGATTCTTTTCACTGATGACAAATGAGAATCCCTGGGACAATATTAATATCTTGCACAGAGACAGACACTAAAGTGTATGTCAGGCCTACTAGCAGTCAGATATAACAATGAACCAATCATACCCCTAAAGAGTTTTTGATCAACTTTGTTACCTTTCTCTTCTTCCAATTTCAGTGAGGTGGACATGGGTGTAGCAAATGGCTTGGTAGTTTCTAATTGGAATTTCTTCACGATGTCTTGTGTGTACTTCTTATGGTTGATGAAGATGCCATCATCCAGTTATTTTATTTGAAGTCCCAAGAAGAAGTTTAGCTCGCCCATCAAGCTCATCTCGAACTCTCCCTGCATGAGTTGGGCAAATTCATCATTCATTTTCAAATCTGAGGCTCCAAATATTATGTCGTCTACATAAACTTGAACAATTAGAGCATGTTCATCACAAGTTTTAGTGAATAACGTCTGATCTATGTTACCTCGTTTGAAGCCATTATCAATAAGAAATGAACATAAATGATCATACCATGCCCGGGGAGCATGTTTTAATCCATACAGTGCCCTGTCCAATTTGTAGACGTGGTCCAGAAATCTTTCATCTTCAAAGCCCGGCGGTTGCTCCACGTATACTTCTTCCTTGATTACTCCGTTGAGGAAGGCACTCTTCATGTCCATTTGAAACAGCTTGATGTTCCTGTGACAAGCATAAGCAAGTAAAATTCATACAGCTTCTAATCTAGCCACGGGAGCGAAAGATTCATCAAAATCAATGCCGAATTCTTGAGAGTAGCCCTTGGCTACCAACCTTACCTTATTCCTCACAACCACCCTATGTTCACTAAGTTTGTTTCGGAAAACCCACTTAGTTCCGATTATAGGATGGTTATCAGGCCGGGGCACGAGGAACCACACCCGATTCCTTTGGAATTGGTGCAGTTCTTCTTGCATGGCGAGAACCCACGAATTATCATTTAAGGCATCATCTAAAAATTTAGGTTCAATGTAGGAAAGTAAAGCTAAGTTATCATGAATTTCAACTTCCCTCATTGAAGCCCGCATTCTCACTCCATCATCCACACCACCGATCACATTCTCCAACGGATGGTCCTTATGCGTGGTCCATTGGTGTGGAAGAGGCGGATTTACTTGTTCCTCTTGTTGTTATTGCTCCTTTTCTTGATCTTTATCTCCTGCCTCACCTTGTTTGCTCACTTCTCCTTTCTCAACATCACTCTCACAAGTAATCAGAAAATGATCATTATCATTTGATTTTCTCATGGTGTACTCATCAACAACAACATGTGGACTCTCCTCGACAACAAGTGTTCTAGTGTTATAAACACGGTAAGCTCTAGATGATAGAGAATACCTGAGGAAAATCCATTTATCACTCTTCGCATCAAATTTTTCAAGATTGTTTTTACCATTGTTTAAAATGTAACAAATAGACCTAAATGGCTTAAAATGTGATATGTTGGGTTTCTTACCTTTGTATAGCTCGTAAGAAGTTTTCTTAAGGATCGGTCTTACCATTGCTCGATTTGTAATGTAGCAGGCGGTGTTCACTGTCTCTGCCCATAGATACCGTGGAAGACCGTTTTCAGCTAGCATGGTTCGCGCCATCTCCACGAGCGTCATGTTCTTCCTTTCGACCACATCGTTCTGTTGCGGAGTCCTAGGTGATGAGAATTGATGTTCGTACCCCTGCTTCCTGCAAAATTAATCAAACTCATGATTTTTAAATTCTTTTCCGTGGTCACTTTGATTTTTTTGAATTGAATAACCTTTTTCATTTTGAACTCTAGTACAAAAATCAATGAATTCATTGCATGCATCACTCTTATTAGCTAGATACAAAACCCATGCATATCGTGAAAAATCGTCGACAATCACAAATCCATAAAGCTTCCCTCTAAGACTGCGAGTCCTGGTGGGACCAAACAAGTCCAGATGTAATAATTGAAGGGGTTTTTCAGTTGAAACAATGTTTTTGCATTTAAATGATGTTGTGATTTGTTTTCCTTTATTACATGCTTCACAAACTTTTAAAGTTTCAAAATTTAAACTAGGAAGACCTCTAACTAAGCCATGACGATTCAGCTTCCTAATGACAATAAAACTGGCATGCCCAAGGCGGCGATGCCACAACCAAACATCTTCATTCTTGTTTGCAACTAGACACAAATTTTTAGATGTAATTTCATTATAGTCAACCTGATAAGTGTTGTTACTCCTCACTCCTATGAATTTGATTTCGTGTGAATTGGCATCAACAATTGTGCAGTGAGAAGACTCAAATACGACCTTTTGACCCATGTCACATAGTTGACATATACTCAACAAGTTATGGTGAAGACCTCTAACAAGTAGAACATCTTTAATGCAATGGTTGAGATCCTTACCAATTCTCCCAATTCCTATTATCTTACCTCTGTCCTGTCCGCCAAAAATTACCGTACCACCATTTTTCTCTGCAAGGTCTGTAAAAAGTTGTTTATTTCCTATCATGTGCCTGGAGCATCCGCTGTCCAGGTACCATTTATTTTCTATCGCTTTCATGCAGACCTGCATCAATAAGCAAATATGCTCATTTTGATTTGGGTACCCAAGTAAGCTTGGGTCCCTTGATGTTAGCATTTCCAAGATTGTACTTACTGAAGAACATGTCATCATCATATTTCATTAACTGACATGTATACATGTCATGCCCTACTCTCCCACAATAAAAACAGGTGGGTCTCTTCCTACCAAAATTTTTCTTGTTATTTACATGTGTAGAAGTATAGGGGAAACGAGAATTAACAGTTGATGGATTGTTATGTGTGTGTGAACATTCTCCATGATATGGTGAACTCTTAATAGCATAATGAAAATCAATCTTGTTGCCATGCATAAAATTTAAAATTTTCACAACTTATTTTTCCTTTCCTTTCAACATCTTTTCATTGGCATTTTTCACCTTTTCAATTTCAATGATAAGACTTTCATTTTTGCAGTTCAATTTTTCTTTGATTTTCTCGCATTCAATCAATTTACCATTCAATTCTTCCAGCTCCTTTTTCAACAAATCATGCTTTTCTTGGATTTCATCTTTGATTTTAAAAGCATTTTTCTTTTCTACTTATAAGCAAGCAATTTCATCTTCAAACAAAAGCAACGTTGATTCCAAAGTGTCATTGGTATTTTTGAAATTTTAACTTGCATTTCAAACAAACGGCATTTCTCTCATGAATTAGATGAATGTATTATTTCATGAATCTTCTTCTTCAAGGTTCTATTCTCATTTTTCATTCTGTTGTATTTTTCATCCAATTCCTCATATGCAAGTTCCCATTGTTCATTTGTGATAAACTCTGAGTCAAAGATTACCTGTTCATTGTCGCTCTTAGCCATAAGACACATGTTCTTTACTAGCTCTTCAATATCTTCTTCTTCATCGGACGTAGGCTCATCCTCGTCCTCATCACTCCATGTTGCTTTCATTGCCTTGGGCTTCTTGCCCTTGATCATTTTTCCTTTCTTTTTCTACAACTCGGGGCATTCACCTCTCATGTGCCCCATCTTCTTACACTCATAGTAGATTACTTCAGCCGCTTTAGATGGTTCCTTTCTTTGCCTCGGCTGCTTCTTTCCTTTCTTGAATTTTTCACCAAATCTTCTCCTTTGGCGCAGAAATTGTCTAACTCTTCTTGTCAACATGGCAACTTCTTCATCGCCTGTGGTTCCCATCGAATCCTCTTGACTTGAGACAGTTTTCAGGTATGCTTTCAAAGCGATTGCCTTTTTCTTCTTTGTGTCATCTTCTGTCATCTTTATATTAATCTCATAGGCCATCAAAGACCCTATGAGCGCATCCACAGTGAGGGTAGACAAATCCTTCGAATCCTCTATCACGGTTGCCTTGGTGTGCCAGCTTGGTAATACGGACCCCAACACTTTCCTTACCAAATCCGTATCTTTAAACTCCCTTCCGAGTGACTTCAACCCATTTGTGATCTCCATGAGACGTGCAAACATCTCGGAGATATTCTCTTCCTCTTTCATATGGAATAGCTCGTAATCCCGGATCAACATGTTCGCTTTCATTTCCTTACCTCTGTGGTGCCTTCATAAATTAGCTTGAGCTTGTCTCACATTTCTTTCGCACTGCTGCACATGGAAACACGAGCATATTCATTCGGGTGAATAGCACACTGAATAATATTTAATGCATTAAAATTCACAATGGCCTTCTTGATACTGTCATCATCCCACATATCCTCATCCGGGTGTAAAATGTACGGACCATTCCTAATGACAATCCATATTTCATGACTTTCAGCACGTAGAAAGACAGTCATCCTATTCTTTCAATAAAGGTAGTTACTACCATCAAAGAAAGGTGGCCTATGAATAGAATGCCCTTCGGGCATTAACCCCTTGTTAAGATTGTTAGCCATTCCTAACAGATCTCTCTAAACCATGAGGTTTCTAGATGAAAATAGAGCCGAGGCTCTGATACCAATTGTTGGCCTGGTTAGGAAGGCAATCAAGAGGGGGGTGAATTGATTGCCCACCCTTTAGAACAAAATTAAACTAAACCACGCAGATGGTAGATAAACACTAGCCCTCTCTTGATAAAATGCAGAGACAACGATTTTAAATGATGAAGCTCACTGATTCAAGCTTGATTAAAATATATAAGTGATAAGCACACAAGTACTCACAACTCCACAACGCTAAATGATGATCACTCGGATGACAATAAATGAACGGACAGTTGATAAATCTCTCGTCTCACCAAATCACACTCGTTATATGAACTGATAGGATATATCAGCAATCACACAAGGAGCAAACCATGGCACAGTGGTTTTTTAGGTGGTTCGGACGCACCCAAGTGACGTCCTACGTCCACCCCTCTCAACTCGAGAGGATTCCACTAAACAACGCTGCACGACGGCATCAACCACCACACACACAGGCGCGATGGCCCACACACGTGGGTTCTCGTACGACGACGAGAAATCGCACGCACACGGAGCAAGCTCCGAAAATGTTTAAGAAGAAGAAGGATATAAAAATATGATGCCCAGTTCAAGATTAACAATCTATGCTTCAAGGTAACTAAGAAAATGGATAGACAAGATCTTCCCCTTTGATATTCATGCAGCTAGGAGATCAAATGGAAGGGTGCTATAGAATGGAAGCATAAGATAGAAAGAAATCGGCCCCCTTGATGAAGTCCGCCCAAGCAAGGAGATAGTGGGGAGTAGCAACGGCTCCCTTCTAGCTTCAAGCTCGGGGATGAAGGATGCAAGCTTGGTGGTGGGTTCTTCCTTCCCCAGTAGAAGCACTGGTCCTCTCCTCCTTCTTCCTGCAAGGATAGAACAAGCTTAGCCCTCAAGAAATTGAATCATTCACGATCGGACAAGGCGGCCATATATGTCAAGGAGTAAACAAGCCATTTAGACCAATATACCCCAGAAAATACCTCTCCATACCACATAAAACATTCATGAAAACCCTAAGGGCAATGTGGTAAAGAACAATGGCCATCGGACCTAAAAATAATGGGTTCAAATCCAGATCTGAAAAACCCGATCGGTACGCTCGGAATAAGTGTCGACTCATACAGTCGACTCTTGCTACACGAGTGTTCTGCCAGAACACATAAATCAGAACTCAGTTAAAAAGTGTCAACTCTTGAGGTCGACACTTTTTCAGACTTGTTCTGTTCAGAGAAGAAAACAGCATACATGGTGAAAAGTGTCGACTCTTGAGGTCGACACTTTTTCACGATGGTTCTGTTTCCTCAAAATTAGCTAGACTCACCTGTAAGTGTTGACTCTAGAGGTCGACACTTTTTCCTGAGGCTTCTGTTTGCCCCAAAAGACCACCGGCTCCTGTAAGTGTCGACTCATGGAGTCGACACTTCCTACCTACGTTAGCAAAATCAACGCACAGTAGAGAAGAGTAAACTAAGTGTCAACTTCTAGAGTCGACACTTTACCTGACATGCTTGAAAACTTAGTAAAATCAATTGAAGCACTACAATTCATGAAACAAGGTTCAAGATCAATCAAATATGCACTGTTTAGTGAGATTTCAATATACAAAATCAGATTTCAACCAAAAAACATTCTATCCACATGAAATTTCAATTGAACATGTGTTCTTATCATGACTTTCAGAATACGAGAGGAAATTGCACAATGAACCATTTCAAACTTCAAGCATAGCATATGAAGTCCTCAATCACTCAATGCATTCAACATTGTATGTGCAATGGACAGCAGGGTCAAAGAATCAACAAGGTCGATGGAATGCACAACAATTTGAACTTGGTTTTAAGCATTCAGCATGCAATCCAAGATTAAGAATGACAAAACTCATATATGCCAATCATACAACCAGCAAAATATTCATAGCAACAAATGTTCAAACAAAACACACTATGAAATCAAATTCAGTTAAATGAAGCTCACTTCAATTTATGAATAAACTGAACTTGACTCAATCATTCACAAGCTATTCAAAGCTCACATTCATCAATGCAAATCATTACATAATGTCTTTGTCAAAACAGCCCGGGGCACAACACTGGGCATCTGAGCTCTAGCCTTTTGAGAGAGGTAGGTCAATGCAATTTCATTATTTCATTCAATTTCTTCAAAAAAAATGCTTATATTTTTCCTCTCTTCTTCTCTCTTTTCTTTCTTTTCTCTTCCGTCATCTCAGCTTCTCCCCGGTCCTAGGCGTTATTCCACCTTGAAGAGGATGGCTCCCATGATTCGTGAGCTCCCCATCGCGGTGATATCTATCTTAAGGGCCTGGAACTTGCACCCTCTTTTAATTGTAGCCAAAAATTACCCCAAGCTTTCATTGGATTGGCACAGCATCATAGCCCTAGTAGAAATATGGCATCCCCAGACACATACCTTCATCTTCCCATCCTTCAAGGCTACCATCTTATTAGAGGAGGTAGAGACTTATCTTTCCCTCCCTAGATCTAAAGTTGGTGAGGAAGACTTAGTTTGCCACACTGTTGCCCCTGTAGATCCTGCCCTCATTCTAGTGGAGTTCCTACACAGCACTATAGATATCCGTACCATAGTTGGCCCACATCACATCCATTTGCTACCCTTGAGCCAGTTGGTCATAGCCCATTGTAAGAACAAGTGTGGGTGGGATGAAGCTATAGCCAAAGATGTTTCTATCTGCCTATGCGGTGCCATGCTCTTCCCTTCTGCTGACCATGTCCTGGACATTCCCAACCTTAGCACCATTAATGGATTATGGCGGGGTATTTCCATTTCTCAGGCTATCCTTGCTTACCTTTACGAGGGTCTTAGCTCAGCCATCCTAGGGGGCCCACTCTTTGGCTCTATGATCCTTCTAGAGTGCTGGATGGGGGTCAGGCTAAAGTTCACACCTAGGAAGGATATCACTTCTGTCAGCCGCATCTTTGGGAGCCATCCACTCATATTTATCGGCAGCGCCTTCATGTTTGCTCAGCAGGTGGAGTGCAAGACTGTAGACAAGATGACTAGGGATGAATGGCACCTCTATATCAACACTCTGCCCCTGGGCCGGTTCATGATGCGCCCATCTTTCCTCCATGACACCACCCTCAGGCTTCCTAGGAGGCTTGGACTTGACTTGAGGCTCGTGGGAGACACCACCTTGGCGATGTATAGCCCTCACAGGTGCTTTCTACAGGTTGGACTCCCCCGTACTACAGTTCTAGTGTTACCCCATCTTCCTGCACTACAGGCAAGGAGACTCGAGACAGAGGAGGACGAGCATGCAGTCAGGAGTGCCCTGATTATGTGGGAGGTCAGCAGGGTACGTACTCTACTAGCAGAGGTGACAGAGCTTCAGGAGGGGTACAAGGCCCATGTGAGCGAGTTGCGTGAGATCCAACCTCACGGGGATGTTCGTTTGAGGATTGAGTGATTTTTATGATTTATGATGTATAGAGACCCATGGATTGATCTTGATTTGCTTAATCTTGAATAAAGGAATGGAATGTATTGGCCTTCTCTTTTGTGCAATCGTGTGAATTTAGGTGGTTCTCCAGGAAGAAAGCGGTCCACAAGAGACCGCTTAATGAGTTAGGCGGTCCTTATTTGACTGTCTATTTACTCAAGATGGTCTTAGCTAGACCGCTCAATGGATGGATGTAAGGAGTTTAGAACAAGGGCCCATACGGTCTATCGAGGGACAGTTTAGGCACATGGGACGGTTGGTGAAGAACCGCTTAAACAACAAGCGGTCATGTGCAGGCCGCAGCACCCTGGGCGTAAAGACGAGCCAATGGGTTTGTGAGATAGGATTCTAGGGAATGAAAGCGGTCTCATGGAGACCGTCTAAAAGAATGAAACGGTCACATTGTGACCGCTTGAGATGGTTGGAACGGTCTCCGAGGGACCGTTTACCTGTAGATGCCATAAACCTGTCCTTGCACACACACTTAAACAGAAAATAGGTTAGATCTGTCTTAGGCTTAACCTCTTGCCTATAGCAAGTTATGGAATAACCAATCCTTGATTTTCGGTCAAGGGGTTCAGCCTTATTAAAAAGGCAAATGGAAAAGAATAGGGGAAATGCGAATGCATGCCATGCAATGCAATATGTGATGAATATATGATTTTTTTTGGATTTTGAAATATATGATTTTTTGGATTTTGAAATATCTGATTTTTTTGTTGATTTTGACTTATCTGATTTTTTTTCTTGGATTTTTGAAATATCTAATTTTTTTATGGATTTTGAAATATCTGATTTTTTTTGTTGTTTTGGAATTTGAAATATCTAATTTTTTTCTTGGATTTTTGAAATATCTAATTTTTTGTGGATTTTTGAAATATTTAGTTTTTTTGTGGATTTATGAAAGCCATTTCAGTCCTGGTAACGAGAACTATATCCATCTCACTAGGAATCTCCTGCGCCCGGCATGCTTTAAAGGTGACAATCCTCAGCCGAGAACCATTTCTTGTAACGGTGCTTCCACCGAAGCCACACCCAGGGTACAGTCTTAGTCCTTGAAAAATAAAAAAAAATTAAGGAGGTAAGCCTAAGGCTAGGTATAGAAGTTTTCATGGCTTGAATTCTTCTCATGACGGCTTTTTCAAGGATTCAGTCTGTTGTGCCGAGGCTTTATGTCCATCATCGAACCTTCATCCATGCTAGGCACGCATACGACCGGGCTCATAACGTCTCGCGGGGAAACTTCTACTGCCACTCTTGCCATGCCTAGTTTCATTTTGCTGGAGCATTAGGATTTTCGAGCTTTGAGCTTCTAAATGAACCTTCTAGTTATTGCTTTGATTACGGCTCACTATCTCTCTTTCTTTTCTTTTTCTTCTTTCTTTCTTTTGTGGAGTGAGGTCATAATGGGCTGCCCCTATTTGAGACTTTTTCCATCAAGACGTCTAGATTAGTCATCGTGCCCTTACTCACCACTTGTCCCCAGGTTCAGCCGAAGGGAGAAACGGACAAGGGTCTTTACTTCCCCCGGGTATGGCCGAGGAGAAACGATGTTACACAAAGCTTAGGACACTCGACCAGAGATGTTGTGAAGTGTGTGAATGCCAGACTCAGGGTCTCCTTTTGCGATGAGGGAAGGGACATCTCACTACCAGGTCTTCATTAGCTTGATTGTAAGGGAAAAATGTTAAAGATACAACCCGTTCCATGGGTGAGACAATTCTTCGCCCTCCGCATTGATTAGACGGTAAGCGTTCCCAGGATAAACATCTTTGATTACAAACGGACCCTCCTAGTTGGGTTGCAAGTTAGACTTAGGACCTCCTGATCTAACGAATTTGCATTTCAAAATCATATTTCCCACTTGAAATTTTCTTTCAATGACCTTCTTTTGGAAATGACGCGAGACACGCTTTTGGTAGACCGAGACATGATTGGCCGCATTAACCCTCTTCTCATCCAAGAGTTCCAGCTGGACTAGCAATGCCTCTCGACGTTCATCGAGATTAAGTTCCTTATCAAGTTGCACTCTTAGGGAAGGGATCAAAATCTCATACGAGAGTACCGCCTCCATCCCATAAGTGAGAGAAAAAGGAGTTTGTCTCGTGAGAGTACGGACGGAGGTGCGAAAAGCCCATAGAGCTTCTATTAATTTATCAGCGAATTTATGCGACTCGCATGTTTTCTTGATGATTTTAAGAAGAGTCTTATTGGTGGGCTCGGCATGGCCGTTGCCTTGGGGATAGTATGGTGATGAATGATGCAATGCTATATTGAATTTCTTACATAGGTCCTGGAGTTCTTGTGACACGAATTGTGGTCCATTGTCGGTGACGATGTCGCTTGGCACTCCAAACCGTGAAATGATGTTCCTTAGGATGAAGCGGCAAACTGTGGTAGCTTTTATTTTTACATATGCCTCGACTTCGGCCCACTTGGTGAAATACTCCGTAGCAATGATGATGAATGATTTCTGTTTGATTTGGGAGTTTGGATCACGTAGTGGGCCTATGATATCAAAAGCTCACATAGAGAATGGCCAAGGAGTAGAAAGAGGATGTAGAGATGAAGCAGGAGCATGAATTTTATCGGCATGAAGTTGGCATTGAAGACACCTACGGACATAGGTGGAACAATCTTTCTCTAAGGTTGGCCAGTAATAGCCCTGCCTTAGAATCTTCTTCGCTAAAGCCTGACTATTAACATGCCCTCCACATTCACTTGAGTGAGCTGCTTCAACAACTTTCCAAGCCTCATCATCGTCCAGAAATCTCATAAGAACTCCATTAAGAGCGTGCCTATACTATTCTCCTGCGATGATTGTGTACCTGGAGGCGACTCTTCTTATGGCCTTGCGCTGCTCGGCGTTGCCTAATTCTGGGAATGACCCATCTCTGCAATATTGCTCGATTTCGTGGTACCAAGGCAATTCCTCCTCTTCTAAGATCTCCTCAAGTTCAGTTAAAGACACCTCCTTCAAATCATCCTTCTCAGCCTTCTTCTCTACAGATTTCCTAAGGTTATCGAACCAGGGATCCTGAAGGCAAGGAGCATCTAACCGCTGGACAACAATGGTCTCAGTGGAACGACTGAGGGGGAAGGAAAGGGAAGAAGCGAGCGATGCTAGCGCATTAACGAGAATATTCTACGATCGAGGGGTATCAATGTAAATCAGCTTGCGGAATTGCTTTGCCAAGAGCGTGACCAAATCTTGATAAGGCTTGAGCTTAGGGTCACGGGTGCGGTAGGTATAGAGTACCTGGCGCAGCACCAACTAAGAATCTCCTATAATGTTCAAGTATCGCGCGCCCAGAACATAGGCGTGCTTCAGTCCAGCAAGGAGAACCTCATACTTGGCTATGTTGTTGGTAACAGGAAAAGAGAGTTGGTATGCAATGGGAATAGTCACTCCCTCCGGAGTGAGGAGGACGGCGCCGATCCCTCGGCCCTGAGAATTGAGTGCACCATCAAAGTGCAGCGACCAGAAAGGGTGATGAGTGAGCACCGCTAGGTGTTCATCAGGGAACTCATCCTGGATAGAATCTGTACAAGGGATAGGTAAGTGAGCAAGATGTTTAGCAATAGCATGCCCCTTGATTGCTTTCTGAACGACAAAGGTAATATCAAATTGAGAGAGAAAGCTCTGCCAGCGAGCCAACCTACTAGAAAGGACAGGTTTCTCTAAAAGATAGTAGATTGGGTCCATTCTAGAGATCAGCTTAACCTCATGGGCAAGGAAATAGTGTTTCAATTTTTGGGCTACCCAAACTAAGGCTGCGCAGGTCTTCTCCATAGTGGTATACTTAGCTTCTGCAGGATTGAACAACCTAAAGAGGTAATAGGCTGCCATTTCCTTCTCTTCATCGTCCACTTGTGCCAGGACAGCTCCTAGGGAGTCCTCAATAACAGAAATGTATAAAATCAGGGGTTTTCCAGGAACAAGGGGCTGCAAAACTGGGGGATTAGACAGATAAACCTTCAGATCCTCATAGGCCTTTTGACATTGTTCATTCCATTCAAATTTTGCTCCCGCCTTCAACAGCTCATAGAATGGGCGGCATCTTTGTGAATGCTGAGATATAAACCTTCGAATGAACTGCAAGCGCCCAATCAAACCTCGAAGCTCAGTGATGTTCTTCGGCAACGGCATATCTATAACGGCCTTTGCTTTATTTGAATCAATTTGAATCCCCCGTTTACTAACTATGAACCCTAGTAACTTCCCCAATGACACTCCAAACACACATTTCTTCGGATTCATTTTCAATTTATACTCCCTAGCTCTTTGTAACACCTTGGCCAAAATAGTGGGGTGTTCTTCCTTCGACCTTGACTTCACCAGGATGTCATCCACATACGCCTCCATATAAACGTGTGCCATATCATGAAAGATGGCCATCATCGACCGTTGGTATGTGGCACCTGCATTATTTAGTCCAAACGACATGACCACGTAGTAGTAGGTGCCCCAGGGCGTGGTGAATGAGGTCTTTTCTTGATCTTCTGGAGCTAAGCGGATTTGGTTATACCCGGAATATCCATCCATAATTGAGAGGGCTTCGTACCCAGCCGTGTTGTCCACCAACACGTCGATGTGAGGAAGCGGGAAATCATCTGTAGGACATGCCTTATTCAAGTCCCTGAAATCAATGCAGATTCAAATTTTCTCATCTTTTTTCATCACAGGGACAATATTGGCCACCCATTGAGGATACAAAACAACTCTGATGAACTTGGCCTTATGCAATTTGTCCACTTCTTCTTTTATCCTCAAGGCCATATGGGGGTGGAATCTTCTCGATTTTTGCTTAACAGGCGTTGCCCTTGGTTTGAGTATAAGTCGGTGTTCCACCAGGGCGGGGTCAAGGCCCGGCATGTCCTCGTAGGACCAGGTGAATGAATCGCTATACTCCCTCAAAACCTTGACTAACTCCTCTTCAACCTGAGGAGGGAGATTAGCAGAGATGATTATGTGCCTGAAATCCTCTTCTATTCCAAGATTAATTTTTTTTGTGGGTTCACCCACTACCCACGATGGTTCATCAAATCTCTTCAAACCCTGCACGTACAAATCGGCAGTGTCATCCACGCCGCTATCCTCATAATCTATCGGGTCCTTCTCATATATGATCTCATAAACACCTAAACCATCTTCGCTCCATACACTATCTAGCTCCTCATCATCCTCTAGGATGATGACTGTCTCTATAAACTCAAGGCATCTAAGGAGGGCGTGACAACGCTGAGCAAGATCATGTAGGAATCTATCAGGAATGGTTTTAGAATAGCGCTTCACCGAACGCGTAGCAAGCGTGGAAGGGTTGAAGACAGCGGAACAAGACCCTACTTCATTAGACCCAATCGACTCTACTTCCCTAGACTCAACAAGCCCTACATCTAACCTAGGGGATAGAAAATCTACAAGAAGGGAAACAGGGGCCTCGTGCCCCTGGGAGAGGACTGACAAAACATAGCATAATCCTCCACTGAAATCTCTGTTTTGAAATTGACTTTTTTTTTTGACTGGTGGAGACCATACAACAAGCTAGATTAGCGGGCGGAGGAGGAGGAGGAAGTTGGAGGGGGAAGAGAGACGGAAAGAGAACATCAAAGAAGGGATCGGAGGAGGAAAACCACATGGTGGAAAGATCGATGGGTGGGCAGTGCCCACATGATCATGGCACAAACAAAACCTCCATTGGCATCTCCATAAAAATGGAGCAATCATGATAGGAGGTGAGCGGGGTACAAACTCCAACTTTGGAAAATGGAAGCGAGGTGGGAAGGAGGCCAAGAAAAGGCAATAAGGGAACTCCCCTCTTCTCGTGGACTTCGGTGAGCTAGCTCCGCCAGAGTGTACTTCATAAGCTGCATCTCAGGCTTTCTCAAATCTTCTTTTCTAAAACAACTTTCATAAAACAACTTTTCTAAACTTTTATAGAAATCTTCCATATCGTCTACCGGCCCCTTTAGTGGCGGCGGCGGGTCAGCAACAGTACAAGCAACATTATTTCTCATGTCAGAACAAGGCGGCGCCTTCAGGGTGCCTGGCTGCAATGGACCCTTCATAAAGTGCTGCTGATAGTCCCAGGTCAACAGTCCTAAATCTCCCAGGATTGAAAGTGCAGACTTACGGTACCCGTGGCCTCTTCTATTCATTTTTCTGCCCCTTGGGACGGGCTTAGTCCGCCCCTGCAATTGAGCGCCGAGACCCATACCCGGATGGTATCCTAGCTTCAGTATCATGTTCCAGCCCTTGGAGTCCCTTATCTTGGGCTTTGCCTTGATGTTAACTGGTGTAGTGGTGGGCTTGCATGACGCATATGCCCATTGAAAATCAAGGTCGAGCACTACGATGACCGGCTTGTTGCTTGGCCAAAGAGTCGGTAGAATCTTATTGGAGATGGCTTCAACAAAATGCACCATGGAGATGCTCTTCACCTTCACCACCCGCCCCTAGAATGGGAACTTGAGGCACTGGTGGGCGGTGGAGGGTACGGCATGAAGGCTGTCGATCCATGGTTGACCCAGAATGGCCTTGAACATCAGATCAATATCTAATACATAAAATTCAACGGGCATCAATAATGGCCTGAGCTCAGCTAATCACCCTATGGCACGCTCTCTTGGAGTTGTCATAAGCTGCTATGGTTATTGGAGTCGGCCTCAGCAATTCTTTAGAAATGTTGCAGGCGCAGAGAGTGCTGAGTGGACAGACATTTATAGAGGCCCCAGTGTCAACCAAAGCCGCATCTATAGACACCTTATTCAGGGTGATGGAGATGCAGAGCGACATTTGGCGTGCCTCGGGAGGCGCCAATTCGATCTCAGAAAACATGATGGTCGGCCCTTTTGTCAGTGTTGCTAGGGCCGATGGAAGGCTATCCACTGCCATGTCCTCGTTGACCATGACCTTTTGAAGAAAAGTCTTTAGAGCATCTTGGTGCAGCGTGGATCGCTTAATCAACTCCAATATAGATATCTTGGCCGGCGTCCAGTCCAAGTGCTGTAACAAATCATACTTTGTGTCAGGTAAGCGGTCGGCTTCTTCTTGTTCAACTGTTGCAGATGGAAACTGAGGGTTAGGTGCAGGTGCACCAGTAGAGGGGTAACTTCTTTGGAATAAACGCCCGTTCCGGAGGGCAAGGTTTTGTGCCGGCACGGCATTAGACGGACTCACAATGGGAGACTTGACAGGCCCTGTGGGGTGAGTGGAGGGAGTAAAAGCGGGGGTGATGATGGTGGAGGTAGGTCTGACAGGTCCTGGTGGGAGGATGATGGGTGACGGGCTAGGTGAGGGGGTGACAATAGGGAGCGTGACGGGTGCAGGTGCTAGGATTGGTGAAGATGTGGTAGGAACAATAAGGGGTCTAGAAGGGATGGCGGGTGTGGTGGAGGTTATGGTGGTGGGCCAAATGACAGTGGGGATAGAAGGCAAAGGGGGGTAGTTGTAGGCATGGTTGAGGGCCAAAAGGTGAGCGGGAGTCTCGTCATCATAGGACCACCCAGCGTTGGGAGCCGGGCGGTGGACCATGTTTACTTGAGCTGGTGCCGACGGCTACTGTTGTGGAGCGGGCGGGTGGTTTGGCATTGGATTCTGATGAATCCCTAACTCTGGTGCAGGCTGTTGGTGCAGTTGGGGTTGGGGTTGCTATGGTTGCTGCTGCTGCGGCGCTAGCTGTTGCGGCCTCGGCTCCTGTCTTCTTCTTTCTTTGATCTCTATAATCAACTTATGCATTTCTGCCGAATCAATCCGATGTCCCTCGTGCAAGTCATAGACAAAATCATGGAACTGGTAGCACCTCTCAATCGTGTGCCCGGGCTGCCGATGAAATATGCAAAATCTAGACGGGTTAGTGGTGAGATTCCAGTTCGGGCGTTCCGGGGGAAGCTAAAGATCACCAGTGTGCATAACGGCTGAAAAGATGTCTGGCAAGGTTTTCGATAAGGGAGGATAATGGGCTCTCTTGGGACCCGGGCGAGCAGGTGCGTAGCCATTTGGTGGAGGGACATTATGGCACTTTGGCGGCTATTGTGGCTATTGTGGCAGTGGTTGCTGAGGAGCGGAGAATGATCGTTGGGTAATTGATGGAGCGGTGAACTGGGGGTTGCGGGGAGGTTGCTGAAAGCGAGGTGGAGCGGATTGGTTGGGGAAGTGAACACCCTGCACCTGCTCATTCGTCTAGACCCCCTTAGTAACTAGGCCTTGAGGTTTTATGGTGGGTTTGGGTTTCTGGGCCTCGAACAAAGAGTGAATGGGGGAGTATTTGAACTAGGTCTAGATAAATCGGGCCCTGTTGTACAATTGGTGCATATTAGGAATGTCGTTCATAGCTAAAATGTTCCAGAAGGTGGGGGTGGCATTGGAAATCAATAGCTTAACTTTTTCTTCCTCCGGAATCTGCTCGGGCACATGTGAGGCCATCTGCCTCCATCTGTCAGCATAGGTGGCAAAGTCTTCTTCAGCTTTCATCTTCTCGGCCACCAGATCAGTAAAAGAATATTCCGGGCCCACCCGGTCTTAGAATCTCTGAATAAATTTTTCTTTCACCACTTTAAAATGATCTGCCTCTTCCAATGGCAGAGTGTAGAACCATTCCAATGCAACTGCGTCCAACGAGCGGCGGAAAAGATACGCCATGAGGTGATCGTCGTATTGAAACTGAGCCGACTCGTATAAGAACTGCCTTATGTGAGTGAAGGGGTTGCCATTCCTATCGTACTTGCGGTACACAGGGAGCTCCGACTGGGGAGGGAATCAGATGTCTCAGAAATTAGGAACGGGGATATCAGCAAGAGATTGTGGGCCGACCCACTTGTAAAGGAGGTCAATCTGCTGCTGCATGGCAGCCCACTTACCAAGAAGATCCCATTCCCAGGATGGAGGAGGCAAGACTGGGAGAGGAGACCCTGTGTGAGGGGCCGAAGAATAGACGGACGGAGGGTTGAGCCCGTAAGAGGGATAATGGGCCAAGGATAGGCCCAAATCCGTAGGAGCCAAATGGGCAGCCCCTGTCTGAGGGCGTAAAAGTTCAGCCGGGCCTACAAGGGCCTGCGGCGCTGGAAAGGTGGTCCGATAAGGATCTGGATAAGAAGACAAAATGGGCGAGGTCTTCCCCATGTCATGTATCTGATGGGCCGAGCTAGAAGCTTCGCCCGCCTCTAGATTGGTGAAGCGAAGGACCTTGAGCTGGACATGGGTAAGATCGATGGGCGCAGTAGATGAGGCCCCTAGCCCACTAGACAAAGACAAAGAAGGGGTGGCAGCATACACGCCCTGGGGAGGAACTAAAGATGGGGCATCCGGCCTCTGCAAAGCCTGACGGAGAACATGGAGCTGGGTTAGATCCAGCTGGGCCATCATATGAATAATATGACTGGCCGAGTTATGAGTAGCCGAATCAGAAGGTGAGGGCTGACCACCATCAATAGCAACGGACGGGAGAGGAGGGGCGGATCCCTCACTTCCCTGCACATTCGCGACCCTGGGCAGGTCCTCCAAGAGTCCCTGAGGAAGTGAATCCTCGCGGGAGTGAGAAAAATCGTAGGAAGACATGGTAGGTGAGGAATCGAACATAGGATTGAAATAGGAAATGAACGAGGAATTGCCCTTAGGAGAAGATCCTGTGGGTTTGAAGCAACTCCACATGCAACGTACACCTTAAAACAAAGAAAATGCAACACCTAGTAAGCACCCCGATGGAGATGGCAAACAAACATGCACAAACAAAGAGGATAGGAGAGGCAACCAATTACCAACCATGTTCCAATGATGCGACAAATTTTTATGCATTGCCCCTTTTAAGAACCTTAGTAAATTACGTTAACTGAGGGTTCTCTCAACAATGGGATTCCTAGTAGGGGTGGAATGGGGACTTTGTTGACTCTAAGTTTACTCTCTCTCACGGATGCAACCTAGACTCTGGGTGATAAGGTACAACCTGCCCGGTGTCCGTGTGGGAATCCACAGCTCACGGGGACTTACGGAGGTCCCGGATAAGGTCAGCAAGTCAGATCCAAGGAATATGGAGACGAGAGGATCCCCTACCAAGGTAGGAATGCAACTAGTATGGTGAAAATGTATGAACCTATGTGCACTGGAGTACGTGCAAGTTCTAACCTAATACTAATAAACAATGATCAATCAATGGCAATAATAGTGCAAACAAGAATGATGACCAGGGGGAGATGAGTAGCACCCAAAATAGTGACGAAATGATGGAAAATATGACACAAATGTAGAAATTGGGGTGCACTGTATCAAAGATGTGGTCTGATGGGAGACCGCTCAGGGAGGGTAAATGGCCCTAGGCACGACCGCAGAGTAGCAGGGAGCAGTAGATAATAAAAACATAATAAATAATCAATAGTGGCAGGAAAAATGCACAGCGTATCTGAATGAGATATGCGGCCAGTAGAATGACCGCCAAATCAGCCGAATGGCCCTGACAGGACCGCAACAGATAACCGTTTATCAAAGAATGCAAACACCCAAAATGTTCTTGAAGCCAAGTTACGCGGTCTGTCGTCTGACCACTGGATGACAGAGACGGCCCGAAATGGACCACAAAGGCTAACATGCTCACAGAGATATTAACGGGAAAAATAAAGTGGATCAACATACTTGAGACTGAATAAGACGGTCTATCGATCGACCGCAGAATACCAGAAACGACCCACAGATAACTGTAATAAACCCAGAGAATAGAAGACAACCAAGCAGCAAACCCGAGATGACTAAAATCAACTCAAACAAGCAAGTCAACAATGTCAGTAGCACGATAGGCACAAGGGGTCCCACCGTGATCACCAAAAAATGGGTGTAGACAGGTTTTCCTTTCCCTACCTTCAAAAAAATATACGAGAATGGATGCTAAAAAGGGAAAAGAGTGTGAATGTGTGTGTGTGTGATTAGCATGAAAAGACTAATGATGCAAGCAACAGATCACTCATAAGCATGGATAGAACGTGATCGCCACCAAGGTATCGAATGCAAGGAAAGCACTACGTACCTTGGAAAGGGAGAAAGGATAAAGACACTCGCCTAATGGATGCAGCGTTGGTACAGGAGACAAAAGGTCCTGGGAAGACCGTTGAGGGACGGAGACAGCCGAACGACAGATCGCCACCAATGCTGAAGAGTGTCATGGGAAGAAGACCTGGCTAGCGATTCAAACAGTCTATAACAGGCCGCTAGTAGGAATTGGACGGTCAGTGGAAGATCGCGTACCCTTTCAGACGGACGGAGATAGACCGCGCAGAACCTGCAGATCCCAAACTATGGAACTTATTATTCCACCCATTCCGACCGGCCAGAGGGGATGGGCCTTGTGCTAAAGCTTCTATTGACCTGCAAAACACAGCCAGTAACCAGAAAACACAACCCAAATTTGTTTTATGAAGTGTAATATCTATGAAAATGAATGGGAAACTAAACACATAAGATGGAATGGGGGATACCTGGGGGTTGGGTTTTTAACCCCTATGGGGCTTGAAAAATAGCGGGAAGGTGATTACTATGAGAATGACAGTGAAAAACGCGGGAGAAGTAGGGGAAAATGAACATGCAATGATGAACGGACAATAGAAATGACTAACTAAGACTTAAGGAAAAATCAAACACAAGACTACTCCCTGAAACCGAAGGCCTAATGGACGTGGAAAGCCCTCCTCCCTGGCTGAGATCTGCTCAAGAACTCAGCAGCACTTCGACGCAAACGCTGGATCTTCCCCCCTCGCCAGCTTGGACTAAGGGTGCTATTTATAGACTCCTAAAAGTCCACTCGAAATTGAGGGGGTTCCAGCGATAATTAGGGCAAGATTATTTTAGATAAATTGTAGATAAAACTCCCAAGTATCACTAGGATCAAACGACATCGAATTTGGCTAAGAATCCATGAATAAAAAGGTTGAACAAGCTATAAGTTTAAAGACGGGTGGAGAGAGAAAAGCAAACCAAATCCAGGATCTCGGCCATAAAAATGGTCGAACGATGGGCCGCCTAACTTATAAACGGTCCAATGTTAGACCGCCTATAAGGTGTCAGTGGAAATTGAAAAATAGATAAATAACCCCTTTATCCAAAGAACAGACCGACTAATCCGACGTAGGACTCTCAGGAGAAAATGTTCTATCGATAGACCACCCAACTATTCAAATGGCCCATTGCTAGACCATGTACCTGGTGTCGGTGATAAATCAATAAAAAAAGATCAAATAGATAATTATCTAAAAAATCAACCCGTTTAGGACTCTGACCACTAAACGGTCTAATGATGGACCATTCAACTTGAATAAACGGCCCAATGCAAGACCGTGTATTGCGTTGTCGGTGGAAATTCAGAAAATAGCTAATTAATCCAGAGATAAATCGGTGTAGGACTCTGAGTGATATAAACGGTCTCCCAAAGTGTTGTGTCCCTAAGGTCATTTGAGTCATTCTGTGGTCACATGGGTCATTCGACATCATTCTATAGTCATATGAGTTTTGTGTATTCTTGGTTTTGATAATGGCTTAACACTATTAGTCATTGTTATTTTCCACGCTCTTATGACTGACATATGTGATATTTTGTTCATGACAGAAATGCACATGAAAGCTCAATGTTGCGCCCTCGCACGCGGATCGACCTGCGCGGTCAGGTCGCGGGGCTAGCCTCTTTCCATGGATTTGTTTAATCAAATCTTACCTAATCTTCCATGATTTGTGGATCTGGTCTAGGGGGCATCTATGGACCATTCAAGGGTTATAAAACCAACACTTGAGGGGTTAGAAACCCTAATGCTTCAAAGAGCTTCTTGTGAGATCTAGGGTGGCTGCAAGAGAGGTTGGAGACGAGCTACTGTTCACGTGAACAGTAGTTCGTGAAGGTGTTCTTCATCCAATCAAAGGGGAATCAAGCTCAAATCAAAGCCAGCAAACCTCAAGGAAGATTACATCAAGGCAAGGCTATCAAGGTGATCCAAGGAAGCCGGTTTGATTCAAGTTCTTCAAGGGAAATCATCTACATCCATTCAAGTTCTTTCAAGCTCATTCAAGGTGATATTTCAAGCATTCAAACTCCTAGAAGCTAAAGAAGCAATCAAGATTCAAGGTAGCTTCATCATTTCCATCATTCATTCAAAGAAGTTCAAAGAGAAGATCAAGAGAGAAGAATTGAAGGAAGAGGTACTGTTCACGTGAACAGTACTCCGTGAAGAACATTCATCCAATCAAGGGTGAATCAAGAAGATTGAGTTGAAGCCAAGAGGAGCCTTGTTGCTGATCAACATTCCATACAAGGGCCAATTCATTTTCACTCATAACTCAATCTCTTGTTTTAGTTCATTCACATTTTGTTTCATTTTCATTATTGTTTGAACATTGAAAGTGTGATTCGTCCCTACCGGTGGTTAGTAGGAAGGCAATTGGAGGGTGTTCCAATTTGCGGTTGACGTCCCTACCAGGTGGTGAGTAGGAAGGCAATCGGTGGTTTTCGATTTACGGTTCTGTGCGCTGCACAAGTGAAGCCTCACCGGGTTTTAGTGAGGGGTGGACGTAGGGCTGAGGATTCAGTCCGAACCACCTTAAAAATCCTGTCTAGTGTGGTTTGCTTGTGTGATTGATTCATTCTAGATGCATGCTTAGGATCGAATTATTATATATCTTGCTTATCTTGCTAAGCAAATCATAGCATACTTCCAAGCTAGTTTCTATTCCGCTGCAATTCTTTTTATCTAGCTTTATAGAGGGCTACATTGCGAAAAGAGGGGCAGATCTATTCACCCCTCCCCTCTAGATCCGCTGTCCACTACACAACACAAAGGACCGCCCAACATCTCAAACGGTCTATCGCTAGACCGTTGTTAGGCTGGGCGGTGGAAATTAATTAAAATGGGATAAATAAGCCTATTTACCCCAAAGACCAAGTGGAATCAAGACCCATTAAGCCCGAATTCGAGAGCAAGCCTAGACAGGGAGGAAATATCCATAAAATAAGCCCAAAGACATGCCTTGAAATGGCCCAATAAGTAATGGACAACTCGAGACATCAAAAATGAAGGTAAGAGAATGACCCTACTCAAAGGCAAAAAATGGGTGTCAACACATCCTTGGCCTCAACCTCGGAAAACATATAGAAACGGTCTGGGAGACCACGCCTTGCGGTCAGAAAATGAAACCTCGAGTAACGAAAACTCACATCCCGTGACGGGGGCACCTGCCCACTAAAAGCACGGCTGGAAGCGTCCACCGACAACTTATTCCACGCCTCAAGTGTCCTTCTCGTCCCAGGCAGAAACCAAGACACAACACAAACCACAGTAGAAACAAGGGTCTAGTCGAGGTCATGCTCGTCAGCATGCATCCAAAGTCCCCGACCATGTGTGGACACACAGATAGACTGTATAACGATAGGCCGTCTTGCTGGTTTTCCTCCCAACTCGAACTCGAGTCACTACGGGGGAGGCCCTACGATAACCAACCTAAAAACCATCTCTAACGGGTGTGGCTCTCCACCTACCCCCTAGGTGGGTTAGCACATGTGTGCCCAGGCAAGCCACTGTAGCTCTCCACCTACTCCCAGGTGTGTTGGCACAAGCATGCCAAGGAAGCTACGACTAGTGGGGGTCACCATACAAAGGACTCTTGCCGAAAACCACCAGAACGCGGACAGGCTACTCACAAGCCCTTTCGGACGTGGCTCAGAACACAGGTGGCACAATGCCACCGGACTCCAGGCAGTCCACTAAAACCTATTAAACCAACAGTCCTTGATTCACAGGACTCTAGGTCAAGACCGATGTACATGACAGCTCTAGGCCGTCAATCTGGCCTATCCCTAGGTCAGAAACCACGATAATATAATGCTCAAGGCGGCTCGTGACCGCCGAGCTCAATTCCTTTCAATGGGAAGCAAAGAAAACCATGCAGCCCCAGGCTGGGCAATTGGACTCACAGTCCATAGGCCATAGGCACGGCCCACACAGAAACC
Organism: Amorphophallus konjac; assembly: GCA_022559845.1. Lineage (NCBI taxonomy): Eukaryota > Viridiplantae > Streptophyta > Magnoliopsida > Alismatales > Araceae > Amorphophallus > Amorphophallus konjac. The sequence continues at coordinate 359,170,690 of CM040121.1, read as the reverse complement.
ACCTTCCAATGAAGCTAACAACGTGCGGGAATAGCCCTCCGCACTCATGCCAACCCGTGGTGACTCGGTCTAGCGTAAACACAAAGGCCTGGAACACAAAGGGTCAGTCAAATCCTTAAAACCCATGGGCATGCTAGTCAAGGTAAAATGGTACCTTTAGACAGCCAAAAATATGGTCGCGGTACCCACGGGGTGTCTGGGACACACACGGGGTCAAAGGTCAGTCATTGGGTCTCAACCGGACCGACTATGACCCAAAATAGGCAAGCCCACTGCATTTCGGTCGACCAATCGACGACTAAATAGGGTCGGTCACCCGGCCCAGACTGGGAGGTCGACCGCCCATGCGCAGGGGAGGGGGACGCCCAGGTCGGTAGACCGGCGCTAGCCGGTCAGTCGACTGAATGGAGGTGAGAACCCCTCCGTGGCGAACGTCGATTAGTCGACTGAACTGCCCGAGTCGGTCGATTGATTACGACCGCAAACCCTCAGATCCCCGCCTAGACGTCAGATTCCACGCCCCAATCACCCCCAATTGATGAGGAAACCAATGGGCATCATTCCTCGGGTCCCTAGACCCAAAAAGGAGGGAAAGAAAGCGAGAAAACCTCGCACGATTCGACGAATCCGTCGCACGCCCTAAAATGCATTCAAACCCCCCCTACTCGAATAAACCCACAGTCGGCTCGCCACGGGCTATCAAATCCATGGGAATTAAAGTACGAGGGTTAAGGATCCATCCCCCTACCTCCACTGAAGATTCCGCGCACCGTGGACACCGTTCCATGCGAAAACGTCCGTGAAACCCCCTCCGTGGCATGAACTTACGGACCGGCTCCGTCACCCCACCGTCCCTCGATCCTCTACCCGTTCCTGCTCCACGACCTCCCAGCATCGCCGCCTCGCCCCCCTGTCCACCTCCGTCGGCCGCCGGATAAGAGAGGGAGAGAAAGAGATAAGAGAGAGAATGAAAGTGAGAATGAGGGAAATAGAGAGGGTGGGGGCTTTAAATAGGAAAATGATTTGGGTTTTTAAAATCTGAAAAATACAAAAATAGGAAAAAATACTCCTCACGATCCTTAAAAATACACAATGTACTGGTAACATCCTAGAGTCGGACAACACATCAGTTCACTCTATACAGAGTTCTGAGGGTCCGACAAGCAAACACACGCGTATAGCCCAAAACACTCTCTGGGACTCACCAAGGCCCTCCGAACTCACGGATCCTGATCCGAAAAAATTGAAAAAAAAATTCGGGGTGTTACAGCCGTGATGTAGTAGGTCAAGTGTTCATGCAGTTGCCCGTCGAATTTGAACAGCTTCGGGGGTTTGGCGTACTCCGAGGGAAGCCTTTTCAATTGGTGGTGTAGTGTGTATGGCACACTGTAAAGGTCTATAGTGGTGACCCCTCCTGTTAGCGCAGCGAAGAGTGATATAGAAGGGGGGGATGAATAGATCACTCCAGATTTAGAAAACTTCAGTGGAAAATCACTACTTCGAAATTCAACCCTTCAAATACAGCTAAACAATATAGCTAACGCAGTGAGTAACTAAGACAGAATAATAAGGTGCGATTGAAAGAGGCTGTCCACACACAAACACAAAGCCAAGCAGATGGAGAGCACAAACGATAATAGCAAACCACAGAGGAGACAAGAGATTTTAAGGTGGTTCAATTGTAGTTCACAATCTACATCCACCCCTCACTCCAACTAGAGTGAGGATTCCACTAGCCACTGCTAGAAAACTGCAGACTCAGTCTACGAACAAGATGTTGCCACACAGCTTGAACAATCAAGGGAAACAAATCCCTCAACCAAACTCTGCTACCCACAGAGCTTGACACCTGGACCTGCTACCAGCAAGACCAGAACCGGAGATAGCTCTCCCTTCCTCCAACCCGGAGGGAACCTGCTAATGACAACCCGTCACTGGCAAAACCAGAGATCACAATCTCTCTTCCTCCGCAGCCCAGAGGGGAACCGGAGTAACTCTCCCTTCCTCCAAACACTGGAGGGTAACAACTCGGAATCAGAGATATGAAGAAATGAAAGGAAAATTAGAAATGTAAACAGGACCAATGATGAACAATAATTGTTTCAGAAAACCAAAATCAAATGTAGCTTCCGAAGAAGCAAATTAGACTCTTCTCTCTCACTCAGACTTTTCTCTCATAGCAATACTCTCAAATCTTTTCTCTCTATCTTCTTTATGGAACGTGGAGGCTCTCTCTCTTTTCTTCTTCTGCTCAGGGATTCTTCTCTTCACCTTTTCCCTCCAGTTCAATCCATCTAATCACAGAAGACACCTTTTATATGGCATTCGACCTGACTTTCAGGACTTCACACGAGTGGGTCTCGTTCCCTCCTTTTCCGGAGCATCCTCGGATCACGTGCCAGGCATCATCCTCGGTTCACGTGCCCAATCATTAACCTGAATCATCTGCAGGCAGAGACAAAGGAAATGTGATTAGTTAGTTCAGTCATATAACAACGAATGTATATACTTTAGAAGCAGTAACTGAGTAAGTGTGTACACTGAGAGAGTGTATAGACTTCTGAGTCTTCATGCGACCTCAATGTATATACTTGCTAAAGAATGCATTATCACAACAGGGGGAATGTGTGGACTTCTGTGAAATGTATGAAGCCATCGAGTGTATAGACATGGAGATGTCAATTAGGCAAGTGTGTCAAATGTGAGTGTATACACTTGAAAACAGAATATAGGCAAGTATGAACAACATGAGAGTGTATACACTTGAAGGCCTTCAGCTTCCTCAGTGTATAGACTTGAAATCTGATGCATTAACGAGCCTATCCGATGTATAGACTTGAAACATTTAAACACATGGACAATATATACACTTGGGCTTTGAGGAGTGATGTAGAGACTCTGAACAATAAGGCAAGCTGTATAGACTTTGAGAATATTGAAGCAATGTATAGACTTGGTAAACCTGAACCAATGTACAGACTTAGGATGAACGCTGCATGAACAAGCCTAACCAATGTATAGACATTTCAATGCTCATCCACTGAATAGACTTCACGATGCTCAGCCACTGTATAGACTTCACGGTGCTCAATCAGACTTCACGATGCTCAATCACCCTTGAAGATGTGAGCGAGACAGTGTATGGACTTGGCCCTTAAAGGATGTACAGACTCGAAGAACTGAAGCCCATGATGTATGGACTTTGAACTCTGAACGATAAATCAGACTGTACAGACTTGAAAGTCTTGAAGGCCAATGTACAGACTTGGTAAGCTTGAGGACCAGTGTACAAACTTGGAACGCTTGAGCCAATGTATAGACTTGAAAGGCTTGAACACAGCGATGTGCAGACTTTGCGATGTATAGACTTAGGAGAATTTGTCAAGGCTGTATAGACTTCAGGCTTTGAACGTGTGTGTTGTGAGCAATGTATAGACTCGGTGATCTTTAAAGCACAATGTGCAGACTTTGAATCAAGGCTTGAATAGTGAATCAATGTCTAGACTTGGATGCCCAACGCCAAAGTATAGACTTGTGCAGTGCTGCCAATGTATGGACTTGTACAGTGCTGCGCAATGTACAGACTTTGAAGTGCGACCTATCAGGATGTGTAGACTTAGAACGCAACCAGGATGTCTAGACTTGTTATGAAACAATGCACAGGCTGTACATACTTGAAGAATGCTTGCAGAAGGTGATGTATAGTCTTGGAAGATGTGAGGCGATGTGCAGACTTTGGCAAAAGAAACGGCTGTACAGACTTTAGCTCAGCACCGATGTATAGACTTTGATGACTGATGCATGAACAGTACGCCAATGTATAGACTAGGCCAATGAAGGATGTATAGACTTCAGTTGAGCAAGCTACAGTGCCGATGTATGGACTTGACCTCAAGGAATGACTGTACAAACTTTGAAGGCTTAGCGGAGGATGTACAGACTTTGAATATGAAGACCAATGTACAGACTATGATAGCTAAGGGCAATGTATTGACTTACGAAACTGGGGGGTCGACCCATCAGTAAGGGGGGTCGACCCACAACTGTCCAGTCAATGCTGACAGAGTGTAGACATGATCAAGTAGTGCATATCTATCTAACAACCACATGAACTGCACAATCCTACATGATGAAGCATGAATAAATCTAGAAATAGTAGATTGATTTATAGTGTGAGACATCATCAAAACCGTAGGGATGCAATAATCTCCCCCTTTTTGATGATGGCAACACTATGAATCAAGCAATATCAAAGCTTAACAAGAAATTAACTGCAGCTTCAACAATCAAATCAAATTCAAGACACGCTCATGCAAACGAATTAAACACTACTGCTGAAACACTTCTTTCTCCAAAACCACTCCCCCATAACTCACTCTCAGTTATTTCCATTACATGAATTCTCCCCCAAAGCTCATGACAATTCATGACTTACAGATATTGCAGAACTCTCTCCCCCTTTGACATCAGCAAAAGGAAATGCAGAATATATGAAAGTGCTGGAGACATGAAGAAGTCATCTAGTAACTTCTTAGTGCAGAAAGGCACGAGTAAGTCTTAAGAAAATAAGTGAGGTGCTAAAGTCAAGTGAAGATTCTTTAACTCCAGTACACACTAGAGAAATAGAATGATAGAAAAGTTTATCAGCATACATAGTGTATGATTTAGAGCAGGAGGTAACAAGTATGGCCAGATATAGCTGAACAGTCAACAATCCCAAAAGACAGCAAGAGAGAAAGTTAGAGAGGTGTTCTCAAGGTATTGAAGACAAGCAATCCATTAGTTGCATAACAACAAGGAATTTGTGAGATGATTTTCAAGAAGATCAATGAGTAAGTTGATAATTCACTCTTTTGACATTAGGGAGACACCTTGATTAGAGGCCTGAATCCCCAGTTACTGAGTGTGAGTACCTCATTACTTCCTCCTTTTTTTTATTAAAGGAACAGAGTTAGTAACTGTGGCTTTTGACATGAGGAAACACCTTAATCAGAGGCCAGAGTCCCCAGTTACTCACCAGCAAGCCACCATTGCTCTGTCATGACTTTTCATTCATTTTAAGCATTTGACACCTTATGACATAGGAGAAAACTTCATTTCATTGATGAAGCTCCCAGTTTCTCAGTGACCATAACAAGACATGTTTGTTCAGTTAAGCCCTTGTGTTGAAGAGATGGAATGATTGAAAATAATACCAGAAAGACTATTTCTTGAAGTGAATCTTGAAGTCTAGATTTCAAGCTGATTGGGTCAGATATAAAGACATACAGGTTTTGGCCTGAACCAGAATCATTGACAATGTAGGAAGATATACTTTATACAATTAATCCAAATCTCTGAAGGAATACCAAAGGAAAGATTCTAACTGGACTTTAGTATCACTGACTTATAGACTTAAGAAATAAGTGACATTCTACTGTCTGAGAGAACCACACTAGATCTGTCATGAAAACTAGCAATGACACACATCTGGTCAATCTTTTTGAATCTGTCAAAGAACTCTTCCTCTTACAGCTCAACCAGCTCCCCCTCACTTAAAGCATTCCTGAAAGCTAACCAGCAGACATATAGAACTCCCCCTCACAAAATGATGTGACACCACCTTGGGGCGATGGTCACAAGACCAATGCTTCCTCGGACCTAAGTATGCAAGCACAACCACAAGGCTAAGAAGCCTACGTAAGCGGACCTTCGTATGGCGCACACACTTAACCCGGGGGTAACTCGGGGATGCCGAGTCGAGGAAATGGGACAAACCCCTTGCTGGTAGAGGGCCAGCAAAGTCTAAGGCAAACCTACTCTTGTGGGGCGGATACTCAACTCAAGGTGTTGGCCTTGGCCGAGGGACGCGGATCACTCACTCACTCCCACGGTGGTCACACAAAGTGCGGTGGAGCCTTAAGATCGGGCGCTCTCTTCCTTACCGACGGCGCAATTGGAGAATATTAAATGAACAAGGATAATTGAGAGTAAGGGTCAAGATTTTACCTAGCCGGTTTGAAGAAACCGGCTCCGGTCGGAGACGTGGGCGAGCGGGGAAGCGTGTGTTCTCCACACGCCGCGCCGATGAAGCTTCGAACCTGAAATTTAAGATTTACATGCACTACGCCCCTTGCAAGGGGGTTGGACTAGGGGTGGGAGTTCAAATTACAACCAAAATATTCCTCCACGTAGGGAGGGGCCTTCAGTCGGCCAAGCGGGGAGGGGAGAAACGGGGAAAGTATGTCGAATGAAGACCGAGATCGGTCCAGTCTTCTCTCTGCGAGTGTTGACAGTCGGTCAAAGATGTTGCTGCTGTGACTTCCCCCGAATTTTGTTGGGGACGAAACCACTTGGAGAATCTTCGTATCTAAAACAGGGTGACTCCAGAATTTTGTAAATTTCTTCAGGCACCGCTGCTGGTCGGGGTGGGGGCTTGAACAGGGTGGCAGACCCTCGGATCTGACAGTTTCAGGTTCTCAACAGTAGGAAGAAGATGGTGCCACGACCACTCCCGAGCTCAGAATCAGATACCGCTGGAGTCGTTGGAACCGTTGACGAGTCCTCTTAGAAGAAAGACTGACAGGGATGCCAGCTGATGTCGGGGTCGTCCGATAGACTCTGAACACTGATGGAGGGTCGGTGCAGATTGAGTGCAGGTAGATCCAAGCGCCTAGAGGAAGAAATTAATAACTCTTGCAAACGGATGCCGATTAGAGTTCCGCCTCTTGATTCTGAAAGTAGACAGGTCTAGGAAGATCTTTTCAGAAAAACTTTTGTCCTGATTCACGCTGGATTTATCGTGGTAGAGCTTCCAATCACGTTCAGGTGCTCTGTCAGGAGAGCTTCGCGCAGTCGAGGAAGAACGGCTCTCCCGGGTAGCTCGGTGCTCGGACGACAACGAAACCACCGCCGTTGCGAAGAAGATAGGCAGACGCTTCGGTGGGTACCTCTTGGGCCTTCAGATTCATGGGGAGGTGGTCGTGGTGGCCACTGCTAGCAGGTGATCCTCTGCAGGTCGTCAGTCTAGATGGTGGAAGGTGGGGGTGATGGAGAAGAACAATGGGAGAGTGGAGGAGATGAGAGAGAGGGGGGGGCGACCTAGGGCTGTGGAGGGAAGAGGGATTTCGAAATTCAAAGGCCTAGGGAGGTGGAGGGGTGCTTGGGGTACTGGGAAGGGTGCTTGGGAAAGTGGGAGGGGTAGTTGGGGGTTGGGTGGTGAGGAGAGGATTGGTGGAGGGGGTCTTGGGAAGGGGTGGAGTATTGATGAGGGTTGTGGGGAATGGGAAGTGACTTTAATGGGGTAGGTGGGGAGTGGAGGTGGTTGGAAAGGGAGGAGAGAGAAAAATTTTGAAATTGGGGGTGGGGGAGTAGAGAGAATGGGGTTCGCCCCCTTTACAGAGAGAGAGAAGAGAGAGAGAGGAAGGGGAATCCACCCCTTAGAGAGAGAGAGGTTCTCACAATTGTAGTGGAATTTCAAATTTTCATTCAATCATTCATTACCTCAAAATGGAGATAGTGGGGTCCTATTTATAGAGATCCCACAATTTACAATAAGACCCTGACTTTTGACACATTGACTAATAACCAACAAGATAGGGGCGCCCATGGGCCAAGCCCAATGAATTGGGCCCAATAGCTAACTAATAAACCTAATGACACACAAACCTAGGGAAATAAGCACAAGACCTAGAGACATGACTCAAATAAAAGGGAAATTACAATGATATGACTCAAATAAAATAAAGAAACATACATAGGACTCAAAATAAATGACTAGACAATGCCGGATGCAACCGGTGTGAGGAGACGAGCCGTGAATATGGGCATGGGAGGTGATGTCCCCATCATACTCCCGGGGTGCGGAAAACTCGACTCCGTCGAGTAAGAGGTGGTACCTGTCGATATTTATTTGTCTATCTTCTATCTTTCTTTTGAGGTTTGAAAAGTGATATGGTAAGATGACAAACAAGCAATCAAAGACCTACTCAAACCTATGAACATGTGATCATGAACCTAGGCAATCATAGCTAGCTCTAGCATGGGCATGCTATCTCAATCAAACTACGCTAAGGAAAAGGAAAACACACACCGGGGCGTGGAGCAAGGAGTAAACAAAAACACACCGTGAAGGTGGAACTAGCAAGGAAAATAGAAAGATATGATGAAGAAGACAGCTAATGCCCAATACCAAGGAAAGATGTGATCGCCACCAAAGTAAAAACAAGTCAAAGACCTGAATATACCTTGAAAATAGGTGGATGAAACACCAGCCCATAGGAGAGAAAACCAGAGAAAGCCTGCAGATCAACTTAGAAGTAGCGGCCAGAATCCTGTGCGTTACTTGGATATGACAGCCACCCGATAGACCGCCGGAAGAGAGTGACGCGCCTGCACAAGGCCGTCAGATAACCTGCAGTAACAAAGCTTGAATTCTTTTAACTCCAACTCTTCCAGCCGGCTAGAAGACCTGGGCCTCGTGTTAATGAACCTGTAAACCTGCCAAAGATGTAGAAAGACCAAACACAATAACCTCAATTAGTCCTTTTCACAAGCATAGCATCAATTCTCAAAGGACTTAACATCATCAAAAGGAGAGTGGATTACCGGGGAGTTTTTGGTTTTTTAACCCCTCTGGGTGTTTTAAAAGCTTGGGAAGATGTTTATATGCTTAGAGGACAGTGAAAAATTTGGAGAAAGAGGAGGGACAATGCTTTGATTGAGGAAAACCAGGGAAGAACTCAAGCATGCAATGATGAACTTGAAAGACCAAAACCAAAGTACTCCCTTGATTATGAGATGGATGGACGTGGGAAGCAGTTCCTCTTGGATGAAGATGACTCCTGAGTTTGGCAGCACTTCATCGTGACTTCAAATCTTCCTCTCTCGGGCCATGAAGTCAAGGGTTCTATTTGTAGACCCTCAAACTCTCAGGTCGAGCAGAGGATAATCAAGCAAGATAAAGGGATAATTCTTAGCAAATCCTCGAAGATAATATCACCAAGAGTCCATAGAATCGAACGGAAGGTCCTGGGGATCAGATTTGAAAGAGATATCGTCAATCCAAACCCTTATCTCGACCACAGAGTAGCAGAGAAAAGGCCTGAACTACCAGGACTCTCTGAAGGAAGTAACGGCCACACGACAGACCGCCGCTTGGAAGCAACGCATCAAGGACCATCCATTGCTCTCAACCCTATCCCAAAGGATAAGATCGACGGGAAGAAGACTTAATCAATTGGACTCTGCAAAGAAGCGACGGCCAAGACATAGGGCGTCAGAATGAAACAACGGCTGCACGACAGACCGTTATTACCAATGTGTAAGCCAAAGGATAAGCACTGAAAATGAGGCCTTAAGCCTTAAGACTCTTCAAAGGGTAACGGTCCAGGCCCCATGCGTTATAATGAAACAACGCGCCTGGTTCGGACCGTTATTACCAATGAGTTTCAAGAATAGCAATGAAGGGTTGCTAAGCTGTTGCCAACGAAACGCCACCAGGAGCCAATTCTTAATCCAGGAATTAAGACCCAAGAAACAGGCCTCAACTGATCAAGAGAGTCAATGAAGAGTGAACAACTCGGAGCATCATATAGAATGAAATAAGGAGATGACCCGACTTATTGGGTATAAAACGGGTGTCAACAGATGCCCCTCCTTAACGTCCTCTTTGTAGGGGAGCGAGCGGAGGTGAAGCGAAAGTGAAATGGAACATGAAGATGAAGCGGAAATGAAGCGGTGTGTATCAAAAAGAGGGCGTTAAGGTAAACGACACCCGTTCTTTACCGACAAGCGATAGGAATTTCTGGAAAGCATCAAAACTGATCACAAGGAAATAGCCAACCAAAGGATGCAAGTCTGGAGGAACTAATTAACTAAGGAAAGGAAAGCACGGCTAACCGCCGGAGGCAATGAAAAGGACAGAGACTAAACTCCAGACAGGAATCTTCAGCGAACCAGATCAAGCGAGCAGATCGAAGGAAACCTTCTAATTCAGAGCGGAATGATTCTCCTCATCCAGAATCAAGAACACAGCTGTTCACCATCATCGAGACCTTGAACAAATGAAGCTTCATGACTGCTCAAAGAATGCGTATGATGCATGCTGGGCTAAAGGAAAACAAAATCTTCAAAACAAATGCGAAGAAAGATAAAAATAGAAAATACTCGATAATAATATTGCTAGATCGGAGAAATCAGAGTCAGGACACCATCTGCAACCACGGTGTGTAAGATAGAACCATTGTCCCCAAAATTTTCCAATCTAACGGCCTATCCAACGATTAAATATGTGAACTTAGATCATCATCATTTTTATTTTAGGGGAACATCATATCCCAGGACACATAAATGACCAGCCGGTTCTCGAGATAATATATCATAAGTAACATATAGTAATGCATTAAGGGAGTGAGGGAACGAGATACAATACCTGACTTACCTGCCTGATGATTGGCAACGCATGACTTCACTCATAATTCCTTCATGAAAGATAGGTTAGCCAACAATAAATATGATAAAGAAATCAAGGCATAACCATTGTACGTGCAAGGGACATCAATAAGGAACATTAATGCAGAACATGGCACTGTTTTAACATCAATTAATCTTTTTAGTTCATCAAGAAATTTGCAAGCATATAACGGTCTCATGAAAGGGCGTCACACCAAGCAACGGATCACCCCTGGTCCGTCATAAGTCAGGCGGTTCACATTCTTCAATAAAACAGTCCAACACGTGTAACGGTCACCTCAAGGCGCGTCAGAAGGATGTAACGGTCTGTCGATAGACCGTCGCATTTCCTGAGTTTTCAAAAAAAACAACCGAACGGTCACGGCCCATTCATTCCAAACCCAACGTCCCCAAAAAACCGAGAGAGCTCCGGCGATTCCAACCCCCACCACCGCAATGGCCGGCGACGAGGCACCCCAGCCGCCACCACAGAAGAGGGGGAGAGGGAAGAAGATGGCCATACGGCGGTTCCACCACCGGCTCGAATGGGAAGTGATCCCGCCGGTGGAAGAGGAACAACTAACGAGGAGAAGCCCAATAGAAGAAGAAGAAGTAGCCACGGCCGTGGAGGATCAAGGAGAAGCCTCGTTGGGTGCAGAGGAGCCCAAAGAACCAGAGAAGAAGAGGAGGAGAGGCATGGACCGTGAGGTAGGCCCCCTTGTCCTAACTCCAAATTTTGATTTTTTTGTGTGTTTTATTTATGAATGCATGTGGGGAATGAGGGTAGAAATGGGTCTACGAACCCCCTAGGAGCAATTGTAGGCCATTTGGCCATAGTGGGAGACCACGGGGATGCAAGGGAAAAATTCCCAAACGCAGTCAATGTGACGGTCCTGCCAGCGACCGTCACTTGTCTGACGCACCATGACGAGGCCGTCACAAGCAAGCAACGCCCCATCCCAGGGCCGTCACTCATGCCAGGGACTTAAGCCATTTTTTTAGGGTTTTTAGTTTTCAAGTTTTTGTTTTGTTTTCAATTATGAATGTTTATGCAATGATTATCTGATGCAAATTGGACTAATTAATGATCTAATATGCAATGCAGGGGAAGAGACGATCGCGGATCTCCTGGCTACAGATCCGAGTAGTGTACCAGGCATTGCCCGACTACCAGAGAGAGAGATTAGCCGGCATGGGATTCGCCGAGGTGCTCAGCATCGAGGTGATCCGGATGGACACGCCGCTACTGTATGCCTTGCACGAGAGATGGGACCCGATCAGCAGAGCCTTCATCTTTCCGTGGGGCCACATGATCCCCACGCTGGAAGATATAGCGAGGATTACAGGACTGAGAGTCCACGGAGCTGCAATGACAGGGTGGACATACGGCGACTATCGAGAGATGGCGCAGCAGCTGCTCGGGCTAGATTTGATCAGGCCGGGACAGTCCTCCTTTCAGCTTTTGAGATCAGTGCTGTAGGAGAGCTTGGGACTGAGAGGAGCGGCGATCGCCGTGGGAGAGCTACCTGAGGAGCATCTGGGCAGAGTGATAAACCAGGTGCGCCCTCGCGTGGCGGCAGAGGCAGGACCAGAGGGAGATAGAGTGCTTAGACGCTTCCTGATGCTGCTATTCGGGAAGCTACTCTTCGCGACTCGGGCAGATGTCATCAGCTGTAGACTGCTGCCGATGATAGAGGATTTGGGCAGAGTCAGGAAATACGCCTGGGGAGCGGCAGTGCTCGCATTCTTGTTCGAGTCCCTCAGCACCACGGATCGACAGACGATGCTGGGCGGCTTCTCGCCTTTCCTACAGGTAAATGCACTTTAAATGCTTTCTTGTTATGCCATGAATATTTATGCCATGATTTATGCAATGATTTATGCCATGCGACTGACTTGATTTCTAAATGCAGATCTGGAGCTACATGTATCTCCCGGGCATTGGGAGAGGTGCACTACTCCATCCCGGCCGCATACCGATCGCGAGGCGATGGTCAGTGGCGAGGGACACAGGGTCGATCATCAGACTGACCCGGACGATCCAAGATGACCTAGACTCCTTCCCACATACGTCGGTAAGTCCAGAACTCAAAATGATTCGTATATGTTTTAAATGCTTCTAAATGCTGACCGTGCAAATGCTGAAAAAAATGCTTTCAGGTGAGATGGACCCCATACTGCGACGAGGGTTATACGGGACAGCCATGGGTGGAGGCGGCTGTATCGTACTGGGGACGAGACATATGGTTGCATTGCATCCACATCATCGAGCCTCTGCACTACAGGCTGATCCTGCGGACCCGGGGACTACATCAGCCCGAGGTGACCTTTCCACGCCACAGCGATGACCACCCCGGCAAGTCAGCAAGGGGCATTAGCGACAATGTGGATTGGTGTGCCCGGAAGGTGAAGTACGTCCACGACTGGAATAGGCGGGGCCGCGTGGTGAAGGAACGAGACGAGAGCGACGAGGCATATCTGAAGGCCTTTGCTCGTCTCTACGGCGACCGGGTGTACCAAGGTACCCGACGACCGGTATGCAAATTCTAAACTCAAAAACTCTTTCTATATGCAAAAAATGCAATGTGATGGATGTATTGACTCACATGCTTTCTAAATGCAGCTAGACCCTGAGGGACGGATAGCTGAGCTGGAGGGATTACTCCACTCCACCATCCAGTAGCGGGACGGGTACCGGACCGCTCTAGAGCTCCTGGTGAGACTACAAAACCTAGAAAAAAAACTTATGATTATGACAATTGATGTTTATGATGCACATGCTGATTAACCATGGTTCCTAACCTTGTCTTCTAAATGCAGCGGGCCGAGGGAGCCCAACGAGCCGGACCGGATGCCCCATCGTCTTCCTCACAGCCTGCGGGAGGCAGGGCTGAGCAGGAGGCTGAGTTCGCTCGGGCGGTTGCCCGGGCCGAGGAGGCGGAGGCCACCCTCGCGGAGCGGGTAAGATGCTAAAAATGCTCATGCTTATGATCTTGCCTGAAAAATACCTTATGATTAACTACATGAAATGCAATCTACAGGCGAGAGAGCTAGCAGCAGCAGTGGCCGAGGCCAGGCAGGCGAGGATAGAGGCAGAAAGAAGCCGAGCTGAGACTGATCGAGCCCGAGCGGAGACAGAGCTTGTACGGGCAGAGATGGCTCGACTGAGAGCGGAGACCCCGCGACGCTTGGATGAGGCGGAGGGTGAGCGACTACGGACGGAGTTAGCTCGGGCTCAAGCTGAGGTGGAGTAGCTCCGTATCGGGACGGCGGACCTGGATCGCTACCAGACCGAGGCACGGGAGACGCGGCGTCAGATCTTCACGCTGAAGATCGAGCTGCGGACGCTGGAGCGGACGGTCCGGATGATGGGCTGGGGACCGGAGCGGAGTGCTTCTCAGAGTGGGGCACGGAGGAGTGCTGCCCCGAGCGGCTCGGTAGGGGATTTTCTTGTCAGCTCCTCCGGCCAACGGAGGAATGAGAGGGCGGAGCGGGGACAGCAGGAGGAGAGTGCTTCCATAGCGCTGCCACCCGCGAGGAGACCCGAGGATGGAGAGGATGAGGGCGGTCCGACGGATAAGCCGACCGAATGATGTATTTTTTTATGTTTTTCTTATCTTTTGTACAGAACTTATGGTAAAAAAGAAATGAGATCTTTTTCTTTTTGGTTTTCCATTTTATTTTGTGCAAGTGTAAATGAATGAAATGTATGCCAGAATGTGCATGAATTTTTGGGCAGGTGGAGATGGGCTTGAATGTGCAGGGTGGATGAAATGAATAAATGAATGGTTTTGTATTTGAATATGCATGCGCGGACGAGACGTGAATGAATGTATGAGACATATGCAGGAACGTATGTGTGTGGGGAAAACTGTGGAGAGAATGAGGTGTATAATTTGAAAGACCGCCAGGTCTAGGCAAGGGCAGAAGAAATAACCTGAGATCAGTAGCAGAGAAAGTAACGGTCTAGGCTCAGACCGTCTTAATCAAACGACGCGCCGGTGAAAGGCCGTTAATCATAACAGGGGCCCATCCTGGTAGTAGGGCTTCAGGAGAAACGACGGCCAACGGCAGGTGCGTCAAAGACAAATAACGGCCAAAGACTAGACCGTTGATCATGGCAGAATGATGGTTGTCAGGACAACTAGCAGAACATGCGACGGCCTGAGGGAGACGCGTCATAGTGAAGCAACGGCCATAACCAGGGCCGTCAGGAAGTGCTTAGCCTAGAAGAGAAAGGACTGAGTGGATGAGAGTATAACGGCTCAAGATTTACGCATTACAAGAAACGACGGTCAGCCCTTAGACCGTTAATCTTCACAGAACATGATCGGGGAATTAAACCCACAGGAAAATGCGACGGCCTAAGGTTGGCGCGTCGGAGTGAAATAACGGCCGTACGATAGACCGTTAGATTCTGGGTTGTATTCCAAGACGGATTGAGCCGTGAGAACTTAAACCCGAGGTTTAGCCACCTACTCCCTTACTAGAACTTATCTAGATTGAAGATAAAGCCTTCCAACTCAAGTCTTATCCTTTCAAAGCCAAAATTAAACCTTTAAGACTTGGAAACTCAACCAAAAATCGTATCTTTGCTGCAAACCTCTGCTTTAGGGTTGAAGAACCTCTCCTAAGGGTAGAAATCATGATGAAGAGAAGCTTCGAGGTGATGGCTATGGAGGAGAAGGTCTACACCGGACCTAAAGCTGCCAGAAAAGAACATGGAGAGCTCCAACGGTTGACATCAATTCCCAAGCACTTAAGCTCCAATGTTCAAAGGGTGGTAAGTCCCTCAACAACACATCCAAGTTCAGAAAATTCTGCACTTTAATTCGTTTTATGACTTCTTCTTCTCCTTCTTTCTTCAAGCCTCTTCCTGGCCCAAGATGCTACTCTAATCTGAAGTGGGTGGCTCCCATGGTAAAGGCCCTCCCTATAGAAGTCACATCAATCCTTAAAGCCTAGCACCTTCAACCCCTCTTGGTTTTGGGAAAAAATTTCCAAAAATTATCCTTAGATTGGCCAAGTATTTCAGCACTTGTGGAACTATGGCATTCATAAACTCATACCTTTATCTTCCCTTCCTTCAAAGCAACAGTCCTATTAGAAGAGGTAGAAACCTACCTAACCCTTCCTAAGACTAAGGCGGGGGATGAAGACCGAGCTTGCTATACAATAGAGCCTATTGACCCGTCCTTGATCTTGAGCGACTTCATTCATAATCAAAAGGACGTGAGAACCATGATCAGCCCACATCATGTTCACTTGATACCCTTGGCACAATGGATAGTGTCTCATTGTAAAAACAAGTGGGAGAGACATGAAGCAATAGCCAAGGCGGTGGCGGTTTGCTTGTGCGGGGTCTTCCTTTTTACTACGACCGACCATCTCTTAGACATCCAAAATCTTAGCATTATTAGCGGGCTGTGGCGGGGAATGTCTATCTCTCAAGCGGTCCTCTCATACCTCTATGAAGGACTAAGCTCGGCTTGCATAGGAGGTCCCTTGTTTGGTTCCATGATACTCCTTGAGTGCTGGACAGGAGTGAGAGTCAAATTCCTTCCTAAGGAAGACATAACTTCCGCAAGCCGGATCTTCGGGAGCCACCCCCTCTTCTTCATTGGAGGGGCATTTGGATATTCTTCTCAGGTGGAATGCAGGACGGCGGATAAGAAAACTCGGGATGAATGGCGCCTCTTTTTCAACACTTTGCCAATGGGCAAGTTCATTATGCGACCAAGAATCCTTCGAAGCACTCTTCTCAAAACACCGCGGCGTCAAGGCCTGGTCCTCCAGCTAGTGGGGAATACTACCATGGCGATCTACAACCCGCACCGATGCCATCTTCAGATCGGACTACCTCGAACCGACGTTTCTGCACTATCACACTACCCTCCCCTTTTACCTAGGAAGATGGGACCGAGGAAGATGAACGAGCAGTCCGGAACGCGCTGATCATGTGGGAGATCAGCAAGATGCGCCCGTGGCAAGCAGAAGTTGAAGAGAACGACGAAGCACGCCGAGATTATGTGAAAGAGTTGAGAAGAATCCGCCCTCTTGCGGATAAGAAATTGAATGTATCTTGATTTTCTTTTTGTTCATGAGAGATGTTATGTGTACTTGATCATCAGAGCTTGGTTTATCATGAGTTATATTTCATTAAGCTTGCTTGAATGAGATGAAATTGCCTCAGTTGAATGGGCTTGAGTTTCGTGTTTTGAATGGCTTGGAATGATGTAAATAGGCAGAGCCTCTGGAGATAGAAACGGATAGGTAATGGGCCGCTACAAAGAAATAACGGTCCTACGACAGGCCGTCAGAATGAGAGTAACAATAGAACCCTGTCTCTGAAGGATATGACGGATAGGCGCTGGGCCGTTATAAGCAAGTAACGGTATTCTCCAGATCGTTATAGCGATGGTTAGTGAAAGAAAGAAGGCCCATGCTTGAAGGAAAATAACGGTCGAAGAGGGGGCCGTTATGTGACTGTAACGGTCTGATGTTGGTGCGTTACATACCTTGAACCTGCATAGTTGTGAACCTTTTTGCTTTGAATCTTGTCCCTGCATTCTGCACACACACTTTAAACATGAATCAAGTTAGATCTGTTCTTAGACCCAACCCCTTGCCTTGAGGCAAGTTAGATAATGACCGTTTCTTGATATTCGGTCAAGGGGTGGAGCCTTTATTAAATAGGCGGAAACATAATGAAAATGCAATGTATGCTATGCACATGATGGTATTTTTTTTTTTTGGGAGTTTTGGAAAATATTTAATGTTTTTGGATTTTAAAGATATTTTTTTTGTTTTGGATTCTCGAAAATATTTGTTGTTTTTGGATTTTGAAATATTTGATGTTTTTGGATTTTGAAAATATTTGATTTTGTTTGGATTTTGAAAAACCAGTGCCTCTCTAGCAACGCGAACCCTTCCTTGTTTTAGATTGAGTCCCGAGATTGGCGTGTAATAGTGTGACAACCCCTGGCCAAGACCTAATCAACATGACGGTGTTTCTACCAATGCCATACCCAGGGTACTAATCTTAGTCCTAAAAGGAAAAAAGATCATGGGGGTAAGCTTAGGCCAGATATGGGAGTTTTTAGGACTTGATTTTCTCACCGCACAACCCTATTAGAGATTTGGTCTGTTGCGCCGGGGCTTTTGCGTCCGTCATCGAACCTTTGTCCACCCTAGGCATGCATGCGACTGGGCTCATAACGTCCCGCGGGGAACTGTACTGCCACTCTTGTCATGCCTAGCTTTCTTTTCTCCATGGAGTTTTCGGAAATTCAGAATCTGTAGACCTTTGAGATAACGCTTTTGATTTTGTCGTAAAGAGCACTCCTTTTCTTTTCTTTTCCTTTCTTGCTTGTGGCGTCAGGTCATAACAGACTTTCCCCTGTTTGAGACCTCCTCTCATTAGGGTGTTTGGATTGGTTGTCGCCTCCTTATTCACTCCTTGCCCCTGGATTCAGCCGAAGAATGAAGCGGACAGGGACTTCGACTTTCCCCTAAAGCATGGCCAAGGAGAAACGATGTCTTTTTAAACAAGGAGCCTGACCAGGGATGTCGTGTGGTGTGTGATTACCTTACTCGGGACCCTTTTCTTTTGAAAAATAGGAAGGAAGATCTTGCTGCCCGGGAAGCACGTGGTTTAGACTCTAAGGAAAGAAACGCTTAAGATACAACCCATTCCACGGGTGAGGGAGCTCCTCACCTTCCGCATTCATTAAACGATAAGCATTCCCTGGATAAGCCTCTTTTATTACAAACGGCCCTTCCCAGTTAGGTTACAATTTAGACCTAGGACCTGCAGACCGAATGAATTTACGTTTCAAAACAATATCACCCGTCATAAACTTACGTTCAATCACCTTCTTTTGAAAATAACGTGAAACCCTCTTTTCATAAACAGAAACGTGATCGGCCGCATTCATCCTCTTCTCATCTAAGAGTTCTAACTGGACCAGTAACGCCTCTCGACGTTCATCGAGATTAAGTTCCTTATCGAGCTGCACTCTAAGGGAAGGGATTAAGATCTCATATGGGAGCACCGCCTCCATCCCATAGGTCAGGGAATAGGGAGTTTGCCCCGTAGGGGTACGGACGGAGGTGCGGTAAGCCCACAGAGCTTCCACCAATCTTTCTGGCCAACCGAAAAATTTATGAGATTCGCACATTTTCTTGATGATTTTAAGAAGGGTTTTATTAGTGGCCTCGGCTTGACCGTTGCCTTGAGGATAATATGGAGATGAATGATGTAGTGCAATATTGAACTTCTTACATAGGTACTTAAGCTCTTGGGAGACGAACTGGGGTCCGTTGTCGGTGATGATGCTGCTTGGCACTCTGAACCGCGAGATGATATTCTTTATGATAGAGCGGCACACCGTTGTAGCTTTGATCTCTGCGTACGCCTCGGCTTCGGCCCATTTGGTGAAGTACTCAGTAGCGGTGAGGATAAATGATTTTTGCTTGATCTGAGAATTAGGATCACCGAGCGGACCGACGACGTCGAAAGCCCACATAGAGAAAGGCCAAGGAGCAGTCATAGGATGGAGAGACGAAGCTGGAGAGTGAATTTTATCAACATGGAGTTGGCATTTAGGACACCTCCGGACATAGAGGGAGCAATCTTCCTCTAGAGTGGGCCAATAGTAGCCCTGCCTAAGGATCTTCTTCGCTAGAGCCTGGCCATTGACATGACCTCCACACTCACTAGAATGGGCCGCTTCAGCCACTTTCCAAGCTTCTACATCATCCAAGCATCTCATGAGCATTCCATTAGTAGCGCGCCTATACAGTTCTCCTGCAATGATAGTGTACCTTGTGGCGGCTCTTCTTATTGCTTTACGCTGCTCGGCTTTTGCCCCTTCTGGGAATGACCCTTCCTTGCAAAACAATTCGATTTCATGATACCAAGGCAATTCTTCTTCGTCCAGAATCTCCTCTAGCTTGGTTAATGAAACTTCCTTGAGATCTTCCTTCTCAGCTCTCGCCTCTACAGCTTTCCTAAGGTTGATGAACCAAGGATCTTGAAGAGAGGGTGCGTCCAATCTCTGGACGACGATGGTCTCAGTGCTACGACTGAGAGGGAAAGATAAGGAGGAAGAAAGAGATGCCAAAGCATCAGCTAGAATGTTCAGAGAACGGGGAGTATGGATATAGATCAGCTTACGGAATCGCTTAGCAATGAGCGTGACCAAATCTTGATAAGGCTTGAGCTTGGGGTCACGAGTACGGTAAGTGGACAGAACTTGCCGTAGGACGAGCTGAGAGTCTCCTATGATGTTCAAATAACGCGCGCCTAGAAGATAGGCGTGCTTCAAGCTGGCCAGGAGAGCCTCATACTCCGCGATGTTGTTGGTAGCAGGAAATTGAAGTTGATAAGCGAAGGGGATGGTTACTCCCTCTGGAGTAAGCAAGACAGCACCGATCCCTTGGCCTTGGGAGTTGAGTGCACCATCGAAGTGCAGAGACCAAAAGGGATGATGAGAAAGGACAGAGAGATGCTCATCAGGGAAATCATCCTGAATAGAATCGGTGTGAGGAATAGGGAGATGTGCAAGATGCTCAGTAATGGCATATCCTTTGACTGCCCTCTGAACAACAAAGGTGATGTCAAACTGAGAGAGGAAGCTTTGCCAACGAGCTAACTTACTAGAAAGGACGGGTTTTTCTAAGAGATAACGGATCGGGTCCATTCTAGAGATCAACCTAACTGGGTGGGCGAGAAAGTAATGTTTAAGCTTCTGAGCTACCCACACTAAGGTGGCACAAGTCTTCTCCATAGCGGTGTACTTGGATTCAGCTGGATTAAACAGTCGAGAGAGGTAGTATGCAGCCCGCTCTTTCCCTTCATCATCTACTTGTGCTAAGACCGCCCCTAGGGAGTCCTCAATAACCGAGATGTATAGGATTAGGGGTTTCCCAGGGACAGGAGGTTGTAAAACCAGGAGATTGGATAGATACTCTTTGAGGTCCTTATAGGCCTTCTGACAATCTTGATTCCATTCGAACTTGACCCCCGCCTTAAGTAATTCATAAAATGGACGACACCTCTGAGAATGCTGAGATATAAATCTTCTAATGAATTACAGTCTACCAATCAATCCTCGAAGTTCTGAAATGTTCTTTTGCGGAGGCATGTCCATGACGGCCTGTGCCTTATTAGGATCAATCTGGATCCCCCGTTTGCTCACTATGAACCCTAACAACTTCCCTGAGGAGACTCCGAATACACACTTCTTCGGGTTCATCTTAAGCTTGTACTCCCTGGCTCTCTGCAGCACCTTAGCCAGGATAGAGGGGTGTTCTTCTTTTGTTCTTGACTTCACCAAGATGTCATCCACGTAAACTTCCATATATATGTGCATCATGTCATGGAAGATGGCCATCATCGCCCTTTGATAGGTGGCACCTGCATTTTTCAAACCAAATGGCATAACTACATAACAATACGTGCCCCAGGGCGTGGTGAAGGAAGTTTTCTCTTGGTCTTTCGGAGCGAGACGGATCTGATTATAGCCCGAGTACCCATCCATAAATGACAGAGCTTCATACCCGGCAGTGTTATCCACTAGGACATCTATATGAGGTAGCGGGAAATCATCTTTGGGACATGCTTTGTTAGATCCCTGAAATCAATGCATATGCGCACTTTTCCATCCTTCTTGAGAACAGGGACTATGTTTGCCACCCATTGAGGATACAAAACTACTCTGATGAATCTGGCTTTGTATAGTTTGTCGACCTCTTCTTTGATCCTCAAGGCCATGTGGGGGTGAAATCTTCTTGACCTTTGTTTCACAAGTGTTGCCCCTGGTTTAAGCACGAGTCGATGTTCCACTAAAGACGGGTCAAGACCTGGCATGTCCTCGTAAGACCAGGCGAAGGAATCGCTATACTCCCTTAGGACCTTAATCAATTCCGCTTCTACTTGTGAAGGGAGATTAGCAGCAATCATGATGGGCCTTGGGTCTTCTTCGGTTCCTAGATTGATTTCCTTTGTAGGTTCGTCCACCGACGACGACGGCTCGTCGAATCTTTTCAATCCTTGTGCGTATAAGTCAGCGGTGTCATCTACATCGCTGTCTTCATTAATAGGATCCTTCTCATCCACAATCTCATAGACGGCTAATCCGTCATCACTCCACACCCCTTCTATTTCCTCGTCGTCTTCAATTACGATTACCGTAGCAACAAATTTCGGGCACTTCAAAAGAGCATGGCAACGCTGAGCTAAATCTTGCAAGAATCTATCAGGAACAGACCGGGAAGGATGCGCCAGCGAGCGCGGCTCAGCAGAGGAAGGGTTAGATGACCTGGAACAAGACCCTACTTCTCTAGACCGGACTGACTCTACTTTCCTAGGCTCGACAGACCCTAATCCTAACCTAGGGGACAGAAGACCTAGTGGAAGGGAAGGCGCAGGGGACTCGTGCCCCTGGGAGGAAGATGGCGACAGGATAGCGTAATCTTCCACTGAAATCTCCGTTTCAAATTTGACGTTTTTTTTTGGAGATCAGCGGAGACTACACAGCAAGATGGAGGAGGTGGGAGCTGCATAGGGAACAGCTCGGGGAAAATGTAGTCGAAGAAAGGATCGGAAGAAGAGAACCACATCTCGTGGAGTTGGGCGTTGGGAGGAGGAGGAGTGAAGAGAGTGGATAGATCAATGGGTGGGCACTTCCCGCAAGCACAAGGAACAAATAGAATCTCGGGTGGATCAATGAAAGACGGATTTATTATGATGGGAGGAAGGCGGGGTATGAAGTCCCCTTGCTGGAAAATAGATTGGAGGCGTGAGGGAGACCAAGAAAAGGCAATTGGAGAGCTCCCCTCCTTCTGTAAATTAACAATAGACTGCTTCTTCGGCCTCCATTGCACCAGTCAAACCCCTTGCTTCTTCTGACATTCTTCCTCATGCAAGAGCCCCTACAAGGCCTGACTGTAGTCGAGCATGTCATCATCTGACCCTCCTGGCAAGGGCGGCAGACTGGCAATTGGACAAACTGTATTCCTTTCTTGCTGAACCGGCTTTGGAGCTAATGTGCCAGGCTGGAGAGGCCCTTTGACAAAATGCTGACGATAATCCTAGGTGAGCGGCCCAGAATCACCCATCATAGATAATGCTGTCTCTTTGTAGCCGAGACCTCTCCTACCCATTTTTCTTCCCTTAGGTAGAGGCTTAGTCATCCCTTGCAGTTGCGCATCGAGGCCTCTCCCCGGTTGATAGCCCAGTTTCAATATAATGTTCCACCCCTTTGAATCTCGAATCTGCGGCTTCACTTTGACATTAACTGGAGTAGCGACGGGCTTAGGGGATGTGTAAGCCCAAGGAAAGTTCAAATCCAACACTGACAGAATGGGCCGGCTGCTTGGCCAGAGTGTGGGAAGAACCTGCTCTGAAATAGCCTTTACCGACTGTACTGTGGATAAGCTCTTTGCTTTGACGACCCTCCCTTGGAGGGGAATTTAATGCACTGATGTGCGGTGGAGGGCACGGCGCCGAGTGTGTCAATCCAGGGACGACCCAAGATAGCCTTGAACATAGGGTCGATATCAAGAACATAGAATTCCACGGCCATAGTAAGGGGCCCGAGCTCTGCCTGAATGGTGACTACCCCGTGACATGCTCGTCTTGAGTTGTCATATGCTGCTATAGTGGTGGGGGTAGGTCGTAATAACTCTTCAGATATGTTGCATGCTCGGAGGGTGCTAAGTGGACAAACATTAATTGAGGCCCCTGTGTCAACCAGCGCTGCTTCAATGTCGACTTTGTTCAGGGTAATTGTTATGCAGAGTGGCATTTGTCGAGCCCCCGGAGGTGCAAGCTCGGTTTCAGAGAATGTGATTGCTGGCCCTTTGGAGATAGTTGCCAGTGCCGTTGGTAGGCTATCAACTGCCATGTCTTCGCTAACCATTACCTTCTGTAAGAAGTCCCTCAGCGCATTCTGATGAAGGGTGGACCTTTTGATCAGCTCCAGCACAGATATTTTGGCGGGTACTCGATCCAGATGATGCAGCAAGTCATATTGAGTACCCGACAGAGGTTCAGTTTCTTCTTGCTCGGCCACCGGCTGAGAGGACTGGGGATTAGAAGTAGTAGCGTAATTCCGATGGAACATCTTCCCGCTCCTCAAAGCACAATTTGCCGCGGCATCTGAAGATAGTATGATGGGCCCTGCGGGATGGATGAATGGAACAGGTGGTGCGGGGGAGGCGGTTTGGTGGAGCGTAGGGTTGGTGAGGGTAGTGGGCGGTGCGTGGATGATGGATGAAGGATGGGTGGAAGGCAGGGTGGTGATGAATGTTGATGCGGGTGGAGGGAAGGCTAGCGGTTGGGTAAGAATGGGTGAAGGATTGGGTGGTGGTGTGATGACGGTGATGGGAGTAGGTGATGGAGGGTACGATGGAATGGATAGTGGTAGAGGATTTGCTGGAGCGGGTGTGAATGGGAGGACGGGTTGAGAGGGCGTCGGCTGTGCAGGGACGATGAAGGGAGGATTACGGTGGCTATGGTGGAGGGCCATGACCTGCGGTGTGGCGCCATCATCATCGAAAGACCATCCGGCGTTGGGGGCTGGTGGCTGGACCATGTTTACTTGCGCTGGTGCTGGCGGCTGCTACTGAGGAGCGGGTGGATGATTTGGCATCGGGTTCTGATGGATGCCCAGGTCTTGTACTTGCTGTGGTTGCTGCTGTTGTGGCGGCTGCTGCGGCTGCGGTGTTTGATGCTGCTGCACTTGCTGCCCCTGCGGCTACCTTCTCTTTTCTTTAATCTCAACAATGGCCCTATGCATTTCGGCCCAGTCGATTCTCTGCCCTTCATGTAGGTCATACACAAGATCTTGGAACTGAAAACATCCTTCTATGGTATGGCCCGGCTGCCGGTGGAACATACAATACTTAGTCTGATCGACTACCGGGTTTCAAACAGGCCGTTCGGAGGAAGTTGGATTGCATTTACTGACATGAGTGCCGAGAAGATATCTGTAAGTGTCTCTGGCAATGGAGGATACTGGGCTCTCCTGAGAGCCGGGCGCTTGCTATTTGGATTGTTGTTGTTGTAGCCGTTGGGTGGAGGGTCGTTATGGTATTATGGTGGTGGTGATGGTTGTTGAGGTGTGGCGAAGGTGTTTTGTGGAATGGTGAAGGCGGGGGGAGGGTTTTGTGGAGTGGCTTGGAAGTTTTGCGGAGCGGAGTTTTGTGGATTGCGGGGGTTTTGGTTGTAGCGGAAAGGTGCGGCCTGATATGGAAAAGCAACGGCTTGTACTTGCTCATTTGTTTGGACTCCCTCAGTCACTGGCCCTTGTGGTTTCTTGTGATATTTGGGCTTTTAATTTTCGAAGATGGAATGGATAGGGGAGTCCTTGAATTGAGTCTGGATGAAGCGCGCCCGGCTATAGAGTTGATGCATGTTGGCTATGTCGTTCATTGCCAGGATGTTGCGGAAGGTCGGGGTGGCATTGGAAATCAGCAGTTTGACATTCTCTTCCTCCGGAATGTGGCCCGGTACTCTAGCGGCCATTTGTCTCCACCTATCTGCATAGGTGGCGAACTCTTCATCCGGCTTCATCTTCTCGGCCACTAGATCTGTAAATGAATATTCAGGGCCGACCCTGTCTTGGAACCGCTGGATGAATTTGTCCTTTACTACCTTGAAACTCTCGGCCTCTTCCAGTGGTAGAGAATAGAACCATTCTAGAGCAACACTGTCAAAAGATCGGCGGAATAAGTACGCCATGAGGCGATCATCATATTGGAACTGCGTCGATTCATAAAGGAAATCCCTCATATGGATGAAGGGATTGTTGTTCCCATCGTACTTGCGATAGTTGGGGAGCTCTGATTGTGGAGGGAACCGGATGTTCTGGAAGCTCGGAATAGAAATATCGGCCAAGGATTGTGGGCCAACCCTTTTCTGGAGAAAGTCGAGTTGTTGCTGCATGGTGGCCCACTTGTCAAGCAAGTCCTGCTCTCGGGAGGGAGCAGGGGTAGTGAAGGATGCTGATTGTATTTGAGGGGCAGATGGAATGGCTGTAGCAACAGGCGGGAGCCCGTAAGAAGGAGTGGAAGGATAGACAGTGGAAATAGGAGGCCCGTAAGAAGGATATTGGGCCTGAGGTAGACCCGGATTAGAATGATTTTGGGCCACTCCTTGCTGAGGGCGTAAGAAATCGGAAGGGTTCATAAGGAGCTGCGGAGCTACCGAACCAGAGTTGTGATGATCCACCTGGACAAAGGAAGGGATAGGTGACTTACCTTTATCGAAAGATTGACGGGCTGAATTAGAAGATTGGCCCATCTTCATGCCAGCGAAAGTGATGGTCCGGGGTTGGACCGGAGTGAGATCAATCGGAGTGGGCTGAACGGACGGCCCAATAATGGAAGGATTAGATTGACCTTGGATAGTGGCAGAGGGAGAATCATTGGACCCTTGCATAGCTTGATATAGAACCTGGAGTTGGGTCGGATCCAATTGGGCCATCATATGAAGGACGGAGCCCGCGGAAGGAGTAGAGAGAGAAGGGGTAACTTGACCACCTTCCATAGCAGTGGAGGATGGGAGAGGGGCAGTCCTCTCTCCAGAGGAAAATGTAGTAACCCTAGGGGGGTTTTCAAGGAGCCCTTGAGGAAGAGAGTCCTCTTGGGAGCGAGGAGGATTGAAGGATGCCATGGTGGACTCGAAGAGGGGATTAGAATAGAACGTGAAGAAGGAACTGACTCGAGAAGATGATTCAGACGGACGAAAACAACTCCACATGCAACGGACAACCCTGACAATATGCAAAGCAACCAATACAAAAAGAAACACACGATAAGCAACCAACTTAGGTGATTCTAACAAGATGTAAATGATAAAAGATGAAGACACCCAAAATCAACCAAGTTGTTTAAGATGATGCAACAAGGTTCTCATGATTTCTCCTTTGGAACTTTAGTGAATTGATTGATATGTGCTCTCAACAATGGGTTCCTAGTAGGAGATAGATATGGGACTTGGTTTGACTCTCAGTGTAACCACTCTTCACTTATGCAGTCCTAGACACGGGGTGGCAGAGATACAACCAGCCCAGCGTCCGTGTGGGAATCCACGGCTCGCGGGGACTTACGGAGGTCCCTGCTGTGATTTCCTAGTCGGCCCCAAGGAATATGGAGATGAGAGGTCCTCACAACAAGGTAGGAAAATACAATCTAACGTATGAAAAGATGAATGACCCTATGTGCA
Source organism: Amorphophallus konjac (assembly GCA_022559845.1). Classification (NCBI taxonomy): domain Eukaryota; kingdom Viridiplantae; phylum Streptophyta; class Magnoliopsida; order Alismatales; family Araceae; genus Amorphophallus; species Amorphophallus konjac. Next base: position 359,144,025 of record CM040121.1, on the reverse strand, counting down.
CCGGAGTGCATGCAAAGTCTAGCCTAGAATCTAACAATCAATGGTGCACACAATGATATGTAGATATGAGCAAAGCAAGAAGGAGGGCAAGTATCACCCAAGCAATAAGTCACAGCAAAAACTGCGGAAATAAATGCACCTCGGGTGCGTACCTGCCAGGAGAATAACGGTCGAAGGACCCTGCGTCAGAGAACAATAATGGTCAAAGGCCAGACCGCCAGATAATATATAACGCAGGGGGATGAGACCGTCGGATGAGCCAGGGAACCAAAACCAAATAGAAGTAACCGGAAAGCCCGTGGAAGCTCACACAGCAGAACCAAAGTGGCGGTCTAATGCCCCTGCATCAGAGGACTGTGACGCGGGGACACCGGGCCGTCAGAGAACTCAGAAAACCAGAATGAGCAGTAATCAAAGGGGAAACAAAAGGCAACTCAACAAGCAGATGATGGCAGGTTTAAACAAGAATCAAAAGCACGATTAGCACAAGCTGTCCCACCGTGATCGCCAAAAAATTATCTGTTGATATTTATTTGTCTATCTTCTATCTTTCTTTTGAGGTTTGAAAAGTGATATGGTAAGATGACAAACAAGCAATCAAAGACCTACTCAAACCTATGAACATGTGGTCATGAACCTAGGCAATCATAGCTAGCTCTAGCATGGGCATGCTATCTCAATCAAACTACGCTAAGGAAAAGGAAAACACACGCCGGGGCGTGGAGCAAGGAGTAAACAAAAAGACACCGTGAAGGTGGAACTAGCAAGGAAAATAGAAAGATATGATGAAGAAGACAGCTAATGCCCAATACCAAGGAAAGATGTGATCGCCACCAAAGTAAAAACAAGTCAAAGACCTGAATATACCTTGGAAATAGGTGGATGAAACACTCGCCCACGGGAGAGAAAACCAGAGAAAGCCTGTAGATCAACTTAGAAGTAGCGGCCAGAACCCCGTGCGTTACTTGAAAATGACGGCCACCCGATAGACCGCCGGAAGAGAGTGACGTGCATGCACAAGGCCGTCAGATAACCTGCAGTAACAAAGCTTGAATTCTTTTAACTCCAACTCTTCCAGCCGGCTAGAAGACCTGGGCCTCGTGTTAATGAACCTGTAAACCTGCCAAAGATGTAGAAAGACCAAACACAATAACCTCAATTAGTCCTTTTCACAAGCATAGCATCAATTCTCAAAGGACTTAACATCATCAAAAGGAGAGTAGATTACCGGGGAGTTTTTGATTTTTTAACCCCTTTGGGTGTTTTAAAAGCTTGGGAAGATGTTTATATGCTTAGAGGACAGTGAAAAATGTGGAGAAAGAGGAGGGACAATGCTTTGATTGAGGAAAACCAGGGAAGAACTCAAGCATGCAATGATGAACTTGAATGACCAAAACCAAAGTACTCCCTTGATTATGAGATGGATGGACGTGGGAAGTAGTTCCTCTTGGATGAAGATGACTCCTGAGTTTGGCAGCACTTCGTCGTGACTTCAAATCTTCCTCTCTCGGGCCATGAAGTCAAGGGTTCTATTTATAGACCCTCAAACTCTCAGGTCGAGCAGAGGATAATCAAGCAAGATAAAGGGATAATTCTTAGCAAATCCTCGAAGATAATATCACCAAGAGTCCATAGAATCGAACGGATGGTCCTGGGGATCAGATTTGAAAGAGATATCGTCAATCCAAACCCTTATCTCGACCACAGAGTAGCAGAGAAAAGGCCTGAACTGCCAGGACTCTCTGAAGGAAGTAACGGCCACACGACAGACCGCCGCTTGGAAGCAACGCATCAAGGACCATCCGTTACTCTCAACCCTATCCCAAAGGATAAGATCGACGGGAAGAAGACTTAATCAATTAGACTCTACAAAGAAGTGACTTTTCAAGACATAGGGCATCAGAATGAAACAACGGCTGCACGACAGACCGTTATTACCAATGTGTAAGCTAAATGATAAGCACTGAAAACGAGGCCTTAAGCCTTAGGACTCTTCAAAGAGTAACGGTCCAGGCCCCATGCGTTATAATGAAACAACGCGCCTGGTTCGGACCGTTATTACCATTGAGTTTCGAGAATAGCAATGAAGGGTTGCTAAGCTGTTGCCAACAAAACGCCACCAGGAGCCAATTCTTAATCCAGGAATTAAGACCCAAGAAACAGGCCTCAACTGATCAAGAGACTCAATGAAGAGTGAACAACTCGGAGCATCATATAGAATGAAATAAGGAGATGACCCGACTTATTGGGTATAAAACGGGTGTCAACGGTACCGCTCACATGTCTTCTGAAAGAAGCCGATCATTCCACCTAGCGAGGTAGAGCCCGTACACCTTGCTCCGAGTGATGATTACCTGTTCATCCAATATTCTCTCAAGTTGCTTACGTCGGGCTCTCTGGGCTGACGATGCTCTCATGGGGAGGGGTGGGTGCTCTCTCAAGGAAGGAAGGGGCTTGAAATCCTCACTAGGTGCCACCGTGGGTCCCTTGTGTGGCAGAAGGCTTTCCATATTGAAACTAATGTTAACTCCGTATCCCTTGAGGAGGCCTAACTTAGTAGTGGGGCTAATGCACCTCAAAACCTGGAAGGGGCTGATCCCATAAAACCTCAATCTTGAGTTGTCTCTATGTGAGAGCCTCTCATTCCTCACTATCCTGGAATCACCCATTTGGATTTCTTGGTGACGCCATTGAGTCGGTCGGCCTTTTGTAGATTTCATGACTCTTGTTGATGCGCTTGTAAGGTTATCATGTAATTTTGTGAATGTTGTCCTTTTAGTGGTTATGGGTGGACCTGGACAACCATAGATGGACCTATCATTGCATGATGTCATATGGACCTTGATGAACCTTGGTGGGCCGGGGCAACCATATGTAGACTTATCATGCAATACTGTCATGTAGACTTTGGTGGGCCTAGGTGGGCCGGGGCAACCATATGTGAACCTATCATGCAAAGTGGTGATGAATGTCGGGGGACCCGGACATCCGTAGATGCTTTTGACATGCTTAAGACCCATGATGAATGAGGGTGGACCAATACATCTGAATATGGACCACTCATGCTTTCTACTTGACATGTGGGTGATATGATTGAATGGACCCAACATAGTGTTCATGCCAAGTGGTGTGATAAGCCTAGACACATGCATGTTTTTCCTATGGGTGACTTCCATGTGTATAGATGTGGGACAACCTTTGAACTCCCATTGGAAAGGGTCGAATGGATCTAAGAATGTGGTCATCATGGGGTGGAGCACAACCTCATTACCTAGAGATATGTGGCTCAAGGCCATGGCTCCCAAGGTGTAACCTGGGTCTAAGATGGAGTGAATTGGGTCAAACATGGTGAGTTGGTGTAGGGAAAGGTGGGTGGTGGATAAAGTGTTTGGGTCACATGAGTCTCTTGACTCCCATTGGAATGGATCATATGGATCATAAAATGGGTTACCTAGGGGGAGGAACTCCATGTCCTCAAGATCCTTAAAAGGTGCTAAGTCATCCTTCTCCATGATAGTTGGGTCAATGTTCTTGGCAAGTGGGTCGGCCATGAGTGGAGGGCTTGGCTTTCTACCCGAGATAAGAAGCTCTAAATCGAGGAGAAGCTTGGGCTCATAGGGTGTAGGGAGGAATAGAAGGAGGTCGCTAGTGTAGCAACCAATGGTGCAAACCGAGGTGATAGACCCTATGCATAGGTGTAGGAGGCTAAGGCTCCTAGGTTGTTCGACCATAGGGGTCAACATGCTAGTCATCTCTAATTGCCATGCTATGCCCTTGAGAAGGTCCTCTAAGGTCTCCACTTGATAGGATGCTTGGATTGTGGTGTGATAGGAGAAGAAGGGCACTATGGGAAGGTCTTGTTCTGTGGGAGGGAAAACATGGGCCGAGATCTCTCTAATTGGGCTCTCCTTTAGCCAACTAACAATGGGTTCTCCTAAGATGAGCTCCGCCCCAACTAGAGAGGGTGGTGTAAGGTAAAGACCATCGTGTGAGGTTTCTTCTTCAATTTGGACTTGGGTTTCCTCCAAGGTGGGGGGTGGGTTTGGAGTGCTCACAACTATTGGATCGGGTATGAGTTCTTCTACCAAGGAGGTGAGGGGGTCTTTTGGGGTGATGAGGATTGGTGTGTGGTGCTCCCGGGGTGGAGGGTAAAGGGAAACTTGGATTGGGATTGGTAGAGTGGGGTTTGATAGTGGAAGTAGTGGAGGCCTAGGTTGGGGTAGGATTGGGGTTGCAAGTGGAAGGTGGGTTGGGTGACAAGATTTGGGTTGATGGGTTTTGGGAGATGTGTCCCTTTTTGGGGACGATGGTGAGGTTGCGGTGGTGGCCAAGGGGGCTTGTGGGGTACAGGTTTGGTGAGGGGATTTGGATTTGGGGGTGGTGGCCATTATGGGCCTAGGTGGAGGGGTGGACATGGGGTCCAATTGGGTATGTGGACATATGGTTGTGGTGAGGACTTGGATGTAAGATATAGATGTTGTGGTTGGAGTAGGAGAGGTGGGAAATGGTGGGGAATGCGTGATTAGGGTCTTGGGTTAGTCAAGGGGAAATGAAGGAGTTGAAATGCTCTTTGGGCTTTGGTGTTCGGAATGGGAGGGGAAAATATATCTAGCCCTAAGTTATTCCTTCATGTCCCCCCATGTTGTGAGGGGAGCTTCCCTTCTAATTATCCTTAAGCCTTCAATTTTCAACCAATGAGTGTGGGCCCGTTTGGTAAGTTGCAATTTGGCAAATCGGACTTTCTCATCCCCGGACATGGGATACCATGTGAAGTAATGGTCAATCGAGACTTCCCACTCTAAATAGTCACTAGGTTGAGTTCCATCAAAAGTGGGAGGTGGGGGACATGTCCTTCTATCGTCCGTCCTTGGGGCAGGCCCATTTTCTCCAAGTTGGTTGAGTCGACCCGATATGTTATCAAGCCGCTCATTGGCATAGGTCAAGGCCTTCATGAGGTAGTTGACATGGCCAGGGAGGTTATGTGTGTTAGTGGTAGGCATCCTTTTGTGGTTTGGACTTATGGAGAGGGCCGATTGGTAAGGTCGGTAAGAGGTGGCCATACTAGTGGACAAGGGATGCAACCGAGGACTCTAAATGCATAAACATGCCCTAGGACCAACTTGATAGAGACAAGTTGTGAACTTGCTCTGATACCACTTGATGTGACACCACCTTGGGGTGATGGTCACAAGACCAATGCTTCCTCGGACCTAAGTATGCAAGCACAACCACAAGGCTAAGAAGCCTACGTAAGCGGACCTTCGTATGGCGCACACACTTAACCCGGGGGTAACTCGGGGATGCCGTGTCGAGGAAATGGGACAAACCCCTTGCTGGTAGAGGGCCAGCAAAGTCTAAGGCAAACCTCCTCTTGTGGGGCGGATACTCAACTCAAGATGTTGGCCTTGGCCGAGGGACGCGGATCACTCACTCACTCCCACGGTGGTCACACAAAGTGCGGTGGAGCCTTAAGATCGGGCGCTCTCTTCCTTACCGACGGCGCAATTGGAGAATATTAAATGAACAAGGATAATTGAGAGCAAGGGTCGAGATTGTACCTAGCCGGTTTGAAGAAACTGGCTCCGGTCGGAGACGTGGGCGAGCGGGGAAGCGTGTGTTCTCCACACGCCGCACCGATGAAGCTTCGAACCTGAAATTTAAGATTTACATGCACTACGCCCCTTGCAAGGGGGTTGGACTAGGGGTGGGGGTTCAAATTACAACCAAAATATTCCTCCACGCATGTAGGGGCCTTCAGCCGGCCAAGCGGGGAGGGGATAAACGGGGAAAGTATGCCGAATGAAGACCGAGATCGGTTCAGTCTTCTCTCTGCAAGTGCTGACAGTCGGTCAAAGATGTTGCTGCTGTGACTTCCCCCGAATTTTGTTGGGGACGAAACCACTTGGAGAATCTTCATATCTAAAACAAGGTGACTCCAGAATTTTGTAAATTTCTTCAGGCAATGCTTCTGGTCGGGGTGGGGGCTTGAACATTGTAGCAGACCCTCAGATCTGACAGTTTCAGGTTCTCAATAGTAGGAAGAAGATGGTGCCACAACCGCTCCAGAGCTCAGAATCAGATACCTCTGGAGTTGTTGGAACCGTTGATGAGTCCTCTTTGAAGAAAGACTAACGGGGATGCTAGCTGATATCGGGGTCGTCCGGTAGACTCTGAACACTGATGGAGGGTCGGTGCAGACTGAGTGGAGGTAGATCCGAGTGCCTGGAGGATGAAATTAATAACTCTTGTGAACGGATGCCGATTGGAGTTCCGCCTCTTGATTCTGAAAGTAGACAAGTCTAGGAAGATCTTTGCAGAAGAACTTTTGTCCTGATTCACGCTGGATTTGTCATGGCAGAGCTTCCAATCATGTTCAGGTGCTCTGTCAGGAGAGCTTCGCGCAGTCGAGGGAGAACGGCTCTCCCGGGTAGCTCGGTGCTCGGACGACAACGAAACCACCGCCGTTGCGAAGAAGACAGGCAGATGCTTCGGTGGGAACCTTTTGGGCCTTCAGATTCGCGGGGATGTGGTCGGGGTGGCCACTGCTAGCAGGTGATCCTATGTAGGTCGTCAGTCTAGATGGTGGAAGGTGGGGGTGATGGAGAAGAACAATGGGAGAGTGGAGGAGATGAGAGAGAGGGGGGGCGACCTAGGGCTGTGGAGGGAAGGGGGATTTCGAAATTCAAAGGCCTAGGGAGGTGGAGGGGTGCTTGCGGTAGTGGGAAGGGTGCTTAGGAAAGTGGGAGGGGTAGTTGGGGGTTGGGTGGTGAGGAGAGGATTGGTGGAGGGGGTGGAGTATTGATGAGGGTTGTGGGGAATGGGAAGAGGCTTTAATGGGGTAGGTGGGGAGTGGAGGTGGTTGGGAAGGGAGGAGAGAGAAAAATTTCAAAATTAGGGGTGGGGGAGGAGAGAGAATGGGGTTTGCCCCCTTTAGAGAGAGAGAGAAGAGAGAGGGAGGGAGGGGAATCCACCCCTTAGAGAGAGAGAGAGATTCTCACAATTGTAGTGGAATTTCAAATTTTCTTTCAATCATTCATTACCTCAAAATGGAGAGAGTGTGGTCCTATTTATAGAGATCCCACAATTTACAATAAGACCATGACTTTTGACACATTGACTAATAACCAACAAGATAGGGGCGCCCATGGGCCAAGCCCAATGAATTGGGCCCAATAGCTAACTAATAAACCTAATGACACACAAACCTAGGGAAATAATCACAAGACCTAGAGTCATGACTCAAATAAAAGGGAAATTACAATGATATGACTCAAATAAAATAAAGAAACATACATAGGACACAAAATAAATGACTAGACAATGCCGGATGCAACCGGTGTGAGGAGACGAGCCATGAATATGGGCATGGGAGGTGATGTCCCCATCATAAAAAGAACAGACTTCACATTTAAGATAATTTGTATAAGCCTAATTCTCTTCTTAGTGTTGTGAATTTTTCATTATCCAGAGGTTTAGTGAAGATGTCAGCAATCTGATTATTTGTGCCTACATGAATCAGTTCAAAATTGTTTTTAGAAACCTCATCTCTTATGAAATGATGCCTTATCTCTATGTGTTTGGTGCCTGAATGCAAAACAAGATTTTTGGCAAGATTAATGGCACTGGTATTATCACAATAGATAGGTGTGCATCCCAGGTCTACTTGGTAGTCCTGAAGCTGGTGTTTAATCCAAATGACTTGTGTTCCACAACTCCCTGCAGCCACATATTCAGCTTCTGCAGTGGAGAGGGCCACAGAATGTTGTTTCTTGGAACCCCAATACACTAAACACCCACCCAAAAATTCACAATGACCACTAGTGCTTTTCCTGTCTAGTTTGCATCCTGCATAATCAGCATCTGTGTATGCAACTAAGTTAAATGTGTGTGATGCAGGAAACCATAAACTAAGAGAATGAGTAGCTGACAAATATCTGAAAATTCTTTTCACTGCAGCTAAATGTAATTCAGTAGGTCTAGACTGATACCTTGCACACATTCCTACATTGAATTGTATATCAGGTCTAGAAGCTATCATGTAAAGAAGAGATCTAATCATACCTTGATAGAGTTTGGCATTTACTTCTTTACCTGTCTCATCTGCATCCAGTGAGGTATTGGTACCCATGGGTGTTGTAATATGCCTTAGGTTTTTCATGACAAACCTCTTGAACAGTTCCATTGTGTACTTGGTCTGGTTGATGAAACATCCATCCTCAGACTGTTGTACCTACAAGCCAAGAAAGTACTTTAGTTCACCAACCAAGCTCATCTCAAATTCAGCAGACATCATTTTAGAGAATTCATCACATAGTTCATGCTTAGTTGATCCAAATACAATGTCATCTACATATACCTGAACTATGATGAGATCTTTATTTGTACCCTTGGTAAATAAGGTTTGATCAACTTTACCTCTTTTGTAGCCTTTGCTGATCAAAAACTCAGTCAATCTTTCATACCATGCTCTTGGAGCCTGCTTTAGACCATACAAGGCTTTGTTTAACCTGAAAACTTGGTTAGGTTGAGGAGAGAATTAAAATCCAGGGGGTTGTTCAACAAAAACCTCTTCTTTATTGACTCCATTTAAAAAAGCACTTTTCACATCCATTTGTTGGAGTTTTATATTCTTTGAACATGCAAAAGTAAGCAACATTCTTATAGCTTCCATCCTAGCAACAGGTGCATAGGATTCATCGAAATCTACACCAAATTCCTGACAGTAGCCTTTGGCTACTAATCTGGCCTTATTCCTAGAAATGATTCCATCTTCATTCATTTTATTTTTGAACACCCACTTAGTTCCTATGATATTAACATTATCTGGTCTTGGAACAAGTTCCCAGACATTATTTCTTTCAAACTGGCCCAATTCTTCACACATAGCATTGACCTAAGCTTGATCAGCTAAGGCCTCATCTACTGATTTGGGTTCAATTTGTGAGACTAAAGCAATTAAGTCTTAATTATTTACATTCCTAAAATGAGACCTAGTCCGAAGAGGATCTTCAGGATTGCCTATGACATTATCTATCGGATGATCTTTAATAAATCTAGCATTTATTGAATACTCACCTGTTTCTCTTGGCTCTTCCTGGTTGGAAGTATTTACTGTTCCACTCGGCTGAGTCTTCTCTTCTTCTTAGTCTTCTAGGAATTCCCCATCATGATTGGAATCCCTGTCAAAATTTTCAATGATAGAAGCACCTTTCTTTTTACTAAAAATGATGTGTGGGGATTCTTCAACTTTCTGGTCTGTTATGTTAAAGACCCTATATGCCCTAGACACTTTAGAGTACCCCAAAAATATTCCAGGGGAGCTTTTAGCTTCAAACTTGTCTAAATCTTTCTTATCATTGTTATGAATAAAGCATTTAGCTCCAAAAATTCTGAAATGAAACAAGTTTGGTTTCTTACCTTTTAGAAGCTCATAGGGTGTTTTCTTGTGAATGGGTCTACCATGGCCCTGTTGATTATGTAAGTTGCTGTATTGGCCGCCTCTGCCCAAAACCTCCTTGGTAATTGACTTTCAATTAGCATGGTTCGGGCCATCTCCACAATAGTTCTATTTCTTCTCTCCACAATTCCATTCTGTTCAGGTGCCCTGGGAAAAGAAAATCTCTGTGTTAGTCCCTCTCTCTCACAAAGATCAGAAAACATGGAGTTTTCAAACTCACCTCCATGATCAGATTGAATAGAACAGATCTTGTGTTTTCCTTCTTGTTTGACCTTATTGAAAAACAGATTAAACTTTTGAAATGCATCACTTTTATTTGCTAAGAAAAAGATCCATGAAAATCTAGAGAAGTCATCAATGATGACATAGCCAAACCTGTTCCCATTAAGACTCTGAGTTCTAGTGGGACCGAAGAGGTCCATATGGTGAAGTTCCATTGGTCTAGAGGACAATGGCTCAGATCTTAATTTGAAAGAATTCCTGGTCTGTTTGCCTAGAGCACAGGCATCACAAGATTTTGAAATAGAATTGAATTTAATTCTAGGCATGTCTCTCACTAAATCATGCTTGACCAATTTATTTAAGTAGTAAAGCTAGCATGGCCTAGACGTCTATGCCATTCAAAAGCATCATTTTCAGAATTGGCAGATAAACAAATATTAGATTCAGATTCCTCATCTAGGTCTACCATGTAGACATTATTAATCCTGTTGGCTACAAATTTAACCACATCAGAATTTATTTCAAAGATTTTGCATGAATTATCATCAAACACAACCCTGTGACCCTTGTCACATAACTGACTAATGCTAATCAGGTTGTGTTGAAGACCTTCCACAAGTAGAACTTTTTCAATGGAGTTTGTGGAAGACTTACCTACTGTACCAACTCCAATTATCTTACCTTTGTTCTTTCCTCCAAACTTGACCAGACCCCCTACCTTCATCTCTATCTTGCTGAACTTGGATCGGTCTCCTGTCATGTGCCTGGAGCAGCCACTGTCGAGGTACCACTTGTTGTCTTCAGCTGCCAGGCCGACCTACACAAACAAAATCAAGCAAAGTGATTTGGAACCCAAGATGAGTTGGGTCCAAAGACATTGTTCAAATCTCTGATCAAATGTTTAGGTATCCAGATTTGCTTCAGCATGGTTTTCTCTGGCACCTTTACTTCTGGTTTATTGAAATTAAGTCCAGCTGGTCTGGGGAAGTAAGTTCTATTCCATTCATTAGGCTTCCCATTCCTAGGAAATCTCATGTAAGCTTGTTGATTAACAGATTTTTTAAGATTATAATTATTTCTCCAGTAGGTCCTGTTTGGACACATCTGATTGTAGTAATTCCAGCTTTTCTTCTGATCCACTTGCTTGGTCCATTTACCATTTATGTTCTGATGAGTGGGCTTAGTGAAGTTTTTCACAGAATTCATTCCCATTTTAAATGGTTGACCAGCACTATTTTTAGAACTTTCTTTCGGACGTTGAGTTCCCTTACTACTGTTTGAGCTGGATGGTGTGTCCAGCTTCTCTTTCCCCTTCTCTGGGCAAAAGGTAATGGTTTTGAATTGTAAGGGTCTCTTGTTAGTTGGGTCATAGCCTAGACCCTCCTTATTGAAGTTAACCCTAGTCCCTAGTATAGCATCCAGACTAGTTTTTCCTTGGACAAACTTTTCCAAAACTTCCTGTTTGTCTTCCAGCTCTTTTTGCAGAGACTCAGAGTTTTTTAAGAGTTCGACATTCACTTTCTTAACAGCTTCATACTTCTCTAAGGTTACTCCATTTTCTTTCAGGCTTTCTTTCATTTTCATTTTGAGTTCATTAAGCTGGGTTTGACTCTCTTGGTTTTCTCCCTTGAGTTTATCATTTTCTTTTCTTAGTGAGGTCATCTCTTCTAGTTGCTCTTTTAGTTTTTGATTTTCCTCACAGACCTGGGTTTGTTCTTCAACATTAGTATTAAATTTTCTTTTCAGAACCCTATGCTCTTTACTAAGAGAATTGAACTTATCTAATAACTCAGCATAAGCATCTTCCCAGTCATCAATCGTAAAGTTTTCACAAACATTGGTTACCTCCTCTTCACTGTTTGCCATTAGGCAAATTCCTTCTTCATACTCCTCTGAGGAAGTGTCTTCGGGATCTTCTTCCTCCTCTCTCCATGTGCAGACCATCGCTTGTGGCTTCTTCTTCTTCTGCACCTTTGTGTTCTTTTTCTGAAAGTAGGGACCCTTCTTATGGAGATCTGGGCATTCACCTTTCATGTGTCCCTGTTTGTTACAATGATAACAAGTTAGTCTCTTAGGATTTCTATCCCTATGATTGGTAGATTCAACATTCTTGTTAAATGAGTATGGCTTTTTCCTCCTAAAGGTCTTCCCCTTTCTCCTTACAAATTTACTAAACTGACGAGTGAGCATTGCCTGCTCCTTCTGGTCGAGATCGGAGAAGCCATCAGACTCACCGCTACTGCTGCTACTACTGCTACTCTTATTGTGGGATGCCTTGAGAGCTACATTCTTAGCCTTCCTATCACTTCATTCACCACCTCCTTTGAAATTCATCTCATAGGTCATGAGGGATCCTACAAGTTCATTCACTGTCAAGGTCGTCAAATCTTTTGACTCTTCAATCACGATGGCATTAGTGTGCCATGCTAGGGATAAAGATCTAAGAATTTTCCTGACTATATCTGCCTCAGCTAGATCCTTCCCTAGCCCCTTAAGAGTGTTTGTGATCAAGGACAACTTGGCATACATTTTAGTAATATTCTCTTCTGCATTCATCCTAAACAGTTCATACTTAGAGGTGTAGAGGTTTACCTTTGAGGCTTTCACTTGAGCTGTACCTTCATAGATTAATTACAGCTCATCCCATATTCGCTTGGCAGTCTTGTAGGCAGATATACGGGCATATTCCTCTGGGTTAACAGCACACTGGATGATGTTCAGCGCCGTCCAGTTGAGTGAAGATAGCTTGACATGATCATCTATCCACGCTTCCTCGTTCGGTGGCAGATCATACGGACCAACAGTAATTACCCTCCACAGCTTGTGGCTCTGTACCCTGATAAACACTTTCATCCTGTTCTTCCAAAAGAGATAGTTATTACCATCAAAAAATGGAGGGCGACTAATGGATTGACCTTCAGCCATGAAGCTTCTAGGACCCGTAGCATTTCCCTGACTGTTCGTCCACATGATGCAAACCTGCTCTGATACCAAATGTTAGTGCAGCGAATAGTGATATAGAAGGGGGGGATGAATAGATCACTCCCGATTTAGAAAACTTCAGCGAAAAATCACTACTTCGAAATTCAACCCTTCAAATACAGCTAAATAATATAGCTAACGCAATGAGTAACTAAGACAGAATAATAAGGTGCGATTGAAAGAGGCTGTCCACACACAAACACAAAGCCAAGAAGATGGAGAGCACAAACGATAATAGAAAACCACAGAGGAGACAAGAGATTTTAAGGTGGTTCGATTGTATTTCACAATCTACATCCACCCCTCACTCCAACTAGAGTGAGGATTCCACTAGCCACTGTTAGAAAACTGCAGACTCAGTCTGCGAACAAGATGCTGCCACATAGCTTGAACAATCAAGGGAAATGCTACCAGCAAGACCAGAACCGGAGATAGCTCTCCCTTCCTCCAACCCGGAGGGAACCTGCTAATGACAACCCGTCACTGGCAAAACCAGAGATCACAGATCTCTCTTCCTCTGCATCCCAGAGGGGAACCGGAATAACTCTCCCTTCCTCCAAACACTGGAGGGTAACAACTCGGAATCAGAGATATGAAGAAATGAAAGGAAAAACAGAAATGTAAATAGGACCAAAGATGAACAACAATTGTTTCATAAAACCAAAATCAAATGTAGCTTCCGAGAAAGCAAATTAGACTCTTCTCTCTCACTCAGACTTTTCTCTCACAGCAATACTCTCAAATCTTTTCTCCCTATCTTCTTTCTGGAACGTGGAGGCTCTCTCTCTTTTCTTCTTCTGCTCAGGGATTCTTCTCTTCACCTTTTTCCTCCAGTTCAATCCATCTAATCGCAGAAGACACCTTTTATATGGCATTCGACCTGACTTGCAAGACTTCACACGAGTGGGTCTCGTTCCCTCCTTTTCCAGAGCATCCTCGGATCACATGCCAGGCATCATCCTCGGTTCACGTGCCCAATCATTAACCTGAATCATCTGCACGCAGAGACAAAGGAAATGTGATTAGTTAGTTCAGTCATATAACAACGAATGTATATACTTTAGAAGCAGTAACTGAGTAAGTGTGTACACTGAGAGAGTGTATAGACTTGTGAGTCTTCATGCGACCTCAGTGTATATACTTGCTGAATAATGAATTATCACAACAGGGGGAATGTGTGGACTTCTGTGAAATGTATGAAGCCATCGAGTGTATAGACTTGGAGATGTCAATTAGGCAAGTGTGTCAAATGTGAGAGTGTATACACTTGAAAACAGCATATAGGCAAGTATGAACAACGTGAGAGTGTATACACTTGAAGGCCTTCAGCGTCCTCAGTGTATAGACTTGAAATCTGATGCATTAACGAGCCTATCCAATGTATAGACTTGAAACATTTGAACACATGGACAATGTATACACTTGGCCTTTGAGGAATGATGTAGAGACTTTGAACGATAAGGCAGGCTGTACAGACTTTGAGAATATTGAAGCAATGTATAGACTTGGTAAACCTGAACCAATGTACAGACATGGGATGAACGCTGCATGAACGAGCCTAACCAATGTATAGACATTTCAATGCTCAGCCACTGAATAGACTTCACGATGCTCAGCCACTGTATAGACTTCACGGTGCTCAATCAGACTTCACGATGCTCAATCACCCTTGAAGATGTGAGCGAGATAGTGTATGGACTTGGCCCTTGAAGGATGTACAGACTCGAAGAACTGAAGCCCACGATGTATAGACTTTTAACTCAGAACGACAAATCAGGCTGTACAGACTTGAAAGTCTTGAAGACCAATGTACAGACTTGGTAAGCTTGAGGACCAGTGTACAGACTTGGAATGCTTGAGCCAATGTATAGACTTGAAAGGCTTGAACACAGCGATGTGCAGACTTTGCGATGTATAGACTTAGGAGCATTTGTCAAGGCTGTACAGACTTCAGGCTTTGAACGTGTGTGCTGTGAGCAATGTATAGACTTGGTGATCTTTAAAGCACAATGTGCATACTTTGAATCAAGGCTTGAATAGTGAATCAATGTCTAGATTGGATGCCCAACGCCAAAGTATAGACTTGTGCAGTGCTGCCAATGTATGGACTTGTATAGTGCTGCGTAATGTACAGACTTTGAAGTGCGACCTATCAGGATGTGTAGACTTAGAACGCAACCAGGATGTCTAGACTTGCTATGAAGCAATGCACAGGCTGTACATACTTGAAGAATGCTTGCAGAAGGCGATGTATAGTCTTGGAAGATGTGAGGCGATGTGCAGACTTTGGCAAAAGAAACGGATGTACAGACTTTAGCTCAGCAGCGATGTATAGACTTTCATGACTGATGCATGAACAGTACGCCAATGTATAGACTAGGCCAATTAAGGATGTATAGACTTCAGTTGAGCAAGCTACAGTGCCGATGTATAGACTTGACCTCAAGGAATGGCTGTACAGACTTTGAAGGCTTAGCAGAGGATGTACAGACTTTGAATATGAAGACTAATGTACAGACTATGAGAGCTAAGGCCAATGTATTGACTTGCGAAACTGGGGGGTCGACCCACAACTGTCCAGTCAATGCTGACAGAGTGTAGACATGATCAAGTAGTGCATATCTATCTGACAACCACATGAACTGCACAATCCTACATGATGAAGCACGAATAAATCTAGAAATAGTAGATTGATTTATAGTGTGAGACATCATCAAAACCGTAGGGATGCAACACCTCCCCCATACTAGGCGAGCTTCATCTCGATGATCTGCTCGATCATCTGTCATTGTGCCATAAGGTTTCTTGGCACCGACATATTGGACGCTTGTGGATGAGCTTCCACTAGAGGCGTGTCGAGCCTTGCTGCTATCAGGGTTCTAGTTGTTGTTGCTGAGGCATTGGCATCATTGTGCCTGGATGGTAGTATCGGTGCTTCGGCTGGAGGCCTAGCAAGTTGTTGCGGGTGAAGATCTCGCTCTTGAAGAAGGTCTTCTAGGAGGGTCTCGAGAGTCACTTCTTGACCCTTATTTGATGGTGGATTGTTGTTGACTGGGTCCGCATTGGCAGGGGCACCATGGTCCTCGACTGGAACCTGTTCGATGTGTTTCGATGCCTATGGTCTGGCAAAAGTACCGATGTGAACTGGTGGCACCGGGGGTTCAGCTTGATGGTGAGGCCTTCTAAGCTTGGCCAGCGGCTGGTTCAGGTCATTAGACTGGGTCTTGAGTAGTTGCCTGGTGGCGAAACACGCGAACACCTGAACAACATCGTTGATGAGCAGAATCGTCTGCTTCTTTTGGAGATGCTTATCAGAGCAGACTGGTGCCCCTAGTCTATCAAAGACTGAGGTCCTTTGAGGTGGAACCTCCATCGTAAGATGGGAGTTGGTCCAATAAGAGCTTGAGGTTGGCTGCAGGTGGAGCCCGGCACGAGGCCCTCTTTGCTTTAGCCTATTTAGGCGAGAAGGACTGAGTGGCTTGATGTCGTCAGACTGGGCCGATGAAGATTCGGCGACGTCTCGAGCGATGCAACGCCCGGACGTTCGAAGAGAGTTCTTGGTGCGTGCCCTCCGAACAACTTGAGCTTCCTTAGGCGAAGTTGTTGTCCTCCCTTGTCATTATTCTTTCGACTGGACTTGGGAGTCTAGGTGCCACACTAGTGTAGATGCCCCCGGTGGGTTGTTGAGGCACCAATTTCTTTTAATTCCACTTTGTCCTCTCGCATTCATTACAGAAGGCTGAAGCAGTTGGTAGTCGGGATCGTAGGCACATTTAGATCTCGTGGTATGATCGGTTCGCCTCCATTGAGACGAATCCCCAAGTCGCCGACAAGAATGGTCTTGCTGGAATTGCTGGTTGGAGCAGCGGGTCACCTGCCTCTGCGGCTGTTGCAACGCTTCTTCTGGGGAGCTAAGGAGGACTGCACTCCAAGGTGGTAGACTGAGAAGAACTGGTCTACCGTCATGGGCAACATAGTGATGTCGATAAGAAGTGTTGGGATCAGCCTTCGAGGAATGATGCCCCTATCGAGAGCCAATATCTAAGTGACCCGAGTGTTGGCTTCTGCCCGGGTTGATAGAAGTGCCACCGACGCTCGAAGTGACGTTCTTGCACTAAGAACCGACGTTGCAGGAGATATTGTGGTGCCTAAAACATGAGGTTGTAAACCTGAGTTGAGTGTCAGCGCTATTGGAATTTGGGGCCGAAGGCCCATGCTGGTTGCAAGGGTTTCCATATCCCGAGGCGGAAAGCCTGTACTGGGAGTCGGCACTCCTGGATCATGAGGAAATAAACCCTATCGTGGAGTTGAGAGGTCGGAAACCCAAGGCAGAAAGCCCGCAATGGAGACCGATATTGCTGAGACCTGGGGTTGTGTGTCCGAGCTGGATGCTAGGGAGCCTTGAATGTTAGGTGCAATATGGGATCTGGAGGGGGGGTGAATAGATCCCTCAACAAAAATTATGCTCAATTAAAATCACACCCAACCCAATTTAGGTTAGAAGGAAACTAACACTTCAAACTAAGCAACCTGCTAGTAGTCGGATCTAGGCATACGAGTAAACAAGGACTTCTCACAGTTATCGTCAAGTGTAGTATGCTTTAAGTTAAAAACAACTTACAAATCTAACTATATATGGACTAACCAAGCAGTGAGTTGAACAGATTAAGAAATGAAGTAAAATTACATAGTGAACCTAGCCGTTCACACAGAGAATGCATCAAGCAAATTAATCAGATAATGATTCATACAAAATAGCTCTTGAACACTTACCACACAATGAGAATGTAGTAATTAATCAACTCACATGCCAACCTGCGAAGGGGTTAGAGGATAAGGAGTGTACGCACAAGCCAAACCACTGGAGACCAGGATTTTTAGGTGGTTTGGTCTGCTACCCACAGACCTACATCCACCCCTCACTCAAACCCAGTGAGGCTTCCCCTTGCAAATGCAAGACCGTAGACTCAGTCTACAAAAACCGCTGATTAACAGCTTGAAACCAAGGGAAACAAATCTCTCACCCTGATCTCACACCTTGCAAGACCAGACCCACTACCACTGGTAGTGACCGGAGGAACCAATCCTCCCTTCCTCTAAAGACACAGAGGGACCCATGCTCACCAACCTGTTGAACACACCCCTGATTCTACCCTAGTGGAATCAGTAACACTGCACTAAGACAACACACGAGGAACCCACCTCGCACCCTGATATACAAACCAGATCGTGACCAGTTAAAAACCCGATGACACCTCCGATTAGTGTAATAATGCACCACCAGAGAAATACAGAACGAATTGAAAATGGAAAAGATCAAACGAAAAATACAATAGAAAATCAAAGGAATGTAGCTCCACGGGAGCAGATTAGTTCTGGATTTGATCCACGAACTAATAACTACCGTAGATTTTTAATATAGCTTCGGCTGCACTCAAATCCCTATCTCACGGACTGGGCTGCTGATCTCTGAATCTTGGCTCTCTATCGCTCTTTTTCTTCTCTCAATTTTCTCTTCGAACGCTCTCTTTCCAACAGCCTTATTCTTTTTAGTAGCCGTAGCAGCTTCAAGGGTTTGATGGGTTTAAATAACAGAGCCTTAGGAATTCTTTGGATGAGATGATTAATGCACTGATATTCCATTGGTCCATTTGACAGTGAAGAATATTCCCTCCTTGGAATCATCTGGAAGCGCACCAGTCATCCTAGGATCACGTGCCAATCATTTGAGGTCGAAGGCACGTGACTCTCTTGAGTCGCTCACAGGCTGAACCATTTGTTAGCCTTCCCAAGCCATTTTTCACCCTTACGGTCCATTTGTCACCGTTATGAAGTTATTTGTCACCCTTAGGCATGTGAGCCGTCGCCTTAAGCTTCTTTGTCTCTGCTTCAGAACCGTCACCTTAGTTAGCTTAGCGACCTATTTGTCACTCCTATTGTGTATTTTTTAGCCTTTAAGCCCATTTGTCACCCTTATGCATTCATATTTCACCCTTGTTCACATGAGCATTTTGAACTGTCTGGAGTTGACTCCATTGACAGAGGGAGTCAGCTCTTCTTCCTCGTTTACATGCTTTTTGGCCTCAGAATCTATTCTTCACCCCTGTGTGAGTGTTTTTGACTCTTCAAATCTCATTTGTCATCTTTGTTCTCCAATTGTCACTGTTGTGAACCTCTTGACTTTGCTGAAATCTATTTGTAGCATTTGTGCTGTGTTTCTCTCTCTTGAGACTAGTTAATCTCCGGTATGCTTCATTCTTCAACCTTTGACCAATTTTACCACATGTAGTCTTCATTTGTCATCTGATTCCTTCATTTGTCAGCTTGCTTGATTCATTGTCACAGTTGCTTGCATGCTACAATGTGACTGGAGTCGACTGGAGTTGACTCCGCTTCTTCAGCTCCAAGCCTTTTGCCTTAACACCCATTTTTTAGCCGTACAGCATTATTTGTTTGGCAATTGGTCACCACTGCCTAGTTATTTTTCACCCTTATTCCACTTTAGCCGTCACCCTTGATACTTTAGTTGAACGGGTGGCTCTGGCGTCGACTCCATTACCTTCTGGAGTCGACTCCACTTCACATTTTCCTCTTCTCAGCTTGTTTTCTCCGGCGCCAACCTATTTGTCACCTCTATATACCTATTTGTCACCCTTAAGGGTCTATTTGTTACCCGTAAGGAGCTATTTGTCACCCTTAGTCTCTTCAGCTAGCGGGTGGCTTTTGGCTAAGCTCGAGTCGACTCGAAGGACGTCTGGAGTCGACTCCACCTTCATGAAACCTTCTTTTCAGCTCTTTTTCACCTTTGTCTTGCCTTTTGTCAACCTTAACAATCTTTGTACTGCTGGCCTCTGCTGAAAGTGGCTTGTTATTCTACTGCTTGGCTTAAGTTCATCAATTCCATCACTACCTTTAGCTTGTTGTCCAACATGTTCTTCATCAATTCAATTCTTCAAAAATTTAAGGATGCTCATATAGAATTAAGGCATCATATAGCATTAAAGCATGGCATAATTGAAAACGTGAATCCAATGCACTGGACATCAAACATATGACATCATTAAAGCATAAATCATATGCACTGACTCACGATGAGTCATAGTTTGACATCATCAAAATCATAGCGATACAACAATCTCCCCCTTTTCGATGATGACAATACTATTAGTCATTATGACCAAAAATATCACACATAATGTATACTGACTCATCAAACTATTCTCCCCCTTTGACATCATCAAAATGAAAAAATAGTTTGATAAAAGCAGTAGAAATGTGCTCCCCCTTAGACATGGAATCAAATGCCTATCAATGAAATGTGAAAGACTATTCTCCCTCTTGATAGATGAGTACATCAGAAAATGAACACACACATGTCCCAGACTGGTCAAATTATCTCTCCCTTTGACAAGAGAGAGTGGTTTGAATAGAAGTGTAGAAGTTGGAGATGATTGAAATAATGGAAGTGATGGCATTGAGATTCAACAAGAAAGGAGTTATGACAAGAAGGCTTCAACAGCAAGGAAGTTCAAGAGAACTTAGAAATTCAGTCAATAGAGATATCATCAAAAGCACAGGTATGAAATGATTTCAAATAGGGACAATTCAGGCCATGTACAAAACAGATCTTGAAGTGGTAAACAATAGCAAGCAGAATCTGATATCAAATAGAAGAGGCAGTGAAACGGTGGGTATGACAAGAACATTAGCAAATTAGTTTCAGTAGGCATAAGAAATGCAACACATGTAATTCCAGCAGAGATTTCAAAAATTGAATCATTCAGGAAAATTTTCCATCATATACCAATTTCATAAATTAGAAAGTAATGAATTTTTAGACTCTTCCATTATAAAAGCTTTATGAAATAGTCCTTATTAGACAACATGGTATAAATCTAATGTCTTCAGAGTTTGTCATTGAAATTTCTGTGTCCATATCTGAGTTCAAACTTTAACAGAAATGAACCAAACTCTCATATTGAAATCTTGTTTAACCTCCCTTCATCTTACTCATTCAAATTTCAATGACTATTTTAGGAGTTACAAACGTTTGTATTGAGGTTAAACATTCATGTTAATTTATGATTTAGTCATGGATTACAGCCTTTTTCTTTTTCATTTAGCTTCCATGCTTATATTCAGATTTTTCTTTTTTCACATCAATTTCTCAGGAGCAATTAAGTTCAACACATACTTGGTACCTTGAGGACACACGTTGTTTAGATGCTAGTACCCCTAGATACTTGGTATGACTAACTGTCACGCTTCACATTGAACAGAGATAGCATTGACACCACATGACATATCTCTGCCCACTTCATTGATGAGTGAAATATTTCTCTCAGTGAACAAGCCATTGCTCTGCCAAGATTTTCAGGGAATTTACAGTAGAGTTAATAATGGTACTTCATGACACAGCCTGCTTTTCTTCATGGAAAAGAGACATGGTTTCTCAGTGCACCAATGTCATTACTCTGATTATTTTACCCTTAGGAATTGTCAGATTATCTAGATTGGAGAGGGGGAAAATGTCACGCCCCGAGCGCGGAAGATACCCGGAGACGCGTGACGAGTTTATATCGATCATGTCAATCAGAGTATTAGTCTATTCGACACTAAATCAGAGATGCGCAAGAGTAAAGATAACCCAATCCTTTTATCCCTTCACAAAAGTATTTCTATTATAATCCCTTGAAAATGCTAAACTTAATAAAAAGAAAAGTACAAAATTGACTCAAGAAAATATAGAAAAGACAAGACTAGTTGACGCTTTGAGAAGCTCTAATCTCTTTCACTCTTGACCTTCCCTGTCCGATTGAGTCTCGTCGTCGGACTTACCAGAAAAGTAGGGAAACACTGAGTGAGCGAACGCTCAGTAGGAAATTATATCTCAGGAACTAGCAATGGGTTTAAGTAATTATAATTTATCACATGTAAATGTAATATGCATGTAGAAATAACTGAGAAAGTGAAATAAAACTAACAATAGAATAACACGTCGTGCAAAACTTCCAAGCGAGTCTTAAACAAGAGATATTCATGAGAGACTTTATAGATTATTGGCTATTTCACGTAAGTACTTTGCCCGTGTCGGGCCACGCTAGTAAAGTCACGCAAGTCGAGTCACGCACGTAAGAAAGAGAGAGTGTGTGTGGAATGCCAAAGATCAAGAGAAAAAGTACTTCGGTGCAATGCTAGACACCGTGATCATCACAACTCCCATGGGCACTAGTACTTTTGAGTGCTCCTCCCAGGACCAGATCGGGCCCTTATATGCACAGCATTAAAGATAGATCTAGACATCCACTTTATAGTGTAGCCAATATGGAATTTCAAGAAAAAGCTTGTGGATATTCAAGATAGAGTAGAGTTCAAAATTGAACTTGATGTATAAGGACGATAATAACGATATAAACACGAGTATCGACAAAACTGGGTGGAGTTGGTTCCCTAATTGGGTACCATGACAATTAAGTGTCCATATATAGATGGTCATGTCATTTAATATAGAATTGAGGTCCACAAGAACATCATAATAATGGCATGATTTCCACATCCCATTAAGAATATTCTCATGATATCCATATAGCATATCATGAGGGCCGGTATACCACGTTTCTATAGAGTGACATGGTAAAATAGTGCAATAGGTTTTTATGGTACAACCCGCTCAGTCGGCCTTGAGGGAATCCAAGGCTACGAGGAGACTTACGGAGGTCCCAATGACTAACTTGCTAGTCCAAAGGAATGGAATGTCAAATGGAGGGCTTGTATGTCACCGAGAGTTGAGGGGTAATCGATAAACATCGTAAAACATGGGACTATATTCACGGAATGGAAATATAGTGCCAGATACTTATATTTATATATACATAAAACCCTCGGTTCATAGAAAACAGTATAAAATAATTACACAGGAAATTAGCGACTTAACATAAGTCACTACTTAATAAATTAACGCCCTGCACGGGGTCGTTTATTTTCTATTTGACGACTTCAGGAACAGTCGTCCATTATAAATTTCTATTTTGCTGAAATTTTCTTAATTCTGTATTTTTGATAAAAACGCGCCTTAGCCAGGGGCGTTATTTCACCAAGAAACGACTTGCACTGTGTCGTTAATTACTCTTTTTTCCAGAATTTAATAACTTCCAGTAATTTCAGGGAGTTAACGACTTATTCTAAGTCTTTAATTAAAAATAGCGCCCTTGTGTGGGGCATCACGTTCATAAAAGATGACCTATTGGGGGTCGTTAATTCATTTTTTTCCAAGTTTTATCATGAACAGTGGTAATTTCCAAGATAATAATTTTCAGGAAACAAAGTACATGGTCAGGACAAGAAAAATATCAGGATTCGAGATATATGATCATGCATTAGATTTAACTATAGGTTTCATAGATATTAACTTTTAAACATGGGTATTTACTAATTATATGGAATTGACGACACTTCTGTCAGTCGTCAGAAGTTGAATTAGCGCCCTAGAGAGGGTCGCCTCTTTCCAAAGTTTCACAGAAAACATCAAAATCACAGTAA
This sequence comes from Amorphophallus konjac, assembly GCA_022559845.1. NCBI lineage: Eukaryota > Viridiplantae > Streptophyta > Magnoliopsida > Alismatales > Araceae > Amorphophallus > Amorphophallus konjac. The sequence goes on along the minus strand of CM040121.1, from coordinate 359,120,825 downwards.
CACTACATGCATGATCTAACAGATGATAATAGCATATATTTTACTCTAGTTTGGGCTACAATTCTTGAGAAAACCTACTTGATGATGATCTGGGTGAAAATACGTGAAGAAACTGAAGAGATTACGACACTCTGTTCAAAACAGAAGAAGAGGATGTTGATGAAGAGCCCACGTTCTTCAACTAGACAAGGGAGTTACTACTTGCTGCAGGCAACCTACAGAAGAAGAAGATGAAGAACATTAATATTCTCCATATCCATAACCGAAGGTAGAGGAAGAAGAATAACATGTTCTTCACGTACAGCAGCAGCTGAACGGTTCGCCAAAAATAGCGAACAGGTTCGATCAGAAAGGTATTTATAGGATTTTTGGAATCCCAATGGAGTTAGAATTCGATTGGAAGATATATTTCCTGGATAGAGTCCTTCCATATTCAATCAAACACGTACCAATCTTAAAACTTACCCTGGATAGTCTCCTAGTTTGAATGGAACACAAATGCAATTAACGCCTTAGGTTAGGGCGTGCATTTTAATTGACGTCTTGACCTGTACAGTTTCTTTTGTAATTCGTACCCAAGAAGAGGGCATTTCTTTCCCTTTCCTTTTTTCATTTTGGTCGTTTTGAAATTTGACGACCTTTGGTATAGGCGTCACCTTTTGAATTAACGCCTCAGGTGAAGGCATTTCTTATTTAAATCGCGCCTTGTTGAGAGGCGTTATTTTCATTTGACTTATTATATATTCATTTTGGTTCTTATCATTTACTTACTTAATTTTTCTAGAAATCTTCCTTTTATTTTACCAGGGTTGCTACACCCTCCCCCACTTAAAAGAATTTGGTCCCCAAATTCCATCACATATAAACGTGGAGAGTGTAGAATATATACCTTTTTAGAATAAGTCTGGGAATCGTTTCCTCATAGACTCCTCGGTCTCCCATGTGGCTTCGTGTTCTGAACATTTACTCCATTGCACCTTAACCATGGGAATAACTTTATTCCTTAGGGTTCGTACCTCGCGATCGAGGATCTTCATAGGCTTTTGCTCATACGTAAGGTCCTTCTGAATCACCAGGTCTCCATGATCAATGATATGTGACGGATCGTGCACATACTTCTTCAACATTGATATGTGGAATACATTATGAACTTCAGACAATTGAGGAGGTAAAGCGACGCGGTAAGCAACCTCACCAACTCTTTCTAGTATCTCAAAAGGTCTGATAAACCTTGGTGTAAGCTTGCCCTTAACATCAAATCTCCTTATTCCACGTCCAGGTGATATCTTAAAAAAACATGATCTCCCACTTGGAATTCGAGATCTCTTCTTTGTGTGTCAGCATAAGCCTTCTGTCTAGACTGAGCAACTTGAAGTCTTTCTCTAATCAACTGAATCTTTTCAGTGGTATCCCTTACCATGTCTGGACCTAATAGTTATTTTTCGCCAACTTCGTCCCAGCACAAAGGCGATCGGCAACTCCTTCCGTATAAAGCTTCGAAAGGTGCCATTTGTATACTTGCCTGGTAGCTGTTGTTGTATGCAAATTCAACCAATGGCAAGTGATCATGCCAGCTTCCACCAAAATCAATGATGCAAGCTCGGAGCATATCTTCCACTACTTGATTAGTTCTCTCGGTCTGACCATCCGTTTTAGGATGAAAAGCTGTACTAAAGTTAAGTCTCATCCCCAGTGAATGTTGTAAACCCTTTCAAAAGTGAGAAGTAAAGCGGGGGTCTCTGTCAGACACGATTGAGACAGGTACTCCATGTAACCTGACTATCTCTTTAAGGTATAATGTAGCAAGAACATCGACTGACCATCGACTCTTGATTGGCAAGAAGTGTGCCGATTTGGTCAATCGGTCGATGATAACCCATATTCCATCATATCCTCCCTTTGATTTGGACAGACCCATAATGAAGTCCATACCGATATCCTCCCACTTCCACTTGGGAATATCTAGAGGATGTAGCTTACCGGTAGGCTTTTGGTGTTCTGCCTTGACTTGTTGACATGTGAGACAGCGAGACACAAAATCCGCTATTTCTCTTTTCATATTGGGCCACCAAAAGGTCCTTTTCAAATCTTGGTACATCTTAGTTGATCCTGGATGAATCGTGTACCTTGATCTGTGAGCTTCATCTAAGATTTTCTTCTTTAGCTCTAGGCAATTCGGTATACATGTTTTATTTTTGAACATCAATCTTCCATCTGGTGTTAATTTGAAATCAGGTTGTTCTTCCATTTTGCCCTTGATTTCCACTAGTACGGGGTCACTACCTTGAAGTCCTTGTATTTCAGATAGCAAGTCTGGCTGTATGCTCATATGGGATAAGGTGACACACCTACTGTCCTTGTCCATGCTTATATTAAGTTTAGAGAATTGTTCTAGCAACTTCCACTCCTGAATCATACAATTGGCTAATAGTGCTCTCGGCTTTCGACTGAGGGCATCGGCTACAGGATTACCCTTTCCAGGATGATATTGTATAGTGAAGTCAAAGTCCTTAAGATATTCTAGCCAACGTCTTTGCCTCATATTCAATTCCTTCTGAGAGAAGAGGTACTTAAGACTTTTATGGTCAGAGTATACAATAAACTGCACTCCGTACAGATAATGTCTCCATATCTTCAGTGCAAATACTACCACAGCCAATTCTAAATCATGAACTGGGTAGTTCTCCTCGTGCTTCTTTAATTGGCGAGAAGAGTAGGCTATAACCTTCCCTTGTTGCATTAAAACACAACCGAGGCCAATGCCAGATGCATCAGTGTATATTTCGAATCTCTCGCCTTCATTTGGTAAAGCTAAAATCGGGGCAGTAGTTAGATGATCTTTGAGAGCTTGGAAGCTTCTTTCACATTCCTCACTCCATTCATAACGTATCTCCTTGCGAGTTAGCCTAGTGAGTGGTACGGCTATCATGGAGAAATCCTTGATGAATCACCGATAGTAACCCACAAGACCCAAGAAACTACGGATCTCGCTAGCATTGGTCGGTCTTTCCCAATTCCTTACAGCTTCAACCTTTGATGGGTCTACGGATAAACCATCTTTTGATATAACATGCCCCAAGAAAGCTACTTCTCCTAACCAAATCTCACATTTGCTGAGCTTTGCATATAACTGATTCATCCTCAATATTTGTAATGCTATTCTCAAATGCTCCTCGTGCTCTTCCTTGGTCTTTGAATAGATCAGTATATCATCAATGAAAACAACTATGAATTGATCTAGATGAGGCCTGAATATACTATTCATCAACTGCATAAAGGCAGCAGGGGCATTTGTTAGTCCAAAAGGCATAACAACAAATTCATAGTGCCCATACCTGCTTCTGAACGCGGTCTTATAAATGTCCTCATCTTTGATCCTTAGTTGGTGATATCCCGACCTGAGATCAATCTTCAAAAAATACATGGATCCAGATATTTGATCAAATAACTCATCGATTCTCGGCAGTGGATACTTGTTCTTGATAGTGAGATGATTCAACTGTCGATAGTCGATGCGTAACCTCATGGATCCATCTTTCTTCTTTACAAATAGCACAGGTGCTCCCCACGGGGAAGTGCTTGGTCTAATAAATCCCTTCTTGAGAAGTTCCATCAATTACTCCTTCAGCTCCTTGAGTTCGGCAGGGGACATCCTATATGGTGCCTTAGAAACTGGTCCAGCACCAGGGACCAAGTCAATGGTGAAGGCCACTTCTCTTTGTGGGGGTAATCCAGGCAAATCCTCCGGAAACACGTCCGGAAATTCTTGCACAACTGGGATGTCTTCTAGCTTAGTCTCCTTAGTCTTTTTAATGGTGACAAATGCAAAGAAAGATACACATCCTTTCCTTATTAGCTTGCTAGCTCGGAGAGCCGAAATAAGAGGTGACTTGCTCCGACTCTTAGGGCTAGAATAGACTAGTTCTGGAAAGTCCTTGAAAGTAACTTTGCTGTTACGGTAATCCACAGTTGCCTGATACCTAGATAACCAGTTTGCTCCCAATATGACATCATATTCCTTTAGGTCTAAACATATGAGGTTGATAGGAAGATTTCTTCCTTTTACCAAGACTTCACAGTTTTGATAATGGTGAGTAATATCGGTTTCGTTTCCGAGAGGAGTAGATAAAAATATTTTCATCCATTCCGGTTCCATAGGTAGTGGGTCAGCAAACTTCTTGGAAATAAAAGAATGTGATGCACCTGTATCAAATAAGACATGTGCAGACTTGGAACAAACTTTCAATGTACCTTCTACTAGTCCGCCTTCGTCTTGTTCCGCCTCCTTAATAGCTTGGAGACGAGCATTCTTTGTCACCGGGCGCTTTCCGTTACCGGCTTGATCATTGAGTAGGGGACAGTCGGGACTCCGATGATCACGGCTCCCACAACGGAGACACGCTCCAAGTTTCCTCCAACATTCTTCGACCTTGTCCCCGGCCTTATCACAGTGCTTACATACCACCTTAGAAGGTGTAGTGGTGATGGAGAAAGGTTTGGTCTTCTTGAACTCAATCTGAGAAATATTTATTGTTGAAATGTTCAACAAACTCATCCCAAGTGACTTGTCCTTGATTTAACGTAGCTTCTACCGACTCCCACCAACAGCGGGCGTCCCTTTCTAATTGAAAAGTTGCTAGCAGGACCTTCTCTTGATCCGTGCATTGCATAACCCGAAAGATCCGTTCAGTTTCCCGGATCCAGGGTTCGACATCGTCCGGATCAGTAGATCCTACGAACTTTGGAAGATTCATGTTCTTAAAGCCTTGGTGGAGATTTCTGGCTTCACGTAGTGCACCTCCTTGTGCCACTTGTTGAAGTGCCTGGGTCATGCCTTGAAGAGTGCGTTGCATGTTGCGCCATTGAGCACGTTCGGCAGCCATTGTCCTATAATTACAATAGCTATTAGTATGTGATTGCGTTTAAAGGCTTTTAATTCTATTTTGACTTTAACCCTTGGTTCTACCCAATCTCACAGGTTAGAGGTTCAGACTTATCCTTGGACTTGGATTTCCTAGGAATTGAATACCCTAGGCTCTGATACCACAAAAACTGTCACGCCCTGAGCGCGGAAGATACCCGGAGACGCGTGACGAGTTTATATCGATCATGTCAATCAGAGTATTAGTGTATTCGACACCAAATCAGAGATGCGCAAGAGTAAAGATAACCCAATCCTTTTATCCCTTCACAAAAGTATTTCTATTACAATCCCTTGAAAATGCTAAACTTAATAAAAAGAAAAGTACAAAATTGACTCAAGAAAATATAGAAAAGATAAGACTAGTTGACGCTTTGAAAAGCTCTAATCTCTTTCACTCTTGACCTTCCCTGTCCGATTGAGTCTCGTCGTCGGACTTACCTGAAAAGTAGGGAAACACTGAGTGAGCGAACGCTCAGTAGGAAATTATATCTCAGGAACTAGCAATGGGTTTAAGTAATTATAATTTATCACATGTAAATGTAATATGCATGTAGAAATAACTGAGCAAGTGAAATAAAACTAACAATAGAATAACACGTCGTGCAAAACTTCCAAGCGAGTCTTAAACAAGAGATATTCATGAGAGACTTTATAGATTATTGGCTATTTCACGCAAGTACTTTGCCCATGTCGGGCCACGCTTGTAAAGTCACGCAAGTCGAGTCACGCACGCAAGAAAGAGAGAGTGTGTGTGGAATGCCAAAGATCAAGAGAAAAAGTACTTCGGTGCAATGCTAGACACCGTGATCATTACAACTCCCATGGGCACTGCACAGCATTAAAGATAGATCTAGACATCCACTTTATAGTGTAGCCAATATGGAATTTCAAGAAAAAGCTTGTGGATATTCAAGATAGAGTAGAGTTCAAAATTGAACTTGATGTATAAGGACGATAATAACGATATAAACACGAGTATCGACAAAACTGGGTGGAGTTGGTTCCCTAATTGGGTACCATGACAATTAAGTGTCCATATATAGATGGTCATGTCATTTAATATAGAATTGAGGTCCACAAGAACATCATAATAATGGCATGATTTCCACATCCCATTAAGAATATTCTCATGATATCCACATAGCATATCATGAGAACCGATATACCATGTTTCTATAGAGTGACATGGCAAAATAGTGCAATAGATTTTTATGGTACAACCCGCTCAGTCGGCCTTGAGGGAATCCAAGGCTACGAGGAGACTTACGGAGGTCCCAATGACTAACTTGCCAGTCCAAAGGAACGGAATGTCCAATGGAGGGCTTGTATGTCACCAAGAGTTGAGGGGTAATCGATAAAACATCGTAAAACATGGGACTATATTCACGGAATGGAAATATAGTGCCAGATACTTATATTTATATATACATAAAACCCTCTGTTCACAGAAAATAGTATAAAATAATTACACAGGAAATTAGCGACTTAACATAAGTCACTACTTAATAAATTAACGCCCTGCACGGGGTCGTTTATTTTCTATTTGACGACTTCAGGAACAGTCGTCCATTATACATTTCTATTTTTCTGAAATTTTCTTAATTCTATATTTTTGATAAAAACGCGCCTTAGCCAGGGGCGTTATTTCACTAAGAAACGAATTGCACTGTGTCGTTAATTACTTTTTTTCCAGAATTTAATAACTTCCAGTAATTTCAGGGAATTAACGACTTATTCTAAGTCTTTAATTAAAAATAGCGCCCTTGTGTGGGGCGTCACGTTCATAAAAGACGACCTACTGGGGGTCGTTAATTCATTTTTTTCCAGGTTTTATCATGAACAGTGGTAATTTCCAAGATAATAATTTTCAGGAAACAAAGTACATGGTCAGGACAAGAAAAATATCAAGATTCGAGATATATGATCATGCATTAGATTTAACTACAGGTTTCATAGATATTAACATTTAAACATGGGTATTTACTAATAATATGGAATTGACGACACTTCTGTCAGTCGTCAGAAATTGAATTAGCGCCCTAGAGAGGGTCACCTCTTTCCAAAGTTTCACAGAAAACATCAAAATCGCAGTAACACTATATGCATTATCTAACAGATGATAATAGCAAAAATTTTACACTAGTTTGGGCTACAATTCTTGAGAAAACCTACCTGATGATGATCTGGGTGAAAATACGTGAAGAAACTGAAGAGATTACGACACTCTGTTCAAAACAGAAGAAGAGGATGTTGATGAAGAGCCCACATTCTTCAACTAGACAAGAGAGTTACTACTTGCTACAGGCAACCTACAGAAGAAGAAGATGAAGAACATTAATATTCTCCATATCCATAATCGAAGGTAGAGGAAGAAGAATAACCCGTTCTTCACGTACAGCAGCAGCAGAACGGTTCGCCAAAAATAGCGAACATGTTCGATTAGAAAGGTATTTATAGGATTTTCGGAATCCCAATGGAGTTAGAATTCGATTGGAAGATATATTTCCTGGACAGAGTCCTTCCATATTCAACCAAACACGTACCAATCTTAAAACTTACCCTGGATAGTCTCCTAGTTCGAATGGAACACAAATGCAATTAACGCCTTAGGTTAGGGCGTGCATTTTAATTGACGTCTTGACCTGTACCGTTTCTTTTGTAATTCACGCCCAAGAAGAGGGCATTTCTTTCTCTTTCTTTTTTTCATTTTGGTCGTTTTAAAATTTGACGACCTTTGGTATAGGCATAACTTTTTGAATTAACGCCTCAGGTGAAGGTGTTTCTTATTTAAATCGCGCCTTGTTGAGAGGCGTTATTTACATTTGACTTATTATTTATTCATTTTGGTTCTTATCATTTACTTACTGAATTTTTCTTGAAATATTCCTTTTATTTTACCAGGGTTGCTACAGAAAATCACCGCCCAAGAGCATGGCCCAACTAGATCCAATTCGACCAAACCAGGCCTAGCTCCCCAAAGTGACAGTCCCATTTCGGGCCCACTTACTTCAAGCCCAAAACTCACTCGGAGCAGCACTTCCTAGGCGACCCTCAGATCCAGAAGTCTGAGCGACAGATCGGTCGGGAGATACCCTACGGGGACCCAACACGGCCTACCCGAGCTATACAGTTATCGCTCAGGATAAAACCCCGAGCGAGTGACCCAGGCTCGGACCCATTGTCGAAAGCTTATCCAAGCATCCGTTACACATCCAGCATGAGCAGGGAACTCCAAGGGATAAGGGAGAGCAAGAGTCCTTATGCCATAAAGAGCCCACTATAAGGACGTAACCTCCCCAAAATCATCTCAGCTCCCTGGACTTTTACGTTAAACGGACTGCTATATAAACCCCAGGGAGACCCTCCGAGAAGGTAGGTAATCATCTTGAGAGAAAACCACCACACCTCTTGGTGGATAAGAATCTCGAGCCCTCTCTTTCTCCTACCCCCTCTTTTCACATCCGTGCTCTATCACATTTGCTGACTTAAGCATTAGAGGGTTTTTCCCAGGGACTCCTCCCTGGGCACCTCTGATTCGTTTCCTGCCTTGCAATTCATACAGACGTGGTGACCGTGATCAAAGATTCTCCCAGGATCTCACAGCTCAGGATCAGCTCGATCGATCTGTTGCTCGGACTTTCGGACCTGAGAGTCGCCTAGGAAGTGCTACTCCGAGTGAGTTTTAGGCTTGAAATAAGTGGGCCCGAAATGAGTCTGTCACTTTGGGGAGCTGGGCCTGCTTTGGTGGAATTGGACCTAGTTGGGCCGTGCTCTTGGGCTGTAGATTTTCCCCCTCTCCACTTGTCCCCCTCCTACTCCCGAGCCAAGATTGGGCTCTAATGAGTAGTAGTTGTGGGGATGACGTTTGTGGCTCTTCCCACCTCACGGAAAACCTCCCCTTCGACGACAACAATCAAGCCGATGAGCTGCCTCCACCGTCCATGGAGGTGCAACCCCCCAACGGGAGTTCTGACGCTCTCTAAACCCTCAACGCAAAACTGGATATCCTCGTAGAATTAATGAGGACCCTGATAAGTGTCCATTTCTTATGACAATTCATTGCATGTACACTATTTTATGTGCATATAATTAGGCAATTATACATATTTCATAGTTAACCTCAACTCCGCATTTAAATTGGAGCTTTCACGTAAATTGATTAATTCAATTGTCTTATTTAATAATAAATTAAAGTTGAGGGCCATGAGCATTAATTCTCCATTGCATAATCATGAGCATTTGAGATTGATATGCACATTATGGTAATTTTTATGGATTAAAGTGCAATTATATGTGTGTAGGACACCGAAGGTAATTACAAAAGAAGCCGGGGGCAAAAGGGTCATCACCATTTTGACCAAGTCAAATAAAGAATTCAAATTATTTTGGTTGGAGGGAAAGGAAAGTTCAAAATTTTGAATTCAAAGTTTGAAAAGGAGGAATCCAAACTTTAAGTTTGGAAAGGAGGAAAAGGACATTCAAAGTTTGAAATAAAGGAGAGACATGATGAGCCTTGGGAAATGGGGTGTCTAAAGTCTAAGAAAGGGGGTGCCCACCTACTTTTTCTCTTCCCCATGCATCATATTCCACTTAAATCTCATGCATCCATCTCCTTTTGATACAATCTCCACCCTCCATCCACCTAACTTTCCCTATAAATAGCCCATGGCAAGGAGGAGAAAGGAGTCTTTTCTTTGAGCAATCTTTCACTCTCCCTCTTCCTCTCCCAACCTTAGGCCTCCGGTTTCTCCCATGTAAGTTCATTTTCTCCTTTTGTGTTCTTCATAAAAGTTCTTCATTTTTTTGTTCTCTACAACTTCTTCTTCTTGCTCAGCTTCTAATTCCTTCTAGTTTTCAAGCTATTTCGTATTCTTCATTGTGCTGTCCTGTTCATCTGTGAAACAGTATTTTTCTCTGTTCTTCCCATTATTTCTCCCCCTTCTAGTCATTTTCTGCCCTTGCTGTCTTCATGAAAGTTCTTGGTTTTTATGTGTTCTACAACGTCTTAGTTTACACCATCTTCTAATTCTGTCTGGTTTTGAAGCTATTCATCATTTTTCAACTTGTTGTCCTGTGATTTCACTATTCATCCGAGGTGATAGTTTCTATTATTTCTCTATTTTGAAGCTCATCTGCTCTTCTTTTCTATCTGAGTTCTTCATCAAAGTTCTTTCTATCTCTCTCCTCTTCAACTTCTTCTTCTTGGGCATCCCCTAATTCCTCTTGGGTTCAAAGTTATTCACCCTCCAAAGGTAGATTCAACGATAAGGGCGACTTCCTCCCGGTGTACACGGCGATCTCTTTCAAGACGGAGCGATCCTCTCCAAGGCCCGGCGAGGAGGAGACGACGACGTCATCACCATTGCTACTACTATCTTCACATCTCAGGCCCCTCTTTTTGTCATTGCTTTTGTGTTATGTTACTTCATTGTAATCTTGTCACCTCTTTGTTGTAAGCTTGTCTTGCACTTCATGTACTTTTTCTTTTAAGTTAATGAAGAGAGTTGTTCTTTTAATCTAGTTCTTGATCTTCTTCCATCTCTACCCCCTTCTTCTATCTCTTCTTTTCACTTCATGCAATTAATTTCTATAGCATAGGCGCATAGTCATGGTGTTTTCAATTAAGTGTTAGAATCGTTCTTTGTTTCATCACTTTTCTTCAAACAATAAAATCATAAATGTTTTCCAAAGGACTCCAAAGTTTTTAACTCTAAAAATCTATTCTTCCTTGTGGATTCGACCCGTGCTTGTCCTAATACTACATTCTCTTTTGATCATTTTGTGCGAGTGCGGTTTTAAGATTGTTAGCGCACGTGTAGTAACGACATACGCTTCCGCGTTATCAATTTTTGGCACCGTTGCCGGGGAAGAATGATGATTTTTGACTTAATAACTTTGTTTTCCTTGTGTTTATAGTGTACTAATAAAGTTCTCTTTTCTTTTTTTTTTTGTAGGTGAAAAAAAAAAGGGAGAAAAAGCAACTTGAAAACTCAAAAAAATTAGAGGTAAGTTTGCCTTTCTTTCTTTCATCTTTGTGATTTAGTCATTCATTTCAAAACAAAAAAAGGAACGAGGGAACACTTTTCAAGTAAGTATCCAAACTTTTTCTCTTTCATTTCAATTTCATTTCTCTACATTTCATATTTTGTGGTTAGATAGGTTCATTAAATAAAAACAAAAAAAAGCATCACTTGAACTTCAATAAAAATGTCCATTGCAAGAGTAGAACCCACACTTCCATGTTTTAGGTCATGCATCATTTAGGATAGGCTTTATTTTTCCTTGTTGTTTAATTATTGTTAATTGCATTATTGAAGATTGCGGGAGGCAAGGTGAGTACTCTAATTTTTTCAAAAGCATGCTCATGCATTTCCATACTTGCATAGAACCCCATGTTTGAACTTGGTTTGTTGCATATCATTTCTAAAATATTCTAAGGGCAACACCCATAAACAAGATAAGGTGGGGATTTCATCACCCTTCCTTAGCCCACAAACCATAATTCCCTTGCATCTTTGCATCACCTAGACCTTAAATAAAATTCAGTAGACATTGGCCCTAGGTTCACACTGTGGTTCTTGTGTTATTTGGGCTTACCCTCTTGTGAAAACCGGTGCCTAAGGTAAGACGGTCGGACGGCAAACGCCTTAAGCGGGATAGTGGTTTGACATAATTAGGTCCCTACAAAAGTAGGGGGAACCTCCAACTTCCCCACCCCTTACCTGGCCGGTGGAAACATTGAGGGTGAACTTAAGTTTCACTTTAATCATTTTGTGAAACCCAATTTATAGGTCTAGGTCACATCTATGTCATTAGGAAATTTATGTGATAACTTGTTTGTGATTGCATAAAAAAATTAAAACAAAAAAAAATCAAAAAATTTTTTTCTCCTCTTCTCTTTCCTCATCCTATTTTGTGTCAAAAAAAATAATAAACAAACAAAAATCAAAAAAAAAAAATCTTTCATTTCTCTCTTCGTCATAGTTAATGCAAGGTAGAAGATCTCAACATCCAAACTTACTAGGACCCATTCAAGAAATTGAGAGAGTCTTGTATCCAGGGAACGATCTCCAACAAGATCTCATGGCCGAAAATCAAGGATCTCACCACCAAAATCTAATGGCCGAAAATCTCAATCCTCCAAAGCAAATGAAGGATTATTTCTTGTCCAATCAATACCAACCATCCTTCTATGTCCAAGCACCTCAGAACCAGGCGGTTCATTATGAAATCAAGTCTAGTACCATCCAAATGTTACCGTCTTTCTATGGAAATCCTAATGAAGACCCTTACAAACATCTTGATGAGTTCCTTCAGATCTGCTCAACTGTTAAAATCCAAAATTTCTCTGATGATGCTCTTAGGCTAACTCTCTTCCCATTCTCTCTCAAGGATAAAGCCAAATATTGGTTAGGAGCCTTGGGTAGAATCATTGATACATGGGCAGAAATGCAAAAAGAATTTTTGAAGAAGTTCTATCTCATAGGGCGAACCAATACCATGAGAAGAGTAATTACTGGATTCACACAAAACCCAGGGGAACATATCCATGAAGCATGGGATAGACTAAAAGATTTATTGAGGAAATGCCCCCACCATGGGTTATCAAGATGGCAAATTGTACAGGCATTCTATGAGGGTTTGGCGGAGAATTATAGACAGATGGTGGATGCATCATGTGGGGGAGCATTCATGAGTAAGAGCGAGGATGAGGCTTATGATTTATTCGAAATGCTTAGTGAAAATTCCATAAGCCATACCTCGCTTTCATCATATGAAAGAATGATTGGGCCTTCTAAGAGGGGTGGACTTTATGAAGTTAAGAGCCAAGGTGAGTGTGAGAACAAGATAGATATTAATGCCATAACCCAAAAGTTGAATAAAATGGATTTATTGGCGCAAAAGATAGAGAAGGTCGATATGGTTGCCCAAAAGCTAGACCAGTTGTTGTCCATGTCTAGACAGGAACCCTCTTTCCCTTCTGCCCCTCAACCTCAACAAATCTCAACCCCAAGTCAAGAAGAAATCTGTGCTTTGTGTTCGAGCCCTAGCCATTCCGTGATTGGGTGTCCCACAGCAGCCCAACTCCCCCCATTTATCCAAGAACAAATCTTTGCTGCTCAAGGTGTCTCCAAGCCCACATATGATCCTTATTCAAACACTTACAATCCGGGCTAGAGAAATCATCCAAATTTTTCTTGGAAGTCTAACCAAGGCCCATCCACCCAATCTCATCCCTCACACGATCCAAATTCAAAACAATCATTTTCCATGCCAAGTCAGTTAAACCAAAATCTCTCTTATCAGCCTCCTTTCCATCAACAATCACCTTTCCATCAAGCTCATGCCCCATATCCTCAAGCTCAATTTGCTCAGGGCCAATTTCAGCAATTTCCTGCACACCGTTCACATCAACCACATTATCAACCACCTCCTACTCAGCCTACTTTTGATGACAAGTTTGAACAACTCCAACAACTCATCCTTACCCAAGCACAATCTATTTCCAAGTTGGAGAACCAGATAGGGCAACTTGCTGCCAATAACATGAGAAGAGAGGTAGGTCAGCTCCCTAGCCAACCGATGGCCAACCCCCGCAATCAACAACCTCCAGGCTTCCCTCCAAGAGCTCTTATTCTTCCTCAACCTAATCAGCCGAACCAACCTCAGCTGCCCCCTCATATAGATCCTCAGTTCGAGAATGCCAAAGCCATCTCTAGCCTTAGGAGCGGGAAAATTCTTAATGACCCTTATCAAGCTAAGGATGTGGGTAGTAGTTCGGGCCAAGATGCCCACGAGGATAGTGATAGTGAAGATGAGGAGTCAACAATTTTGCAAGAAAAGAAGAGGCAAGAGGGGGGAGAAAATAAGCTGGACAAAGGGAAAGCAAAGGTTGATGAAGGACCTCGAGAATATGTTCCTAAAGTCCCATTCCCTCATGCATTGAAGCCTAAATCTCAATAGAGAAAACCGGTCCAACAAGATGAACTAGTGGAATTATTTAAACAAGTGAACATCAATATTCCACTATTGGATGCGATCAAACATGTGCCAGCGTATGCAAAATTTTTGAAAGAGCTATGTACACCAAAAAGGGAACCAAAGGCAGTAACACAAAAGGTCCACTTGTCTGAAGATGTCAGCGCAGTTGTCATGAATCATTTGCCTAAAAAGTTGAAGGACCCTGGAGCTCCACTGATTTCTTGTGACATAGGTGGAATTACATTTGATAGAGCATTGCTGGACCTTGGAGCAAGTGTGAACTTGTTACCCACCTTTATATATGAGCAGTTTGATCTAGGAGAGTTGAAACCCACATCTATAATCCTCCAACTGGCAGATCGATCTGTAAAGACTCCAAGGGGACTATTGGAAGATGTGATTGTGAAGGTGCATGAATGTTATTTCCCGGTGGACTTTCTTATTCTGGATATGGCCTCATCCCAAGAATTAAAGCACACACCTATCATTTTGGGACGTCCTTTTCTTGCTACGGCCAAGGCTAATATAAATTGCACCACGGGGATGATGGATATTTCTTTTGGAGGAGAGAAGGTTTCTCTAAATGTGTTCAAAGCATCTCAATATCCGAACCATGAGGAAGAATGTAGTGTCATTGATGTTTCTGAACTAATTGAAGAAAGGCTGGATGTTTATGAGGAATGTCTAGAAGAGGGTAGCATGCTCCAGGATTCTCCACTTTCTAGTGCACCCTACTCTAGAGTAGAGCCACTCCCTTCACTTCAAGCTGAACCCATTCTTCCATCTTTAGATCAACCACCCAGTCTAGAATTGAAGCCTCTGCCGGATCCTTTGAAGTATGCTTATCTAGGTCCTAACCAAACTCTGCCCGTAATCATTGCTTCCAACCTCACCGCTGCTCAGGAATCCCAACTCCTAGATGTCCTTCAGGAGCACAAGAGGGCGATAGGTTGGTCAGTGGCCGATTTGAAGGGTATCAGTCCGAATGTGTGTATGCATTACATTTACTTGGAGGATAATGCCAAGCCGAGCAGAGAGATGCAGCATCGGCTAAATCCAAGTATGAAGGAGGTAGTTAAGAAAGAAGTTGTCAAATGGTTGGATGCCGGGATCATATATCCCATTTCTGATAGCAAGTGGGTCAGCCCAACTCAAGTTGTTCCCAAAAAGTCAGGGCTGACAGTTATAACAAATGAGAAAGGAGAAGAAGTTCCCACACGATTACCAACTGGGTGGAGAATATGCATTGATTATAGAAAACAAAATTCAGTCACGAAAAAAGATCATTTTCCACTCCCATTCATTGATCAGATCTTGGAGAAACTGGCTGGGCAGAAGTATTATTACTTTCTAGATGGCTATTCCGGGTATAACCAAGTTGCAATTTTCCCGGAAGATCAAGAGAAAACAACCTTCACATGCCCCTATGGCACATTTGCTTTCAGAAGAATGCCTTTTGGGCTCTGCAATGCCCCTGCCACATTCCAGCGATGTATGATGTCCATTTTCTCTGAAATGGTGGGGGAATGCTTGGAAGTTTTTATGGATGACTTTTCAGTGTTTGGTGATTCATTTGATGATTGTTTGGGAAATTTGACTCGGGTATTGAAAAAATGCATTGAGTCGAATCTAGTGTTGAGCTGGGAGAAGAGCCATTTCATGGTAAGAGAAGGGATCGTTTTAGGCCATGTAGTTTCAGAGAAGGGAATAAAGGTTGACCAGGCCAAGGTTGATGTGATTTCTAATCTTCCTCCCCCTTCTTCGGTCAAACAGATCCGTTCCTTTCTTGGCCATGCAGGATTCTACCGCAGATTCATTCAAAACTTCTCCACCATTACTCGACCACTTACACAATTGCTTTCCAAGGACACTCCCTTTCATCTTAATGAGTCATGTCTAGAGGCGTTCAATTCTTTGAAAGCGGCTCTCATACAAGCTCCCATTCTCTAATCTCCTGATTGGTCGCTCCCTTTTGAGATCATGTGTGATGCCTCAGCCTATGCTGTAGGAGCTGTCCTAGGTCAAAGAATTGAAAAGAAACCCGTGGTGATCTACTACGCGAGCCGCACCCTCGCTGATGCCCAAGTTAACTACACCACCACGGAAAAGGAATTATTAGCTGTTGTGTTTGCCCTCGAAAAGTTTCGATCATATATGTTAGGGGCGAAAGTCATTGTTTATTCCGATCACTCAGCATTAAAATTTTTGATGTCTAAGAAGGAAGCCAAACCCCGTCTCTTACGGTGGATTTTATTACTACAAGAGTTTGATTTGGAAATAAGAGACAAGAAGGGGTTGGAAAATGTTGTAGCTGATCACTTGTCCAGGATTGTAATTCCTGAAAGTGCTCCTATGTCTGATTCCTTCCCTGATGAATAAATTCTTTCCATCTCTCACACAACAACCCCTTGGTTCACTCATATAGTCAATTACCTGGCAGTAGGGCAGATTCCCGAAGGGTGGTCTAGACAGGCAAAGGATCGATTCTTTTCTAAGGTAAGGCACTATTTTTGGGACGACCCAGAGTTATTTCATATGGGTCCAGATCAAATAATAAGAAGATGTGTCCCCGAGGAGGAGCAACAATCTGTTTTGAACTTCTGTCATAATCTCGCTTGTGGGGGACATTTCTCAGGTAAGAAAACTGCTGCTAAGGTCCTGCAAAGTGGGTTCTTCTGGCCCACACTTTTCAAGAATGCCTATGAATTTAGCAAGACCTGTCTAAGGTGTCAAGCTGTGGCGAATAATTCTAAGAGAGACATGATGCCACTCAATCCCATCTTGATTGTTGAAATTTTTGATGTTTGGGGGATTGATTTCATGGGACCATTTCCAGCATCATTTGGAAACGAATACATTCTTGTGGCCGTAGATTATGTGTCTAAATGGATAGAAGTAATAGCCACTCAGACTAATGATCATAAAGTTGTGATAAAATTTGTTCGTAAGAATATCTTCTCTAGATTTGGGTGTCCCAGGGCTATCATCAGTGACGGGGGTTCACATTTTACTCACTCCCAATTCTGAGCTTTACTTAAGAAATATGGGATCACTCACAAAATCGCCGCCCCCTACCACCCCCAAACAAGTGGCCAAGTGGAAATATCCAATCGAGAAATCAAAAACATCCTGCAAAAATCTGTTCGGCCCGATAGGAAGGATTGGTCTGAAAGATTGGATGATGCTCTTTGGGCCTATAGGACTGCCTACAAAACTCCCATAGGTATGTCCCCCTATAGGCTGATTTCTGGAAAAGCCTATCACCTACCAGTTGAGCTAGAACATAGGGCGTACTGGGCAATAAAACAAGTGAATTTGGACTTGGCCCAAGCTGTTTCCCATAGAGCTCTCCAACTCAATGAGTTGGAGGAGCTACGCAATGAAGCCTATGAAAATTCCAAGATCTACAAAGCTAAGACCAAAGCCTTTCATGACAAGCACATTTTGAGAAAATCTTTTCAACCTGAGCAAAAAGTTTGGCTTTTTAATTCAAGGCTGCGTTTGTTTCCTGGAAAATTGAAGTCTAGGTGGGATGGTCCATTCATTGTAATCAAAGCTTTTGACCATGGTGCTGTCAAAATTTTAAATCCTCAAAATGGTCACATTTTCACTGTCAATGGTCAAAGATTGAAACCTTATTTGGAAAATGATCAGTTGAAAAAAGAATCCATTGTTCTAAGTGATCTGGAATAAAATCTTTGTGAGCTCTGATGCGTCTGGCTGAAGACGAAAAACTTAGCGCTTCTGGGAGGCAACCCACACTTTTTGTTGTTTTGACGTTTTTGTTTGAGTGTGTTTTAGTAGTCAGGTTAAGGCCAAGGAGAGGAAGTCATCACCGCCTATGACATTGATGGAGGTTGCGTCCCGCATATCCGGTTGTCTCTTTCCCACTCAGAAGTATTTATTGATACATTGTTCTTTTACTTTCAATTCTACATGCCATTGAGGATAATGTCATTCAAGTTGGGGGGGGAGAGAAATTTTCATGATGCATATAGTACAACCTGATAGGAGTTCTGTCTTGCATAAAGATGTAAACCCCATTTTGAGTTTCATGATTCATGCTTAAATTAAAAGTAATTCTGGAATAGAAAAGGCTAGGGAGAAGGATGATGGAAAATTTAGTCAATCTAGCCATGGAAAACTGATATAAGAATCCCTTTAAAGTTCATGTGTACTAAAAAAAAAATTTTACATTACACACTAATGAAACAAGCAAGACAAGCCCTCTGCTATTTTAGGTATATTGTCTGATATTCTGCACTTCTTAAGAAAAGAGATCTTTATACAAAGCTTTCTGTCAAATTATCTATCAAATAAGTACAATGGCACTATGAAAAAAGAGAGAGAGAGAAAAAAGAGAAGAAAAAAAAACACCATGAAAAATGCCCCTAATCTTAGTAACCGGGTCTACTTCATCTAAGACGTGTTGAGGTTCGCGTAAAATGGAAAAGGGAACCTGGATCTGCGAAACTGGGCCTGCTTCTCCTAAGGCAAGAGTCGAGGTTCACGTTGAGCAGTGAAGGGTAGTGCAGCATCATGTGTGGTATAAAAGATCCCAAAGGGACAAAATAATAAGATAGATAAAAAGCGAATATGATTAATACTCTGATCTAAGAGGTGCATGATTGAAACACATTTGCTTGGAATAGCGAATGGGGGATGCAATTGTCTAAGCTGTGGATTTGGTAGTTACACATGCACAAGTGCTATTGAGCTTTAATTTGAATTCTTAATCATGTGCAATTAAGTTCCTACATAAGGCTAGTGTGCATTAATGATTCCAGATTCCTAATCTTTGGTCGATTCTATGAAGGGATAACTGGATATGAGAGCATGAATTTTGTAAACTCTTGTTAGTCATAAAATTTAATTTATTGGCATTGCTAAGGGACTAGTAATGAGTAAGTTGGGGGGTGTGATAAGTGTCCATTTCTTATGACAATTCATTGCATGTACACTATTTTATGTGCATATAATTAGGCAATTATGCATATTTCATAGTTAACCTCAACTCCGCATTTAAATTGGAGCTTTCACGTAAATTGATTAATTCAATTGTCTTATTTAATAATAAATTAAAGTTGAGGGCCATGAGCATTAATTCTCCATTGCATAATCATGAGCATTTGAGATTAATATGCACATTGTGGTAATTTTTATGGACTAAAGTGCAATTATATGTGTGTAGGACACCGAAGGTAATTACAAAAGAAGCCGGGGGCAAAAGGGTCATCACCATTTTGACCAAGTCAAATAAAGAATTCAAATTATTTTGGTTGGAGGGAAAGGAAAGTTCAAAATTTTGAATTCAAAGTTTGAAAAGGAGGAATCCAAACTTTAAGTTTGGAAAGGAGGAAAAGGACATTCAACGTTTGAAATAAAGGAGAGACATGATGAGCCTTGGGAAATGGGGTGCCTAAAGTCTAAGAAAGGGGGTGCCCACCTACTTTTTCTCTTCCCCATGCATCATATTCCACTTGAATCTCAGCCATTCATCTCTTTTTGATACAATCTCTACCCTCCATCCACCTAACTTTCCCTATAAATAGCCCATGGCAAGGAGGAGAAAGGAGTCTTTTCTTTGAGCAATCTTTCACTCTCCCTCTTTCTCTCCCAACCTTAGGCCTCCAGTTTCTCCCATGTAAGTTCGTTTTCTCCTTTTGTGTTCTTCATAAAAAGTTCTTCATTTTTTTGTTCTCTACAACTTCTTCTTCTTGCTCAGCTTCTAATTCCTTCTGGTTTTCAAGCTATTTCGTATTCTTCATTGGGCTGTCCTGTTCATCTGTGAAACAGTATTTTTCTCTGTTCTTCCCATTATTTCTCCCTCTTCTAGTCATTTTCTGCTCTTGCTGTCTTCATGAAAGTTCTTGGTATTTATGTGTTCTACAACTTCTTAGTTTACACCATCTTCTAATTCTGTCTGGTTTTGAAGCTATTCCTCATTTTTCATTTTGTTGTCCTGTGATTTCACTATTCATCCGAGGTGATAGTTTCTATTATTTCTCTATTTTGAAGCTCTTCTGCTCTTCTTTTCTATCTGAGTTCTTCATCAAAGTTCTTTCTATCTCTCTCCTCTTCAACTTCTTCTTCTTGGGCATCCCCTAATTCCTCTTGGGTTCAAAGTTATTCACCCTCCAAAGGCAGATTCAACGATAAGGGCGACTTCCTCCCGGTGTACACGGCGATCTCTTTCAAGACGGAGCGATCCTCTCCAAGGCCCGGCGAGGAGGAGACGACGACGTCATCACCATTGCTACTACTATCTTCACATCTCAGGCCCCTCTTTTTTGTCATTGCTTTTGTGTTATGTTACTTCATTGTAATCTTGTCACCTCTTTGTTGTAAGCTTGTCTTGCACTTCATGTACTTTTTCTTTTAAGTTAATGAAGAGAGTTGTTCTTTTAATCTAGTTCTTGATCTTCTTCCATCTCTACCCCCTTCTTCTATCTCTTCTTTTCACTTCATGCAATTAATTTCTATAGCATAGGCGCATAGTCATGGTGTTTTCAATTAAGTGTTAGAATCGTTCTTTGTTTCATCACTTTTCTTCAAACAATCAAATCACAAATGTTTTCCAAAGGACTCCAAAGTTTTTAACTCTAAAAATCTATTCTTCCTTGTGGATTCGACCCGTGCTTGTCCTAATACTACATTCTCTTTTGATCATTTTGTGCGAGTGCGGTTTTAAGATTGTTAGCGCACGTGTAGTAACGACATACGCTTCCGCGTTATCAGACCCCGACAGCTAGGGAGGAAAAATCACGACTCCCACGGGAAAGCCCCCCCGTTAGAAGCTTCCCAACAAATGGCTGGAGGCTGCTTCACCCTTCGAGGGAGGCGTCTTATACGCAACAGGTCGGGAGGACCTTCGCACGCCCCCCCTCCAGAACAAGAAGCCTCCTTCACCCCGAGGAGAGAAAGAACTAGGACGCACCAGCAATTCTCGAAAACTGATGCCGCTTCGCGGAACAAGAGCGCGCCATCCGCGCCTTGCAGAAGACTTCTACCAAGGAGGATGAGGAGCAATCCCCGTTCTCCGATCAAATATTGAAGGCCGAGATCTCCCCTAGACTCTCACTGCCAACATTCAAGTCATACGACGGCCAGGGAGACTCGGTCGACCACTATGACAGCTTCGACGCCCTGATGACCTTGCACGGGGTCTCTGACGCTGTCAAGTGCCGAGCGTTCGTGACCACCTTGGTCCAGGGCACTCAAGCTTGGTTTTGAGCACTCGCCCCCAATAGCATTCACGACTTTAGACAGTTCGGGTGAGTATTCAAGGAAAGCTTCGTCGGCAGCGGCCCTCCAAGGTCAGTAGCGGGGTTGTTGGCACTAAAGCAAGCACAAGGGGAAA
The DNA here is from genome assembly GCA_022559845.1 of Amorphophallus konjac. Taxonomy (NCBI): domain Eukaryota; kingdom Viridiplantae; phylum Streptophyta; class Magnoliopsida; order Alismatales; family Araceae; genus Amorphophallus; species Amorphophallus konjac. Next base: position 359,099,559 of record CM040121.1, on the reverse strand, counting down.
GGCTTCAGGCTTATATTAACCGATTCAAATAGGATGCCCTGCATATCCCTCTCTTGGACATCGCCTCAGCCATCACCGCGCTGACCGGAGGCACCCACGATCAGAACCTCCGGCGAGAACTGGTTCTTGATAACACGGAAGCGTATGTCGTTACTACACACGTGCTAACAATCTTAAAACCGAACTCGCACAAAATGATCAAAAGAGAACGTAGTACTATGGCAAGTACGGGTCGAATCCTCAGGAAAGAAGAGATTTTTAGAGTTAAAAACCTTGAAGTCGTATGAAAAACACTTGTGATTTTACTTTGCTTAAAGAAAATAGTGCATGGAAATAAATCTATCTAAAGAATATGAGAGGGATTGAGAAGAGAAATTGGAGAAAGGGAGAGAGAAAAGGGAACACAATTTTCCAAAATAAATTTTATTGCTAAAGACATGAAAATTATAATCTATGAAAATTGAGATTACAACCAATATAAACTACGAGATAAGTGAAGAAACTAGATCCAAGAGAGGATGATGAATGCCGTCGTCTCCTCCTCGCCGAGTCTTGGAGAGGATCGCTCCGCCTTGAAGGAGATCGCCGTGGAAAGAGATGGATGAAGAAGCCGTCGTTGTCTACGTCATGAGCTTTGGAATGTCGCCCGCCTTGATGTGCACGCCACCATGAAAGGAGAGTTGTGGAGGATAAACTTTGTAGAGAAATATAGAGAGGAATGTGGAAGGGTTTATGTGGAGATGAAGAAGGAAGAAGATGAGAGAATAAAATAGTGAAACAATAAATATAACTCGTAAACGGAGAAGAATTAGAGGAAGTGATAGAAGAAGAAAATCTAGATCTACAAGACAGGAAGAACTTTGATGAAGAACTCAGAGAAAAAAAAAAGAGTGGAAGAGCTTCAAAATGGAGGAAGAACAGAGTTTAGTGCCTCGGATGAACAGTAACAATACAGGATAACACCTTGAAAACGAGGTTATAGCTAAAAAATGATATAGAATTGAAAGATGGTTAAGAAGAAGAAGTTGAATATCATTTAAAACTAAAAAACTTTTATGAAGAAAGTAAGAGGATAAAATGACTATAAGGGTGAGAAACAAGGGGAAGAATAGAGAGAAACACTAGTTCGCAGATGAACAGGATAGTATAGTGAAAAATATGAAATAACTTAAAAATCAGAAGGAATTTGAAGATGAGGTAGAAGAAGAAGTTGTAGAGGACTTAAAAAAAAAGAACGTTCATGAAGAACACAAGAGGAGAAAATGAACTTACGTGAAAGAAATCGACGACCTAAGAAGATGTGAGAGGGAGAGAAAAATGCCAAAGGTAGAACCCCATTTTTCCTCTTTGTCGTGGGCTATTTATAGGGAAAGTTGGGTAGATGGAGGGTGGAGATTGTATCAAAAGAAGATGGGTGACTGGGATTTAAGTGGAATATGATGCACGGGGAAGAGGAAAAGTAGGTGGGCACCCCCTTTCTTAGACTTTGGGCACCCCCTTTCCTAAGGCTCATCATGTCTCTCCTTTATTTCAAACTTTGAATTCAATTTTCCCTCCAACCAAAATATGTGTTTCTTTTCCTCAATTTTAAACTTTTGAAATTTCTTTTCCCTCCAACCAAAATATGTACTTTTGACTTGGTCAAAGTGGTGGTGACAGTTTTGCCCCCGGCTTCTTTTGCAATTACCTTCGGTGTCTTGCAGACACATAATTATAATTTAGTCCATAAAAATTATCATAATGTGCATATAAATCTCAAATGCTCATGGTTATGCAATAGAGAATTAATGCTCATGGCCCTCAACTTCAAATTATTAAATAAAATCACTAAATTAATCAATTTGCGTGAAAGCTCCAATTTAAATGCGGAGTTGAGGTTAACTATGAAATATGCATAATTACCTAATTATATGTACATAAAATGGTGTTCATGCGATGAATTATCATAAGAAATGGACACTGATCACACCCCCTAACTTACTCATTGCTAGTCCCTTAGCAATGCCAATAAACTAAAATTTAGGACTAACAAGAGTTTGTAAAATTCATGCTCTCATATCCAGTTCTCCCTTCATAGAATCAACTAAAGATTAGGAATCTAGAATCATTAATGCACACTAGCCTTAATAGTATATGATTAAGAATTCAAATCAAAGCTCAATAGCTCTTGTGCATGTGTAACTATCAAATTCACAGTCTAGACAATTGCATCCCCCATTCGCTATTCCAAGCAAATGCCTTTCAACCCTGCACCTCTTAGATCAGAGCATTAAGTATATTAGCTTTTGTCTGCCTTATTGCTTCGTCCATTTGAGATCTTTTATACCACACATGATACTGCACTACCCTTTACTGCTCAACGTGAACCTCGACTCTTGCCTTAGGAGAAGCAGGCCCGGTTTCGCAGATCAAGGTTCCCTTTTCCGTTTTACGCGAACCTCAACACGTCTTAGGTGAAGTAGGCCCGGTTACTAAGACTAAGGGCATTTTTCATGGTATTTTTTTTTCTCTTTTTTTTTAATAGTGCAATTGCACTTATTTGATAGATAATTTGGTAGAAAGTTTTGTAAAAAGATCTCTTTTCTTAAGAAGTGCAGGATATCAGACAACATACCTAAAATGGCAGGGGGCTTGTCTTGCTTGTTTCATTAGTGTGCATCGTGAATTTCTTTTTTTCTAAAGTGCACATGAACTTTAAAGGGATTCTTATATCAGTTTTTCATGGCTAGATTAACTAAAATTTTCATCATCCTTATCCCCAGTCTTGTCTATTCCAGAATTACTTTTAATTTAAGCATGAATAATTATAACTCAGTTGGGTTCTTTTTTTTTAAGACAAATGCGGTTGTATATGAATGCAACATCTTCAATATGATTTCCGCCCCCCAACTTAAATGACATTGTCTGAAATGACATGAACACTATGAATAAATGGAATAATGTAGACATGAAATTTGTGAAGGAACGAGACAACCTGACAGAAGTGAATTTTGACGGGCATCCTTACTGACCAAAGGCGATACTTGGCCGTTAAAGGCGAGGCATAGGTGCAAGCAATATTCTCTCTCCCCCCAACTTATCCTTTATTCACACCTTCAAAATAAAAATAAAAACACAGAAAAAACTTGGGTTACCTCCCAAGAAGTCATTTATTAGCACCGAAAAATCACGAAAACTGTGGGTTGCCTCCCAAGAAGCGCTAAGTTTAACGTCTTCAGCTAGACGCATGAATAAGAGGTTCAAGCTCCATAACCAACGAGTTGAGTTAAGAATGAGTCACCACATTATCTTATCTACTTTCAATTTCCAACATTTGTGCCACGAGAAGACAAGATTATATTTGTATGCATGTGGCCCAAAAATGTGCTGGTCTTGAACATTGTTGATTTTAAAATTAGCCATATGTGTGAAAACGTTCTCTTCTTTAAGGGGTATGTAATAATCAATGGCCATCAATCGTTCAAGATTGGGATGGAACCTTTGCCCAGTATCTATCCATCGGTCTCCTTGTCCTGTATCTACCGGCTTGACTACCCCTTTAATGACTTCTTCCTCCAAAGAAAGCTGGTCAAAGACAAGCAGCTCATGAGCATTAAGGGCATTAATCAATTGATCTTCTTGAAGGGGAGTTAAATCAAATGTGAATATGGTTGACATATCCTCTTCAAGTTTGAGAGTGTCATATTGCAGAGCCTTAGTTTGCAGGGGGATCAAAGTGGAAGGAGGTGTGATCCTAAAATCTATCCCATCTGATGAGTCAAACTTTATGGGGTAGGGCTCAGGGGTTAGATCAAATGTGAAAGTTTCTTAGAAGGCCCCTTCATCAAACTCATCCATCGAATGAAGTTTATCAATCAAACTTTCCAGTAATGGGGTGGATATACCAAATGTAAACATTTCCAACAAGGCCCCTTCATCACCCTCATCAATGATATTAAGAATATCAATCGAATGTTTCAATGGTGAGGTGGGAAGATCAAATGTTAATCTTTCCAGCCCGGACCCTTCATCATAGGTCAGTTCAAATGTGAATTTCTCTAAGAGGGTCCCTTCATTACACTCATCAATAGGAGGAGGATGTTCAGAATTCGTCTTCATTAAATCAACAAGATTATTATCCACAAAGCACTCCCCCTCTTCATGCGTTTTCTCAAATGGGTCTTTGATGTTTGGAGTGATGCTCTCAATTTCTTCAAGTGAAGCCCCATTACCAATATCTTCTAAAATGAGATTATCATTTTTGCTCTCCATAAGTGGTGCCTCTAAATGAAAGATGTATTTTTCACTCAAATGCCCTTCACCATTCTCTTCCTCATGAGGGTTATCATTCAACATATCTGCAACATCAACTTTACCCACTTCTTTATATTTTTCCTCACATAAGTTAATGATGATGGCACTTTCCACATCAAAGTGTTCACATTGTTCTATCATAGGGAGAATGTCAATCAAAACTTCTAATTGTGAGACCATGAGATGAAATGAGAAATCTTCCAATCCGGTCCTTTCATGGTTTTCTTCCAAGTGAGGAGGGTCACATTCCATGGCTTTGTCATCATCATTTTTAGCTAGATATTCTTTTCTACATTCTTCCTCAATTGGGTCATTAATATTCTCAATCTCATAATTTTGAATGGCACCATTTCGCAAATCATTTAAGTCACCCCTCAACTTGATCTCAATCGACTCATTGTGTCTTTCCATATAGATGGGTGTGGACTCCTTAATCGCATAAGCCATTTTACTAGTTATCCCCAATTCTCTTTGATATGATTCTTCCCCAATTCTCTCATTACCTTGGTCAAGAGTTTCATTTGGTAAAGGAACCATGGGTTGTTGGCAAGAATAATTGTATTGGGTGAATTGAGGGACTTTATCTTCAAAGGTTTCATCACTGGGTTAGGTGGCTCTTGTTACTTGGTCCAATTTAGTTTGGAGGGAGTCGATACTTTGTTGATTATTCAAAATGATTTGAATCAATTGGTTGATTTTTTCTTCATTATTGAAACCATTATATGGAGGGGTGGAATGAATGTGTTGATGATCATATTGATATTGACATGATGGGAAGTATGTGTCATGATCACCATATTGATTTTGATCAAATTGTGTTGAAAATTTTGGCTTAAGAGAGCATGGAGCTTGACATTGGTAATTTTCCCAAGAGAAATTATTTTGATCTCCCCACTCAAAGATATGAGTGCAAGAAGGTATATGGAGATTTTGACATGTTGATGTTTGCTCATGAGGAGAGAATAGCATATGGTCCCCTAAATATGATTGAGCAAATTGGTTTTCATTTTGGGGATGATAAGGATATTGGGCTGCCATGGGTGTGCAGTTCTCTTGTTGGGCCGACCGAGGATTTGAGCTTTCATTAATGGTCGGGTAAGATGGAAATTGGGTCGGGTACTCACCTACATAATGGGCCGACTGGGCCAATGTGTGATCATATTAAAAGGTAGGTGGTGTAAAGGGGCTTGAGTCCATTGGAGTGAAGTGATTTTGGGTCAAGCAATTAAGTTGGTTAAAAACTCGATCCATAGATATCATTTTTTTATCATTTTTTTATTTATATGTTTTTTGTTTTATTTTTTTTAACACTAACTGAGATGACAAGAGAGAAGAGGAAGAATTTTTTTATTTTTTATTTTTTATTTTTTATTTTGATACACAAACAAGTTGACACACAAATTACCTAATGACCTAGATGTGACCTAAACCTACAAATGAGGTTTCACAAAATGACTAAAGTACAATTTAAGTTCACCCTCAATATTTTCACCGGTCAGGTAAGGGGTGGGGTAGTGGGAGGCTCCCCCTACTTTCGTAGGGACCTAATTAGTAAACCACTAGCCCGCTTAAGGCGTTTGCCATCCGACCGCCTTGCCTTAGGCACCGGTTTCCAAAAGAGGGTAAACCCAAATCGTACTAAAATCATAGTGTGATCCTAGGGCCAATGCCTACTGAATTTTATTTAAAGCTTAGGTCATGCAAAGATGTAAGAAAAATGTGATTTGTGGGCTAAGGAAGGGTGATGAAATCCCCACCTTATGTTATTTAGGGGTGTTGTCCTTAAAATAGTTTGAAATAAAATGCACACCACAATTTCAAACAAGGGGTTCTTATACAATATACATGCTAGAATTGATAAGTAGAACGTACCTTGCCCCTTGCAATCTCCAAAATGCAATGAAGAAATTAAATCAAAAGAAAAAATCCTATACTAAATGATGCATGGCCTATAATATGAATGGTGTAGTTTCTACTCTTGAATGAAATTTTTTATTTTTGGTGCAACTAATTTTTTTTAATTTTTTTAATGAACCTATCTAACCACAAGATATGTAAAATGGAAAAATGAAACTAGAATGAAAGAGGGAAAGTTTAGATACTTACTTGAAAAGTGATCCCTCATTATTTTTGAAATGAATGACAAAATCAAAAGATGAAAGAAAGAAAGGCAAATATACCTATGATTTTTTTTTAAATTTTTTTTTTGTAAACAAAGAAAAAAGAAAAGAGAGCTTTATTACTACACTATAAACACAAGGAAAATAAAGTTCTTAAATCAAAAATCATCGTTCTTCCCCGGCAACAGCGCCAAAAATTGATAACACGGAAGCGTATGTCGTTACTACACACGTGCTAACAATCTTAAAACCAAACTCGCACAAAATGATCAAAAGAGAACGTAGTACTATAGCAAGTACGGGTCGAATCCTCAGGGAAGAAGAGATTTTTAGAGTTAAAAACCTTGAAGTCGTATGAAAAGCACTTGTAATTTTACTTTGCTTAAAGAAAATAGTGCATGGAAATAAATCTATCTAAAGAATATGAGAGTGATTGAGAAGAGAAATTTGAGAAAGGGAGATAGAAAAGGGAACACAATTTTCCAAAATAAATTTTATTACTACAGACATGAAAATTACAATCTATGAAAATTGAGATTACAACCAATATAAACTACGAGATAAGTGAAGAAACTAGATCCATGAGAGGATGATGAATGTCGTCGTCTCCTCCACGCCGAGCCTTGGAGAGGATCGCTCCGCCTTGAAGGAGATCACCGTGGAAAGAGATGGATGAAGAAGCCGTCGTTGTCCACGTCATGAGCCTTGGAACGTCGCCCGCCTTGATGTGCACACCGCCATGAAAGGAGAGTTGTGGAGGATAAACTTTGGACATAAATATAGAGAGGAATGTGGAAGGGTTTATGTGGAGATGAAGAAGGAAGAAGATGAGAGAATAAAATAGTGAAAAATTAAATATAACTTGTAAACGGAGAAGAATTAGAGGAAGTGATAGAAGAAGAAAATCTAGATCTACAAGATAGGAAGAACTTTGATGAAGAACTGAGAGAAAAAAAAAGAGTGGAAGAGCTTCAAAACGGAGGAAGAACATAGTGTAGTGCCTTCGATGAATAGTAAAAATACAGGATAGCACCTTGAAAACGAGGTTATAACATAAAAACGATATAGAATTGGAAGATGGTTCAGAAGAAGAAGTTGAAGATCATTTAAAAATAAAGAACTTTCATGAAAACAGTAAGAGGATAAAATGACTATAAGGGTGAGAAATAAGGGGAAGAATAGAGAGAAACACTGGTTCACAGATAAACAGGATAGTATAGTGAACAACACGAAATAGCTTAAAAATCAGAAGGAATTGGAAGATGAGGCAGAAGAAGATGTGAGAGAGAGTGAAAAATGCCAAAGGAAGAACTCCCTTTTTCCTCTTTGTCATGAGCTATTTATAGGGAATGTTGGGTAGATGGAGGGTGGAGATTGTATCAAAAGATGTTGGGTGGCTGGGATTTAAGTGGAATATGATGCATGGGGAAGAGGAAAAGTAGGTGGGCACCCCCTTTCTTGGACTTTGGGCACCCCTGAAGAAGCGAGATCTCGCGCTGGATCCTGAGCGGGCTGTGGATCACCAGAAGATGAATTTGCAAGATAGGGAAACGTATCAGAGGGCCCAGGGGATCTCCCTAGGGTAAAATCCTCCGATGGCTAAGTCAGTAGAGCTATGGTGGAAGCGATAATGGGGGGAGGAGAGAGCTGATGCGCGAGAATCCTCTCCACCAAAGGGTGAAGCGAATCGTGCTCAGGAGCTTAGGGTGTATGAATGCCTAGTCATCTTACCTTCTTCCGGAGGGTATCCCTTGCTTAAATAGTGCGTCGCCTTCAGGAGTCCTGTAAGCTGAGGGGTTTCCGGCGGGAGTTACGTCTTTAACAGGGGCTTTCATGGCCTGATCGTGGGAACGTTATCCCCTTGGAGTCCGGCGGCTCCCCTGACTCTCCCGCTGGCAGAGGACTCTGAACGGCTGCACCTGCAGATAATCAACCGGCCTTACTGAGCCTCGGGGATGCTAGCTCATGTCCGAGTGATAGGCATGGCCCGGCGAGGGTGGGGTCGGATAGGTCGGCTGGAGCCTATCTCTCTCGGACGGGGAGAGGGCTTTAGGCCGGACCTTCCTCGGGACCTGACCGTTGTCTCGGGCCCTCCGAGCCTAGAAGGCCGCCGGGGAGAGTTAGTTCCTCGAGTCTTATTTATTGGGCTTTTCTTCCCTAAGTGGGCCCTGTGGGCTATCACTCGGGCGGGCTCGCCTGGTTGGACCTTGTGGGTCTTGTTGGGCTGCCTTTGTGGTGGGCTGCGAAAATCCCCCTCTCCACTTGTCCCCCTCCTACTCCCGAGCCAAGGAGGCTCGGATGAGTAGTTTTTCGAGGCTTTGGACCGGCGTGGCTCAGGTGGGTGGAATTCCGTTGGCGTTATGGAGCCGCTTATAGCGGTCGCCGAGGCCCGTAATGATGATCCTGACGGATTCGAAACGAAGGGGCCCCCCTTTTTCTCGGAGCACGGAACGACGTGCCGCCAACCTCAGGGGTTTTTAGGGGGCGCTGTTCATCATTCTAGGCTTCCAGGGTTTTAGGCTTTCCTTGCTTCTTGATGCGCCGTGAGAGCACAGCGGAGACGCGGAGCCTTGCGGCGGCGTTCGAGGAGTTGGCGAGGATAACCGCAGAGGCGGTCCGGCAACTTCCTTCTCCCCCGGAGTCTTCGAGCTCGTACGAGGGATCTCCTCCCGACTCGATGGCGGATCAGAGTCCGGAGCTTGTGCCGGTGAGGCGGGAACCCGTCCCCAACTATAGTGAGTTGGGGGAAGCGGAGGTGCGGAGGCTGGAGCATCGTTTCCACCTGCCTCTCAGATACAGCTTTGTTGCCGCCACTCCGTATGAGACGAGTCTGGATGATCGTGATGAGCACATTTGCACCTTCCTTCTGGCTTGGAAGAGTGGATTTCGGCTCCCTTTCGATCCTTTCGTGCTGCAGCTTCTTAATTTTTTCCGGTTGGCGCCTATTCAGTTGGTGGCCAATTCATATCTGCTGCTCTCGGCCTTTCGGATTCTTTGTCATCAGCACGACATTTTTCCTTCCTTGGACCTCTTCCACTTCTTTTTTGAGTTGAAAGCGCACTCGTTGGTGGGGAAAGGCTTCTACTTCATCCAGGCGCGGAGGAATAGGAGCTGCATCTCACTTGCGACGAAGGACTCCTCGCACAAGGGGTGGAAGACCCAATTCTTCTGGGTGAAGGCGGTGGCGACGGACGAGATCTGGAGATGCCGGACCTCGCCCAACTTTCACCCGAATCTGCCCCGTCGCCAGGAGGAGTTCCCTCCCCACGTGGAGCAGCAGGTGGCTCGTCTACTAGAGAACCGTCAATCGACCGAGGAGCTGGTGACACCGGAGAACATCGAACGGTGTCTTCTCTCGCGGTTGTCGTCGACAGGTACAGCTCTTGAGGCTCTTTTTCGGGGGTGGTAGCTCTTTTCCTCCTCCTGACCAGGGCTTCTTCTTATTGCAGACGTGAGGCGGGAACCTCTGGAGGAGGCGGCCGAGGTCATCGATCTGGGAGATGACTCGGCAGCCGATGAACCTGACACCTCGGTGGGTCGCGTCCATACCCGAGATAAGGGCAAGGGGGTGGCCCCCGAGGGGACTTCTCGATCGACCGGCCTGAAGCGCAAGGATCCCCTGGCGGGGAAGTTGCGGGAGGCCGCGAAGGCCAGGAAAACGGCCAAGAAAGCCGGTTTTCCTACCGTCGTCGGGGGCGATTCTGGCTCGGCGGCGCTCCCCCCTCGGGGGTAGGATGGGGCCGACCCCTCCGGGCTGGCTCTCCCATCCGAGGAGACCAGGGGCCCCGCAGAGGGAGGTGATGGGTCGGCTCTCCTCTCTGTGAGGGCAGAGGGGGCCGGTGCCAGTGTGGCAGGCGCTGGGACCAAGGGATTGGTCGGCGTGGATGGGGGTTCGCCCGCGAGGGCGTCGCAACCCCAAGTGTCGGCAGTTGCTGGTGCGGTTGATCCCGCGGCGCCGGTCGAGGGTGGGGGTTCGCCCGGGGAGGCGTTGCAACCCCAACCGACCGTGGAGCGCGGGGCGGTCAGCTTCGCTGCCCGAACAGGGTCTTCTGGCGGGGTGCCCAGGGTGGAGCAGTCCCCTTTGCCGGAACCTCTGGTCAGGCTCGGTATCTCGGGCGACTTGTACCGGTTTTTCCGGTCGATCACCGAGAGGGGGGGAGAAAGGCGCAGCACTCCCGCCGGGGTCCTTGATGTCCTGATGGAGGGCGGCCTGGTCATAGCTCGGACAGTGGCCGTGATGGCGGAGGCGCACGCCCAGACGGAGGCGGAACGGTCGAGGCTCGCCTGGACCCTTAGTGGATACGAGGGAAAACTATCCCGGCTCGAGGGGGAGCATGAGGGGCTCCGGCGGGAGTTCCTCGCATTCAGGGAGTTGGCGCGGTCGAGCCGACGGGAAGCCGAGACGCTGGCCGAGCAGCTAGCAAGGGCCCAAGAATCACTCGAGAGGAAGAGCAAACGTCTAGAAGACGAGCGTCAACGTCACATCGAGCTGGATGGCCTCTGGGAGCATGAGCGTGCCGAGCTGTAGGATCGGGCGGAGGACGCGGAGCGCCTTCGCACTGAGGCCGAGGCGGACCGAGCCCGGGCGGAGGGTCGGACGATCAAAGCCGAGCGGAGGATGACCGAGCTAGAGGAGCGTCTGGCGAGGGTGGAAGAGCGTGCGGCCGAGGCGGAGCGGGCTCGGGTCGGGCAGGTCGAGGCGGAGGCGATCGAGCGCTACAAAGGCTCGGAAGCTTACTCAGCCGACCTGATTGAAGCTGCCCTACCCTACTACGAGGTAGCGCTCCGCCGGGGTGCCCGAAAGGGATTCAGGCAAGGCTATCACCGGGCGATGAGCTATGCCAATGAGCACCTTGCCGGGGGTGATTTTTCTTACGGCCAGAGTTATGACTCGGATGAGTCAGTTTCCAGCTCCTCATCCTCGGCCGGGGAAGAACCGGAGGAGTCATCTCCAGCGGGGTCACCAACTCCGGAGGCTCCAGGAGGGCTCACGATCGGGACAGTTCTCGCATAGGCGAGGTCAGTGTCCGGGCCGGCCGTCACCGAAGGTACCGGGGGTGACGCGTCCCCTACTGCTGTTCCCGAGCTTCAAAGTGGGCCCGAGGCCTGATGTATTTTGCTTTATTTTGCCCCTTCCCCTTTTTGTCTGTTTTTCCTTCTGTAAGAGGATTTCTTTATGGGAGGCAATAAAGGACTTACTTTGTTTGATCGCTATCTTTGCCGTGATTTGGCTGGCGTATCGGGGGCAGTTGGAAGGTGCCGATATTTTCTGCACCGTTTTCGCATGCCGATTCGGGAGACTTCTGGCGGGGCGTCCTTTCATTCCACCATGCTTTGAAAGTCGAGGCGCTTCGCGAATCCCGCTAGGGCGGGGGCCGAGGAATTGGAGGTGACCTTCCAAGGGAGGTCCTATAGCGTGTTTTCTAGGGGGGAGTCATTTAAGGCGCGTGGCCTCCCTTGGCCTATAAAAAGGACCGAAGGGTGCTCCTTCCCTCTTAACACTTAGGACTCTCGTCGGCGGTCTGCTCTTGTTCCCTCATTTTTGCTCTGCGTTGCGCCGTCGCGATCGGAGCATGGAGAACCCTTCAGAAGATGACGCCGCAGATGATGGGGAGCGGCCGGTTCCAGCTGTCCTGGAATATCGGTCGGGTCCCACGGTCGCCGCGCGTGCATGAGACGGGTCCGACGGTCGCCGCGCGGATCTGGAGAGGGCTTCGACGTGCGGGGGTATGCCGTTTGCCTCCTCTTGGCTCCGGCGAGGCTTCCGGGCGGACGCCGAGATGGAGGGCAGATGGGGAAGTTAGGGATGCCGACCGCCATTCCCCTCCGTGGGAGGGGAGGAGGCGGCTCCAGTTCCTTCCTCACCTCTATCCGCAGCCTCTTTCTCTCTCTTTTGTTCTTCATTTCTTTCACTCTTCGGGGGCTGCTTGCTTTCTGTTCGCCTCCAAAGAGTTGGTAGTTTGGCAGAGAGGAGACCTTCACGGCGCTCCTTTTTCCAGGTTGTTGCCAACTTGGAAGGTAGCCTTCCTCGCGTGAAAGGTGGCCTTCTCCTTGCTGTCCCTCTGTCACCTTTGTCACGGTCCACCCGAGCCAACTGGATCGACCATCTCTTGTCCGAGCCAGTTTCTACGCGAGGCAGAGTCAGTGGCTGGATGCGAGAAGGTCAAGACTGGGTCGGCCGGGCGATGGCCGTTTGCCGTGGTGCTAGATGGATTTTTGCTTTTCACTATGTAATGTACTGGCAGTTGCCTTTCTGATGTACCAACAGTTATCTTGTATGAATGCAAAAAAAGGGGGTTTTAGTTCACCCGATTTGTTGATACAGTTTTCAGAAATAAAATCTGCGTAGTGTGGTTGCGTTCCATGTCCGGGGAATGGGTTCCCCTTCCATTGTGGCTAACCTGTACGCACCTTTCCCGAGCGTCTCGATCACTCGGTAGGGGCCTTCCCAGTTGGGGGATAGCTTGCCCGCCGCCTCCAGTGGTCGAGACGCTTCGGTCTTCCTGAGGATGAAGTCCCCTGGTCGGAATTGTCTACCTCGGACCTTGGTGTTGTAGTACCGAGTGAGGCGGCGCTGGTATTCAGTAGCTCGGACGTTCGCGATCTCTCGGAGTTCGTCTGCCAGGTCGAGGTTCTCGAGCAACTTCTGCTCGTTTGCCTCGGGCGAAAAGCTGATCACTCGGAGAGACGGATTGGCGATCTCTAACGGAACGACGGCTTCGGTGCCATATACCAGCTGAAAAGGGGTCTCATCGGTTGCCGTCCTGGGGGTCGTTCGGTGCGACCATAGTACGCTAGGCAGTTCCTCGAGCCAGCTACCCTTAGCCTTGCCGAGTCTGGTTTTTATGCCCTTCAAGATGGTCTTGTTGGCATTTTCAACCAGCCCGTTGGCCTGAGGGTGGGCGACCAAAGTGAAGTGGTTGCGGATATTTAGGTCGGCGCATCTGTCTCGGAAGTACCGAGAGTCGAATTGCCGCCCGTTATCGCTCACTATCACTCGGGGGATGCCAAAGCGACAGATGATCGATTTCCATACGAAACCCCAGACGACTGTCTCGGTGATCCTTGTTGTAGCTTCAGCCTCGATCCACTTGGTGAAGTAGTCGATGGCGACGATGATGAACTTCTTCTGGGATTGAGTCGTTGGAAATGGCCCAAGGATGTCGATCCCCCACCGAGCGAAAGGGTAGGGCTCGGTAAGGGTGATAAGTTCTGTGGCCGGCTGATGGACCAAATGGTCGAACCGCTGGCAACGGTCGCAATGTTGTGCGTAGGCCGTGCAGTCGCGCTGCAGGGTCGGCCACCAGTACCCCTGCCTTAGCAGAATTCTGGCCAGCGACCGACCTCCTGAATGTGCTCCGCACAGGCCTTGATGAATCTCTTCAACAGCTTGGCTTGCTTCGTCGGGACCGAGACACTTTAGAAGGGGCCCGGAGAACGACCTTCGGTAGAGAGCGTTGTCGAGGATGACGAAGCGCCGAGCTTGGTACTTCATTCGGCGGGCTTCCCTAGGGTCGGAGGGCTCCTGGGAGTCCCATAGCCAGGACAGGTAGGGGGAGCGCCAGTCGCCGGGAGTGGCCGAGTCAATGGCGAGGAGCTCCAAGTCTATGCTCGGGCGCTCGAGCTCTTCTAGGAGGACTGATCGTGTACCTTCCGGGTCTAGGGAGGAGGCCAGTCGGGAGAGAGCGTCCGCCCGAGAGTTTTGCTCTTGAGCTATTCGGACTACCTCGAACTGCTGGGCCAGGCTCCGGACCAACTGTAGGTATTTGATCATAGGTACCTCCCGAGCTTCGTACTCGCCACTGACCTGGCTTGCAACTAGCTGGGAGTCGGTGTGGATCCTGACTCGCTCGGCCCCCAACCGTCGGGCCATGCGGGCTCCCGAGATAAGGGCCTCGTACTCGGAAGCATTGTTGGACGCCAGAAAGTTGAACTTTAGGGCGTATTGCAACTCTATTCCTTCGGGGGACTTTAGGAGGATCCCTGCGCCGCTACCGACCGAGTTGGACGATCCATCGACGAACAGCTCCCAGGTTGGCCCGGTTGCCGTCAGAGGCCTGTCCTCGACCGGAACGGTGCTCTCGGCGATGAAGTCGGCGAGCGCTTGTCCTTTGATAGCTGATCGCGGCCGGTACGAGATGTCGTAGGCCCCGAGCATGATGGCCCATTTGACGAGTCACCCCGAGGCTTCGAGATGGGCCAGAATCTTCTTCAGTGGCTCACCGGTTAGCACGGTGATGGGATGCCCCTGGAAGTAGGGTCGGAGGCACTTTACGGAGGTAACCAACGCTAGCACGAGTTTCTCGGTTGCGGGGTACCTCCGCTCGGCCTCGTCGAGCACCTTGCTGGTGTAGTAGACCGGCCTCTCGACTCCCGAGTCATTTCTGACTAGGACCGAGGTGACCGTTGATGGCGTTGCCGAGAGATAGAGCAACAAGACCTCACCCGGGACGGGCTTGGAAAGCACCGGGGGCGAAGCCAGGAACTCTTTGAGCTCGGCGAACGCTGTCTGGCATTCCCTCCCATGCGAACGTAGCAGATGCTATCTTGGGCCCCCTCATCAGCTTGAAGAAGGGCAGGCATCGTTCGGCCGCACGGGACAGGAAACGACTGAGAGCAGCGACATGCCCCGTCAGACGCTGGACGTCTTTAATGCACGTGGGCGGGCGCATGTCCAGGATGGCCTGGACCTTGTCGGGGTTGGCTTCGATCCCTCGCTGAGTGACCAGGAAACCTAGGAACTTCCCGGATCTTACTCCAAAGGTGCACTTGGCGGGGTTGAGCTTCATGCTGTACTTCAGGAGGGTGCCGAAAGTCTCGGCGAGGTCGGTGAAGTGGTTTTGGGCCCTCGGGGTCTTGACGAGCATGTCGTCGATGTAGGCCTCGACGTTCCGACCCAACTGTCCCTTGAACATATGGTTGACCAGTCGCTGGTATGTGGCTCCAGCATTCTTCAATCCGAAGGGCATCCGGGTGTAGCAGTACACACCGTAGTCGGTGATGAAGGCGGTCCTCTCGACATCTTCAGGGTTCATTCGGATCTGATGATAACCCGAATAGGCATCCAGGAAACTGAGTATCTCGTTGCCCGAGGTTGAGTCAACCAATTGGTCGATGCTCGGTAGCGGATAGCAGTCCTTGGGGGTGGCCTTATTCAGATCGGTGAAGTCTACGCACATTTGCCACTTGCCTGTAGTCTTCGGCACCAGGACGACGTTGGCTAGCCACGTTGGGTACAGGACCGGTCTGAAAAGACCAGTTTCCTGTCCCTTGGTGACCTGCACCTTGATGATCGCCTGTTTCTCGGGCACATGCTTCCTTCTCTGCTACTGTACGGGTCTCACGGTGGTATCGAGGTTGCGCTTGTGCGTCACAGTCTCCTCTGGTATACCAGGGAGTTGATCATCGGACCAAGCGAAGACCCGAACATACTCAGAAAGAAACTCCTTGTATTGCTGCTGTTCCTCTGGTGGTAGGTCGGTGCCGATCCTTACTCCTAGGGCCGGGTCGTCATTCAGGAATACCGTTAATAACTCGCCACCGGGCTCGGTGGTCACGGCTCTTCCTTCGACTCCCCTGGGGCCCTTATCCTTCCCGTCCGGCCTTGAGGCTTCCACCGAGATGTTGTAGCACCTTCTAGCCATGGCCTGGTTACCTCGGACTTCCCCCAACCCATTTTTGGTGGGAAACTTCATTTTTTGGTGATAGGTAGATGGTACGGCCTTTATTCGGCTGAGAATTTTTCGGCCGAAAATGGCGTTGTACGCTATCATACCTTTAATCACTATGAAGTCCACTATGACCGTAACGGTTTTGAATGGGGTGCTGATAGTGACCGGCAGGCTTAGGGCTCCCTCGAGGTAGGTGGCCAAGCCATTAAACCCGCAAAGGGGCGTTCGGATCGGGCGGAGCTTGGATGGGTCTTCCCCCATCTTGAGAAAATAGTCATAAGATAATACATCGGGGGCGCTCCCATTATCAACCAAAATCCTGTCTACATTACAGTGATTTATCGTGGCCGAGATAACGAGGGCATCGTCATGCAGGGTGCTCAGCCCTTCCAGGTCTTGGTCGGAGAAGACTATGACCTGGGGCTCCATCGGCGGGCCTCTGGGGGGCTCTAAGGCTCGGCTGGCTCGCTCGGCATGACGTTTCCTCCCTCGACTGGTGTCGCCGCCCGATGCCGCTCCTCCGGAGATGACGTTGATGTGGACCCCTCGGGGGGCGTTGTCGATCTCCTCTGCGGCGTCTCGGTCTTCTTTGTGCCCGGTCGTGAACCGGGCTAGATGCCCCAGACGGATGAGGCGCTCGATCTCGTCCTGGAGCTAATGGCAATCTCCGGTGTGGTGCCCGTGGTCACCGTGGAATAGGCAATGGTTGTCCCGCTTGCGGTTCTTTGACCTCATTGGCTCGGGCTGGCGGAGAAGTCCCTAGTCCTTGATGTCTTCATAGATCTCGTAGACTGGCGCGGTCAAGGGGGTGTACCGCTCGTACTTTCTCTTGCGCTCTCCTTCTCGATCGCGCTTCTTACCCGAGCCAGGGTTTGGCTCGGATGTCCGCTTCTTGTCCCCCTCCCGACCCAAGCCGGTTACGTCTTGGCAGGCGCTGAGTACTTCTTCGCACTCGGCGTGGCGCAGTGCCAGAGTCACTAGCTCGGCAAGGGTCGAGGGAGGGTGGAGGACAAGCTCGCGGCGGAGATTCTCGTCCCGGGTGCCCCCGGTCAGTGCGGTTGTGGCTGAGGCCACATCCAGGCGGGGGATCCTGAGGGCTTTCGATTTAAATCGGTGGACGTAAGTCCGGAGCCTCTCCCCTTGCTCCTGTTTGAGAGCCAGGAGCCCCACTACTGACCTTGGGGGGGCGCTACTGGCGAAACTCTCCTTGAAAATTCACCCGAATTGCCTGAAGTCTCGAATGGACCCAGGGGCGAGGGCCCGGAACCGTGCCTGAGTACCTTGGACCAGGGTGGCCGCAAAGGCTCGGCATTTGATGGGATCCGGCGTTCCATGAAGGGTCACCAGGGTGTCGAAGCTATCGTAGTGGTCGGCTGGGTCGCCCTGGCCGTCGTAGAGTTTGAAGGTTGGAATGGAGGCTCTGGGAGAGACCTCTGCCTTCAAGATGTACTCGGAGAAAGGGGATTACTCCTCGTCCTCCGGGAGAGAGGTCTTCTGCAGGGCGCGGAGGGCGCGCTTTTGCTCTGTGAACCGTCTCTCGAAATCTCGCAGCCGGAGGGACAGCTCTGGCTGCAGTCGCACCGTGGGGCTGGGGGGGGGGGGCGTCTTGGCGATCTCCCGGGGCACTAGTGCCCAGGCGTGGCGGCCTCGCCCCCTGCGTCCCTCTCCTCGGCGTGGAGGAAGCCTCTTGCTCCGCAGGCGGAGCTTGCGAGGGTCCTCCGACGTCGTTGCGTGGAGCTGTCGGCCGCGGAGGGTGAAGCGGCCTCCGGCGGTGTGCTGCGTCGCACTCCTTCGAGGGGGACTTCCTGACGGGGCGCGTGACCTTGCGTCCCTGGCCGCCTGGGCCCTCATGAGCTCCACGAGGACGTCCATCTTTTCGTTGAGGGCCTGGAAGGCGTTGGTGCCACCGTCGAGGGGTGCCCCTATCTCCGCCGGGGGGGGTGGTGGCCTGTTGGTGGGGATGCTGGCGTTGGAGGGGGGACTCTGTGAGACCCTAGAGGGGGCGCCTCCCGTCGCCGCCACAGCCTTACCTGCCCCGCCGGTAGATCTCCTCCCTGAGCTTCTTCTCACCATCTCGGCTCTTCGTGCGTTTCCCACAAACGGCACCAGATGAAGAGGCGAGATCTCGCGCTAGATCCTGAGCGGGCTGTGGATCACCAGAAGATGAATCTGCAAGATAGGGAAACGTATCAGAGGGCCCAGGGGATCTCCCTGGGGCAAAACCCTCCGATGGCTAAGTCGGTAGAGCTATGGTGGAAGCGATAATGGGGGGAGGAGAGAGCTGATGCGCGAGAATCCTCTCCACCAAAGGGTGAAGTGAATCGTGCTCAGGAGCTTAGGGTGTATGAATGCCTAGTTCATCTTACCTTCTTCCGGAGGGTATCCCTTGCTTAAATAGTGCGCTGCCTTCAGGAGTCCTGTAAGCTGAGGGGTTTCCGGCGGGAGTTACGTCTTTAACGGGGGCTTTCATGGCCTGATCGTGGGAACGTTATCCCCTTGGAATCCGGCGGCTCCCCTGACTCTCCCGCTGGCGGAGGACTCTGAACGGCTGCACCTGCAGATAATCAACCAGCCTTACCGAGCCTCGGGGATGCTAGCTCATGTCCGAGCGATAGGCATGGCCCGGCGAGGGTGGGGTCGGATAGGTCGGCTGGAGCCTATCTCTCTCGGACGGGGAGAGGGCTTTAGGCCGGACCTTCCTCGGGACCTGACCGTTGTCTCGGGCCCTCCGAGCCTAGAAGGCCGCCGGGGAGAGTTAGTTCCTCGAGTCTTATTTATTAGGCTTTTCTTCCCTAAGTGGGCCCTATGGGCTATCACTCGGGCGGGCTCGCCTGGTTGGACCTTGTGGGTCTTGTTGGGCTGCCTTTGTGGTGGGCTATGGAAATCCCCCTCTCCAACCCCCTTTCCCAAGGCTCATCATGTCTCTCCTTTATTTCAAACTTTGAATTCAATTTTCCCTCCAACCAAAATATGTGTTTCTTTTTCTCAATTTTAAACTTTTGAAATTTCTTTTCCCTCCAACCAAAATATGTGCTTTTGACTTGGTCAAAGTGGTGGTGACAGTTTTGCCCCCGGTTTCTTTTGCAATTACCTTCGGTGTCCTGCACACACATAATTGTAATTTAGTCCATAAAAATTATCATAATGTGCATATAAATCTCAAATGCTCTTGGTTATGCAATAGAGAATTAATGCTCATGGCCCTCAACTTCAAATTATTAAATAAAATCACCAAATTAATCAATTTACGTGAAAGCTCCAATTTAAATGCGGAGTTGAGGTTAACTATGAAATATGCGTAATTGCCTAATTATATGCACATAAAATGGTGTTCATGAGATGAATTATCATATGAAATGGACACTTATCAGTTCTCCATCCCCCCACCTCCCTCGCTGATATAGTGTCCCCAGCCCTACGCCACGTAGAGTGCGAGGAAGTCCTCAGCGCTTGCCGTGGCCCAACGGGCTCGGGTCGGGAGGGGGATAAGAAGCGACCATCCGAGCAAGGCTCGGGCCAAGCAAAACGGTGGAATCAAGATGGAGACTGAAGGGAGCCCCCTTGGAAATACGAGTGGTACACCCCCCTATCCGCCCCCGTCTATGAGATATACAAAGACATCAAGGGCTGGGGCCTTCTCCGCCAACCCGAGCCTATGAAGGCCAAGTGCCGCAACCGCTGCAAACATTGCCAGTTCCACGATGACCACGGGCACCATAGCAGAGAATGTCACCAACTCAAGGACGAGATTGAGTGTCTCGTCCGCCAGGGAGACTTATCTCGGTACGTGTCCGAGCGCTAGAAGGAGGACCGTGGCATTCCAAGAGAAATTAAAAATCACCCCCGCAGGGTCCATATCAATGTTATTTCTGGCGGCATGGCATCAGGAGGAGACAGTAGTCGAGGAAGGAAGTGTCATGCTGAACGGGCGAGCAGGGCCTTTGATCCCCCCAAAGCCCCACTGGCAAGTGACCAGTAGGCCCTGGTATTCTCTAACCAAGACTTGGAAGGGTTATCTACCCCGCACGATGACGCCCTTGTAGTATCGGCTACTATAAACCATTGTAATGTAGATATGATACTGGTTGAATTGGTAGTGCCCCTGATGTACACTCGTACAAATGCTTCCTTAAGATGGGTGAAAACCCATCCAAGGTCCACCCAATTCGAACCCCTTTGTGGGTTCAATGGCCAGGCAACCAATCCCGAGGGAGCCCCAAGCCTGCCGGTCACCATTGGCACCCCTCCCAAAATCGTCACTGTTATGGTTGACTTCATTGTGATCAAGGGGATGTCGTCCTATAATTCCATCTTCGGCCAAGGTATCCTCAGCCGAACAATGGTAGTGCCCTCCACCTATCACCAAAAAATGAAGTTTCCCACCAAATGCGGTATCGGAGAAGTCCGAGGTAACCAGGCAATAGCTAGAAGGAGCTACATAATCTCGGTCGAAACCATAAGGCTAGAGGGAAAAAAGAAAAAGGGCGAGGGAGTCAAGGATGAACTAACAACATCCAAGGCTGGTGGCGAATTGTTGACGGTCTTTCTTAAAGATGACCTAGCCCTAGCAGTAAAACTTGGAGCTGATTTACCACCTGATGTACAAAAGCAATACAGAGATCTTCTTTCGGAGTATATTCAAGTCTTTACATGGTCTGAAAAGCATCTTCCCGGGATCCCCAGGGAGATGGTGGTACACAAGCTCAACCTTGACCCGTCGGTGAAACCCGTCCAGCAACGCAGAAGAAAGCACGCCCCAGAGAAGCGAACGATCATCAAAGAGCAAATTATTAAGGGGAAGAAAATCAGCCTATTTTGACCGGTCCTTTACCCGACTTGGCTCGCTAATGTCATCTTAGTACCAAAAGCTTCGGATAGATGGCGAATGTGCGTGGACTTCACCGACCTCAACAAAGCCACTCCGAAAGACTGTTACCCACTGTCGAGCACCGACCAGCTAGTCGACTCGACCTCCGATAACAAACTGCTCAGCTTCCTGGATGCCTACTCCAGCTACCATCAGATCCAAATGGATCCTGAAGACATCGAGAAGACAGCCTTCATCACTGACTTTGACGTATACTGCTACACCCGAATGCCTTTCGGGTTGAAGAACATCGGAGCAACATATCAGAGACTGATCAACCACATTTTTGAAGGACAAATCGATCGAAACGTCGAAGCCTACATCGACGACATGTTTGTCAAGACACCCAAGGCCGAGGACCACTTCGCCGACCTGGCGGAAACCTTCGACACCCTCCAGAGGAACAACATGAAGCTCAACCTAGCTAAATGCACCTTTGGGGTTTGATCCGACAAATTCCTGGGTTTCCTAGTCACTCAACGCGGGATCGAGGCAAACCCTGACAAAGTTCAGGCCATCCTGAACATGCAGCCGCCCGTTTGCGTCAAGGACGTCCAGCGCCCGACTGGATGAATTACTGTGCTCAACCGTTTCTTGTCCATTACGATCGAACGATGCCTACCTTTCTTCAAATTGTTGAGAGGGCCCAAATTGGCATCCACTACGTTCGCTTGGGATGAGGAATGTCAGAAGGCTTTTGCAGAGCTAAAGGAATTTTTGGCCTCGCCCCCGGTGTTATCGAAGCCAGTCTCAGGTGAAACGCTGCACCTTTACCTCTCATCGACTCCTTCCACAGTGAGCTCGGTCCTAGTATGAGATGATGCAGGAGTGCAGAGGCCAGCATAGTACACCAGCAAGGTGCTCAAGGAGGCCGAACGATGGTACCCCGCAACCGAGAAACTTGTGCTAGCATTGGTAACCTCGATCAAGCGCCTATGGCCCTACCTCCAAGGGCACTCCATCATCGTATTAACCAAAGAGCCCCTGAAGGGTATCCTCACTCATCCTGAAGCTTCGGCTCACCTCATCAAGTGGGCTATAATGCTCGGGGCTTATGATATCTCCTATCGCCCATGCTCGGCCATCAAAGGGCAGGCACTCGCGGACTTCATCATAGAGAGCACTATCCCGACCGAGGAAGTCCTTTCGCTGACGACCGGGCCCACCTGGGATCTTTTTGTCGAAGGATCCTCCAACTCAGCCGGCAATGGCACCGGCATTCTTCTCCGATCCCCAGAAGGAGCAGAACTGCAATATGCCCTGAAGTTCAACTTTTCGACATTCAACAACGTCTTCGAGTATGAGGCTCTCATCTCGGGAGCCAGGATGGCACGACGACTGGGGGCCGAATGAGTCAGGATCCATACTGATGCCCAATTGGTCTCCAGCCAGGTCAACGATGACTACAAAGCTCGGGAAACACCGATGATCAAATACCTTCAACTGGTAAGAAGAATAGCCCCGCTATTCGAGAGTTTTTAGGTTATTCAGATAGCTCGAGAAGAGAACTCCCGGGCAGATGCCCTCTCTCGACTGGCCTCCTATGCCGGACCGGAAGGAAGTCGATCGGTTTTCCTTGAAGAGCTAGAGCATCCGAGTATAGAAGTGGAGCTCATGACCGTTGATCATGCATCATCAGGCGACTGGCGAACCCCATATATATCCTGGCTCCGAGATTATTAGGAGCCCTCTGACCCTCAAGAGGCTCAAAAATTGAAGTATCAAGATTGGCACTTTGTCGTCTTAGACGAAGCCTTGTACCGGAGGTCTTTTTCTGGTCCCCTCCTCAAGTGCCTCGGTACTGAGGAGGCCAACCGAGAAATTCAAAAGGTCCACGAAGGCGTCTGTGGCACGCATCAAGGAGTAAGATCGCTAGCTAGGATCTTGTTGCGGCAAGGTTACTGGTGGCCCACTCTCCAACGCGACTGCCTGACCTACGTTCAAAGGTGCGACCGATGCAAACATTTCGATCATCTGGTCCATCTGCCTGCCTCAGAGCTTGTCACCCTTACCGAGCCTTACCCTTTCTCTCGGTGGGGAATCGACATCCTGGGGCCTTTTTGATGGGGACATCCCTTGCCCCTCTACATTTTCTGAAGCTCGGATTGATCATCGGTGTACGCCATTATGTTCCTCATGTGTTAGTGAGTCAAGTCATGTAATTTCCTTATTTTTATTTGAGTCTTAATCATGTAATTTTCCCTTTATTTGAGTCATGTACCTAGGTTAGAAAGTCATTTTCCTAAGTCGTGTGTCATTATGTTGGTTCATTAGGCTATTGGGCCCAAATAGTGGGCTAGGCCCAAGGGCGCCCCTCCCTTGGAGTATTTGGTCATTATGTCAGTTGTCAGGGTCAGTATGGTCATGTGAAATGTCTTGTGCCTATAAATAGGCCACCCCACTCCTCATATGTAAGAACTAATGCATGAATATTGAATTCGAGAAAAACTCCAAATCCCTCTAGCTTCCTCTCTCAATATCTCTCTCTCTCTTTATCCCTCTCTCTCTCTCTCTAAGGGGTCCCCCCCTCTCTCTCTCTCTCCTTCCACCCCAATTTTCAGAATTTTCTCTCTCCTCCCCATTCACCCCTCATTAAGACCTCTCCCCTTCCCCATACACTCATTTAACTCCCCCCCCAACCCAAGGTGGCATCCTCCAATCCACACCCCACCTCCCAACCCCCAACTACCCAACACCACTTCCTAAGCACCCCTTCCTCTCCCCAAGGTTGAAGGGGCTCTTCCCTAAGCCCAAATTCGAATTTCCCTCCCCTTGGGCTGTGCCCTTTCATCTCCCCCCACCCCCAAGCTCCCAAATTCACCCCCCACCTCCCCCTTGGTCAAACCAAGTTCACCCCCCCTCCCCCTTGCTCTCCCCTTGCACATCTCCTCATTCTATCTCTGTTTCAGGCAGCAGAGTTACATCAACTTGCAGAGGCAGCCACGACCGTCCCTCACAGATTCAGATGACAAGGCCTACACTGCTGGGATTGTCTGCGAGTTAGTTTTCCAACAAAGGTGGTCTCGCCAGCTTCCGAGGTCGGAGCTGTCCGTAGGAGCCGATCTCCCTCGACTGCACAGAAGACCCCAGGCAGAGAGCCAGAGCGAGAGTGGAAGCTCGGCCACGGCGAACCTTTTGGGATTCAGAACAAGTGTTCTTCAGCAAAATTCTTCCCTCTCAAGTCCTCTTCCATCCTCAAGAAGCAGAGCTGCATTTGGACATCGGCATCTCAAGTTACAAATTTTCTACTCCAAGTGTGTCAGGTCTCGCCTCAATCAGAGCTTGGTAGTGATCGTGGCACCCTCTGCAACCAGCCACATTGTCCTGCACCAGACAGAGGCAGAACCAATCAGTCCAGTTCCAGACTCTGCCCCGGCCAGCAACTACTGTACCAGGCTCAGCAAAAATTCAGAGATCATCCTTGGTCTGTTAGCAAGCTTTTGGCGCAGGTCTCATCAGGTTCTGAGCTCGGTGGAATTTTTGGCAGCGTCAACATCGACCCCCTGTCCAGAAATACAGAAGAAAGGCAGAACCGGCGGAGCTCGGAAAGTCGGTCCTCTTTGCATAATTCCCCACCCCGCTTGGCCGGCTGAAGGCCCCTCCCTGCGTGGAGGTAGTTTTGGCTGTAATTCACTTAATCCCCACCCCGAGATCCCCCCCTTGCATGGGGTGTAGTTCATGTCATTATTAAGTCGCAGGTTTGAAGCTTCAATCGACGCGGCGTGCGGGTGCATACCCTCGCCTCCCCGCTCGCCCCCGTCTCCGGCCGGAGTCGCCGTCTTCACGCCGGCTAGGTGAGCTCCTGAACATCCCTCATTGCTGTAATGGACTTGCTTAGCTTAGTATTGCTTTAGTTACTCCATCGGCGGAATGAGAGTGTCCGATTTAAATTGCCACCAAATTGAGTGACCACCGCGGGCGAGTTGTGAGAGCATCCACTTAACCCACACCCTTGGTGTGTTGGCCGCCCATGATTTGGGCATCCTAGGCCCATTTGAGGTTCTTCCCAAGCTACCCAACCACTGGAGCCTAAAGGTCCCGCCTCGGACCCTCTCCAACATCGCCTAGTCGCCATCGGGTACTAGTGTGCGCCATACGGGTGAGCTCGCTAGTGTGAGTCCGCTGCTCAAACTTGAATGCTTGCAAATAGGTCTAAGGTTGGTTTTACATCAAGTGGTATCAGAGCAAGTTCACAACTTGTCTCTATCAAGTTGGTCCTAGGGCGTGTCTATGCATTTAGAGTCTTCGGTTGCATCTCTTTTGTCTACTAGCATGGCTACTTCATGTAAGTCACATCTATCTCACTCGGCCCTCCGCAAAGGTCCGATTGACACCCCTTTGGGCATAGTCCTATTTGAGGACCTTATCTTTAATGGATACCACCCTAGTGCATATTTAGAGTGGGAGGAAAACATGGACAAATACTTTAAGAGGAATCCAATGACTGAACCCATGAGAATCTACCTTGCCAAGAGTCGACTTGTGTACCATGCCGAGGATAGGTGGAAGTTCATTGAACAATTTAGGAGGGTTGTGAGGCTAGAGCCTATTAACACATGGGAGAACATGAAAGCCGAACTTAGGAAAGTCTACACTCCCCGACCTCCTCCCTCCTACCCGGGTTACCAAAACTCGAGGGGCACTCCCACTCCTCCAACCCCACCCGTCCAAACCCTTACCACTAGAACCCAAGTGTCCAAGGCCTCCACCTCCCCACCTAACCCCATGAGGGCCCCCACACTCCAACCAAAACCCCCTTCCCTAACCTACACTAGTCAAGCCCCTTTAGCCCCCACTTCCACCCCAAACGATCCCAAGGGCAAGAGACCCCTAACCGACCCAATTCCCTCCATGATGACCACCACTCATCCAACGCTCACCATTCAAAATCAAGTGGACACCGTGTCCACCCCTCCACCTAGGCCCATAATGACCACCACCCCCAAACCCAAAACCCCTCACCAAACCCGTACCCCACAAGCCCCCTTGACCACCACCCCAAACCCACCATCGTCCCCAAAAAGGGACACATCTCCCAAAACAAATCAACCCAAAACCCCTTACCCAACCCACCTCCCACTTCCTACACCAATCTTTTCCCAACCTAGGCTTCCACTACTTCCCCTCCGTATCCAAAACCAAGTTTCCCATTACCCACCACCCCGGGTACACCATGCACCAACCATCATCACCCCACCCTCAATAGACCTTCCCATTCCCTTGAGAAAGGAGACCACAACCATCCACATGGGAGTAGATACCATTCCGGAACCCATCCCCATCCTTGAGGAAATCCAAGTTCATACCTATGGTGAGGAAGAATCACAAATGTCCCCTCCACATAGCTTGGACCCCCAAGAGCCACAAGTCTTCACAAATAGCACCGTAATCATAGATGGACCCCTAGCTAGATGGCTAAAGGAGAGACCAATTCACCCCATCATGTCCTATGTTTACCCACCCATGGAGCAAAACTTTCCCATTGTACCCTTCCACTCCTATCACACCACAATCCAATCCTACTATGAGGTAGAATGTTGGGATGATCTCCTCCAAGGTCTAGAGTGGCAATTAGACTTGACTTCTTTGTTGACCCTAGGGACAGACCGACCCAAGAGCCTTGACCTCATCCATCCATGCATTGGGTCTATCACCTCGATTTGCACTATTAGTTGCTACACTAGTGACCTCCTTTTCATTCTCCCCATAGTGGAAGAGCCCATCCCGGTCCACTCCCCTACCATTGTGATTCCTAGAACCTTTACCAACCAACCCACCCCATACACCGGCCCAACCATTTCATTAGAGGAAGGCGACTCCCCACCATATGAGGACCTTGAGGACATAGAGTACCCCTATCTAGGTGACCTTTACCATGATCCCTTTGACCCTTTCCTATGGGAGCCTAGATCTCTATGTAACCCACTCACCTTATTCACCACCCACCTTACCCTATCCTTACCGCCCATATTAACCCAAACCCCTCCCTTCCTAGAATCGGGTTACACCAAGGGAGCATTGACCTTAGGCAACAAAAACCTTGGGATTGAAGAATTGTCCCACCCCATGATGCCTCCCTTCTTAGATCCCTTTGATCCAAACGAGTGGAAGCTCAAGGGCCACCCCACACCCATGCACATGGAAGTCATCTCTAGGATAGGAGTGCATGAGTCTTGGTATAGCACACCACTTGGCATGATTAGAAAGTCGGGTCCATTCATTCACAACACCCACATGTCAATTAGGAAGCATGAGTGGTCCCTATTTGGGTGTAACGGTCCTCCCCAATTCACCATTGGTCTTATGAATGCTAGGAGAATACATAGATGTCCGGGTCCCCCGACATTCGTCATACCCATGCATAAAAGGTTCATCTATAGATGTCTCGGGTCCCCTAAGTCTATCACAGTCCTCATGGCATCAAAGCATGATCGAACTACATTTGGCTGCCCCGGACCACCTTTACATACCATACATTGTCCACTCCCACCGCATCATAAAGCATGGCATATGCATCCAAGCAAATATCAAGTAGCAAGCGGTGAGATTCACAATAAGCAAGCAAAAACTCATGAGCGCCACTTGAAACTCCAAGTTGGTAACTTGACGATGATGATTTTGGAGTGGCTCTACCCTGGGGTCACCTCCAAATTGAGGGCACGAGGACTTGGACCTTGCCAAGTTCCGAGTGGCTTTGGCAACCTGGTTTATGGGTTGAACTTTCAAAAGGGTTTTTGGGATTCACCCCATCTCTCATGTGGCGGATCCAGCACCCTCTAGGGGCACCGCGGTGGATCCTAGTAAGTGCCTTGAGCTTACACCTATCCTTGCGAGAGACACCTTCGGAGTGCCACCACAAATTAGCCCGAGAGCCCGACGTGAGCATACGGCAGCAATACTAGGCAAGCAAGACATCATAGCCAGCATGAGGGTATGACCGAGCCACTTTGTCGAGCTGAAGCGCCGTTCCCCGACTATGGTCGCGGGTTGAGTACGGAGATCGTGGATCGCCCAGAGCCGCAGTTCGGTGTGCTACTTCCCCCGTGGACCCATACTCGATAGGGTCGAGTTTTCCCGACCCCGGGGGTATGATGGGGACATCCCTTGCCCCTCTACATTTTCTGAAGCTCGGATTGATCATCGGTGTACGCCATTATGTTCCTCATGTGTTAGTGAGTCAAGTCATGTAATTTCCTTATTTTTATTTGAGTTTTAATCATGTAATTTTCTCTTTATTTGAGTCATGTACCTAGGTTAGAAAGTCATTTTCCTAAGTCGTGTGTCATTATGTTGGTTCATTAGGCTATTGGGCCCAAATAGTGGGCTAGGCCCAAGGGCACCCCTCCCTTGGAGTATTTGGTCATTATGTCAGTTGTCAGGGTCAGTATGGTCATGTGAAATGTCTTGTGCCTATAAATAGGCCACCCCACTCCTCATATGTAAGAACTAATGCATGAATATTGAATTCCAGAAAAACTCCAAATCCCTCTAGCTTCCTCTCTCAATATCTCTCTCTCTCTTTATCCCTCTCTCTCTCTCTAAGGGGTCCCCCCTCTCTCTCTCTCTCTCCTTCCACCCCAATTTTCGGAATTTTCTCTCTCCTCCCCATTCACCCCTCATTAAGACCTCTCCCCTTCCCCATACACTCATTTAACTCTACCCCCAACCCAAGGTGACATCCTCCAATCCACACCACACCTCCCAACCCCCAACTACCCAACACCACTTCCTAAGCACCCCTTCCTCTCCCCAAGGTTGAAGGGGCTCTTCCCTAAGCCCAAATTCGAATTTCCCTCCCCTTGGGCTGTGCCCTTTCATCTCCCCCCACCCCCAAGCTCCCAAATTCGCCCCCCACCTCCCCCTTGGTCAAACCAAGTTCACCCCCCCTCCCCCTTACTCTCCCCTTGCACATCTCCTCATTCTATCTCTGTTTCAGGCAGTAGAGTTACAGCGACTTGCAGAGGCAACCACGACCGTCCCTCACAGATTCAGGTGACAAGGCCTACATTGCTGGAATCGTCTACGAGTTAGCTTTCCAACAAAGGTGGTCTCGCCAGCTTCCGAGGTCGAAGCTGTCCGTAGGAGCCGATCTCCCTAGACTGCGCAGAAGACCCCAGGCAGAGAGCCAGAGCGAGAGTGGAAGCTCGGCCACGGTGAACCTTTTGGGATTCAGAACAAGTGTTCTTCAGCAAAATTCTTCCCTCTCAAGTCCTCTTTCATCCTCAAGAAGCAGAGCTGCATTTGGACATCGGAATCTCAAGTTACAAATTTTCTACTCCAAGTGTATCAGGTCTCACCTCAATCAGAGCTTGGTAGTGATCGTGGCACCCTCTGCAACCAGCCACATTGTTCTGCACCAGACAGAGGCAGAACCAATTAGTCCGGTTCCAGACTCTGCCCCAGCCACCAACTACTGTACCAGGCTCAGCAAAAATTCAGAGATCATCCTTGGTCTGTTAGCAAGCTTTTGGCGCTGGTCTCATCAGGTTCTGAGCTCGGTGGAATTTTTGGCAGCGTCAACATCGACCCCTTGTCCAGAAATACAGAAGAAAGGCAGAACCGGCGGAGCTCGGAAAGTCGGTCCTCTTTGCATAATTCCCCACCCCGCTTGGCCGGCTGAAGGCCCCTCCCTGCGTGGAGGTAGTTTTGGCTGTAATTCACTTAATCCCCACCCCGAGATCCCCCCCTTGCATGGGGTGTAGTTCATGTCATTATTAAGTCGCAGGTTTGAAGCTTCAATCGACGCGGCGTGCGGGTGCATACCCTCGCCTCCCCGCTCGCCCCCGTCTCCGGGTGGAGTCGGCGTCTTCATGCCGGCTAGGTGAGCTCCTGAACATCCCTCATTGCTGTAATGGACTTGCTTAGCTTAGTATTGCTTTAGTTACTCCGTCGGCGGAATGAGAGTGTCCGATTTAAATTGCCACCAAATTGAGTGACCACCGCGGGCGAGTTGTGAGAGCATCCACTTAACCCACACCCTTGGTGTGTTGGCCGCCCATGATTTGGGCATCCTAGGCCCATTTGAGGTTCTTCCCAAGCTAACCAACTACTGGAGCCTAAAGGTCCTGCCTCGGACCCTCTCCAACATCGCCTAGTCGCCATCGGGTACTAGTGTGCGCCATACGGGTGAGCTCGCTAGTGTGAGTCCGCTGCTCAAACTTGAATGCTTGCAAATAGGTATAAGGTTGGTTTTACATCACTTTTCCCACGGCCCAAGCCCAGAAGAAGTTCATCATCATTGCCATCAATTATTTTACCAAATGGATTGAAGCCGAAGCCACCGCCAAGATTACCGAGTCAGTCGTGTGGAGCTTCGTTTGGAAATCGATCATCTGTCGTTTCGGTATCCCTCGAGTGATTGTAAGCGATAATGGTTGGCAATTTGAATCTTGTTACTTTAGGAACAGATGTGTCGACCTACACATTCACAACCACTTCACTTCGGTAGCCCACCGTAGGGTAACAGACTGGTCGAAAATGCCAACAAAACTATATTAAAAGGCATTAAGGCCAGGCTCGCTAATGCCAAGGGTAGTTGCCTCGAGGAATTGCCAAACGTACTATGGTCACACTGAACTAATCCAACAACCGCCACAGGTGAGACTCCTTTCCAGTTGGTGTACGGCATGGACGCCATGATTCCTTTGGAAGTCAGCAGCCCATCTCACCGAGTCATCAACTTCTCACCCGACGCAAATGAGCAGAAACTGCTAGAGAACCTCGATATGGCAAGCGAGATAAGAGACATCGCGAGCATCCGAGCCACGGATTATTAGCGGTGCCTCACTCGATATTACAACGCCAAAGTCTGAGACAGAAACTTCTGCATAGGAGACTTCATCCTAAGGAAAGCCGAAGCCTCTCAACCACTAGATGCGGTGGGAAAGCTGGCTACTAATTGGGAAGGCCCCTACCGAGTGGTCGAGATGCTCAGGAAAGGGGCGTATCGATTGTCTACCATGGAAGGAACGCCCATTCCTCGGACATGGAACGCAACAACATTACGAAAGTTCTATTTTCCAGCTTTCCTCAAACATGTAAGCAACAAATGGCGCTAATTTTCATTTCATTAATGTTTTTCGCACATCAGATATGCCACAACCAATACAGTACATATCGAAAACAAAAATACTACATCCACTGGTACTGCAACACGAGCTGATTACTCGACGCGGACGTGGCTAGCACCCCCAAGCCGAGCCACTGACTCTACCCAGTGTAGAAACTGGCTCGGATAACAGGGCGATTGACCATGTTTGTTCGAGAAACACAGAAAAAAGGTATCAGAGGAAGAAAAGGAAGGAAAACAAGAGAAGGCCTCCTCTGCCAACTCTTTGGAAGAAGGCCAGAGGCCGAACAGAAAGCAAGCACCTCCAAGTGGTGCGAGCAAGGATAAAAGGCACCCTCCAAAGAGTGAAAGAAAAGGGAGGAAGTTGGTTGAAGAGCAGAAGAGGGAAAAAAACCAAATGCCCCTTCGAAGAGGTGAGCGAGGCGACGGGAAGGGAGGACCAATGACGTTGTGCCATCAGCCCCCCGCGTATGGGGCGGCAGCCCGGAGAGTAAGAGAGAGCCCGTGGCCAGGCCCTCTTCCTTCTTGTACACCGCCTGGCAACGGTCCAGAAGTTGGAAAGGTGCCCGTCGCGAGGCCTCCTTCCTTCTCCTACGCTGTCCGCCCCATCCTCCTTCCTTCTCCTACGCTGTCCGCCCCGTCCTCTTTTCTTCTTCTGCGCCGGAGCAGCATGAACGCCTTTGGCGGCCGCCAGGATTATCGTCTTCCGAATCACCCCCCATGTTTCGCTGATAATTCCCCAACATAGAGACAGACGCTTCGCGAGAAGGGAGAAATAGGAAGAACTGCACGAAAAGCCTTAAGCGTTGAAGAGAGGTGGAGGCGCCCTTCAGGAACTTTTATAGGCCGAAGGGGGAACCCTGGCCATTAATTAATTTTCCCCTCGAAAAAATGTGAAAGGTAGGAACCCTTCCCCAAGAGCAGTTACTCCATTTCCCTCAGTGGCCCTTCCATAGGGACACGAGAAGTGGCAAGTCATTCAAAGCATGGAAAATCGGAAAGGCGCTAGTGCCACAACAGTCACCGCACGCGAGATATCCATAATCAAAATCCCCACCTTTTAGCAACTGTCGATACGGTGGTCAAATCACTCCAACGGTGGTAAGAAATAGTCAACTCAGTGCTAAATATTAGCGCCATTACATATCAAAAGGGCAAACCTTACATGGCAACAAAAAAAAGAGAAGAGGAAAGAGCTGGCACATCGAACTCGTTTTCCTCCTAATCTATAGAGATGGGGGGACTCCGAGAGACCCACGGCTTCTCTTGAGGCTTGGCGGTCGCAGGATCCTCAGCGCTAGGAGATATGCCCCCAGTATCCACGGTGACGGCCGGCCCAGGCACTGACCCCACTTGCGTGGGAACTGCCTTGACCGCGTGCCCTCTAGAGGTGACCGGATTTGGCGATCCATCTGCTGAACTGCAGGTGTCTTCACTCCCTCCTTCGCTCGACATTGGAGAGGGAGAGTCGGTAGTATATATCCGCGTTCGAGTCGTAGCGTTGTCCGGAAGGAAAGACAAGCTCGTCAGTCACCTGCTACTGGGCCTCAATGACCGCTCGATGGAAGCCTTGGAAAAACCCCTTCTGTAATCCTCGACGGTAGCCTAGCTCGTAGTACGAGAAGGTGGCCTTCTCAAGAACTACACGGTAACCCTCTGAGCTTCTATATCATTTGACCGCCTCCGCACCAGCTCGCTCCACTTCCTCCTCAAGCTCGGCTACCCTTTGCTCGGCCCCGAGCAACTTCATCTCGATCTCGGGCAACTTCGCCTCAGCCTCAGTCCATGCGACCTCGGCTCCCCCCTGCGCTCGCTCAGCCTCACGGACCCGATTGTTGAGCTCCTCCCGCTCGGCCCTCCACTGCTCGTAGCGCTCGACCTGAGACTGAAGCTCCACTTCCAGGATTTTGCCCTTCAGGTTGGCCATATAGCGAGCGTGGGCCAGCTGCTCGGCCACAGTCCGAGCCACCTCTTGGCTTGATTGAAACTGAGCTCAAAACGAAGTTGCCTCCCGCCGGGAGACTTCAAGCACGGAAGTCAACTAATCGATCCTCCGATCAGACTCAGCGTGAAAACGAGAGAGGGGCCTCTCTTCACTGTCCAGTCGAGCAAAGAAATTGGTTATCTCGGCCCCCAGTTGGGCCATGATCAAGCCACACTCCATAACCCTCTCAAATAGTAGAGATGGGGGACCGCGTCTCATTTCTTCCCGATTCAGCGAAGGCACCAAAGATCGGCACCATTGATATAGAGAAGCCCGAACCGTGGAGGGACCAGCCGGAGGGGGGAGAGTCCATTCTAGAAGGCCCGGGACTGGGGCATCCCCCCTGAGCACCCTCATCTTCGAGATGACAACGCTCGGCACAGGCTGGGATGTCACCTCGTCTTGCGCCCCACCAACCTCGGCCAGGAATTCGGAGGCTATCGCCTCTGTCTACAGTCTGGCGGGCTTGGTAACGCCTCCCCCACCAGCGGCATCCGTCTCTGGCTCGATGGCCGGGGGATCCGTATGGCAGATTTCCTCAATTGAAGGCACCTCAACCAGTCAGACCCGCTCAGAGGGGCGAACGACCCCCGCCTTCTTTAACCGCTTCTTCTCAATGGTCAAGGCCTTCATGGAGGTTAGCAGCAGCCGCTCCTCAGGGTCCTTGCGTTTGGCCTCACGGCGCTTGGGGGCATCTCTCCAAGCAACATGCTTGCCTCTATCTCGGGCACAGGAGGGGCCCCCGGAAGCTTGGGGTTCGCTCGGAGTAGGCGTCCCCTCAAGATCGGTATCTCCTGCTCTGACGGTTGTTCCCCCTCGTCGTTCGTCTGCCTAGAATCTGAGTAGCGGAAGTCAGAACGTAAGAAGAAGGCCTACCTGCTTGACCTGGAAGCAGCGACGTGGGACCTTAGGGTTCTTACCTTGAGACGGCACCGTGCGGGAGGGATAATCCTCAATGTTGGCCACAGTCATCAACTCGACGGTCGATCAGCGATTCTCCTGGAGAACCCTGATCTCCTCCTCCAGCTCCGAAGAAACTGCCACTTGCTTCGGGGGGATGGACGGATGAAAATTGGCTGCCGCCGGGAACTCCCAGGAGGCGCCATCTGCGGATGAGCCCAACCAAAAAAATTGGGTCTTCCACCCTTTGTGAGAGGAATCTTTGGCAGAAAGGGTCACGCAGCTCCTTCCCCTCCTCGCCTGAAGATAGAAGAAGCCCTTACCCGCGTGGGTCTGCTCCTTCAACTCAAAGAAGGAATTAAAAAGCAACAATGAAGTGTGAAGCCCACACGAGCGCCAGAGAAAGATGAAGGAACAAATAAAAGTGTACGAGTTGGAAACCAACTGGACCAGAGCCAGTCGGTAAAACTGAAGTAATCGCTTGACAAAGGGGTGGAGGGGGAGACGAAACCCACAGTTCCAAGCCAAGAGGAAAGTACAGAAAAGGCCTGGACAAGCATTCAGAGTAGACTCGTGAGGCTTTGACGGAGAAAAGTAGTACTGCCATGGCAGCCCGTAACGTCTGTCCATCCTCTTTACTTCGGCCTCACCCAGCTCGCTGCGCATGGGATGCTCAGGCTGTGACACAAAACATCGTGTGCCTTGCCTGGCCTCCTGCGTCTCGGTCGAAGGATGTTGCTCTGCCATGGAAGAAAGAGAGGAATGGGAAGAGGAGAAAAAGACCACCGAATCAGACGATTCAATAGGAGGTGGAAGCTGGCGAATCGCCACAGCCGTAATCTCTGCTAGCTCTGCAATGGAGTCGCTGCTCTTCATGATCACCCTCGCGACGCATGAGCCCTTCCGAAATACCGGTGCGGTAGAAAGAGAGAACCCTAAACGAAGGCGGTTTGGAATGCAACCACGCGTAATATTTATCTCCCCATAAGCTTAGCGGGAAATGGTGTGACGTTCCGAACTCCAAAATGGGGGCTCCTTGCATCAACTCAAAAGAGTCATCATTATGGGCGTATTCTCAAGACAGCCACATTAAGTGGCCCTTGCCGGAGGTAATTCCCCACCCAAATTGAGCCACCAACGTCATCCCCATAACTACTACTCATCCGAGCCAAATCATGGCTCGAGAGTGGGAGAGGGACAAGTGCAGAGGGGAAAAATCTACCGCCCAAGAGCACAGCCCAACTAGGTCCAATTCCACCAAACCAGGCCCAACTCCCCAAAGTAATAGCCCCATTTCTGGCCAACTTACTTCAAGCCCAAAACTCACTCGGAGCAGCACTTCCTAGGCGACCCTCAGGTCTAGAAGTCAGAGCGACATATCGGTCGAGAGATCCCCTGTGGGGACACAACACGGCCTACCCGAGCTATACACTTATCGCTCAAGATAAAATCCCGAGCGAGCGACCTAGGCTCGGACCGACTGTTAGAAGCTTATCCAAGCATCAATTATGCATCCAGCAGGAGTAGGGAACTGCAAGGGATAAGGGAGAGCAAGAGTCCTTATGCCATAAAGATCCCACTACAAAGACGTAACCTCCCCGAAATCCCCTCAGCTCCCTGGACTCTTACATTAAATAGACTGCTATATAAACCCCAGGGAGACCCTCCGAGAAGTTAGGCAATCATCCTGAGAGAAAATCACCACACCTCTTGGTGGAGAAGAATCTCGCACCCTCTCTTTCTCCTACCCCCTCTTTTCGCATCTGTGCTCTATCACATTTGCTGACTTAAGCATCATAGGGTTTTTCCCAGGGACTCCTTCCTGGGCACCTCTGATCCGTTTCCTACCTTGCAATTCATACAAATGTGGTGACCGTGATTAAAGATTCTCCCAGGATCTCACGGCTCAGGATCAACGTGAGATTACGCCTCTTCATATATGTTTAAAGACAATAGATAATTCATGTGTCTCTACCAAGGTTTCCATGATTTTAGAGTTTTCAAATTTTAGATGATTATTCAAGACACAACAATTTAAAGAGGCTGGTTAAGGTCTATTAAAGTGACACAGATACTTTCAAGATATTTATGTCTAAACTCAAAGAATACATTAAACTTAAATCAGCTGAATGTATTGGACATTCATAATCCTATATAATAGAAGATTCTTTGTTTATATTATTTTCATATTTATGATTAAGGTACACAAATTGAAATCTTCCTAAATTTTTAGGTGTTTCAGGAAATTTTAAGAAGACGGCCAGAGACAATGCAGAAATCATGAAGGTGATTTCAAGAGTAAGCATTCAAGTGTGCAGGCATGAAGAGAATTTTAAAGTGCAGCCAAGGTAAGTAACAAGAGTGACAAAGGTTTTCAATAGAAAATGCAGCAATGAGCATACAACAGGTATATGAGTATCTTGGAGGTAGTTAGCTCGAGGTATGACAAAGATGTTCAAGATTCAGCAGACAGAAATGACTTCCGAAGTGATTTCAATGACACCGATGGATGTGAAAGATTTCCACGGTGACTAGCCCAAAGATATGGCAATGATATTCAAGCAAGTGACAGACAGAAGGTGATTTCAAGGGGACCAATTTCATAAAGATAGCCAAGAAGATGATTCACATATTTATCCAATTCAACTTTCCTTGAGAATGTGCATGCATTCAAGCAATCTTTTTGGAAATTTTGACACAATGATATGCAACTAAATGAGAAAATTATTGTATGCATGAGATCAAACAAATGCACATGAGTAGACTCTAAAATGCACGGACTCCGTCTATATATGTGCATACATGTCAAGAAATCTTTTTGAAACATGAATGATATGCAATCAAACAGATGCATGCATGAGCCTTGACTCCCCCTATCTAAATGCACTGACCCATTAGGTTCAACATGAAGACTATGCAGGGAGTTATTGAACTAAGCTCATAAATGCCTAAATTGGTCTATGTGCAAGTTTTTGACCAATGGTACTAGGCAGAGAACTTAGGTCTGAAGACCACCTTACACATAGTGTGGGTTTCCAGACAGACATAATCTGCCCTTCTCCCAGCACCATTTGATATACCATTGACGTCATGCATGAAAATGCTTAGCAAATGCAATGCAGTCCTACATGCATTCCAGTTTTTTTTTTCAAATTTAAACTTGACAGTGCAAACTTTGTATTCAGATGTAAATTGAATGTAGCGTATTTTCAATGATTGGGTAATGATGTGCACTACACTCGTCGTTAAAAGCCGTGCCATAATTTTAATAATAATTGCACTCACTCACTAAAAAGATATAAAATCTAAGTATAGTGGTAAGAACGCGTCGATCCCACGAAGAGGAATATTTTCAATTTAAACAAGTTGGAAAACCCGTATATTTGTGAAATCTGAATTTTGAGTGAGTTTTATGAAAATGAAATTAAAATTACGTGGAAATAAAATAAACTCTTCTAGAAAATATGAGAGGGTTGAGAAAAGAAACTTGGAAGAAGTGGAGAGAGAAAGAACTAGAAAAATACAATTGTAAAAGATTGAATTTTATTACTAAGAGGAAAGATTACAATGTCTTATGAAAACTAAAATTACAACTTGCATAAACGTAAAAGACTAAGGGAAGAAAAGAGCCGGGAAAAAAAGAAGAATAGTGCCGCCCAATCGCCATGCCGAGCCTTTGAATGGATCGCCCCGGCTTGGAGATGAACTCCGCCATGAGAGCACCGAAGTAGAAAATCCATCTTTGGGATGTTTGGAAGAAAATAGAGGAGGGGAAGATACAAGGAGGAGGAAGATTAAAATCTAAGAAAAATAGTCAAACAGAAATAAAAATAGAGTAAGAGAAAAATTGAAATGGCTTTAAAAGGAAGAGGAATCAGAAGATGATGAAGAAGAGAAAGTTATAGACCAGGAAGAGAGAAAGAAGTTTACTGAAGAGAGTAGAGGGAGAAGAAGATCGGAAGAAGGTGAAAATTGGCAAAGAACATAGATGATTTACGAGGGTGAACAGTAAAAATGGGAAATCTGAACTTTGAAAAATAGATTATAACTTGAAAATAAAGAGGAATTATATGAAGAGGAAGAAGAAGAAAATCTAGATCTAGAAAAAATGAAGAACTTTTATGAAGATAGCAGAATGAGAAAATGATCAGAATAGGGAGAAAAGTTGAGAAGAATAGTAAAACAAATAGATGAACAGTAAAAAATGTAAAGGGTAGAGCTTTGAAAAATTGAAAATATCTTAAAAACTAGAGAGAACTAGCTAAAGGTGAAGAAGAAGACGTTGAAGAACTCTTAAAAATGAACAACTTTGATGAAGCAAGTAAAATGAAAAGACGAACAGAAAGACATGAAAATAGGCTAAGATCTCCGGTCTGTTGCTCTTGGGCGGGTATTTATAGTGCACAGGGCTTCCTTGGGCTGGTTTCCTAATTGGACAAGGATCCTCCTAATTTCTCTCTAATAATTTCTTCACAAGATAATTCCATAAATATTCTTTCTTATTTCTCCCTTCACACAAATAAGGCATGGCGGCTTGCTTTGACTTGGTCAACAAGAAGAGGGAAAGGGGGCTACGCCCTAGGGCATCCCTTGCCCTAGTTCTGTGACAAATTTGCCCCTAGCACTTCAAGCAAATGTCGAGAGTGTCCTGCACACACAATATTTGAATTAAATTCATATAAAAATGTTACTTTACGAATAAAAATCATGAGTGCTCACAATTATGCAATGGAAAATTAATCCTCATGCCCCTCTGTTGTGCCCCTTAGGCACAAGCATATGCTATTTTATTTTGATGATAGCAACACAGTGATAGTATCACAGTGAGTCAGTCATTGTGTTTAGTGTACATGCATTACAGGTGCATTACTGCTAGTTACTGCATATGATCTTGCATTTCATCAAGTCTATACATGATGCATTCATGAATTAACGCTAGGTAGCAAAGTCTGTACATTGCTTGACAACATGCTTGAGCACACCAAGTCTATACATTCGTTATGTCTTGTGCATGCATCATTTATAGTCTATACATTGTCTGGTCATACACACGTTCAAAGTCTGTACATCCATAGACGACATGCCTGAGCATTCAGCATTTGCTTCAATGATAAGTCAGTGCATGATAAGATCCGTCTCACTTAGCGTCTCATGTTGTGTCTCATGCAAGTATGTACATCGTTTGTCCGCATACACAAGGCTATACATTCTTTACAGTTCTGGGTCTCATGTTGTGTCTCACTTAGCGTCTCATGTTGTGTCTCAACATACCCAGCGTCTCATGCAAGTATGTACATCACCCTCTGTCTTTGCACAAGTCCACACTAAGTCTGTACAGCCTGTGTGTTTCATGCATATGCAAAGTCTATACATTCATCTGTTGATAATCGAGCAAGTCTGTACATCGTTAGTGCTCTTCATGCATATGTATAGTCTATACATTGTAGCCTGCTCGTGTATCACTTGCCAAGTCTATAGATTTTCTCCTACTCGTGCCTCTCTTCTAAGTCTATACATTGTCGCTATGTGTGTGCATCATTATAGCAAGTCTTCACATCGCTTATATATTGCACACAAAGTGTGTGCACTCGTCGGTGGCAAGTCTATACATTCTCGAACCAACTCTGTACATCTCTCTACTATCCTCATATTGATTTTAACTTATATTAAGTCTAACCTTTGCAGGATATCTGGTTGAGAAGATTAAGAATGGCACGTGATCCAAGACTTGAGGAGGTGCCAGGATTGTGACACGTGTAGTGCAGCAGGCTGAAATGCTGCCACGTGGTCAAGGCGTTTGGGCGGGAATCGTGGAGAGCACACGCCCTATCTGTTTACTGCTGCTATATATATGAAGCTTCATCCTCAGAAGAAGACCTGATCGTGATACAAGAAGCAGAAGCAGAGAGAGATCCTGCACGATCCAGAAGAAGAAAAAGAGTGAAGAAGAGAAAGAGAGAAGAAGCAGAAGAGAAAGTGAAAGAAAGAGAGACAGAGAGCTCGTGAAGAAGAAGAAGAGAAGAATTCTTCGAAGTGGTGCTATCTGTTGGCTCTTGGATCAGATCCAGACCAACTTGCTCCTTGAGAGCTATTTTATGCTTTATCGTATACAGCTTTCTGTTGCTGTTTTGTTTCCCATTTTATGTTTTCTTTTAAACTTTTCTTCAAGCTGTTTGTCAGCAGAGCTAAGCTGTATTGCTCAGCGTTTGCAGTGGAGGATTCCACTAGTCGGGTTAAGCTGTAGTCCCCAACGGATGGCTAAGCTGTATTGCCCTGCGGAGCAAGCTGTGAGGCTCAGCACAAGCTGTTAGGCAGCAGATGGCTAAGATGTATTGCCTAGTGGAAGCAAGCTGTGAGGCTCAGCGGTTGTAGGCTAAGCTGTAAGGCCCAGCGGACGCAAGCTGTGTTGCGCAGCAGTAAGCCACACTTGGGTTTGAGTGTGGGGTGGACGTAGGTCTGGAGGACCGAACCACCTAAAAATCTGGTGTGTCAGGTGTTTGTGTGATTGCTTGATCTGCTGTGTAGTTGCATTTGCCAATTCTCTTCTTAGATCATTTTTGTTTCTGCTCAGATCTATCACTCGAGTTGGTGATCTAGTAGATCTGCTTAAATTTCGCATTAGAGTCTCATTGTGATTTAAATTAGGCCATCGATCTATTCACCCCCCTCTAGATCCACACTTCGTGGTGACAGAGTGCTTCCATCTAACACAACACCCTCAACCCCTTGTTATTCATTAATTATCCAAATATTAAATTAATTTGCATAAAGGCATTGATTCAAGTGAGTTTGAGTTTAGCTATAAAATATGCATAATTGTCTAATTGTGTGCACTTAAAGTGATTTGTGTGACGTGAATTATCATAGAATTATGAGCACTCATCACATGTCCCAACATACACATTGCTAGTCCCTTAGCAATGCAATAACATTAAAATTTAGGACCAACCAGAGTTTGCAAAGTTCATGCCTTTATATCCAGCTCTCCCTTCACAGAATCAACCAAGGATTAGGAATCCGGAAGCATTAACGCACACTAGCCTTAGTTTAAAAATTTAGGAACATGATTAAGAATACAAACCAAAGTTCAATAGTACTTGTGCATGTGCAATACTAAATCCACAGCATAGACAATTGCATCTCTCATTTGCTATTCTAGATAGGTGTCCTTCAACTCTGCACCTCCTAGATCAGGGCATAGAGCACAATAGCTTTTGCCTGCCTTTCTTTTCTTTTTTTTCATCAATTTATTCTCAATACACACATGATGCTGCACATCTCTTCATTGTTTAACTTGAACCTCGACTCTTCTCTTAGAAGAAGTAGGCCCAATTACTAAGATCAGGGGTCCCTTTTATGTTTGACGTGAACCTCAACACTTGTTAGGTGAAGCAGACCCGGTTACTAACATTAGGGGCATTTTTCATGGTATTTTTTTCAACAATGTGTTTTTTCACTTATTTGATGCATAACTTTGATAGATAGCTATATCAAAAAGATCTCATTTGTAAAAAATGTAGAGTATCAGACACCATTCCAAAATAACAGAAGGCCTGTCCTACTTGTTTCATTAGTATGCAAAGTGATTTCTTTTTCTAAAGTGCACATGAACTTTAAAGAGATTCTTAAATCAGTTTTCTAAAGCTAGATTAAATTAAATTTCCATCATCTTTCTCCCTAGTCTTTCCTATTCCACAATTACTTTCAATTCAAGCATGAATCAAGAAGACAGATGCTTGGAAAAAATGTAAAGTTGAGTGAGCTGATCTCAGAAGGGCAATGGCATCTGCCCACTGCCCTGTCTGCTGAAATGGAGGAGCTATGGGAACTAATTGAGGCTGTTCCTATCCAAAATGAAGGATCAGACTCAATTATTTGGAAGAATAATGAGGAAATGAAGACTAAAATAATTTGGCAAGACATCAGACAAAGAGGTTCTGATTTCAGATTCCATGATTGGGTTTGGAAAAATCTAACCACTCAAAATGCTTCTCATTGTACATGGCAAGCTACTTTAAACAAACTTCCTACTGCTGAAAATTTACAAAAGAAAGGATTCTATATGCCAAGCATCTGTCTTCTTTGTATGCAAGGAATTGATTATCAAGACCACATTTTTTTTGAATGTGCTTATACAAGTTGGGTTTGGAAACACATTCTCATTTGGTTCGACCTTTTCAGGCAACCAAAATCAGGAATAGTCCAAGAATTGCAGCAGCTTCATGTTGAATTCCCCAAATCTGGACAATTGACTATCCTTGCTAGACTTCTCTTTTGCATTACTATTTGGAAGATTTGGAAGGAACGCTGTAGAATAATTTTTGAAGGCACCAACACCAGAAAAAGTAACATTTTCATAGATATCCTTGAAGATACTAGAAGAGTCATTGAAGCTCATGGTCAAAAATCATTAACTGCTAGAGAGAAATGCATCTTTAAAAGATTCATTCTTTTTGATTAGCTCTGAGACCACAACCTGTGTGGCCCTGAGCATGTTAGTTCTGATTTCAGACTATTGATGTACAGTTTGATTATCATTAATACATAGATCATTACTTACCAAAAAAAAAAGCATGAATCAAGAAAACTCACTTGGGGATTTCATCTTTTCATTTTATATGATATGCAGGATAGAAGGATATGCATGACATTAAGCAAGAACACATGTCAGGTTGTACTATATGCATCATGAAATTTTTCTCTCCCCCCAACTTGAATGACATTGTCCTCAATGACATGTGTAATACAAAACAGTAGTACAATGTAACAGAGAATACGGTTGGGATGAAAGGATACAACCTGATGTGTAGGGCGTGGCCGGCCTTGCGACATCGGTGACTTCATCTTCTCGGCTCTTCTTCTTGTCTATTGAAAAATAAACTAAAACAAAATAACAAATAAGAAAAATAGTGGGTTACCTCCTGGAAGTGCTAAGTTTTTTATCTTCAGCCAGACGCATGAAAGCTCTATAACCAATGAGTTGAGTTAAGAATGAGCCACCACGTTATCTTATTTGCTTTTAATTTCTTGCATTTGTGCCATGAGAAGATAAGATTTTGCATGTACCTGCATAGGCTAAAAGTAATTGGTTCCACTAATTCTTGATTGGAACATTAGGAGCATGAGTGAACTAATTCTCTTCCTTGTGGGGCATATACAAATCAATGGCCATTAACCTTGTAATATCTGGTTGGAACCTTTGCCCAATATCTACTCATCGGTTCCGTTTATTGACTACTCCCTCCATGTCAGCTTGCTCAGGAACCGGTGGCTTATGAATAAGATTGACATTATTAGCCACACTCCCCTCACTGATAGCCTCATTTGCATTAAAAATACTAATCAACTGTTCTTCCTGACGGGGAGTCGAATCAAAGGTGAAAATAGCTAGCATATCCCCCTCAAGTCTTAGAATCTCATAATGAAAAGGCTTAACTTTCCGGGGAATCAAATTGGAAGGAAGCATGAGCCCAGAA
This sequence comes from Amorphophallus konjac, assembly GCA_022559845.1. Taxonomy (NCBI): domain Eukaryota; kingdom Viridiplantae; phylum Streptophyta; class Magnoliopsida; order Alismatales; family Araceae; genus Amorphophallus; species Amorphophallus konjac. The sequence continues at coordinate 359,056,179 of CM040121.1, read as the reverse complement.
TCTAATTCATCGAACGATTCAAACTTTATGAGACAAGCCTCATGGGTTAGATCAAATGTGAAATTCTCTAATACGGACCCTTCATCAAACTCATCAATCGACTTAAGATTATCAATCGAAATATTGAATAATGAGGTGGATAGATTAAATGTAAACTTTTTCAACAAGGCCCCTTCATCATGTTCTTCAAAAGGAAGAGGATATTCAGAATTCATATCCATTAAATCATCATGATTATTAAGCAGAAAGTAATCCTCCACTTTATGTATATCCTTAAATGAGTTATTTGGGTCACTATTCTTCACAATGATACTCTCAGCCTCAAAACATTCATAAGATAGGGTGATGATATCAATATGATCATCATTAGCCTTCAATCCACCCCCAATTCCTTCCCTTCCATCATGATGGTGTTGCTAGTGCACTCCCCCTCACTCTCACTATTGACATGTTAAGCCAAAATAATAGGTATAAGATCGTCGTCATCATCATTCACATGTTGAGGAGGTTGGTGTAATATTGAAGGAGGGCCATTGTAAGTAAACCGAGAATACACGATTTGAGGTTCAGAGTACTGGCCTGGTGAATCCCCCCTGGTATCGATGTTGTTGTTGAAGTTAGGGTGAGATTAGTTGGGCCGAAGTTGATTACACATGGGCTGCTCGTGAACTTTTTAGGGTAAAAGTTTAGACAAATGGGCTTGGATTGTTTGAGCCATCTAAGGAAAATTTGGGTAATTGCTCCAGCCTAGATTATAATTATTCGAAAAGGTATCACACTCGAGCTGAGAGAACCCTAGGGCATATTGGACTTGAGCTTGGATAACTGATGGGAGTCGGGCTATAGTAGGATAGTCACTCATATGGTGAGTGGGACTGGCATAGAAATCGCAGGCTTTCTTAGAATTTTGGATTGGGCTTTCATATAGGCTTGATGAGGGTTGGACAATGGCATTAACGTCTATCTTAGATTCAGGCCCTACCCAATTTTTTATCTCACAATGCCCAACCTGTTTGAAAGGTCCTACAGATTTTATATGAGATGAGATTGAGGCAGGATTAATCAAATTTTCACTCAAAATTTCAAACAGATCATAAGTCTCATCTTCACTCTTATTCATGAAGGCCCATCCACAATATATGTCCACTATTTGTCTATCATAATCAAATAACCTCTCATAAAATGCTTACATAACTTGCCATTTGGGCAGCCCATGATGTGGACATTGACGTAACAAATTCTTCAGCCTTTCCTAAGATTCATGAATCTGCTCTCCCAGAAGCTGAGTAAAACCTACAATCGCCCTTCTCATAATGTTGGTCCGGACTATGGGGTAAAATCTTTTCAAAAATTCCAATTGCATAACTTTCCAAGTCCTAATAATCTTTTCAAAAATCCTTAACCAACATTTTGCTTTATCTTTCAATGAGAATGGAAATAAGATCAACCTAAAGGCATGATCACTAAAGTTCTGAATTTTGACCAGGGAGAAAATTTCTAAAAAGCCATCAAGATGCCTATAGGGATTTTCATCAGGGTTCTAATAAAAAGATGCGATCATCTGGATGATATCAGGGTCAATCTCATAATGATCCACATGAATATCAGGTAGTTCAATGCAAGTTGAGGGTTTATAAGTAAAAGGAATAAAGTGTTCCTTCATAGGCATGGTTTTCCCTCCTTGATGGATGGCCATTGATGTTGATCGAAATAAATAAGACCCAAAGGATTTTTTTTTTCAAGCTTCTCTTTTTTTTAAATTTTCTTTATGTTGTATTTTTTTGTTATTTTGATTTATATTAATTTTTTTTGAATTACTTTTCAAACCAATGCAATCAATGAATCAACAACTATATGAATGATGCATGCAAAATGATGATTTTTTTTAACTTCTAAGGGAAAAATAACTCTGGGGGTACTTCTTGATACAACCTGCCCGGCGTCTGTGAGAGAATCCATGAGTGCAAGGACTTATGAAGGTCTTGGAAAAGGAGATTGCAGTCCAAAGAGACGGAGTGCTCAATGGAGGGTCCTTCCAATTCCAAGAAGGGTGTGCTTAAATTGCCCTTAAGAAGAGAGAAAGAAAAGAAGAGAATGATGATTTTTTTCTTTATCAAATGATGCAAGAACAAAGAACAAAGAATCAACTATATGCAACAATGCATGTGAGAGATGGAGCTAGCATGAAAGTACGATGACATAACCTGTAAAAGAAAATTTATGTTAGTTGTTTTCTGATTTTTTTAGTGAATTTTTTTATTTTTTCCTTTTTCAAAAAGAGGGATGGATAAAAGATAGAGTAGCAATTAAAAACACTAAATAGCATGCATCATACTGAAAAATAAGGCCTAAAATCATGCTTTCTTAGTTTTCTGATTTTCTAATTTTTTTTAGATTTTTCAAGAATTGTTTTGATTTTTTTTAGATTTTTCAAGAACTTTCAAAAAAGAACTTGTTCCTACACTTACTGATCTTTAACGACGCTTGATTTTCTAGGATTTTTTAATTTTTAATTTTTAATTTTCTACTCCCTTTGGTAACAGTTTTCAGCTCTTTAGCGATGCTTTCTGGTTTTCCTGCAACATTTGATTTTCTGTAGTTTTTAGGTCTGAATTTTCTCAATTTTTTCAAATTTTCAAATTTTTTGATTGTTTTATAATAATAATACCTATGATCGGACCTGGGAGAGTGCACCCAGTCCCAATTGGAGTGGATGTGCTCACTCAACCAGATCCCGGACATAGGTAGGAATTTTATTAAGGATGAATGTTACAGTAGCCATCGGGGCATACCCTTGAAGAAATAAAAATGAGAAGGGAAGCTAACATCTAATGCTGGGAATGCCTAGTCTATCTAACCTACAAGCCCATTTAACAGCGGGAGGCAACAAGTTTGAATTGCCAAAAAACAAAGAGCTAGCATTACATTGGCAGGCAAAGTTGGCTAGCCCGTCTGCCGCCTGGTTACCTTCTCTATATATGTGAACAATGTCAGCAGTCAGATTATTGATGAGGGCCCGCATTTCGTTGATGAACGGAAGCAGTCTCCATGGGTGGGAAGAAGCATCCTTAAGGATATGAACCAAAGTTTTAGAGTCAGATACCATAAGTAGAAGCATACCGTAGCCCATCAAGCATAGCCCGCGCTTCGGCAACCAGGCTGAGACAAAGGCCGTAGAAGTGGCTAAATGCCAGCATGAGGGAGCCTTTGTGATCCCTGATCAGACCACCACCACCACCTTGACCGGGGTTGCCCTTCAAAGCTCCATCGACATTCAGTTTAAACCAGCGGACAAGAGGCAGAAACCATCTCACTATCTTGGATTTAACTTGCTTTGGGGTAAGTGGAACCAGAGAGACATGAGGCAGGGAGGACAGAATAGCAGTGTCGCCCAGAGACTGACAGGAAGGGAATTTGGTGCAGTTGACCAAGTGGATAATTTTATAGTAGATAGCTCTGGGATTATTCAAAGAACCTTCGTATTTGCATTTATTCCTCTCACACCAAACATCCCAAAGCCAAAGAAAAATGGTAAGAAGGGAAACCATTCCAGAGAAAGTAGAGGTATGTACAGTTTGGATCACTTGGATAAGAAAAGCATGGCCAGAGTTACATCTTGCAGGATCGACCTGGGAGCAGTGTTTAATAAGAGCCCAAGTGGAAATAGATAGCTTACTGTGCAATAGAAGGTGAGTGTAAGATTCGATCTCTACATTTTGACAGCATAAGCATTTTGAACAAAGAGCAATGCCACTTTTCTGAATTTTATTGTCCACGGGTAGAATACCATGGATGACTTTCCAGAGAAATAGAGAAATCTTAGGTGGCACATATTCAAACTAAATGTGAGAATATGGATAAGCATGATGCATAGTAGCAGAGTGCCTTCTCCAAGAATTTATAGTAAAATCACCAGTTGGGGTCAGACTCCAGATGCGCTTGTCAGTAGGGAGAGGTTTTTTGGAAATGCAGAAAGTAACTGCTTGAAATATGTCATTAGGAAGGACCTGTTGGATGATACTCCAGTGGGGATTGAGAGAGTCACACAGGGCATTAACAGTAATGTTTTTGTTTTCAATAAGCATCCATTGGCTCGACTGGATAAGATCAGACAGTGGTTTGTCTCTAATCCAAATATCTTTCCAAAAGGAGAAGTACCCGAGACCTTTGAAAAACCTGCTATGCCTGATATTTTGATCCTTAGAAAACAACCAGTCCATTCTGCCATTACCTATGCATTTGCGAAAATCGATCTCAGAAAGATGCTGGTTATGCATGTGTTCCTTGAAGTAATTAGTCCAAAGTAAATGCTGTGAAGTTAAGGCTTTCCATAGCATCTTGATCTTGAAAGCCTTCTGCAGCTCCCTTAAAGAGGGAATTCCCTGTCCTCCAGACTTAACTGGTTTGCATATGCTGTCCCAACCTTTCCAATGCTTCTTTAATTTGCCTTCAACGGAGCCCCAGAAGAAATTGGCCAGTGCACGGTTAAGGAGTCTATGGAAGGATATAGGGATAGCACAACAAGCCAGTATGTGCAAAGGGATTGATGAAAGAACATGCTTAATCAAGCATAGTCTTCCTGCCTGAGATAAGAAAATAGAGCTCCAACCCTGGATTTTGGACTGAATTTTAGTGAGGAGTGGGGTAAAATAGGATACCAAGATATTTGAATGGGAAGTTATTATGCGCCATACCAGTAATAGTTGCCAGTCTCTATTTAAGGGAGGATGAGGCTTTACTGTGAGTGTAGTAAGAGCCTTGGATATATTAATAAGCTGCCCCAAAGAATTCTCATAGAGAAGAAGGAAATCCATAAGATTTTTCAAGGAACATTTGCTCCCGTTGGCAAATATCAGTGTCATCTGCGAAAAGCAGATGGGAAATACCCTGGCAGCCACTAGGGGTGGAGAAATAACCCCACCTTGTTGGAATGATAAAGTTTGGCTAAACCTCTGCTTAAAGCCTCTTTAGCCAAAATAAAAAGTGAGGGAGTGAGAGGGTCGCCCAGCCTAACACCTCTGGATGATTTGAAGAAACCCGTGAGATTGCCATTGAGCAATATAGAGAACCAAGAGTTGGAGATAAGCCAAAAAATCATATTAGTGAACAAATCTGAAAAACCAAATTTCTTTAAGATAGCAAGGAGGAAATCCCACTCCAGTCTGTCGTAAGCCTTGGCCATGTCCAATTTGAAGACAACATTCTCCCCTCTCACCTTTCTACTAATGCCATTGATAATTTCTTTGGCCAGCATTATATTTTCTCCAATAAACCTACCTCAGACAAATGCACCTTGTTCCAAAGAGACCAGTGATGGTACCAGTACAAATAATCTATCATTCAAAATTTTGGATATAATTTTAAAAAAGAAATTGCAGAGACTTATAGGTTTGAAAATCTTGAAATTATCTGGCTTTGATATCTTTGAAATAAGGGTGATGACAGTGGCAGACATAGCTCGTGTTATATCACTACCCAAGAAAAATTCCTTGATGGAAGCACAAACCTCATGCTTGATGAAAGACCAGCAGGACTGATAAAAATGACCAATGAATCCATCATGACCTGGTGCACTATCTGGAGACATGGAGAAAATAGTATTTTTGATTTCCTTCTCAGTAGGAATAGCACATAGGGAGTCATTATCCTGGATAGAAAGAAGGGGAGGGATGACTTGAATAAGTTGTTGAGAAATGATATGAGGTTGTGAGGTGAAGACATTTTGAAAGTGGCGCACAACCAAGTCTTTGATGAGATCGTCATTATCAATAACATTGACACTATCATCTTTAATGGAAGAGATCATATTGCGCTTTCTGTTGTTGAGCACAGCAGCATGGAAGAATTTGGAATTCCGATCACCATCATTAAGCCACTGAATGTGAGACTTTTGTCTCCAGAAGTGGTATGTATAGTTTGGAAAGATCAGATCTAGCATTATCAAGGAATGTGTAGTTCACATCAGATGGATCAGCATCATATGTAGATTGGGCCATGGCCACTTTATCTTGTGCAATAGAAATATTATTGAAAATGTCTCCAAGTACTCGCGTGTTCCAGTCTCTGAGCATGAATTTCATGGCCTTGAGTTTGAAATGTAAAGTAAGCAGTGGACAGTGGAGAGTAAGTAATTGGAGAAGTATCCCAGCAAATCTTGGCGTCCTCCAGAAACCTATCATGAGTAATCCACATCTTTTGAATGGTAAATCAAGAGCAGAATTGAGGTTTGTCATAGGTGAAAGATATAAGAAGAGGGGCATGATCAGATGCTTCTCTTGACAAGTGGGTTATATTAACCGGATAGTGACTGATCCAAGTAGAATTGTAAAAGGTCCTATCCAATCTAGCCCAAATAGCATGCCCACCTTGTTGACCATTGTACCATGTAAAACGACTACCATTGAAGCCAGCATCCTGAAGGCCAAGCAAGGATATACAGTCATGAAAATCTGATATGCTATTGATGTCCAGAGTTCTGCCTTCAGCCTTTTCATCCTCAGCTAGAATGGCATTGAAATCCCCTGCAATAAGCCAAGGAGTTTTACAATTCCAATATAAAGTATTCAACTCACTCCATAGCAGCCTTCTTTCCAGTTGGGAGCACTTGGCGTGAATAATAGATAGAAAGAAATTAGGCTTATCAAGATCACCATTACAGATAGTTAAGAACAGTTCATGCTGATGCATAATACAGAATTGCAATGGCGCTTTCCAGAAGAACCAGATATGGGCTCGACCCAGAGCATTGGCAATAGCAAAATCCATACTCAATTTTCGCCAAAAATTATCAATTTTACATTCATCTACCATGGGTTCAATAATGGCAATCATGTTCAAATTGTATGCTTTAATTAAGAATTTAAGTCGTCCAATAGAAAGGGTATTGGAAATTCCTCTAATATTCCAAACGATGGCATTCATCATGATTCAATTCGGGGTATTTCACCCACCGAAGAAGATCTTCGTAGCATGCTTCTGGTTATAGGCCTAGAAAAATTAGAATACAAATATACACATCAAACACAAAAATTTCCAACTATCAAAAATCATTTCCTCTCCGACAATGGTGTCAAAAATTGATGTGCACTACACTCTTCGTTAAAAGCCATGCCAAACTTTTAATAATAACCGCACTCACTCACTAAAAAGATGTAAAATCCAAGTAGAGTGGTAAGAACGGGTTGATCCCACGGAGTAGAATATTTTCAATTTAATTGGAAAACCCTTATATTTGTGAAATCTGACTTTTGAGTGAGTTTTATGAAAAGGAAATTAAAATTACGTGGAAATAAAATAAACCTATCTAGACAATATGAGAGGGTTGAGAAAAGAAATTTGGAAAAAGTGGAGAGAGAAAGAACTAGAAAAACACAATTGTAAAAGATTGAATTTTATTGCTAAGAGGAAAGATTGCAATGTCTTATGAAAACTAAAATTACAACTTGCATAAAAGTAAAAGACTAAGGGAAGAAAAGAGTCGGGAAAATAGAAGAATAGCGCCGCCCAATCGCCATGCCGAGCCGTTGAATGGATCGCCCTGGCTTGGAGATGAATGCCGCCATGAGAGCACCAAAGTAGAAAATCCGCCTTTGGGATGTTTGGAAGAAAATAGAGGAGGGGAAGATAGAAGAGAGGAGGAAGATTAAAATCTAAGAAAAATAGTAAAATAAAAATAAAAATAGAGCAAGAGAAAAATTGAAATAGCTTTAAAATGAAGAGGAATCAGAAGATGATGAAGAAGAGAAAGTTGTAGATCAGGAAAGAGAGGAAGAAGTTTTCTGAAAAGAGCAGAGGGAGAAGAAGATCGGAAGAAGGTGAAAATTGGCAAAGAACAGGGATGATTTACACGGGTGAACAGTAAAAATGGGAAATCTAAACTTTGAAAAAGAGATTATGACATGAAAACGAAGAGGAATTAGAGGAAGAGGAAGAAGAAGAAAATCTAGATCTAGGAAAAATGAAGATCTTTTATGAAGAGATCAGAAAGCGAAAATGATCAGAACAGAGGGAAAAGTTGAGAAGAATAGTAAGGAACGTAGATGAACAGTAAAAAATGTAAAGGGCAGAGTTTTGAAAAACTAAAAATATCTTGAAAACTAGAGAGAACTAGCTAAAGGTGAAGAAGAAGACGTTGAAGAACTCTTAAAAATGAACAACTTTGATGAAGCAAGTATAATGAAAAGACGAACAGAAAGACATGAAAATAGGCTAAGATCTCCGGTCGGTTGCTCTTGGGCGGGTATTTATAATGCACATGGCCTCCTTGGGCTAGTTTCCTAATTGGACAAGGATCCTCCTAATTTCTCTCCAATAATTTCTCCACAAGTAATTTCATAAATATTCTTTCTTATTTCTCCCTTCACACAAATAAGGCATGACAGCTTGCTTTGACTTCGTCAACAAGAAGAGGGAAAGGGGGTTGCGCCCTAGGGCATCCCTTGCGCTGGTTCTATGACAAATTTGCCCCTGGCCCTTCTAGCAAATGCCGAGAGTGTCCTATACACACAATATTTGAATTAAATTCATAGAAAATTGTTACTTTGCACATAAAAAATATGAGTGCTCACAATTATGCAATGGAAAATTAATCCTCATGCCCCTCAACCCCTTGTTATTCATTATTTATCCATAAATTAAGTTAATTTACATAAAAGACATTAATTCAAGTGAGATTGAGTTTAGCTATAAAATATGCATAATTGTCTAATTGTGTGCACTTAAAGTGATATGTGTGACGTGAATTATCATAGAATTATGAGCACTCATCATGTAAGATATGTAATTAACTCTCAATCTATTATATGCATGAGCAGACCAACATATGCATTGAGAGACGCATGAAAACACTGCAAATGATATATGCTGACATAAGAACTCATGCAATCCAATTTATTTCATCTTCTCCTTCAGCATACAATTAAAAGGGTAAAAATAGAAATGAAGACATGAGATTCTAACTAGCAAATTTAAAACATGATATGCAACTCAACTAGAAGAGAGTTATTGAAAATGCAAGACTTGGGGTTTTACCATACAAGGGTGCCTTGGCCTTATTAAACCCCTTTTATTTTTCTTCTCACTCCAAGGCACACCTGCAAAATAATTCTCATTTTGCATATAGAGGTACCCAAGAATTCTTGGGTCCTGAATGGTTAGCAGCACTTCTGGTCGGTGCTCTGCATGATTTCCAGGCATTAAAATTATCAAACTGCATCAAGTAACACTCATGAATTGTATGCCCAAATTTGCCACAGTAATGACAGCAAATAGAAGGATTTGTGTTTTTATTGTACATATGAGCATGATCATGGAATTTCTATGCATGACCATGAATGTTATTACTTTTAACATGGAAATTCTTTCTCTCATAAACAGCCGACCAGCATTTATATGCTTTGTGGCCTGGCTTCTCACAATTAAAACACACAATGTGCATACGGTTTGAAACAAAGTTATTTCTATGAAAAGCATGTTGGTTCACAGGAATGAAATTCTATGACATGTTCAGCATGAGAATGAAATTCTCTTTTTCCTTTAGCAAACCAACATTGTGCAACAGTATGTCCCACTTTACCACAGTGAAAATATTGAACTTTTCTTTTCTGAACAGTATGATTTCTAGCATAGAAATTCCTAGCATGCATTCTATCAACATTCTGTTCATCCTTTTTTATTACAAAGTAATCATGCATAAGGTGACCATGCTTACCACAATAGAAACATGAAACATTGGTTTGTTTTGAAGCATGGTGTTTTTCATTAGAATTCTTAGCATTCACATTATTGAATTTTTGTTTCTGAAATTTGCTTTTTTTTTTTAGTTTCAAGATTGGCAGGCTATTTAACATGAGATGTGGTGGGTACATTAGATGCCTTTACAAATGATGTCATCAACTTGTTTTCAAAGGATTTCTTGTTGACATTGTTATAGCCCAGCCCTTCCTTTTGGACATTGACTTTAACTCCTAACAGCCTACCCAAATTTTCTTTGCCATCAACAAATCTAAACAGTGAGCTTTTCAAGTCCTGAATTTTATTTTCCAAGGAAGCAATTAACAATTCAGAATCTGCATTTTCTTCTTCACATTTAGTCAGTCTTTCATTCAACATGTGATTAACAGTTTTGTGACTTTCAACTTCTTATTCAAGACTAGCTAACTTATCTGAATTATCCAACTTCACACACTTGCCCTTTTCATTTTGTACTAACTCATTTAATAGAACCTGATAATCACAAGATGCTTTCTATTTATGTTTAGTTTTAGAATTTTTCAGATCATTCTAGAGTTCCAAATTTACTATTCTAACATCAAATTTCTCAGCAATCAAATTATTCTGTTCTTCAAGTTTCTTGAGTTTTTCATCATTTTCTTCAATGGATTTTCTGAGACCTCCATTTTCAGATTTCATTTGATCTAGTTCTGAACTGACTATGTCAATATTTTTTAGTTGTTGTACTAAAAATATCATTTTCAGTATTCAGCACTTCAACATCTTCATTTTTAGAACTAGTGTTCATGACATCATTCAATTTCTTCTTCAGAGATTTATTTTGTTTTCTTAATCTTTCATACCACTCAGTCAATTCAGCATATGCATTTTCCTAGTCTTCTATAGAGAAATTTTCAAATGGATTACTTACCTCCTCGTCATTCTCATTTTGATCACTATTGTGATCACCTCCATCAGCCATCAGACATATGTCCTCCTTTTTCCCATTGATAGCCGTCAATTTGTCCAATATGTCTTTAGCAGTTCTACATGCAGAAACACAAGGAAGTATGTCAATATCAATAGCAGCTTTCATCAAATTTAAAGCTCTAACATTATAATTGTTCTTCGATCAATGAGCATCAGTCCACTTAGATTTATCCTTAGGCAATTTGTGTAGACCATGGGAAATTAAATTCCATAACTCAGGATCAATTGAATTAACAAACTTACGCATGCTACTTAGCCAGATGTTAAAATTGGAACCATTAAACATGGGTGGATGAGCCATTGAAAACAATTTAGAACAATAATCAAAATATGACAATGCACCAAATTAGCAGGATCCTCTCTGTAGGTTGTTGAATCTAAATTAATCAGAGACCTGCTCTGATACCAATTGTTAGGTGCAATATGGGATCTAGAGGGGGGGTTGAATAGATCCCTCTACAAAAATTATGCTCAATTAAAATCACACCCTACCCAATTCGGGTTAGAAGGAAACTAACACTTCAAACTAAGCAACCTGCTGATAGTCGGATCTAGGCACACGAGTAAACAAGGACTTCTCACAGCTATGCTCGACTGTAGTATGCTTCAAGTTAAAAACAACTTACAAATCTAACTATATACGGACTAACCAAGCAGTGAGCTGCACAGATTAAGAAATCAAGTAGAACGACTTAGTGCACCTACCCATTCACATAGAGAATGCATCAAGCCAATTAATCAGATAATCATTCATACAAAATAGCTCTCGAACACTTAGCACACAATGAGAATGTAGTAAAGAATCAACTCACACGCCAACCTGCGAAGGGGTTAGAGGATAGGGAGTGTACGCACAATCCAAACCACTGGAGACCAGGATTTTCAGGTGGTTCGGTCTGCTACCCATAGACCTACGTCCACCCCTCCCTCAAACCGAGTAAGGCTTCACCTTGCAAATGCAAGACTACAGACTCATTCTGCAACAACCGCTGACTAACAGCTTTAAACCAAGGGAAACAAAGCCCTCACCCTGATCTCACACCCTGCAAGACTAGACCCACTACCACTGGTAGTGACCGGAGGAACCAATCCTCCCTTCCTCTAAGGACATAGAGGGACCCGTGCTCACCAACCTGATGAACACACCCCTGATTCTACCCCAGTAGAATCAGTAACACTGCAGTAAGGCAGCACACGAGGAACCCACCTCACACCCTGATATACAAACCAGATCGTGACCAGTTAAAAAACCGATCCCGACTTCAATCAATGCAATAATGCACCACTAGAGAAATACGGAACAAATTGAAAATGGAAAAGATCAAATGAAAAATACAACATAAAATCAAAGGAATGCAGCTCCACAGGAGCAGATTAGTTCTGGATTTGATGCACAAACTAATAACTATAGCAGATTTTCAATATAGCTTCGGCTGCACTCAAATCCTCATCTCACGGACTAGGCTCATGATCTCTAAATCTGGGCTCTCTATCTCTCTTTTTCTTCTCTCTCATTCTGTCTCAATTTTTTCTTCGAACGCTCTCTTTCCAGCAGCCTTTTTCTTTTTAGCAGCGGTAGAAACTTCAAGGGTTTGATGGGTTTAAATAACAGAGCCTCAAGAATTCTTTGGATGAGATGATTAATCCACTGATATTCCATTGCTCCACTTGGCAGTGAAGAATATTCCCTCCTTGGAATCATCTGGAAGCCTACCAGTCATCCTAGGATCACGTGCCAATCATTTGAGGTCGGAGGCACATGACTCTCTTGGGTCGCTCACAGGCTGAGCCATTTGTTAGCCTTCCCAAGCTATTTTTCACCCTTACGGTCTATTTGCCACTGTTATGAAATTATTTGTCACCCTTAGGCGTGTCAGCCGTCACCTTAAGCTTCTTTGTCTCTGCTTCAGAACCGTCGCCTTAGTTAGCTTAGCAACCTATTTGTCACCCGTATCGGGTATTTTCAACCTTAAAGCCCATTTGTCACCCTTATGTATTCATATTTCACCCTTGTTCACGTGAGTGTTTTGAACTGTCTGGAGTTGACTCCATTGACAAACGGAGTCGGCTCTTCTTCCTCGTTTACACACTTTTTGGCCTCTGAATCTATTCTTCACCCTTGTGTGAGTGTTTTTGACTCTTGAAATCTCATTTGTCATCTTTGTTCTCCAATTGTCACTGTTGTGAACCTCTTGACTCTGTTGAAATCCGTTTACAGCATTTGTGTTGTGTTTCTCTCTCTTGAGACTGGTTAATCTCCGCTATGCTTCATTCTTCAACCTTTGACCAATTTTACTACCTGTAGTCTTCATTTGTCATCTGATTCCTTCATTTGTCAACTTGCTTGATTCATTGTCAGAGTTGCTTGCGTGCTACAACGTGACTGGTGTCAACTGGAGTTGACTATGCTTCTTCAGCTCCATGCCTTTTGCCTTAACACCCATTTTTCATCCTTACAGCATTATTTGTTACCTTTATTGGCCATTTGTCACCACTGCCTAGTTATTTTTCACCCTTATTCCACTTTAGCCGTCGCCCTTGATACTTTAGCTGAACGGGTGGCTCTAGCATCGACTCCATTAGCTTTTGGAGTCGGCTCCACTTCACATTTTCCTCTTCTTAGCTTGTTTTCTCCCGTGCCAACCTATTTGTCACCTCTATATACCTATTTCCCTTAAGGGTCTATTTGTTACCCATAAGGAGCTATTTGTCTGAGCTCTATTTGTTCTTCATCAATTCAATTCTTCACAAATTTAAGGATGCTCATATAGAATTAAGGCATCATATAGCATTAAAGCATGGCATAATTAAAAACATGAATCTAATGCACTGGACATAAAACATATGACATCATCAAAGCATGAATCCTATTCACTGACTCATGATGAGTCATAGTTTGACATCCTCAAAACCACAAGGATACAACATTGAACTCTAGGTTGGGAACCTGTGTTGAGTATTGGTTTGACATGGACTCGGGATTGGAAACCCGAGCAGAATGCTGAGAAGCCTTGAACTCGGTGTTGGGAGCCCGTGTTGAGTGCAGGCCTGGCTGGGACTCGAGATTGAAAGCCCGAGCGAGGTGCTTAGGAGCCTCAGACCCGAGGCAAAGAGCCCATGTGGGGTGCAGGCTTGGCTGGAGCTCAAGGTTGAAAGCCTGAGCGAGGTGATAAGGAGCCTTAGACCTGGGGTAGAGAGCCCATGTGGGGTGCAGGCTTGGCTGGAGCTCAAGGTTGAAAGCCCAAGCGAGGTGCTGAGGTGGCAGCCGAAGTTCGGGGCGCAAGACCCGTGCTGGAGGTCGGCCGGTGCTAGACCCAGGAGCTGATGCTTATCTGGGCAAGGGACAATCTGGGAACCCTGCGGGCCTGGCAGCAGAGACCTCGAGCCTGGTACTCCGGGCGGGTCACTGGTGCTAGGGACGCGCGCGGTGAGTCGACCGCACGAACAAGGACATGAACTGGAATTGGCCGTGAAACAGCCACAGGGACCACGCCCAGGAAGTAGGGTGATCCGATCACGGGGGTGAAGTCGCTGAAGACAATCGGTGTCGCCAAGTAGCCCACCCTCGCGTGGGTGGCGATGACGATGGGGCCATACATCATGGCCCCCATAGCTACTTGACTGCTGGTTGCTGGGGTATGTGATGGTCAGAGATGGTTGTCGGGCATGATCTGGCTGCTGGAGCATGAGTTGGAAGCTACAGGCGAATTTGTCCCTCCTCTACCTCTCCTACAAGGATAGGAAAAGGGCACCATGGCTTCAGGGCTAGCACATGCTCCTTTTCAGTAGAAAAAAGATCGGTAGGGGATGTCCCACCAGGCGTGCCAACTTGTTAGCTCATGAGAGATTTTGGGCGGTATTTTATTTTTCTATTATATATTTCTCACTGCGGTGACATACACTTCCCTTTTATGGAAGGCCGAGATAGGTTGACTTGGCACGTGAGGTTTCCGGGGGTATCGATGGGGGTGAGCAAAGGATGACACATACGCACGGGAATAGTGTGGTTAATCTTCCTAGGTGACTGGAACTGGGATGACTGGGGGGAATGCGAGTGTACCAGTCGACTTCTCGGCGATAACCTGTGGAATCAAATTTTGACAAGGGAAGCGCCGCCAGGGCACGGCACGTGGGCACGAGGGTATTGGCCAGCAAGTGGAGAGAAGGAGGTTCTACAGGTACGAGTGTGCATGCGACTGTGGGGGTTCATGTACAGAACATCTTTCCCCACTGACCGCAAGAAGTCGGTGTTTATTTTACATCAGATTGAATCCGAACACTTTTTATTCTATGCTGACAGAGGGCCAGGATGTTACTGAAGCCAGGGGAAAAGGACTGGATGTACACTGTAGCTATAGGGTGACTGTTACATTCGACTGGTAGGGCTGATTGACTGGAATCTGGGAGACTGGTCGCATATTGACCGGTGTGGGGGCTACACTGGAATCCAGGTGCGGGTATGTGTGAACAATCAATTTCTTTATGGCTATTCTTTCCTTATAGGTGCCATGAAGGCTTTACAGGTGGTCCTTAAAGGCCAAAGTACATATGGTGCAAGCCGCTAGACAATTTTGACCTATTGGCGGGTCCCTGGGTCAATGTAGGATAAAGTGGATATCCGTGTATTTTTACAGAGGCTCTCCACGAGAAGCTAAAGACATGGCAGAGTTGCCGAGTGAGAGCTAGACTGGATGGAAGGGGTGGACACTGGAAGCCACCTGAGGGAGGCCGGGCATGGCTTGAGATGAGCAGTCGGGTACGGATCCAAAAGGATGAGTGTCGGCATGGCGGGGAGTTGGAATCGGTCCCAAGAATATTACTTTTGAGCCAGGGTCTAGCAAACTTGGATCAGCAGTCGAGACCGTCGGTGGCTCGCTCGGGGTGAGCGATGGGCACGTGGTCCCATGCTAGGAGCAAATTCGGCATTATGGCATTCGTGTTGTTATCATAATGCGCCATACGCAGGCGGACCCAATGTGCGGGTGTGATCACCGTTATCATAACGCCCCCATATGCAAAGGGATAGACTTGAGTGAAGCAACTAGATGCCATGTGGGGGGAGTACGTTCGACATACCCTCGATGTGTACAAAGCCGATCAACAAGCCCACCAACGTGCCTTGCTCCTCACGCTTGCTGGAGTGCTGGAGATGCTTTAGCCCGTGCTTCCGTTGTATGTCTGTGTATCAGTATGTGTGCCCCTTGAGCTTCTAAGGGGGGTTTTATAGGGAAGTTGAACGGGTGAGGGGGGTTTACCCATATTGGAATGGAGGGGGTTCCCTAGTCCGAGTAAACCCCCTTCAATTAAAAAAATGTTTTTTTTGTTTGTGAGAGGAGGGGGGGTTAACACGGACCAGCTCGAGGGGCGCGGTCTGGTCCACGTAACCCCCCCCCCCCCCCCCCCGTAGGGGGGTTAACACAGGGTTGGTTGGCATTAATTTTTGGAAAAAAAATTTTAGGGAGAAAGGGTTTACGCGGAGCTAACCAGGGGGGTCTGGTCCACGTAAACCCCCCCTAGGGGGGTTAATGCAGATTGGAAAGACTTTTTTTTGTTGAAAACTTTTTTTTAGGGCATGGGGGGTTTACGCGGACCACATCGGGGGGCCCGGTCTGGTCCGCGTAACCCCCCCCCCCCCCAGGGGGGGTTAAGGGGGGCCCGGTCTGGTCTGCGTAACCCCCCCCCAGGGGGGGTTAATGCGGACGGGTAGAGGGGTTTTTGTAGGGGGCTATAAAATCCCTATTTTTGGTATTTCTTGGGCCCACTTTGACTCGGTGTGACCACAAGAAGAAAAGGATATGGGATACGGACTGTTTGGCTGGCTGCGTGCATGTAGAATGAGGAGATTGACTCGCTCTTTTACGCGATCTCGAGACTCCTTCTTCGCGAACACTCCCGAGTAGGTACGTGGACCGATTATAAGCGGGACTGGGACTGGGATGGGCTTGCGCTGGGATGAGCGGGGCTGGGTGGAGGGCCACCCACAGGGAGAGTTCGCTCCAACCTAGACGCGACCGCATCTAGGGTGAACTCCCCCCCGGGGCTGGCTACCATGGTGAGTGGTACCCGAGGGAGTCTTCTGATGTCATTTGTCGCTATCCTTTGCTGGACTTAGGTCTCCAGGGTGCTGGTATTGACCCGTGGGGGTCAATTTTTTAGTGTCGTTGTTGCCGCTCGCAAAGTGTTAGGGGAAATTTCCAATACAGTTTGGGTTGTCGAACAGCTCGGGTAGCTAGCTGGTCGAGCTTAGATTTAGCCCCAGAGTGAGGATGATAGCATGTACGAACTGAGGGAAGGCATTGTGGGCGTGTAGGCCCAGCCTTGGCGAGGGTTGTATGGCAGGTTGACGGGCAGCTGAAGGTTAACAGCTCATTACCGTGTGTCTGAGGGTCAGGGGTGGCCCCGACTTGCTGGAGGGTTGCCGTATGAAGCGGCTAGTGCGTCCAAGCCGTGGGTCAGCCCCGGCTTGTTGTAGAATAGCTAAAATATACGCGCCCACGAGGTGCTCGGGGAAATTCTCGATACGCGATCACGGGCCGTATAGGTGTGCTAAGGGCTTTCAAAGCTCGTTGTTGACTATAAAAGGTACTCCTTTGGCTTTAGAATGCAGAAGGGAGGCATTATGGGGGTGAATCCCGGCCTCGTTCCTGGGTGCCACGTGCCGTGGCTCATTGTTAGGGCACCCCCGGGTTGGCCCGAGTGGCTTAGTTGAAGGCAGGTGAAACCACGTACTGGGTGATCAGGGATGGTCCCCATTAATTGTAGGTGTCACCGTGAGTCATGGCAAGCTGGCTAGGACCCTTGGCTAGGCCCGACATATCATAGTAGGGGCTGGACAAATAACGCCTTGAAGGTGTTCGGGGAAATTCTTGAGCCCCCATTTCTTATTATCTTCTCTGGAAAAATGTCTGGGTACAACAGTCAATTAGATTGAGTTTTAACCCATTTAACCTAATTAGAATTTAGTGATTTGGGGCATTATGAGTTTTAAGGATTTATTTCAACTTTTTAGCCCAATTAGGTCTTTAGCATCAGCCCATTTTACTATTTTAATTATTTCAAATTTTATTTAGCTCTTAATATTATATTAAAACTATCCTTATTTTATTCAAGAAATTATATTCATTTATTTATGTATTTCTTTTTACTTTAGGTTGCTACACCCTCCCCTACTTAAGAGGAATTTGGTCCTCCAAATTCACATGACATTCTTTTCAAAATAGAAGTGGGGTACAAGAACTACCCTAAAACAATTCCAAATTTCCAATAGCTTCCTCGAGATTCAAACCCTTAAAAGACAAGCAAATTTCAAAAAGCTCCAAATCACACCTTAGCCTCCACGGCCAAGTACACTAATCACCAAATAATTATATCCATGCTAGAAAGGTAACAACGAAACCTAAGATCTAGAGGAATGAAATAGAACTACCTTAGGGTTAACGATAAGGGATACCTCCTACTACTCCTTCAAAAGCAGGCTCGGATTCCCTTAAAGTTTGAATCCTTCCTTGATGCATCTATCCGTTTCAGTCCTTAGCTTGCAAGGGTTAATCCTTCAGAAGAGGGCAACTTGCTATCTTATGATCCTTGCCCCTGCAACGAAAACATACTCCCACCTTCTACCAACATTTCTAAGATCAATGACTATCTTTATTACAATGATAACACTTATCACCCTCCTTAAATTTCTTTCCATTCCAAGATCGAGTACCGCTATTTGATCTTTTCTTTGCAATAGGTGGTTTGAAACTTCTGGAATTAGAGGCTTATTCCTTCGCTTCAATTCTTACGCCTGTCTCCAAGGCATCTTCTAACAATTAAACTATTCTAACCATATTAACATAGGTTTGAATATCTATTAGTGTCATTAGAGGAACAAAGCCAGACCTTAAGTCATTCATAGACCTCTTCGACTCCATCTCGGCCAAAGTCTAGATTCCTTCAAAATAACTATGGAAGTTAATTATCTTATTTCCATTAAAATTAAACATATTTTATCACTTAATCCAAGGCTCTACCTAATCTCACTAGATAACAATAAGGAATGAAATAGGTTATAGGACCTAACACTCACAACAACCTATACCTATGGCCAAAAATCTAGGGTTTTAACAACTTGGCTCTGATACCACTTCTATCACATCCTAAGCACACCATCACAAGGAACTCGAGATGTGACAGTGAACAATCATGTCAATTAGAGCACTAGGAGATAACTCTCACAAGACTTGATTTAGAAAAAAATAAAATTTTATTAATAATAAAAATTTGTTAATTACATTTTCTTGAATCAATTTACAACTTCCAAATTCAAAAGAAATAGGACACAAATTACAAGGCTCTAAACTTATAATCTAGACTCAATAAAAAATTGAAAAGACATGGGTCCTCTAAACTCTAGGAGTGCTCATTCACACCTCGCCCTTCCCATTTGAGTGGATAACATCCACTTCTTTATTACCTGAAAAATATTAAAATAACACTGGGTGAGCGAGAAGTTCAGTGGGAATTACATCTCTGAATCAAACATTCTTTAAGTAATTAATATCTTGACAAGATAAATGCACTAATGTCGAGAAATAGAGACAAACCATGATATAAGTAGAATATGAACAGAAAGATGAATGGATGTAACCCTTGAATCACAAGTAAGGTAAAGAGTAGACAAGAATGAGATTCCAAGTATAACATACTAGAGATAACCATTCCATAAAAAAGAGTAAGTAACAAGCACAATAATATTGGATTGGCCATATCATGCAAAAGTCCCACATGGGGTAACAAGTATTAGTCAAGCAAGTTCAAGTATTCATGTATGAGTGGAATGCCACAGATTAATCTAATACGCATGTACTTTAGTGTAATGCCACACCAGGTTATTATAACTCCCATGGGCACAAGTACTTTCGGGTGCTCCTCTTAGGACCAGAGCAGGCCCTATTAATGCCAAGGCATTGAAGTTATGGATCATAGATCCCATGTAAATATCTAGACATCCACATTATATAAAAATGGCCAAATGAATTTCAAGGTAAAGTTCATGTAATCAAGACATAGATTTACATGAGAGATTTCATAAATTTCAAGAAAATTCAAGGAATATTCAAGTATGATAGGAATTAATCAAGGACCATGAGATAGAGATGATACTAACGACATTTCGGCATTAATCAGGGAAAAATATGGACAAAAAAATGCATCTAAATAATTAAACATAGACTAACAACACTGAAATAGAACGTGGTCATGAACATAGGCACGTACTGTCAAAATCTGGGTACAACATGGTCTGGCGACTGCTCGCGATCACATGAATGCGGTGGGGGTCACCGTCGCATTTAGGAAGGGGTCTATCAAGACGCGATCTCTAGGCCGGACGTGATGTGATACCACCTTGGGGGTGGCAACAACTAGACAAAGATCCCTTGGACTTATCCAACGCAAGTACAATTCGCAAAATTGGAGACTATCGTAGACCGTCGCTCACCGGTGCGCACGCTCAACCCAAGCGTGACTCGATGATGCCGTGTCGAGGTAGGTGGGACTAGACCCTTGCTGGTGGAGGGCCAGCAAGGATACGATCATTTTTCCCCCCAAAAGATATGGAAGCCTGAATTGATGGGCTGACCGAATGCCACAACGGGCACGGATCACTCTCTTGCTTCCACGGTGGCCACTCGAAAGCAATGGTGCTTTAGGACCGGGCGCTCTCTTACACTCCAGCAGAGCGTTGATGGATATTAAATGAACAAACACTAATTATGAGCAAGCGTTGAGTGGTTACCTGGCCGGTTTGAAGAAACTGACCCCGGTTGGAGACGTGGGTGAGCAGGGAAGTGTGGGTTCCGCGCACACTGCGTCGATGAAGTTTCTCCATGTTAATATAATTACATCCACTACTCCTCACGCAAGAGGGTTAGACTAGGGGTGGGGAGATGTGGGGTTACAAACAAACACTACCTCCCACACAGAGGGACTTTAAGCCGGCCAGGCGGGGTGGGGAATGCCATAATAAACTAAGACCCGCAGTTCTGTCCGCTCAGATTTGTTAGGACAGGGAGTCACTGATGATACTGCCACGGACCCGTCTGGCCCCAGAAGAAGGCGAGACCAGCGCCAAAACTTCTTGGGTTGGCCCAGGAAGAAACCAGAATTTTTGGGGAATTTATCGTGGTCGTCGGAGGTAGAGGAAGGATTGTGAGCTGGGCTCCTCGGTTCAACTTCTGCCTGTTCCAGAATCGAAGGCACTGGAAGATATCCTCGCTCCGAGCACCTCCGAGCTCCAAAGGCAACCTAGCTTATACCGACATGACCGTGGGAGGGTCCTCTTCGAACAGCTACTAGAGATGCCACCAGGGGAGGTCGGAGCAGGGAGATAGATCCGGTATAGTGAAAGGGGGTCTGTTCAGGCCCTGACAGGACAAACCTGCGCACCCGGGGGAAATCTACTGGAACGGGGAGCTCCGAACTCCGAATGGTGCTCCGCTTGCTGCGTTGGGCAGAGGATTGGTAGTATCTCGTCCCAGTCAACTGGCACACCAAGGGGAGCAAGGAAGTGGCCGCAGGAGATTTTGCACTACGGTTCTGATATCCTCCCGGATGTCGGAAGCGCAGCCTGACGAGAACAATCCTCTCGAGCAGCTCTGAACTCGGATTGAGGTGGGATCACCTCGCCTACGAAGCTGACTGGAAGGGCTTTCCAGCAGTATATGGTGTGCCTCCAGGAACTTAGAGGTGGTGATGGAGCATGTTGGATTAGGTGGAAGGTCAAACTAGAGGGGAGGGGTGAATAGGTTGACCCTTTGAAAAATTAATACAAGATCACACTAACTTTATAGATCAGAATACTAATTAAAAGTTCAGTAAACAGAGTATATGAAGATCGTGCCTAATCAAACATTTAACGATAGATGGATAATGTGAGAATAGCAAACCACAATAGGAACACATATTTTTATGGTGGTTCGGTCTCCCTGTGGAGACCTACGTCCACCCCTCACTAAACCAGTGAGGACCCCTGCTGAGCTTTATAGCTTAGCTTCACCGAGGAACTACCTCCTCAAACAACGCTGAGCATTATAGCTTGGCTTAACCAGAGGAAAGATCCTCTAAACAGCTGACGAACAGCTTGCAAGCAACCATGCCCAAACACCCTTGATCCAAGCACAATCTGCTGGATCAAACCCCTCCCTCTACTCAAACCAGTACGAGGGAGAAACAATGTAATATAGTTCAAATTGAAAAGACAAACAATAAATGAAATTCCTCAGTAATGAAAGAACAATCTCAGATCTGTGAGGCAGCCGGATCTCAGGCTTGAATTCAGAAGTCTGAGAGAAAAAGCTTCAACGATCAGCTAATCTTCTTCTTCTGAAATGTAGATGAACTTGCGATAGATCACTGCTCCTAGATCTCCTCAGGTCTTCAGCAGATCGCCATAAGGAAGAAGATGAACTCCCAATTCCTCTCGTGAGCTTCTCTTGCTCAGCCTTGTCCGTAGCAGCTTCGAAATCTCCAAAACCTTCTTCGATAATCAAGTTCCCGCGCTCACTTCCAGATCCATGTATTATATACATCTAGTGGGCCCCAACCAGATTTTCTGGTTAGCCCACTGATTGATCTCTTTAGAGCCTTCTGGAATCGCGAATGAAAACAAGATCGAAACACTTTTTGGATGATGTGGCTTTTGACGTCACTAATGACTGGGGTCCACCCAACTAATTTTATGAAAGAATTCATACAGCGTCAACCCATGGTGACCAAAGGGTTTATGCTGCCTTGAGCTATCCACAAAGTTTTTTAGTTCATAAGTGGATGCGTGGACGCATTGGGCTACTGCGTTAACCCACTAAGCTAAACCAGAGCCAATATCATCTCAGATTGAACTGCTACGTCGACGCTATCATGATGTAGCGTTGACGCATTGGGGTATTCTAGTGAACCATACTTCTGCCTTTTGAACTGCTGCGTCGACGCTGCTCTACTGTGGCGCTGACGCACTGTGATTATATGAGTGACTTATGATTTTGCCTCTTCAACTGATGCGTGGACGCCTTGAACTCCCTGCGTCGACCATGTTCCTTTCTTGCACCAAATATTAGCCAAATGCATGTGTTACTGAATCAAGAGTTAATTCAACATTTTAAGTTGGATTCAACATACACATCTCATGGTTGTCATCATCAAAACCAAGGGCACAACAATCTCCCCCTTTTTGATGATGGCAACTATGAGGTGAATGCCATTACATCTAAATAAAAATGTATTATTCAGATCAAACAAGGAAGTTCAGATCAAACAAGGAATTCACTTCAGTGACTGAAACAAACACCAATTTTTGTCATTCATTTCAGTCCAAAGTTTTACATCAAAGAGAAAGACAGAAAAGAGAAACTTTAGTCAGTCAACACATTTGATGCAGATGCAATGCAGTTCTAGACTAGACTCCAACTTGAGTTCATTACTCCAACTTGAGTTCATTTCTCTCCCCCTTTGACATCATCAGGAAGGGGAGTAGATGAGGAGGACTGAAGTACAGTTGTAGACACAATATCCAACTGTTGTTGAAGCTGAGCCATGGATGCTGCCATAGTGTCCATCCTTTCAGAAAGCATCTGATCTCTGTGCACCACAAACTTATGGTATTCTTTGACCTTGGTAGAAATACAATCAAACCAGTTGTGTAATATATCAAACAGATAGTCCACCTGAGCTTTCTGCTGAGATCCCCATTCAGGTGCAGAAGAGGATGCTTCTGTTGGTGGAGGGCAGTACACATCGCACTGATCTTCAATTGTGGGTGGGAAGTTTTCTTTTAGAATATGCAACACATCCACAACCTCATCACCTACTAGAGTGGTTCGTTCAAACAGTTTAGCAATGTCCTGACCAAAGGATGTAATCTTTTCAAACAAGTTTTGAACCGTTTCAGTGAACATCAAATTCTTGTCTATCAGGGTAGAATATTTCAGATTCAACTTTGACTGATTTTCCTTGATCTCATAGTTGTATGTCTGTACACTCTTTACCTTGTTCAAACATTGTTGATGCAAGTTTTGTAAATTACGCATGACTGACCCAGCTTTCTGACAAGCTTGAAGAAGAGATTCCATAAATTCATGAAGCTTCTTGTCTGCCTTGAATTTATCACGCGTGAACTTTTCCCATCTGCTGTCTAATTTCTATTCAAGGTGTGACAGCCTCATATCTGTTGTTGAGCTTAGGTGCATTATCGAAGAGTCAATGCTCTTGAATTTCATTTCCAAAAAATGAATGAGTGTAGGATTGATTCCAGAAAAATCAGACATACCAGCATCATGCTGAAAATTAGCTGGAATCTCCTCCGAAGTAGATGCAGGTCCCCTTGGTGGAGTGGGTTCTGGAAGAGGACCCTGTACAATGACAAGCTCTCTGGAAGTAACTGGAAACACAAGAGTATCATCTTGTACATTGTAATCATCTTGGATATTGCTGAAGTCTTGGTAGTCCATTCTGGCTGAACTGGCTTCCGATCTATCTGCCCTAGCCTCTGGTCTTTCCATTCTGTTTAGACTGGGCTCTTGCTGACCTTGTGTTTCAGTTCTCACTGCTTGACCAGCGTCCACTGAAGTAGATGCATGTTTCTGACTTGGAAAAACCCGGACTGGCTTTCCATTTATGACCTTAAATCCCATGAATTTCTGAATGTAAGAGAGGGAGTATACATTCCCTTTAAGAATATTCAGTTTCTTCTCATCTCCAAAATTTACTCCAACTTTTCTAAATATGGCAGTCAATGGAGCAGCATATGGAAGTGTCCTAGATTGTGTTAAGCAAGATCCCATAGTCTGAATGATTACATCTGACAATGAAATGTGTATCTTTTTCAGCATGCAATACAATAAAAATCTCTGCACCTCAGTAACCCGTTCCCTACCACTGCTATGAGGTGTTATCATGGATGTGCAAATATGGTGAAGCAGTCTATTGAATGGAGGGAACCTATTTGCTTTAAGGCTAGATAAAAAAGTCTCCCTGACGTCTGTAGGATCACTTGGTTTTTCAGTCAGAAGAGCATAAGCTGCATGTTCATCAAACTGAAAAGTGTGTAGCTGAACCCCATTCATTGGTATTTTCCAAGCTCTAGCAAATAGTTTGTTTGTCAATTCGAAACTAACATTCCTGACAGTTGAGGAAATTTTGGGGATCTAAGGTTCATACTTCAAATTGTGGTAAAATTCCCTAACTAGGGTGGGGTAATAAATCTTATGATTTGTAACGAAAGACCACCAACACTGAAAATCCAAGGTAGGGAATAGATGCGGAAAAACCTCAAGCAACTCAACGTCGGTAGCAACAATATACCGTGGAATAAGGACTTTCAGAGGTTCTTCCACATTGATGGTGAGAGAGGGATCAGAAGACCTTGCATGGGAGCTGTCCGCACCTTGCTTCCCCTTTGCAGCAGCCGAAGATGTGGACTGCTCCGTTGCCCTTGATGTAGATAGCTTTCTCTTTTTGGTTGGTGGGCTTGGATGGAGATGGCGTTTTCGAAGAGATAGCTCTATCTCTTTTCCTTTTCGTTTCCTTAGAGCTGAAGGAGATGGTATCTCCTCTAGAGGGTTTGCTACGAGAACATCAGGAGTCTCCTTCTACATTGCTGCCCTTGTCTTTGTCGGAGAGCTCTTTTCTTTCCCCTTACATGTTCGTGAAGCTGATTGGGAAGGTATCTCCTCTGGAGCACGTTGAAATTTGGTTCGAGGCTCAATCTTGCCCTTAGAAAATATGGGAGCTCTTATCGTTAGACCCTTCTTGTTCTTCCCCTTCTTCACTTGATCCGAAGGCGCCATGGCAGTGAGAATCAAACAAGAACAGGAGAGAAGATTCGGAGAGGTAGAAGCCCACTAGGTTTTGGAAGAAGCTGAGGATACGGCAGCGTTTACGCTGCGGGGTTTTAAAGAATGAGACGACTCGAGTTCAAATCAAAAAAGTGAACCGATTCATTGTGCTGAACCGGACTGGGAAGAATTTGAAGTTATTGCATGACTGTGTTGACGCAGTAAGGCACTGCGTCGATGCTACCAAAGTGAATCATGAATGTAGTGTTGAGAAGACATAAGGAATAGTGAAGACCCATAGTATTTAGCCATTCTAAAGACACTGAGATTATGAAAAGATGAAATTACATTCAGGGATTTTTAATAGATAAAATTCAATTTCCCTTATGAGAGAGATGATGAGAAATTATGAGAGTCCCTAGTTCATTTAATGATGTGGAGAAAAATAATTTTAAGAATTTGAGACAAATCCTTAAACAAGAAGAGCATGATTACAGAATAAGGATAGAATAATTTGCACACTTGAAACTTTCTCATATCTTTCCCTTAGACTGTTCAATTCCAAGAGACCCTTAGAGAGGTGAATTTAACTAGTATTGAAGATGAACTCTATAGGTCTTTATATGAGCTTCAGGTCAACCACGGATATATATTTACTTTGTTAAATTCTCATTTGCAGTCAAGTGTTGCTAACCTTTTGACACGGGTACACATGTTTATCAGACACTAGAGTTCCCAGTTACTCAGCATAGCTAACTATTCTGCTCCAATGAAACAGAGTTGGCAACTCACATCATGACATGCCTTTTAGCACTTCATTGGTGCATGAAGGTAGTTTCTCAGTGGAAAGTTACCATTGCTCTGCAATGAGTTATTTTTCTTTTGAAATAGAGATAACAGCTCACTTCATGACATGCTCCTTAGCACTTCTTTGGTGCATAGAGACAGTTTCTCAGTGAAAGCTTGCCATTGCTCTGTAATTTATTCCATGTAGATATTTATATACAATGCACAGGGTTTGTTTCTTCAGCTCTTATTAAACCTATTCTGAGTTTAAAGTCAATACAGATATTAAATTCATTTGCACAAAGTGGTCTCTTTACTTTTGATCATCATAGTTCAAGAATGGATGAGTTCCCAGTTTTATTAAGTAGTTCCATGACTATTCCATATGAAAAGCACTTTTATGTTCAAGAATTTTAGCATTCAAATAACAAAAGATTTATAGAACTCCAACCATTAATACAGCATAGAGACAGTCAATAAAGATCACCACCTCTTATAAGGGAATTATCATTTTAGCTCCCCCTGAATCTATAAAATCAATTCACATTTCAAATCTCAAGAAATTTCCCTCATACTAAAGATTGAGTGGTACTTCACTACAAGTTGGAAAAAACTGAGTATAGAAGAAACAAGGTTGATGAGAGGTTGAGAAGACGACACCAAGTTTCAGTCAAACTTCAGTGCTGCGTTAACCCTTCTGAAGTAATCCAACTAATTCTAGAACTCATTTGCACCAGGTTTATTTCAGTGTGTCAACTCAACCAAGTGACTGCGTTAACTCACTCAACCAGTCAGTTCAACTTCCAGCCTGTTTCCAGAAAGTTTCTGTCAGTGCATTGACTCAGTCTTGCAACAACGTTAACTCAGCCTTATTAACCACTCTTCAGAATCCCATATCACTTAATCTAAAGAGATAGAATTGCATTCTTTAGCAAATAAGAACTACTGCAAACTCTCCCTCCATTCATGCATGACTGAAAATATGAATGAAGATACAATTGATGACATGATGGCCTTTTATTTAACATGTGTTCTTAAAAAATATATGCTCAAAACTAAACTCCCCCTAAATCTGTGACTTATTTAGAAATCAGACGTTTTCAACTCAAGCAAACAATTTAAAGAAGAAATCAATTTATTCCTAGGCGCAGTTAACTAAACTGGTTTCAAAGAAGAATACAAGCAATCATTTTAGGCATCAAGATGAGGATTGCACAATCCAAGCTCTCTCCTAAGACAAGAAAATCTTTCATTATTCAGAGGCTTGGTGAAAATGTCAGCTAGTTGATGTTCTGAGTCTACAAAAATCAATTTAAAGCTTCCTTTATTAACTTCATCTCGCAAGAAGTGATGCCTTATTTCTATATGTTTGGTCCTAGTGTGCTGGATGGGGTTCTTTGCCAGGTTAATGGCACTTGTGTTATCATAAAATATTGGGACACATCCAAGATCAATTTGATAATCTTGGAGTTGGTGTTTGATCCACAACACTTGAGTGCCACAACTCCCTGCAGCGACATATTCTGCCTCTGCAGTGGATAGTGCCACTGAGTGTTGTTTCTTGGATGCCCAAGAAACCAAACACCCTCCCAAAAATTGGCAATAGCCACTTGTGCTTTTCTTGTCAAGTTTGCATCCAGCATAGTCTGCATCTGAGTATGATACTAGATCAAAAGTGCAAAATGCAGGATACCAAATCCCTAAGTCTCGAGTTCCAGCAAGGTATCGAAAGATACGCTTGACAGAAATCAAGTGGGATTCTTTAGGATCAGACTGAAAACGAGCACACATACATACACAAAATTGGATGTCTGGCCTAGATGCAGTAAGATAGAGGAGTGATCCGATCATACCTCGATAAGTCTTTGCATCTACTGATTTACCTTTCAGATCTGCATCCAAACTTGTATTGGTGCTCATGGGAGTGCTGATTGCCTTAAGATTCTCCATTTGATATTTCTTCAATAGTTCAGAGACGTACTTTGCCTAGTTGATGAAGCATCCATCCTTGCTTTGGGTGATTTGTAGACCTAGAAAAAATTGAAGCTCACCCATGAGACTCATCTCAAATTCTGTGGTCATCAAATTTGTAAATTCCTCACACATGCTTGGTTTAGTGGATCCAAAGACTATATCATCAATGTAGATTTAAACCAGAATAATGTCATTATTTCTCACCTTGGTGAATAGGGTTTGGTCCACTTTACCGCTTGAATATCCTTTCTCAGTGAGGTATGAGCTGAGTCTATCATACCATGCTCGAGGTGCCTGTTTGAGCCCATAGAGAGCTTTGTCTAATCTGTAAACATGGTCAGGGCAGTCTATAGATTCAAAACCAGGGGGTTGTTCAACATACACCTCTTCTTTTATTAAACCATTAAGAAATGCACTTTTTACATCCATTTGATGGAGTTTTATTCCATGACAACATGCATATACAAGTAATAATCTAATAGCTTCTAATCTAGATACTGGTGCAAAGGATTCTTTGAAATCAATGCCAAATTCTGGGTTATATCCTTGTGCTACTAGTCTTGCTTTATTTCTTATCACAATTCCATTTTCATTTTGTTTATTTCTAAAGACCCACTTAGTTCCAATTACTGAAAGTTCATTGGGTCTTGGCACAAGGTGCCACACTTTATTTCTTTTGAATGGATTTAATTCCTCATGCATTGCATTTATCCAGCAATCATCTTTCAGGGCTTCAGTTATATTTTTAGGTTCAATTTGAGATATAAGAGTCAAATTGTCCATTTCTTCAATAGCTCTAAAATGAGATCTAGTTCTGGTAGCGTCATGCAGATTACCAATAATGCTTGATAGAGGGTGGTCTTTTAGCATTCTAACATTGGTCAAGGAGTTACCTTCATTAGCATATGCATTACCTCTAGTACTTCATTCTGCTAGATTCTCATTTGACCTTGGCTCTTCCTCTTGAGTGTATTGTTCTTCATTTTCTTCAAGAAATTCCCCGTCATCTTTGTCCCTGCAAGATTGTTCATTTTCAGACCTGATATTCATTTCATCGAAGACAATATGTTGAGATTCTTCAACAGATTGAGTTTTGACATTTAGGACTCTATAGGCCCTAGAGTGATTTGAATATCCTAGAAATATGGCTAGTTCACTCTTAGGTTCAAATTTATCTAAGTCCCGTTTGTGATTATTTTGAACAAAACATTTAGATCCAAAAACTCTGAAATGTATAACAGAGGCTTCTTACCTTTCAACAATTCATATGGAGTCTTTTTGGACAAAGGTCTTACCATTGCCCGGTTTACAATGTAGCAAGCTATATTTACCGCCTCTGCCCAAAACTTCCTTGGGAGTTGTCCTTCGATCAACATTGTTCTAGTCATCTCGACAAGGGTTCTGTTTCTTCTTTCCACCACTCCATTCTGTTCAGGAGTTCTTGGAGATGAGAACTTCTGAGATATTCCCATTGCCCTGCAAAAACCATCAAATTCTGAATTTTCAAATTCTCCTCCATGATCTGACATGATAGATGAAATAGTATACTTACCATCCTGCTGAACATTCCTGAAGAATGCCTGAAATTCTTCAAATGCATCATTCTTATGAGTTAAAAAGAATACCCAAGTAAACCTAGAAAAGTCATCTACCAAAACAAATCCATATTTATTGCCACTCAAACTTGCTGTTCTAGTGGGTCCGAACAGATCCATGTAAACAAGTTCAAGAGGTCTAGAAGATTGATTTTCAATTCTGGATTTAAATGACTTCCTAGTATGCCTGCCTTGAGTGCATGCATTACAAATTTTGTCATTTTGCTTAAATGATACATCAGGCAGACCATTCACCATGCTGAATTTGGCTAACTTATGAATGACACTATAGCTAGAATGTCCTAGTCTACGATGCCATAGCCAAGCCAGTTCACTTTTATTCACAGCTAGACAAAGATTGTTATGAGCAGAATCATCTAAATCTACCATGTACATGTTGTTGGGTTCTATGCGTCCCCTTGTTGTCTTTGACAATGGTTTTGATGATTCCAATTTATCGTGTATTTTGTGTTTACTTGTTTTGTGTTTAATTCAAAGTGGAAATATTGATTGCTTATGTTTTATGGCATCCTGATGATAAAACAAGCTAACATGATGGTATCTTGATTTGCAGGTTGACAGTTATGGTCCTTCATGAATACAATTTTGATGCCTCATGCGAGCTGTGCATGAGACTTTGGAACTAACTTGTGAAAACATTGTGGCTTGATACCTCTGTATTATTGGTGCCTTCATGCATGTCCTATATGGGACACTTGATGTGGATTTCTGCTTAACATGCTTTTTATGATTCTTTGTAATCCAAGGTTACTTGATGTTCTTAAGACCTTCTAACCATGCTATCTAACTTGGTTATATCATGTTCACAAACTGGGTCATGACACTTTTAATGAACTGAAATTCAGATGCACATTCACTTAACCTTGATTCAGTCAAAATGGTTATGTTGCTCCTTATTCAGAATTGGACTATTTCAGTCTAATTGATATGTGTGGGGTGTGAAAATTCTAGTTGCTTTGGACTGGCTAAGCAACTCATGGCTGGGTTGAGCTAATCATGTGTGATGTTAGCTTATGGAGAAAATAGATTGAATGGCTTTGCATCACTAATTCTCTACTTGCATTTCAACATTCTCCTCTGTAGGATGAGAGAGTTATATGGAGAGAAAGTTTGATGCTAATTTCCTCATATGAATTTAATTATGTTTGACATGATGTTGAGTTCTCTGAAATGCAGGTTCATATTGATATCATTCAGTTGGAACAATGGTAAGCTTACATTTCCATTTGTATTCCTTTAAGTCAATGTTAAATCCTTGTGAACCATGGTTCAGTCATTGTTCTAGATACTCACTAATCTTGCTATTTATATTGGTAAATCTTGCTTTGCATTGGGGCTTATAAGATGTTAAAACTCATTAGGGGTTCATTGGCTTCTAAATTGTCATTTGATAATTATAGCTCATATTGCATCATGCTCATTGTGATTCCTATTCTTTCATGCAAGATCTAATTGGATTTGGTAATTTTATCCAAGTGCTTTATGTATGTTCTTGAGGAGGCTCTTGAGTTGAAAATATGTGCAAAACATTTATGTTACTCTTGCTAATGCTTTCATAATCATATTACATGACTTTTGGGTCTTGGACTCAAAACTAGTTCCATATGTTGATGCATGATCCAAATATTTTAATTCATGATTTGGTTCAATGGATTGCATGTTTAGGTCAATGAAAATCCTTTGAATATCAGTTTTTAATGTTTCAAGGTCAATGGGTCGACCCCCCATGCTCAATGGGTCGTCCCCTGGGCAAAACAGGGTGTTTTAAGCTTCTGGACTGAAAGTGGGTTGACCCCCCTGTAACAAAACCTGCCAGACAGCATTCTGTCTGGCAGGTGGGTCGACCCCCCTCACCAGATGGGTCGACCCCCCCACATTTTCAGGTCCGCGCGTGAATTCCGTAAGTCACCGAAACCCTATGAAAACACATCCGAATGAGATGAAATTTTACCCTTATACCCTTGGGTCATTAATAAACATATTAGGGTGGTTTTTCTAGGGTTTTACAAGGGTATTGTGGTCTTTTGAACAACTTATCCTTATGATATATATAACATGCGAATTTGGAAGAAAGAGTTTGTGGAGCTCTAATTGTTCTATCTTGTAGGAAAAGAAGTAGAGGGAAAGGAGTGGAGCTGAAGAAAAACGTGGATATCATCTACATCCAGGAGGAGTTTGCAATCGTGATAGAAGGAAGAGAGGAGCGGAACGAAAAGACAAACGCGTGGACGTTCTCATCGTCGACATCCGGCTACCCTCCGACTTGGGGATAAGAGAAGATCTTCTACAACCTCCCTCTACTCATGGAGATTTATTGTTGCATCTTGTTTCCATCCTTTTGAGGCATCCACTTCTGGTTTACAAGGGTTTCCATCCTTTTTGTTGAGGATAGATTAATATCTTGGGCGGTCATTATATATCTCTTCAATTTGTCAAACTTGGAATATTGTTTGTGTGAAGGCGAAGCTGCGCCTCCGTGTGTGTGGATTTATTGTGGGGAAAGTTCTCCCCAAGTTTGTGAGTGTAGACGGAGCTGCGTCTCCGTGTGGTTTTAGTGTCCGGGGTGTGTTCCCCGATTCTGTGTGTGGGTGTGTGCTGCAGTGGCAGCGTATTGGGGATTTTCCCAGTGTGTGGATATTGCTGCGAAAGCAGCGTGTGTGCGTGGTTGGGGTTCATCCCCGTGTTGCTACGAAAGTACCGTGTAGTGAAGCCTCACCCGGTTGGGTGAGGGGTGGACGTAGGGAGCCCGTCTAGGTCCCGAACCACCTAAAAATCCTTGTGTCTCGTGTGAATGCATGTGTGTTTGTCCCTGTCTTCTATCCCCATTCACAGGTTAATTTAATAGATTTTTACTCACTACACCACTGCACACTGCTACTTCCGTTATCCGTGTTTGGCATATTTTTATCTAAGGGTTGCATAGTTATTACGAGTGAGATCGGAAAGATCGAGAGAATCTTTTAAATCTCATGTTTGTTTAGTTAATCAACACAGTTTATTTTAATTCCATCGTGATCAGTTTAGAGAATTTTTAAAATCCGCCATCTAGGTCAAGGGGACAATTCAACCCCCCTTCTTGTCCGCCATCCAGTCTGGGCCAACAATTGGTATCAGAGCCCAGTCTCTGATTTTTATTCAGCGGACCTCACGGTCTAGGAGAAAAGATCTTTTTATGATGGCTAGTCTGAATTCAGTTCCTGTCTTTGATGGTTTTGATTTTACATCATGGCTTGAAAAATTGTATGTTTGGATTTCTAGTATTGATCCGAAACTCATGAAATTAATCTCTCATGGTCCACATGTCTTACCTAAAAATGAACTAAGGTGGACCGATGAACATAGGAAGATGAATTCTGATAATCTTTTTGTTTTGAATGCTCTTAAAGCTGCAATTGACTCTAATAAATTTCCGTTTGCTCTTGATTGTAGCTCGGCCAAAGAAATCATGGATCAATTGATCAAAGTTCACGAAAAAGGGCTAGAGGATGCTTGCATGATGGCTAATAGCAAGGATGATCATTCAAGCTTAGAGTCCAAGGAGGTAAGCTCTGACTCTGAACTTGATGAAATCTCATTTGAAGAACTACTAGATCTCTATGATGAACTACTGGAAAAATATAAGAAAGTAAAATCTGAAAATAAAAAGCTCAAGAAGAAACTTGAAAATCCTTTTCATGAAAATTCTTTATGTGAGAAATGCTTAGAACTCAAAAATGTGAATGAATCTCTCTTCGCTGATGTTGAAATGCATAGAGATAAAATTTATTGTTTGAGAGAGGAAAATGAAAAGTTGAATGAAAAAATTAAGGCATTGAGTGATGAGCTCTCTGTCTATCAAAAGGGAAAATATGTGATCACTGATGAGTCTGAAAAGTTGAAAGAACTGAGAAAGGAAATAGAAAACTTCAAAAATTTGAATGACAAATTCGAAAACATTGAAACCATTGGTAGAATGGTTGGTGGCAATGCGAATTTTCAAAAGAATGAACTTGAACATATCTCCATGAGTGAAAATTCATTTGAAAAACTTCAAAATAAAAAACTTGCTGAAGAGATTCAGAAATTGAAAAATCAAAACTGTCTTCTGGTTGATAAAATCCACATATTTGAAAAAGGAAAATATGTAGCTGTGGATAATCTTGAAAACTCTCAAGTTTTAGAAGAAGAAATTGCAAGCTATAAAACTGTTAATTCCTTGTTGAATGAGAAGCTTACATTGTGTGAGAAAGAAATTGCTGAATCTAACTTGCATATCTCATTATTGGAAGATGAGATCAAAAATTTGAATGAATCCGTGTTATTGTGTGATAAGGAAAATGAAACACAGAAAAATGTTATTGATTGCTCTTCGATGCATACAAAATCCCCTGTTGTTAAACATAATCATGCACCAAGTAGAAGGAGGAATGTTTCATGCTATTATTGTGGACAATATGGACATGACATGTATCATTGTTTCTTGATGGAAGTTGATGATAATGAAGCATTGAAGTCACAATTGAAAATTGTTGATAAGCCTAACAATCTTGATAAACCAATGAAGAAAACCCTCAATACTCATTGCTATTACTGTGGATTGCATGGACATGTTTTTGAAAATTACTTCATTAAGAAAAATGATGATGAATGGTATCTCAGAAAAAAAATTTCCTGTCATTACTATGGTCAAAATGGACATGTGATGAATGATTGTCATGTAATGAAAAATGATGACAATTGGTTTTTGAAAGGAAAATCTTCCAATTGCTATTATTGTGGTAAGAATGGTCATTCAATGGATGATTGTTCCACCATGAGAAATGATGATGATTGGTTTGCTAGGAGATACAAGAATCCATCTGTTCATGTTAACTCTAACCCCTCGGGACCCAAGATGGCTTGGGTACCCAAATTGTCAAAATGAGAATCTATTTTGCAGAGGCGCCTTGAGGTCAAGAAATTTTAATTAATAAAGGACACTCAAGGTGAGAAAGAAATGTTTGATTTTGAGAACTTCTTTGGTCTGGTTTATGTTGAAGAATCTTAAAAAAAAAGGGATAAAACTTGATCTTGGAGAAATATGTTTACATTTCTGTTTCACTGACTCTTGTCAAGTTCTAAAATGTTGAGATCCTTCAATTTTGATGAGTAGTTGACTTGAATGATTTTTGGTTGAACATCTTGTAAATAATCATAACTCTTGAATGCTTAACCTTGGACACTTATGGCTCTTAGTACACACCTTCTCTTTTACTTTCAAAATAAATTTGGTTTTGTATGCTTTACACTGTGCATAGAGTCCTTCAGACTCTTACTTACTATTTACAAATAACAACTCACATGTGCATACATAGAATACATACTTAGCTTCATGATACTCATTGCACATATCATACACATCTTTGCATACTGTTTAATAGGAATAATTTTTCAATCATCCTTTTAGGTTACATGCATACATTTGCATGTCATTGCATACTCGTGTGCTTGAATGTCATGATTATTTGGTATATCAATGGCGATAGTGGAAGGTTGGATTATGTCCAACTGGAAGCTTTTCTCATGCGTGATGGTGGTCTTCGGACCAATGTACTCCGCCAAGTACCAATAATCATTTGCTTGCAAACATTGAAAGATCCCTGGTTGAATGCATGTATATACTTTATACCAATCTTTTTGGCTTCTTCTATGACTCATCCATTGCTAAATGAAATTGTATTGATTTAGACATGTTTGTTACATGGCACATATTAAGGGGGAGAATTTTTATATCCGTGCATACATTTAGGGGGAGACATTACTATGATGAAACTAATTCATATCTTACATTCAAAACAACCACCCACACACAAATGCACCTTTTTGAGATAATGATTCAATTTAATAAGGATTACTATTTTCTACTCTACACTTTAGAGGACTATTGATTCTATACATGGAAATCACATATCTCGTGAGGAAAAAGCTGTTTACCCCACCAAAAAGTCGTATAAGTGGAACGTAGATCTGAGTAGCCGGGAATCCCCCCTAAAACAAAGGAGGAAACTCGTGTCGAAAGGAGAAACTAATCCACACTAAAATAAGTGTGATTTGCCACCGAGTAGCCGGGAAGTGTCCCTGAGACAAAGGATACAACTCGAGTCGAAAAGTGTCTCATCCACATCATAAAAAGTGACGAAACTGAGTAACCGGGAATTGCCCCTGAAACAAAGGGCATGACTCGCGTCAAAAGATTAGTCACGTCATTTATAGTACTTTAAAGAAAAAATTTGGGGTCATACGTAGCTACCAATAGTCGAGCATTGTGTTGAAAGTGTATGGATGATAAGTACTTTGTAGTGTTCTTTAGAAAATCTGATTTTCCATATTACCTTGAAATTCATTGCTCAATCATCACATTTGCACCTTGGGTTTGATTATTTGAATGTTTCTTATGAATCTGTCGCTTATCATGGTTTATGCAGTACTTATTTATGTAAGCACGACCTTCTTAGTATTGTACATGCACATCATGTTCAACGATCAAATGCATTATCCTTACACCCGTCCCGAAGGGACTTGCATGAGTCTATACTTAACTATGCATGCTTGAGTGCCTGAATGCTTGATCTGTATGTTCATAACATGCTTCATTTCATTAACATGCATCTTTAGGCTATACATGTATATAACAGGTTCAATAACCCATTGTCGGTTGGTTTTTGCCCTTGACAAATGGGGAAGAATAATATGTTTTTCTAGCACAACACACTCTGTGCATAACTCAGTTTTCAGATTTTGCATATAGTTCCCTTATACCACTTGTGCATATTCAGTTATACATATAACAAAAAATTTACAAAAATTGAGCCTTTGCAATTATTTCACACATCTCCTGATTATACATCAAATTCCAAACTTTTGATTGCCTCTTAGTTTACACACATTCCTCTCATGGTAGGTGTATTGCTGGGTTCGTGCTCTACTTTTTGAATCTTCATATCTATTCCCTGAGTCCCCCATTTTTTTTGCTAATGACAAAGGGGGAGAGAACTTTGAATTGTCACAATATATTGTCATCATCAAAAAGGGGGAGATTGTTGGGTTCTGTGCGTCCCCTTGTTGTCTTTGACAATGGTTTTGATGATTCCAATTTATCGTGTGTTTTGTGTTTACTTGTTTTATGTTTACTTCAAAGTGGAAATCTTGATTGCTTATATTTTATGGCATCCTGATGATAAAACAAGCTAACATGATGGTATCTTGATTTGCAGGTTGACAGTTATGGTCCTTCACGAATACAATTCTGATGCCTCATGCGAGCTGTGCATGAGACTTTGGAACTAACTTGTGAAAACATTATGGCTTGATACCTCTGTATTATTGGTGCCTTCATGCATGTCCTATATGGGACACTTGATGTGGATTTCTGCTTAACATGCTTTTTATGATTCTTTGTAATCCAAGGTTACTTGATGTTCTTAAGACCTTCTAACCATACTATCTAACTTGGTTATATCATGTTCACAAACTGGGTCATGACACTTTTAATGAACTGAAATTCAGATGCACATTCACTTAACCTTGATTCAGTCAAAATGGTTATGTTGCTCCTTATTCAGAATTGGACTATTTCAGTCTAATTGATATGTGTGGGGTGTGAAAATTCTAGTTGCTTTGGACTGGCTAAGCAACTCATGGCTAGGTTGAGCTAATCATGTGTGATGTTACCTTATGGAGAAAATAGATTGAATGGCTTTGCATCACTAATTCTCTACTTGCATTTCAACATTCTCCTCTGTAGGATGAGAGAGTTATATGGAGAGAAAGTTTGATGCGAATTTCCTCATATGAAGTTAATTGTGTTTGACATGATGCTGAGTTCTCTGAAATGCAGGTTAATATTGATATCATTCAGTTGGAACAATGGTAAGCTTACATTTCCATTTGCATTCCTTTAAGTCAATGTTAAATCCTTATGAACCATGGTTCAGTCATTGTTCTAGATACTCACTAATCTTGCTATTTATATTGGTAAATCTTGCTTTGCATTGGGGCTTATAAGATGTTAAAACTCATTAGGGGTTCATTGGCATTTGATAATTATAGCTCATATTGCATCATGTTCATTGTGATTCCTATTCTTTCATGCAAGATCTAATTGGATTTGGTAATTTTATCCAAGTGCTTTATGTATGTTCTTGAGGAGGCTCTTGAGTTGAAAATATGTGCAAAACATTTATGTTACTCTTGCTAATGCTTTCATAATCATATTACATGTCTTTTGGGTCTTGGACTCAAAACTAGTTCCATATGTTGATGCATGATCCAAATATTTTAATTCATGATTTGGTTCAATGGATTGCATGTTTAGGTCATTGGGAATCCTTTGAATATCAGTTTTTAATGTTTCAAGGTCAATGGGTCGACCCCCCTGTAACAAAACCTGCCAGACAGCATTTTGTCTGGCAGGTGGGTCGACCCCCCTCACCAGATGGGTCGACCCCCCCTCATTTTCAGGTCCGCGCGTGAATTCCGTAAGTCACCGAAACCCTATGAAAACACATCCAAATGAGATGAAATTTTACCCTTATACCCTTGGGTCATTAATAAACATATTAGGGTGGTTTTGCTAGGGTTTTACAAGGGTATTGTGGTCTTTTGCACAACTTATCCTTATGATATATATAACATGCGAATTTGGAAGAAAGAGTGTGTGGAGCTCTAATTGTTCTATCTTGTAGGAAAAGAAGAAGAGGGAAAGGAGTGGAGCTGAAGAAAAACGTGGATATCATCTACATCTAGGAGGAGTTTGCAATCGTGATAGAAGGAAGAAAGGAGTGGAACGAAAAGACGAACGCGTGGACGTTCTCATCGTCGACATCCGGCTACCCTCTGACTTGGGGATAAGAGATGATCTTCTACAACCTCCCTCTACTCATGGAGATTTATTGTTGCATCTTGTTTCCATCCTTTTGAGTCATCCACTTCCGGTTTACAAGGGTTTCCATCCTTTTTGTTGAGGATAGATTAATATCCTGGGCGATCATTGTATATCTCTTCAATTTGTCAAACTTGGAATATTGTTTGTGTGAAGGCAGAGTTGCGCCTCCGTGTGTGTGGATTTATTGTGGGGAAAGTTCTCCCCAAGTTTGTGAGAGTAGACGGAGCTGCGTCTCCATGTGGTTTTAGTGTCCAGGGTGTGTTCCCTGATTCTGTGTGTAGGTGTGTGCTGTAGTGGCAGCGTATTGGGGATTTTCCCAGTGTGTGGATATTGCTGCGGAAGCAGCGTGTGTGCATGGTTGGGGTTCGTCCCCGTGTTGCTACGAAAGTAGCGTTTAGTGAAGCCTCACCCGGTTGGGTGAGGGGTGGACGTAGGGAGCCCGTCGTGGTCCCGAACCACCTAAAAATCCTTTTGTCTCGTGTGAATGCCTGTGTGTTTGTCCCTTTCTTCTATCTCCATTCACAAGTTAATTTAATAGATTTTTACTCACTACACCACTGCACACTGCTACTTCTGTTATCCGTGTTTGGCATTTTTTATCTAAGGGTTGCATAGTTATTACGAGTGAGATCGGAAAGATCGAGAGAATCTTTTAAATCTCATGTTTGTTTAGTTAATCAACACAGTTTATTTTAATTCCATCGTGATCAGTTTAGAGAATTTTTAAAATCCGCCATCTAGGTCAAGGGGACAATTCAACCCCCTTCTTGTCCGCCATCCAGTCTGGGCCAACACATGTTATTTATTCTTTTTCCAGAGAATTAGACACTTTCAGACTACTTTTCAATAATGGTGCATGCATGGGAATCAAACACAACTTTGTGCCCCCTATCACACAGTTGGCTTATACTAAGAAGATTGTATTCTAATCCTTCAACAAGTAACACATCATCAATAGAGTTTAGGGGAGTTTTGCCAACTTTACCTTTTCCAATTATTTTACCTTTATTGTTCCCCCCAAACGTGACATGTCCTCCTTCTTTCTCAACTAGGAGACATAATTTTACCTTATCGCCTGTCATGTGCCTTGAGCAGCCGCTGTCAAGGTACCACCTATTGTGTACAGCTGCAAGGCACTCCTACAAATCACATCAAACAAGAGATTTTGGAACCCAAATACACTTGGGTCCCATTAGACCATATGATTGTGTCAAGTAAGATAGCATACTTTTGGGAATCCAAATCTGTTGTTTTGAGGGTTTTTGAGATGTGGGGGTCATCAATTTGAAATTTTTCTGATTGGGTTGAGGTACCCTTTGGAATGACCTTTTTGAACGATTTCTGTTGTTAGAGAAGTATGAAGTTTTATTCTTGTTCTGATTCCAATATTTATTGTGACTCCAAGAAGCATTGGGGAACCTAGGATGAGAAGTTCTAGAGCAATATTGAATTCTTGAAGGGATGAAGGTTCACTGCGTAGACCCTATCACATGATTGTGTTGACTCATCCACCTCACCTTTCTGTCATATGGGTTCTCGTACATAGGGTGCGTCGACGCACTGTAGTGGCTGCGTCGACTCATTTTCATGTTTCTGAAAGAATACCCACCCGGGAATGGTGTATGCGTTGACGCATTGTGGACACTGCGTTGATGTTCCCAATGGTTTGTTCTAGCATTATTTCTGTAGAACCCTTGGGACATGGGTTGAGTGGACGTAGGATACCCAGTGCGTTGACGCGACTATCGTGTACCAGTCCTATGACTTCCTGAATTTCTATATCCTGGATGCTGGGTTGATGAACTAGGGTCTATAGGCTGACCTGAGGGTTTACTTCTGAAGTTAGGCACATTCTTATGGTGATTGGCATTTAAGGTAGCATACATTTTCTCTTTGCCCTTTTCTTTTCTGATTTCATCTGTCCATTTTACTTCTTCTTGATTTTTCTCACAGGTCTTCTTTTCAGCCATTTGGCTCTGTTCAGATGTACCTTGTTCAGAAACAAATGTTATAAATATAGCTCCTAGATCCTTCTTCTTGGTTGGATTATAACCAAGTCCTTCTTTTCCAAAATTGCTTCTTATTCCCATGACAGCCTCAAGATTGTTTTTACCGTGTGTTAATTTCTCAAGAGAGGCTTGTTTACTTGAATTCTCATCTTCCAGTTTCTTCAAATTTTCTTGGAGTTCCTGATTTACTCCTTGAATGGCTTCATATTTTTCTTCAGCAATTTTTACATCACTCTCCAATTTTTGCATTCTGAGTTTCAGGTCATCCTGAATTTTCAGTAAAAATTCATTTTCTCTATTCATCTCTATTAATTGATCTCTACATTGGTCACTTTCATCAAGAGATTTTCTTAAACTGGTAATTTCAGCTTCTAGACACCTGATTTTATCATTCAATGAATTTTCTTGACTAGTCAGATTTTTCTTTTTCTTGAGTGATTTATTTTCTTTCTTTACATGGTCATACTTATCTAGCAATTCATTAAATGCTTATTCCCAATCACTGCAAGAAAAGTTTTCAGAAGAGGAAGTTACCTCATCCTTATCATCTCCCTTAGCCATGAAGCACATCTTAACATCACTCTCTTCTTCAGAAGTGCTTTCTTCCTCATCTTCATCTTTCTCCTCATCACTCCACGTACTTATCATGGCCTTTGGCTTCTTGTTCTTCCATTTCGGTTGAACTTTCTTCACATTCTCTGGACATTCAGATTTAATATGACCTTGTTTCCTGCATTGGTTAACAGACAACCTTGTCAGATTTTCTAGAGTTTTCTGATTTGAATTTTGAACTCTTTCTTACCTATGGTCTTCTATTGTTTCTAAATTTACCTTCCTTCCTTAGAAACTTCCTAAATTTCCTGGTGAGCATTGCTATCTCACCTGAGTCATTATCTGAGGTAGATGAGTGACTGTCATCTGAGCTCTCCTTGCTACTTGGTCCTGCCTTCAATGCAATAGGCTTTTTCTTTTTCACATCCTCATCTGTCCTTTTGAGGTTCAGCTCATAAGCCATCAAAGATTCGATAAGCTAATTAGGGGTAGTGGTAGGAAGGTTCCTAGATTCCTCAACAATAGTGGCCTTGGTGTGCCAAACTAGAGTTAGGGATCTAAGAATTTTCCTGACCAGTTCGTATACAGTGTAAACCTTTCCCAGACCTCTAAGACCATTCACTAATAGGATTAGTCTAGCATACATTTCAGATATATTTTCCTCTGGCTTCATTCTAAAAGCTTCATATTCAAAAATTAACATATTGGCTTTTGTCTCTCTTACCTCTAACGTACCTTCATAGATGACTTGAAGTCTGTCCCACATTTCCTTGGCACTGGCACATGAGGATACTCGTGAAAATTCCATGGGATTCAATGAGCAGTGCATGATGTTCATAGCTTGCCAATTGACATTGGACTTCCAAATTTGCTCTTTCACCCACAGTTCCTCATCTCCTTCTAACTGATATGGTCCCTTGCTCACGACTCTCCAAATCTCATGGTCCTGAGCTCTCAGAAATACCTGCATCCGATTTTTCCAATAAGGATAGTTAGTGCCATCAAAGAAGGGTGGCCTATTCACTGCATACCCTTCAGGCATGAGCCCCTTGTTTTCCATTCCACTAAATCTCTCTGGGTTGTGAGACCCTTGACAAGAGAG
The DNA here is from genome assembly GCA_022559845.1 of Amorphophallus konjac. Taxonomy (NCBI): domain Eukaryota; kingdom Viridiplantae; phylum Streptophyta; class Magnoliopsida; order Alismatales; family Araceae; genus Amorphophallus; species Amorphophallus konjac. The sequence continues at coordinate 359,013,724 of CM040121.1, read as the reverse complement.
CCTTGCTCTGATACCACATGTTGGATTAGGTGGAAGGTCAAACTAGAGCGGAGGGGTGAATAGGTTGACCCTTTGAAAAATTAATACAAGATCACACTCACTTTATAGATCAGAATACTAATTAAAAGTTCAGTAAACAGAGTATATGAAGATCGTGCCTAATCAAACATCTAACGATAGATGGATAATGTGAGAATAGCAAACCACAATAGGAACACAGATTTTTATGGTGGTTCGGTCTCCCTGTGGAGACATACGTCCACCCCTCACTAAACCAGTGAGGACCCCTGCTGAGCTTTATAGCTTAGCTTCACGGAGGAACTACCTCCTCAAACAACGTTGATCATTACAGCTTGGCTTAACCAGAGGAAAGATCCTCTAAACAGCTGACGAACAGCTTGCAGGCAACCATGCCCAAACACCCTTGATCCAAGCACAATCTGCTGGATCAAACCCCTCCCTCTACTCAAACTAGTACGAGGGAGAAACAATGTAATAGAGTTCAAATTGAAAAGACAAACAATAAACGAAATTCCTCAGTAATGAAAGAACAATCTCAGATCTGTGAGGCAGCCGGATCTCAGGCTTGAATTCAGAAGTCTGGGAGAAAAAGCTTCAACGATCAGCTAATCTTCTTCTTCTGAAATGTAGATGAACTTGCGATAGATCACTGCTCCTAGATCTCCTCAGGTCTTCAGCAGATCACCATCAGTAAGAAGATGAACTCCCAGTTCCTCTCGTGAGCTTCTCTTGCTCAGCCTTGTCTGCAGCAGCTTCGAAATCTCCAAAACCTTCTTCGATAATCAAGTTCCCGCGCTCACTTCCAGATCCATGTATTATATACATCTAGTGGGCCCCAACCAGATTTTCTGGTTAGCCCACTGATTGATCTCTTCAGAGCCTTCTGGAATCGTGAATGAAAACAATATCGAAACACTTTTTGGCTGATGTGGCCTTTGACGTCACTAATGACTGGGGTCCACCCAATTAATTTTATGAAAGAATTCATACAGCGTCAACCCATGGTGACCAAAGGGTTTACGCTGCCTTGAGCTGTCCACAAAGTTTTTTAGTTCATAAGTGGATGCGTGGACGCATTGGGCTACTGCGTTAACCACTAAGCTAACCCAGAGCCAATATCATCTCAGATTGAACTGCTACGTCGACGCTATCATGATGTAGCATTGATGCATTGGGGTCTTCCAGTGAACCATACTTCTACCTTTTGAACTGCTGCGTCGAGGCTGCTCTACTGTGGCGTTGACGCACTGTGATTATATGAGTGACTTATGATTTGGTCTCTTCAACTGATGTGTGGATGCCTTGAACTCCTGCGTCGACCTTGTTCCTTTCTTGCACCAAACATTAGCCAAATGCATGTGTTACTGAATCAAGAGTTAATTCAACATTTTAAGTTGGATTCAACATACACATCTCATGGTTGTCATCATGAAAACCAGGGGCACAACATAGCAGACTCTGAAGCCAACGGGTCTTCAGCTCCCAGCAACCTGAAAATTGAATGATGAAATAGCGTGTATGTGGGGGTGGGGAAGGGGAAGAAACTTGCAAGGGGTGGTTGTGGGATGGGGGAATGGAGGGTTGATGGTGGTGAGTGGCAGGCAAGGGAGGGTGGAGCAGGGCTTGGCAGTGTTAGGAATGGGGGGGCTGATGGTGGGCGACCAAGTGATAAGAGGATAGGGAGGGGAGGAGTGGTGGTCGGCCAAGGCTAAGGGGGAAAGAGGAAGGGGATGGGGGGTGTGCAACCAGCAAGGGAGGGAGATTCAAATCTCCCTTGGGAAGGTGAAGGGGTGTTTGGGGTAGTGGAAACGGTGCTTGGGAGAGAGGAAAGGGTGCTTGGGAATAGGAAAGGTTGCTTTGGAATGGTGGGGGGTGCTTGGGGCCTGGTGAGACTAATGGAGGGAATTGATGGGTTTTGGGGGGCTGAAAGGGTGGGCTGATGTGGAGGGCTGAGGTGGCAATGAGAGAGGAGAGAGGGGGGGTTTGAATTAGAGAGAGAAGGGGGAGGAGAGAGAGGGGTTCGCCCCCTAGGGAGAGAAGGAGAGGTGAGAGAGAGCGCTTCTCACCCAAGACCCTCAAGGCTTCACACCTATGGCACACAATTTCTAGAAATTCAAATTCAAATTCTTCATTAGATTTCACAATGGGGTTGGGGTCCTATTTATAGGAGCCCAACATTCTACATGACCATAATACCCTTGACATTTACACCAAAGACCAAGCATGTCCAAGGGTGGTTCAATGGGCCCAATTGATGGATTAGAGGCTCATTTGACCCTAAACATAGGTAAATAACTCGCTAACCTAGGCACACGACTCAAATAAAAAGGGAAATTACATGACAAGACTCACATAAGAAAATGAAAAATACATCATATGACTCGAAATAAAGTGGCGAATCAAGACTATACGCCATCGACGATCATCGGGGTGTGGAAAAGATAAAGTGATGGGAGATGTCCCCATCATACTCCTGGGGTGCAGAGAACTTGAATTTGTCGAGAAAGAGTCCTCCCTGCCCTGAGAATGCTGCAGTAGGGCCTCCCACGAATCCGCCAATGGAGGTCGTCCCTTCCACCTAACAAGGTAGCGCTCATACGCCTTGCTCCTGGTGGTAGTGATTTGTTCATCCAATATTCGCTCAACCTGCTCGCGCTAGCTTCTCCTGTCTAGTGGTTTTCCTTCAGGTGTGGGTACTCTCTCAAGGGAGGGGTCAGGCTCAATATCCACACTGGGTACCAATGTGGGGCCCTTGTATGGTACCAGGTCAGCCACATTAAATGTGGGACTTACTCCGTACTCCTCGGGGAGGTCTAACTCATAAGCATATGTGCCAATGCGCCTCAAAACCCGTAAGGGACCAGCCCCACGAGGCCTCAATTTTGAGATAGCTCTCGGGGAGAGCCTCTCAATCCTCACCATCACAAAATCACCCACACGGAACTCTTGGTGGCGTCGGTGAGAGTCGGCCTGTCTTTTGTAAATCTCATTGTTTTTGCTGATGTGCTTGTGAAGGTTTTCATGCAATTTTATGAATGCTGACCTCCTAGGGGTGATGGGTGGACCGGGGCAACCAAAAGTAGACTGAGCATGTCTAGACTCCCTATCAAGGGTCTTGAAAATTGGGGGGGCGGGGCATCCAAATGCGGACCTATCATGTGTGTGTTTCATTTCAACTACCACGGGTGGATATGGATACTCAAATGCAGATCTACCATGCAACTTTATCCCGATGTTGAGGTGAACCTTCCCAAGTGTGGGTGTTGGCAAGGCGGGGCTTGGCCCAACTTTGGCGTATTGGACTTGGGAAGGGGCAAGGCAAGAGAGTTCTTTGGGGAAATGGGACAAGGATGATGGTCTTGGGGATTCCCATGCGAAGGGATCGAAGGGGTCAAGCATGGTTAGACCCTTGGTGAAGGGGGTGTTATCAATCCCACGGATTAAGAAAGTCCAATTCCTAGATTCCCCAATGTAGGTTGGGACCTTGTCAATAGGGAGGGTGAAGGTTATGATTGGTCGGTGTGGCTTGTTCCTATTTAGGGGTGGGTGTGGCTTGTTCCAAGGGATCGGTTTGGGACCTACTAGGCATGTGGTGGTGGTGAAGCAATTGGTAAGGACTGGATTGGGCCACTTGGAATGGTCTTTAGGAAAGGATGGGTAGTAGGTAATGGTGAGGAAAGGAACATGGATATGTTGGTGTTGGAGTTCCCAAGGGAATGGGTCAAAAGGATCATGGAACCTTGGGACTTTGGGAATGTGTATCTCACCTAAACCCTCAGATTGGATTGGCCTAGTCATAAGATCCCCAATGTGTGTTAGATCCTCTCTAAGTGTAAAGGTTGGTGGGACATAGACCTTAGTGGGATGGATCGGCTTCCTACCCGAGATAACAAGTTCTAGCTTGTGAATAAGGTCGGGTTCCTCGGGTGTAGGGAGAAGTAAAAGGAGGTCGCTAGTGTAGCAACCCATAGTGTAGACTGAGGTGATGGACCCGACACGTAGGTGAGTGAGGTCGAGCCCCTCAGGTCAGTCGATTCCCAAAGCCAACATGCTAGTCAGCTCAAGTTGCCATTCTAGACCTTTGATAAGATCATCCAAAGTCTCCACCTCATAAGAGGATTGGAATGTGGTGTGGAAGGAGTTAATGGGCACTATTTGGGAGTGGTGCTCCGAAAGCGAGCAAAGTGGGCTGGGGCTTCTTATGTTTGGACATTTCCTTAACCAATCAATTAGGGACCCCTCTAGGATAACAACTGTCATGAAGGGGTGGGTAGGGATCCTAGCTTGATCATCTTGGCAAGCGTGAAGGAGGAGGCACCTAGATAGGTTCATTGGAGCATCAACGGGCAGAATTGGGTTCTCTTGTCCCGACTCTTGGCATTGTGCCTCATATTCTTCCTCCCAATCAAGGGAAGCTTCATGGACCTCAATCACAATCTCAACCGTTTGGGGTGGGGTGGTTTCACTCACTATGGTAGGTTGTTTCTTAGTGGGGCATTGACTGGCTATGTGTCCCATCTCGTGGTACCTATAACATTCTATCTTGTTAGCATCACCTGAGGTGGATCCACTCATTTCTATCCCTATGGGGCTCTTTCCTTTTCAAGAAAGGGTGAGGCTAGAGATGGTAGTTGCTGGAGTGGAAGGGAGTGGGACATGGACCCTACTTGGTCTAGGTGAGGAACCCTTCATGGGAGGGGCTAAGTTGGCTTGTGGGGCCAAGAGTTTTGGGTCGGATGGCCGAGGGGAAGTAAGTCTAGCAATCCTCTTAAGATCTCGGGCTATTTGGTATACACTGGGGGAGGGTCAGAGTGCATAGACTATTCTAAGCTTGGTCTTCATGCCTTCCCATGTGCGAATGGGATCTTGTCTCCTAACTCTCCTTAGACCCTCAAGGTTTCTCCATTCTGTCTCGCCGAGGGGACCGAGGGTCTCCTTGGCGACGCGCACCTTCCTTTCCTCGGACATGTAATAGTGGTGGAAGTATCTATCCATGGAGGTCTCCCACTTCCTATATGTGTGAGGGTTGTGGGACCCATCGAAATGGGGTAACTCCGGTCCTATGAAGAGGTAGTCATCGGGTTGATTGGTACGGTACATGATTTTGGCCAGGGAAGGGGATGACACTGATGCAAATGCCCTAGAAATAGACTTAGTAGAGACAAGTCTAAAACATGCTCTGATACTAATTGATGTGATGCCACCTTGGGGGTGGCAGCAACTAGGCAAAGATCCCTAGGACTTATCCAACACAAGCACAATTCGCAAAATTAGAGACTATCGTAGACGGTCGCTCACCGGTGTGCACGCTCAACCCAAGGGTGACTCGATGATGTCGAGTCGAGGTTGGTGGGACTATACCCTTGTTGGTGGAGGGCCAGCAAGACTATGATCATTTCCCCCCCCCCAAAAGATATGGAAGCCTGAATTGATGGGCTGATCGAATGCCACAATGGGCACGGATCACTCTCTTGCTTCCACGGTGCCCACTGGAAAGCAACGGTGCTTTAGGACTGGGCGCTCTCTTACACTCCAGTAGAGCGTTGACGGATATTAAATAAACAAACAATAATTATGATCAAGGGTTGAGTGGTTACCTGGCTGGTTTGAAGAAACCGACCCCGGTCGGAGACGTGGGCGAGCGGGGAAGTGTGGGTTCCCCACACACTGCGTCAATGAAGCTTCTCTCTGTTAATATAATTACATCCACTACTCCTCATGCAGGAGGGTTGGAATAGGGGTGGGGACTACCTCCTACACAGATGGGCTTTAAGCCGGCCAGGCGGGGTGGGGAATGCCAAAATAAACTAAGACCCGCAGTTCTGTCTCCTAAGATTTGGCAGGATAGGGAGTCGCTGATGAGGCCGCCACGGACCCGTCCGGCCTCAGAAGAGGGCGAGACCAGCACCAAAACTTCCTGGGTTGGCCCAGGAAGACACCAGAATGTTTGGGGAATTTATTGTGATCATCGAAGACCAAGGAAGGATTGTGAGCCAGGCTCCTCGGTTCAGCTTCTGCCTATTCTAGAATCAAAGGCGTTGGAAGATATCCTCGCTCTGAGCACATCCGAGCTCCTAAATCGACGTAGCTTATATCGACACGACCGTGGGAGCGTCCTCTTCGAAGAGCAACCAGAGAAGCTACCAGGGGAGATTAGAGCAGGGAGATAGAGCCGGTACAGTGAAAGGGGGTCTGTTCAGGCCCTGACAGGACAGACCTGCGCACCCGGGGGAAATCTACTGAAACAGGGAGCTCCGAACTCCGAATGGTGCTCCGCTTGCTGAGTTGGGCAGAGGACTGGTAGTATCTCATCCCGGTAAACTGGTGCACCAAGGGGAACAGGGATGTGGCCGCAGGGGCTTCTGCACTAGGGTTCTAATCTCCTCCCGGATGTCGGAAGCGCAGCCTGAAGAGAACGATCTTCCCGGACAGCTCTGATCTCAGATTTAGGTGGGATTGCCTCACCTACGAAGATGACTTGAAGGGATTTCCAGCAGTATATGGTGTGCCTCTAGGAACTTAGAGTGGTGATGTAGCAGACTCTGAAGCTAGCGGGTCTTTAGCTCCCACCAACCTGAAAACTGAATGATGAAATAGGGTGTAGGTGGGGGTGGGGAAGAAACTTGCAAGGGGTGGCTGTTGGTGGCTGTGGGAAGGGGAAATGGAGGGTGTGGGGGGTCGATGGTGGTGAGTGGAGGGCAAGGGAGGGGCGGAGCAAGGCTTGGCAGTGTTGGGAATGGGGGGGCTGATGGTGGGCGACCAAGTGATAAGAGGAGAGGGAGGGGAGGAGTGGTGGTCGGCCAAGGCAAAGAGGAAAAGAGGAAGGGGATGGGGGGTGCGCAACCAGCAAGGGAGGGAGATTTAAATCTCCCTTGGGAAGGTGTAGGGGTGTTTGGGGTAGTGGAAAGGGTGCTTGGAGAGAGGAAAGGGTGCTTGGGAATTGGAAAGGTTGCTTTGGAATGGTGGGGGGTGCTTGGGGCTTGGTGAGAGTAATGCATGGAATTGATTGGTTTTGGGGAGCTGAAAGGGTGGGCTAATGTGGAGGGCTGAGGTGGAAATGAGGGAGGAGAAAGGGGCGGTTCGAATTAGAGAGAGAAGGGGGAGGAGAGAGAGGGGTTTGCTCCTTAGAGAGAGCAGGAGAGGGGAGAGAGAGGGCTTCTCACCCAAGACCCTCAAGGCTTCACACCTATGGCACACAATTTCTGGAAATTCAAATTCTAATTCTTCATTAGTTTTCACAATGGGGTTGGGGTCCTATTTATAGGAGCCCAACATTCTACATGAGCATAATACCCTTGACATTTACACCAAAGACCAAGCATGTCCAAGGGTGGTTCAATGGGCCCAATTGATGGATTAGAGGCTCATTTGACTCTAAACATAGGTAAATAACTTGCTAACCTAGGCACACGACTCAGATAAAAAGGGAAATTACATGACAAGACTCATATAAGAAAATGAAAAATACATCTTATGACTCGAAATAAAGCGGCGAATCAAGACTATACGCCATCGACGATCATCGGGGCCTGGAAAAGATGAAGTGGCGGGAGATGTCCCCATCAGGACGTGTTCTTGGAATAGAGGGATGAGTGCAGTCTCTATGTCCGCTACATTCAAGTTAGAAAGAACATAACCCAAATAAAACCATGTTCCACCGTTCCAAAGGCTAGTTGAACCAGTCTTACAATAGTTAGATGAGATTGTATATGTTTTCACGGTTCTTAGGGTACAACCTACTCGGCATCCATGTGGGAATCAATGGCTCACGGACTCTTACGGAGACCTTAGTAAAGAAGTTCCAGTCTGATGGAAGGAATAACCAGCAGAGATTTCTAACTTCACCAAGAAAAGGAGCTATGCAAGAACCAAAAACCATAGTAACGGTAGATACATGCCACCGGAGCAACATCATCTTCAAGATATAACGATAAACAAAACATAGTATATTAAAACGTTGATCTTATGGTAACAATTTAAAAATCAAGGCTATCATGGATTAACTTAAATCATTAGTTATTATCTAAGTTATTTAAACATGATGATATAAACTCGCAAAAAAGAGCAGGACATGAACATCAATGATGACATGAAGGTAGCATGAATCATTGGCAGAGTTCATAAGATCAAAAGATAGGAATTTAAGAGATTTAATCATCTTAAATATGATTTACTTAATCATTTAGTTGTTTAGATGACATGCTTAAGGAAAAATATGATTTTTGGACTCAAAATTTATAGATTTAACATGTTGGAAAAACTAGGGTTTCAGGCGAACCCGAGACAGAACACGGTTGCTCTAGGCACCGTGTTTAGAATAGAATGTGGTTGCCATGCACGCCATGATCATGAGAATGTGGTCTATCATGGGGATGCATTTAGAATGCACTCCCTATAATGGACGCGACCTCAAATAGAAAATCCATTTCAACAACAAAACACGAGAACGATGATACCTCATGCATAAATCTCAAAATACATGCACACTAGATGATAAAAATTTGGGAAACATGCATAAAAACAAGCTAGTCATGCAAGTAAACATATTTTCTTCATCAATTAGAGTCTAGCCTAAGAGAACACCTACTATGAATCGGATTAGGGAAGTAGAGGGAAGAAGAACGTGAGATACCTAATTATCGATCTTCCTCCTCGATCCACACCCTGGCATGACCCTAGCCCAACCTCCAACCTCTCCCATGAACTATTAGAGATGGCTATAAGGGTTTAGGGATAGATTTAAGGACCAAAAGAGTCTTAATTTTGATTTATTCCCAAAGGATAATTTCTACCCCAAAATTTGTGAGTTCTATCAATATTTAGGGCCACCTAGCACGAGATTAACCCTAATTAGGCTAGGGTTTCACAATAGAACAACCCTATCTAAGTGGATTAGGGTTTAATTATAATTTTAGGCCCATTAGCTTGAGTTTTAGCCCATTTAACCTAATTAGAATTTAGAGATTTGGGGCATTACTAATTTTGAGGATTTATTCCATCTTTTAAGCCTAATTAGGTCTTTAGCATTAGCCCATTTTACTATTTCAATTATTACAAATTTTATTTAGCACTTAATAATTATATTGAAATTATACTTATTTTGTTCAAGAAATTATATTCATATCTTTATGTATTTCTTTTTAATCTTGGTTGCTACACAGAGCTCAACCATCGACCTAGCTAGATAAGGCTACTTCCTGTAGAAATTATCTGTGGCCATTATGTAGTAGAGGGCATTAAAATAAGACATTTCATACAATAGGATCTACACCCTCATAGTGGATGCTACGATTACAGATGGTGTGGGCAAAGTTAGCTCCTAGTGCCATGTGATAGGTGGAAGAGTAGATCTAGAAGGGGGGGTCGAATAGATCGACTTTAAAAAATAATAACTCAGTTGACTAACTCAAAAAAAAAACACACGAGGGCTTGTTCAGGAATTAATCAATCATAGAATCTGTTCTTGAGTAGGACAGCAGCAGAAACACTTGTGATGTCCTTGAATCATGGATCAGTACCCAAAGAGCACGACAACTTGTTCAAGGATTAGATCAAACACTAAATCAGTCCTTGAACGTGACTGCAACAGAGTTACTTTTAATTACCATGGATCGTGGATCTTAAGTGCATTAAACTACCTAAGGCCAAAGCGTGTGTGCTGAAAAGATATATCAGATGCAATAAGAAGCAAAGTCAGAAACCTGTGAGTGGAAGAAGAAGAAAAGAAATCAATCACACGAGGATCAAACCACTGCACAGAGTTTTTAGGTGGTTCGGTTGCAAACCCGCAACCTATGTCCACCCCTCCCTAGATTAGTGAGGATTCACTACTTGCAAGTAACACACACATACAAGCGGATTCAATCTGCAAACAACCGCTGACTAATAGCTTGAACTGAGAAACACTCTCCTCACACCGCTGACTTACAGCTTGCAACCAAAATTGATCCCAAAATAGGGTATCGGAAAACACACACTCATAGACAGATAAGAAGTGAGAACGAGCAGAAAATAAAAGAATGAAAAATGAAAATGAAAAGGAAGAAACACAATGTTGCTCTAGATAAAGATCTGGGAGCTTTTCTGATAGACACCCGGAAGACTCTCAATCAAATCTGAAAATCCCTCACACTATCCCTGGTCGCTTCTCTCTTCTCTCTACACTCTTCTTCCTCTTCAGGTGCTCTCCGAAGATGCTCTCAACTTTTCCTCAAGGATGCTCTATCTTAATCACGCAGGGCAGCACTCTGCTTCTTGCGCATCTAACTTCTTCTCCAAGGCGAATGGGTGCTATTTATAGTAGAGTGAAATGGATAATCCTCCATTTCCAAAGTATTTTTTGATTGGTCCAATGATAAAAGTGGAACATTCTATCCAAGGATCTTTCCAGAAGCCAAGGCACGTGACCTTGGAGTGTGCGCCAATGATTAGAGATAGATTCCACGTGACTGCTTAAGTGGCTCACGTGTTAGTACAGTTGAGCTCAAGTCAGTCGACTGAGTTGGTAGTTCAGTCGACTGAATTTCCAATGTGGGCTGACATGGTGCGTTGACCTGGTTGGCTTGGTAGGTCGACTCAGTGTTGTGGGCTTCAGATGATATGAGTCAACCTAGTTGGCTGGGTAGGTCAACTCAGTCTTCCTCACACGAGTAGCTGCACACAATCGGGCTGAGCATCTTTTGTCGACTGACTTTTCTTAAGTCCACTGATTTTTGGGTAGGTCGACTGATTTTGCATTTCTTCTATCGACCTGCACTCTACCATCTTCGACGTATCTGTCGACCTGACTGATAATTGTTCCATCTTCTACTCAGTTTATGTAAGTCCTCAGTCGAGAACATCATGCTCAATTGTTTAGGTCATCAGCCAAGTTTTGTTGACTTTTGCCTTGAATCAGTTGACCTAACGCTTGAAGCATGCTGCCTGGATTCACAGGTGTGTCGATTGAGTCTATCGACCTACACATAAAAGTCAATCAACCTGATGCATATCAGTTGACTGAGTTTCGTGTGTGTCGACTTGAACCTGTTACATGTTAACCTGAAATTCAAACACTTAGATAATTTTTGGTAAACTTTATAGCATTTGACTTTAAGGCATACGACTGAGTTTTATGTCCCTGGCAAGACGACTCATTAATGAGTCATAGTTGAACATCATCAAAACACTAAACTCAACATTCTCCCCCTTTTTGATCATGGCAAATATGAGTTATTATGCTTACATTTTTGTTATTTTAAGTCCAGGATTGAGTTTTGGCAAACAATAGACTTTCAACATGAATAGCAAAAATATTTTGTTTATGAAAAGATCATCAAGATTTTCATCAGTGACAGATGAAATTGACTGACTCAACATATGACCAAATGAACGGACTACAGACAATTATCACTTATGGCTTTCTACAAACTATGACACATTCACATTTCTCCACCTTTGACATCATCAAAGCACTAAGATGGATCTGCAGGTTGATGTAGGGAAGCAGTGAGAGATGATTCTACAGTGTGTCTTGAACGAGGGTTGGGCAAGATTTGTGCACTAGGGAATTCAATCGACATTTGTGGGACTTCAGTCAACTGAGAATGGTGTTCAGCTGACAGATTGGTTTGATCTAGTGAAAAGTGTCAAGCCTAATATAGATCTCATTATTGTTCAAGACTGACTCCAAATTATGACACCTTCCTTCAAAAGAGCATGGAGAGGGGAAATCTAACTGCCCAAACGGTGAGGCCAAACGTGGTCTAATTTGACCCAACGAGGCCCAACTCCTTGAAGTGGTAGCCCCAAGGCCAACTTATTATAAGCCTAATAACCTACTCGGATCAAGCACTTCCCAGGTAGCCTTCGGGTTGGGAAGTCTGAGCTTCAGTTCGATCGGGAAAGCTCCTTTGGAGCCTAGTATTCCCTGCCCAATCCATGCACTCATCGTTTGGGAAGCATCTCCTGGGGCAGTGCCTCACGCTCAGGCCAAAGATGGAAGCTTATCTGTATGGCCGTTATGAGCCCTTTAAAAGCTGAGAGCTCAAGAGGATAAGGGAGATCAAGAGTCCGGGTGCTATAAAGAGCCCGCACGAAGGACATAACCCCCCCTGAAGCTCCTCAACTTACAAGGATCATGCACTCAACGAGCCATTATTTAAGCTGGAAGAGCCCTACCGTGAGAAGGTAAGCCAAAAACCCTAAGCAGGAACCACTTCACCTTTTGGTGGAGAGGGATCTCGCGCCCCCATCTTCCTCCTAATTCCTTCTTTCGCACCAGTGCTCTACTACTCTTGTTGACTTAAGCATTGAAGGGTTTTCCCAGGGGATCCATCCCTGGACACCTCTGACTTGTTTCCCCCTTGCAGTTCATACTCCAAGTTTACGTGGTCATCCTCTTCCCCGCTCAGGAGTAGCGCGAGATCGCCCCTCTTCATCTGACGTCGTCTGTGGGAAACGTACAAAGAGCCATCATGGTGCGAAGAAGTTCTGGTAGGAGAGCTGCCGGCGATAAGGGAAGAGCCCTGGCGACAGAAGAAGGTACACCTTTCCTCCCCATGGAGAATGCCTCGTCGAGCAACCACGCCAACGAAATACCTCCGTCGGTGGTAGAGGAACAGCTTCCCGGCGGGAGCACCGACGCTCTCCAAACCCTCAACGCAAAACTATATGTCCTCATGGATTTCATGAGGGCCCATGCGGCCAGGGAGGAGAAGTCGCATCTCCCCCGGAAGAGCCCCCCCTGCGATGATGCCTCCCAGCAAACCGCTCGAGACCGTTTTACCCTCCGGGGGCGGCGACTCATCCGCAACCAGTCAGGTGGACCGTCGCATGCCCCTCCTCCGGAGCAGGAAGCCTCCTCCACCCCGAGGAGGGAGAAGTCTAGAACACGCCGACCGTTCCCGGAGATCGAGGCCCCTGAGGAGTGCTGGGACAGCATGCAAGTGCGTCCTCCCAGCCCCTCGGGTCAAACACAGCCAGAGCTGTCTCTCCGACTACGAGACTTTGAGAGGCGTTTCGCAGAGCAAGAGCGTGCCCTCCGCACCTTGCAGAAGACCTCTCCTGTGGAGGACGAGGAGCGATCCCCATTCTCCGATTGTATCTTGAAGACCGAGATTTCCCCGAGGATCTCACTTCTGACCTTCAAATCGTATGATGGCCAGGGAGACCCGGTCGATCATTACGATAGTTTTGACGACCTAATGACCTTGCATGGGGCGTCTGACATGATTAAGTGTGGAGCGTTCGTGACCACTCTGGTTCAGGGCGCTCAGGCATGGTTTAGAGCCCTCACCCCCGACAGCGTCTACAACTTCAAGTAGCTCGGGCGAGTGTTCAAGGAAAGCTTCACCGGGAGCGGTCCTCCCCGGTCAGTGGCGGGATTACTGGCCCTCAAGCAGGAACATGGGGAGAAGTTGCGGGCTTATATCAACCGATTCAAATCGGAAGCCCTGCGCATCCCCCGTCTGGATGTTGCCTCGGCCATCACCGCACTAACCGGGGGCACCCGCGATGAGATTCTATGGCGTGAGCTAGTGCTTCATCCTTCCACCTCTCTCGTCGAGCTAGTGACCCTGGCCCTACGCCACGAAGAGTGCGAGGAAGTCCTTAGCGCCTGCCAAGGCACGATAGGCTCGGGTCAGGAGGGGGACAAGAAGAGACCGTTCGAACATGGGACGGGTCAAGGAAAGAGGTGGAACCAGGATGGAGATCGCAAAGAGCCATCCTGAAAGTATGAGCGGTATACCCCTCTTACCGCTCCCGTCTACAAAATCTACGAAGACATCAAAGGCTCGGGTCTCCTCCACCAACACGAGCCTATGAAGGCCAAGCACCGTAATCGCCGCAAGCATTGCCTGTTCCACAGCGATCACGGGCATCACACCAGCGATTGCCATCAACTCCAAGATGAGATCGAGCGCCTCATCCGCCAAGGACACCTATCCCGATATGTGTCCGGGCAGAAGGAAGATCGAGGCACCCCCTAAGAAATCGACAATGCCCCCCGTGGAGTCCACATCAACGTCATCCCTGGTGGGATGGCATCAGGAGGAGACAACAGCCGAGGAAGAAAGCGTCGCGCCGAGCGGGCGAGCCAAGCCTCTGTTGAGCCCCGTAAGGCCCCACAGGCGAGCGAACCGCAGGCCCTGGTATTCTCTGACAAGGACCTGGAAGGGTTAACCACCCCGCATGACGACGCTCTTGTTGTATCGGCTACAATAAACCATTGTAACGTACATAGGATCTTAGTTGACAATGGTAGGGCCCCTGATGTATTATCCTATGAATGTTTCCTCAAGATGGGAGAGAATCCATCTAAACTCCGCCCGATCCGAACCCCCCTCTGTGGGTTCAACAGCCAAGCAACTTATCCCAAGGGAGCCATGAGCTTGCCAGTTACTATCGGCACCCCGCCCAAAACCGTTACGGTTATAGTGGACTTCGTCGTGATTAAGGGAATGATGGCCTATAATGCCATCTTCGACCAAGGTATCCTCAACCGAACGAGAGCGGTGCCCTCTACCATTCACCAAAAAATGAAGTTCCCCACCAAGCATGGCGTGGGGGAGGTTCGAGGTAACCAGGCATTGGCTAGACGGTGCTATAAAATCTCGGTCGAAGCCATGAGGCAGGAAGGGAAAAATAAAGGAGTAACGGGAGCCGAGGAGGGACCGACAACATCTGAGCCTGGCGGCGAGTTGCTAACGGTCTTCCTCAACGGTGACCCGACTCTAGGAGTCAAGATCATAGCCGATCTACCACCTAAGGAACAAGAAAAACATAAGGATTTCCTTGCCCAGTACATACAAGTCTTTGCATGGTCTGACAAACACCTCTCCGGGATCCCGGGAGACATGGTGATGCACAAGCTCAACCTCGACCCAACGGTGAAACCTGTCCAACAACGCAGGAGAAAGCACGCCCCGGAGAACCAAGTGGTCATCAAAGAGCAAGTCATCAAGGGGCAAAAGATTGGCCTCTTTCATCCAATCCTGTACCCTACGTGGCTCGCCAACGTCGTCCTAGTACCGAAGGCTTCGGGGAAATGGTGAATGTGCGTAGACTTCACTGACCTCAAGAAGGCTGCCCCGAAGGATTGCTACCCGCTGTCCAGCATCGATCAACTGGTGTTAGACAGGAGGACGGTGAGCTAGAAGGGGAGGGGATGAATAGATCACCGTTTTAAAAAAATTCTTTGACTGAGACGAGGTAGGACCCTTAACCAATATAACGTAATTCACGAGCGCAGAACATAAATGACTCAAAGAGTCATCAGCACATATGCACAACCACCTAGCGAGCGGTCAGACCAAGATTTCAATCATCAACATTCACGTTTACTTAATGAACCCAGACAAAATCATAAGGAATAGAGATGTGCACAACCATACCACGGAGAACAGGAGATTTAGATGGTTCAATCTGCAACCTGCAGACTTACGTCCATCCCTCACTCAAGGCCGAGTGAGGCTTCCTTTCACAAGAAAGAACCGCAGACTCAGTCTGCCTACAAGACGCTGATCCACAGCTTGGGGATCGAAATCCCTACAGACGCTGATCACACAGCTTGAACCCAGGTCTCATACCCCAAGACCTGACCAGGAGATGACTCTCCCTTCCTCTTAGATAAAAGGGAACCCAACAGTGACTCACCCTCACTGCAATTCAGAGACACTGTCTCTCTTCCTCCATAGCCGGAGGGAACAACCCAGATAGCCTCCTCACTATCTGATCACAGCAACCCCTGGAGACCACCTCCCTTCCTCTGATCTGATTCAGAGGGAATCACAATGCAACCCAGAGGATCCACCTCTCTTCCTCTACACCTAGAGGGAACGATAAAGCAGAGTATCGGAATTTAAGAACAGACAACTGAAAACATAAAGAGATATCGAAGACAATCGAACGAAGAAACAATGTAGCTTCTTAAAGAAGCATAGACAAAGCATAGCAGAAAACCATCCTCTCCTTCACCACTCTCTCTCTCTTCCAGGTACGATCAATGAGTGGATCAGGCAGGCTTCTCCTCTCCTTCCTCTCGCTCTGGCCTCACCCTCTTCCTTGTGGTTTTCGGCAGCTTTTCAAGAGCAGAACCCTTCATATATATATCCAACCTCACGAGAGAGTGAGGGTTTGGAAGACACGCGCGAAGACATGCTTCCGGATGAACCGAGCCACGTGTTAGACGATTGTTCCCTCGGATCACGTGCTCACATGATTGGAGCAACGTTCCAATTTGTCTTTAAGTCCCTGTAAGGTTTCAGAGAACATTCAGACAATCTCAGAAATATTCAAGTCATAAATTGTTCACACAGATTGCACGGGACTTATGAAAGGACAGAAGAGCGCGTCAACGCACTAAAGCCAAGACGTTAACGTAATGGATATAAAGAGAACAAGTGCTTTGACAAAACACACTAATGTGTCAATGCATCAGTTGACAGCGTTGACGCTTCTGCTGGGTGGTTGATCAAAAGAACCTTTGGTCAAAAACTAAAGGCATCGACGCTTCCATTGTGTAGCGTCGCCTTAGCTCCTTGGACGAGACACACAATGTCTTGGTAACAACCCAATGCGTCAACGCTCTAGGTGACAGCGTCGACTCAGCTTCACATGCGAGACGCTCAAGCCCTTGGCACCAAGCCAATGCGTCTACGCTTCCATCGTGCAGCGTCGACGCAGTGGACAAAACAGCAAGCGAACGACGCACTAATGCGTCTACGCACCCAGCTAAGTGCGTCAACGCACTAAGTGTACAGAACCCATATAATCAAGACAAGTATGAGCTCAAGGGTGTACATGATAGAGGAGCATCAAAACAGAAAAAGCATGATGAAAAAGCATTTGATCCATAGATGTGCATGTAAGGCAACAACATTAGATCCTGAGAATATTTAGACAATTCAAGATCTTTATCGTTCATTTAGGAGCAACAAGATGATTATCATATAAATAGTTTGATTCATAGTGTTAGTCATCATCAAAACTACAGAGATGCAACAATCTCCCCCTTTTTGATGATGGTAACACCATGAGTCAAATTTAGTGAAAGGAGAATTACCAACTTAAAACATTCTCAATAAAGGCATCAACCCCTTTCAACCTTCTCCCCTTGTCAGACTTTTCAACCCTTTTTTTGTTTTTAACTTTTACTCCCCCTTTTTCTTTTTCTTTTTAACTTTTACTCCCCCTTTCAACCTTCTCCCCCTTTGACATCATCAAAACAAGGAGAAAGAGAGATGTTGACGCTGGACTGATGAGAAAACATGGAGAGGATTCCAACAGCAGACACTCATTGTCAAATCTTAGATGCTTAAGTGGGGCTGTAAGGTTCAGTGAAGAATCTTGGAGTTCTTGTAAGTGAAGGAGATTCAGAATAAACTTGAAGTTTATCAACTTACTATGATTATGAGAGAAGAGCAAGTGGCAACAAGTATGACTGAGGTAGCTGTTAAGGCTTGTCAAAGAGACAACAAGTGTTTGAACCACTAAAACAGCCTGTAGGCATTGAGGACAAACAGTCCAGGCAGAGAAGGCACAGTTATAGAGTGTATTTGGCCAGTTACACTTTTGACATTAAGTATGCACCTTGGTCAGAGGCCAGCATCCTCAGTTACTCAGTGTAAGAGCCTCATCACTTCTCAATTAGAGAACAGAGATAGTGACCATTGGTTGTTTCATGAGGAGACACCTTGATCAGAGGCCAGAATCCCTAGTTACTCACCATTTTGTCATCATTGCTCTGCCAAGCATAATTTTGAATAGTATTTCTTTCTTTTGATTTTGTTTTTGAGAACTGATACCTCATGACATAGGAAATTCTCATTTCATTGATGGGATTCCTAGTTTCTCAGTATGCAGTTTTAAGCACAGATAAGTTTAACTAGCTCAACAAGGGGTTGTTTGAAGACAAAGCCCAGGGCAAATATTGGAGGTCTTATCAAGATGTCCAAAGAGAAGCTCATAGACAGAAACCATTTCGTACAAGTCTAGCTTGTTCATGAGTCATGCAACAAGGTAAGAGGATATACTTGTGAAGGTTAATCTTAGCCTCTTAAGACTTACTAGAAGAGGATTCTAGCTGGACTTTAATTGCACAGACTTAAGAATGTAGGAAATGAATGAGGTTCTATTAAGAGGAATTTTCAAGATCAATTCAACATTTAATCTAGCAATAACACCCATCTTTCAAGTGTTTTTAACTAGTCAAGCTCCCCCTCTCTAGTAGCTCTATCTCCCATTCTACCCAGAAAATAGCAGAGAAGCAGAATTGACTATACTCAAGGCACACACCCGCTCCCCCTCACATAGGGACCCCCACCAGAAAAATAAGACAAAACTACCACTAACTTTATGGAGATACATGAACCAGAATCCATTACCTCAAATCAGTCAGAGTTTGTAAATACCAAGTTCTCTTCTCAAAGAAGTGAATTTTTCAGTATCTAGAGGTTTTGTAAAAATACCAGCAATTTGATCTGTAGTCCCAACATGAATTAATTCAAATGTTTTATTTGCAATTTCATTTCTGATAAAGTGGTGCCTGATTTCAATGTGTTTTGTATGTGAGTGTAAAACAGGATTCTTTGCAATGTTTATGGCACTAGTGTTATCACAAAAGATGGGAGTGCAACCTGTCTCTACTTGGTAATCCTGAAGTTGATGCTTGATCTAGATAACCTGAGTGCCACAGCTGCTTGCAACCGCGTATTCAGCCTCAGCAGTGGAAAGAGCCACTGAATGTTGTTTCTTTGAACTCCAAGAAACTAGGCATCCTCCTAAGAATTGGCAGTGGCCACTGGTGCTCTTCCTATCTAGTTTGCATCCAGCAAAGTCTGCATCAGTGTATGCAACTAAATCTAAAGTGCGTGAAGCAGGATACCATAAGCCTAGTGTATGTGTGGTAGACAGATATCTAAAGATTATTTTTACAGCAGACACATGTAATTCAGTAGGCCTAGACTGATATCTTGCATATAAACCAACACTGAATTGTATGTCTGGCCTAGAGGCAGTTAGGTACAAGAGGGATCCGATCATACCTCTGTAGAGTTTTTCATCCACTTGTTTACCTGACTCATCTGCATTAAGGGTCATGCTTGTGCTCATTGGGGTGGAAATTTGCTTCAGGTTGGTCATCCCAAACCTTTTTAGGATATCCAGCGTGTACTTGGTTTGGTGGAAGAAACATCCGTCTGTCATCTGATTTATCTGCAAGCCAAGGAAATAAGTCAGTTCCCCAACTAAGCTCATCTCAAATTCAGCTGACATAAGCTGTGAAAATTCTTTACACAGTTCAGGATTTGTTGATTCAAAGATGATGTCGTCCACATATACCTGAACTATGATGAGATCTTGTCGTGAATTCTTAGTGAATAAGGTTTGGTCAACTTTACCTCTGTTATATCATTTATTTAGTAAGAAACTGGTCAGCCTTTCATACCAGGCCCGAGGAGCTTGCTTTAATCCATAAAGAGCTTTGTTTAACCTGAAAACTTGATCTGGTTTAGTCGAAAACTGAAAACCAGGAGGTTGTTCAACATAAACTTCTTCTTTTAGAATTCCATTCAAGAAAGCACTCTTAACATCCATTTGTTGAAGTTTTATGTTGTTTGAACAAGCAAATGCTAATAGAATTCTGATAGCCTCCATTCTAGCTACTGGAGCAAAGGATTCATCAAAGTCCACTCCATACTCCTGACTATAGCCTTTAGCTACAAGTCTAGCTTTATTCCTAGAGATGACACCTTCCTCATTCAGTTTGTTCTTAAAAACCCATTTTGTTCCTATTACATTGAAATTTTCAGGTCTAGGTACAAGCTCCCAGACATTGTTTCTATCAAATTGCCCTAGTTCTTCACACATAGCAGTTACCCAATTCTCATCACTTAAGACTTCTTCCATGGTTTTAGGCTCAATTTGAGAAACTAAAGCAATTAAGTCCTGATTCTGAACATTTCTAAAATGAGATCTTGTCCTAGGGGGATCATTAAGACTACCAATAATATTGGTTACAGGGTGGTCTTTTAAAACTCTTACATTCGTTGATGACTCACCTTGTTCAGCTGTACTTATTGGGTTCAGATCAGTGGGTTCTTCTGCCGGTTGTACTTCCTCCGCTTGCATTTGTTCCAGGAACTCTCCATCATGACTTGTAGACCTGTTATCATCATTTGGACTGTTAGAGATTTTTGTTTCATCAAAAATAACATGAGGGGTTTCCTCTACAGTTCTATCAGTTTTATTAAAGACCCTGAAGGCTCTAGAAGTTTCAGAGTATCCTAGGAATATTCCTGGAATACTTCTAGCATCGAATTTATCTAAGTCTCTCTTGTTGTTATTATGAATGAAGCATTTTGAACCAAAAATTTTGAAGTATGAGACATTAGGCCTCTTACCTTTCAGGAGTTCATATGGTGTTTTCTTATGTATGGGTCTTACCAAGGCTCTATTAAGTATGTAGCAGGCTGTGTTTGCTGCTTCTGCCCAAAAACTCTTAGGTAGCTGACTCTCCATTAGTAGTGTTCTTGCCATTTCCACTATTGTTCGATTCCTTCTCTCCACAATTCCATTTTGCTCTGGGGTCCTGGGAGAAGAAAATTTGTGAGTCAGTCCCTCCTTGTCACAGAAGCTAGAAAATGAGGAGTTCTCAAACTCTCCTCCATGATCTGATTGAATAACAGTGATTTTGTGCCCTATATGTTTTTGCTTATTGAAAAAATGTTCAAATTTTTGGAAAGCATCACTCTTATTTGCCAAGAAAAATAGCCATGCAAATCTAGAGTAGTCATCGACAATGACAAACCCAAATCTCTTACCATTTAGACTCTGGGTTCTGGTAGGACCAAAGAGATCCATGTGCAAGTGTTCCATGATCTTTGTTGACAAGCTCTCAGACCTAATTTTAAAGGAAGCTCGAGTTTGCTTGCCTAGAGCACAGGCCTTGCAAGGCTTAGAGAATGAATTGAACTTCAAGCTAGGCATGCCTCTAACTAAATCAAATTTAGCTAATTTATGCAAGGTGTTAAAGCTAGCATGGCCTAGTCACCTATGCCAGTCAAACATGTTATTCTCTAAATCAGCAGTGAGACACAGATTAGACTCAGACTCAACATCAAGATCCACAATATAGACATTATTGACTCTATATGCAATGAACTTTATTTTCTCGGAGTTTGGTTCTAAAATTTTGCAAGTATGCTCATCAAAAAGAACCTTGTGACCCTTGTCACATAACTGACTAATACTCAATAAATTGTGTTGCAGACCTTCAACCAACAAGACTTTCTCAACAGAGTTGGAGGTTTTCTTACCAATGGTTCCGGTCCCAATGATTTGGCCTTTGTTTTTACCTCCAAACTTAACTGACCCTCCTGCTTTCAATTCAAGCTTGCTGAACTTTCTTTGATTCCTTGTCATGTGCCTCGAGCAGCCACTGTCGAGATACCACTTGTTGTTCTAGGCTGCTAGGCCCACCTGCACAATAACAATTTAAGTTGTGTGCTTTGGAACCCAAGGTAAGTTGGGTCCAAAAATACCGTTCAATTCATTAAGCACAGTCTTGGGAATCCAGATCTGTTTTAATCCCTTTTTCTTTCTGTGCTGAGAGTTGACAGTTTTGTTATTGGTGTGCATTTTATTAGTTTCCTTTTGTTTCTCAAGGTGTGTCCAGTTTTTGTTAATAAGGGTTTGGGTCCCAGCCAGACCATAATTTTCAACCTGTCTAGATGAAGGGATTTTATTTACAGTATTCTGTGTATAGTTAGACGTTCCCATGTTTCTTTTAAAATAGCCCATTCCTTTATTAGAGTCATAGTTGTTGAATTGACAGACACCTTGCTTCTGGTGCATGGGCTTGTTGAATTTCTTGGAGATATTTTTTCCAAGCTCAGCCTGTTGTCTATGGATGTTCTTTTGTTGTTCAGTGGTTTTGGAACTGGATGGAATGTCCAGCTTCTCTTTTCCTTTCTCAGTGCAGAAGGTAGTGATTTTTACCCCAAATGCTTCCTTCTTACTTGGGTTGAAACCCAACCCTTCTCTGTTAAAGTTTACTTTGGTGCCTAACAAGGCATTCAAATTACTCTCTCCCAAAACAAACCTCTCAAGGGTTTTCTTCTTATCTTCCAGCTCCTTCCGCAGACATATATTGTTTTCCAGCAATTCATCATTGACCCTTTTAACAGCTTCATACCCTTCCCTGAGTAAGTCATTTTGTCTCAGGTTTTCTTTAGTATGTTGATTGGTTTCATCAAGCTGTTTTCTTAGTTTTTCAAGCTCCTTTTTAACAAGATTGTTCTCATTTCTTACATTTTCCATTTGATCTAATTCAGCTATCAGTTTGGAATTTTCTGTCTTGATGAGTTCTTATTCTTCATTAACCATATTGAGTTTGCGTTTGGTGACTCTATGTTCTTTAGCTAAGGCATTGTACATATCTAGAAGTTCACCATACATATCTCCCCAGTCATCAATAGCGTAAGTCACAAAGGGATTGATTACCTCATTTTCTCAGTCAGCCATCAGACATACTCCTTCAGTCTCCTTTCCTGAGGAGTTAGTCTCTGAGTCTTCTTCTTCATCGCTCCAAGTGCATACCATAGCTTTTGGCTTTTTCCTGTACACTTTGGAGCCTTTCTTATGGTAATCCAGTGTCTTCTTCTGAAGCTCAGGGCAATCTTGCTTTATGTGCCCAAGGTTCCTGCAATGATAACACATCACACTTTTAGCATTCATATCCTTGTCATTGCCATTGTTTGGATATTTACCTGATGAGTATTCTCCCATATGATTTTCCCTTCAGTTTCAGAAATTTCCTGAACTGACGTGTGAGCAGAGCTTTTTCACTCCTGTCAAGGTCTGGAGTTTCATCAGAGTCTCCACTGCTGCTGCTGCTGCTACTACTACGTCGTTCAACTTTAAGAGCAACATTCTTGCCCTTTCTGTCACTTCCTTCTCCTGTTTTCTTGAGATTCATCTCATAGGTCATAAGAGACCCTATGAGTTCAGTGACAGTCATGGTTGTTAAATCCTTCGATTCCTCTATCACAGTGGCCTTTGTGTGCCACGCTGGAGTCAAAGATCTTAAGATCTTCCTGACTATATCCCCTTCAGATATTTCCTTTCCAAACCCCTTGAGGCTGTTTGTGATCAGTGATAGCCTAGCGTACATATCAGTCGCGCTCTCCTCTGACTTCATCTTAAATAATTCATACTCAGAGGTTAGGTAGTTTACCTTAGTAGCTCTGACCTGAGAGGTACCCTCGTATATCAGCGCTAGTTCATCCCACATCTTCTTGGCTATCTTGCATGCTGAAATTCGGGCATATTCTTCAGGGTGAACTGCGCACTGGATGATGTTGAACGCAGACCAGTTCAGTCCGGATAATTTGACTTGTTCTTCAGACCACATCTCCTCATTCGGAGGTAACTCATAAGGTCCAGTTGTAATGACTCTCCACAGCTTGTGGCTCTGAGATCGGATGAAGACTTCCTTCCTATTTTTCCAAAAGAAATAATTAGAGCCATCAAAATATGGGGGACGGGAGATTGACTGTCCTTCAGCTATGTAGCTGTGAGGACCACTGGTTCCAAGATTACCCTGGTCGTTGGACCACATCTCGGGTAAACCTGCTCTGATACCAACTGTTAGACAGGAGGACGGTGAGCTAGAAGGGGAGGGGATGAATAGATCACCGTTTTAAAAAAATTCTTTGACTGAGACGAGGCAGGACCCTTAACCAATATAATGTAATTCACGAGCGCAGAACATAAATGACTCAAAGAGTCATCAGCACATATGCACAACCACCTAGCGAGCGGTCAGACCAAGATTTCAATCATCAACATTCACGTTTACTTAATGAACCCAGACAAAATCATAAGGAATAGAGATGCGCACAACCATACCATGGAGATCAGCAGATTTAGATGGTTCAGTCTGCAACCTGCAAACTTACGTCCATCCCTCACTCAAGGCCGAGTGAGGCTTCCTTTCACAAGAAAGAACCGCAGACTCAGTCTGCCTACAAGACGCTGATCCACAGCTTGGGGATCGAAATCCCTACAGACGCTGATCACACAGCTTGAACCCAGGTCTCACACCCCAAGACCTGACCAGGAGATGACTCTCCCTTCCTCTTAGACAAGAGGGAACCCAGCAGTGACTCACCCTCATTGCAATTCAGAGACACTGTCTCTCTTCCTCCACAGCCGGAGGGAACAACCCAGATAGCCTCCTCACTATCTGATCACAGCAACCGCTGGAGACCACCTCCCTTCCTCTGATCTGATTCAGAGGGAATCACAATGCAACCCAGAGGATCCACCTCTCTTCCTCTACACCTAGAGGGAACGATAAAGCAGAGTATCGGAATTTAAGAACAGACAACTGAAAACATAAAGAGATATCGAAGACAATCGAACGAAGAAACAATGTAGCTTCTTAAAGAAGCATAGACAAAGCATAGCAGAAAACCATCCTCTCCTTCACCACTCTCTCTCTCTTCCAGGTACGATCAATGAGTGGATCAGGCAGGCTTCTCCTCTCCTTCCTCTCGCTCTGGCCTCACCCTCTTCCTTGTGGTTTTCGGCAGCTTTTCAAGAGCAGAACCCTTCATATATATATCCAACCTCACGAGAGAGTGAGGGTTTGGAAGACACGCGCGAAGACATGCTTCCGGATGAACCGAGCCACGTGTTAGACGATTGTTCCCTCGGATCATGTGCTCACATGATTGGAGTAACGTTCCAATTTGTCTTTAAGTCCCTGTAAGGTTTCAGAGAACATTCAGACAATCTCAGAAATATTCAAGTCATAAATTGTTCACACAGATTGCACGAGACTTATGAAAGGACAGAAGAGCGCGTCAACGCACTAAAGCCAAGACGTTAACGCAATGGATATAAAGAGAACAAGTGCTTTGACAAAACACACTAATGCGTCAACGCATCAGTTGACAGCGTTGACGCTTCTGCTGGGTGGTTGATCAAAAGAACCTTTGGTCAAAAACTCAAGGCGTCGACGCTTCCATTGTGTAGCGTCGCCTCAGCTCCTTAGACGAGACGCACAATGTCTTGGTAACAACCCAATGCGTCAACGCTCTAGGTGACAGCGTCGACTCAGCTTCACATGCGAGACGCTCAAGCCCTTGGCACCAAGCTAATGCGTCTACGCTTCCATCGTGCAGCGTCGACGCAGTGGACAAAAGAGTAAGCGAACGACGCACTAATGCGTCTACGCACCCAGCTAAGTGCGTCAACGCAATAAGTGTACAGAACCCATATAATCAAGACAAGTATGAGCTCAAGGGTGTACATGATAGAGGAGCACCAAAATAGAAAAAGCATGATGAAAAAGCATTTGATCCATAGATGTGCATGCAAGGCAACAACATTAGATCCAGAGAATATTTAGACAATTCAAGATCTTTATCATTCATTTAGGAGCAACAAGATGATTATCATATAAATAATTTGATTCATAGTGTTAGTCATCATCAAAACTACAAAAATGCAACAACTGGTCGACTCAACCTCTGGCAAGAAATTGCTCAGTTTCTTGGATGCCTACTCTGGTTACCATCAGATCAGGATGGACCCGGAGGATATCAAGAAGACCACCTTCATCACTGACTTCGACGTACACTGCTACACCTGAATGCCGTTCGGGTTGAAGAACGCTGGAGCAACATATCAGAGACTGATCAACCACATCTTCAAGGGACAACTCGGTCGGAACGTCAAGGCCTACATTGACGATATGCTCGTCAAAATGCCAAAGGCCGAAGACCATCTTGCCGACTTAGCCGAGACCTTCGACACCCTCCTGAGGTGCAACATGAAGCTCAATCCCACTAATTGTGCCTTCGGAGTCAGATCCAGGAAGTTCCTAGGCTTCCTGGTAACTCAGCGTGAGATCGAGGCCAATCCCGACAAGGTTCAGGCCATCCTGAACATGCGGCCACCCACCTGCATCAAGGACGTCCAACGCCTTACGGGGCGCATTGCTGCGCTCAACCGCTTCCTATCCTGAGCGACCGAATGATGCCTACCCTTCTTCAAATTTTTGATGGGACCCAAAATGGCATCTGCTACGTTCGCCTGGGACGAGGAATGTCAGAAGGCATTCGCTGAACTCAAGGAATTCTTGGCCTTGCCCCCGGTGCTGTCCAAGCCAATCCCGGGCAAAGCTCTACAGCATTACCTCTCGACGATCCCTTCCACAATGAGCTCGGTCCAGGAATGACGCGGGGGTCGAGAGACTGATATACTATACCATCAAGGTGCTTAATGAGGCTGAAAGAAGGTACCCCACAATCGAGAAACTTGTGCTGGCATTGGTTACCTCAGCCAAGCGCCTCCGACCCTATTTTCAAGGGCACTCTATCATCGTATTGATCGGCGAACCCCTGAAGAAGATTCTCTTTCACCCTGAAGCCTCGGGATGCCTCGTCAAGTGGGCCATCATGCTCGGGGCCTGCGACATTTCGTATCACCCCCGCTTGGCCATCAAGGGATAGGCCCTCACGGATTTCATCGTCGAAAGCACGGTCCCGATTGAATATGTACTTCCACCTACGCCCGGGCCCACTTGGGACCTGTTCATCGATCGGTCCTCCAACTCGGTCGAAAGCGGCGCCGGTGTCCTTCTCAAGTCCCCTGAAGGAGCAGAACTACGGTATGCCTTAAAATTAAACTTCTAGGCGTCCAACAATACATCCGAGTATGAAGCCGTTATCTCGAGGGCCAGGATGGCTCGATGACTAGGGCCGAGCGAGTCAGGATCCACATCGACTCCCAATTAGTCGCTAGCCAGCTTAACGGTGATTACGAAGCTTGGGAAGGACGATTGATCAAGTACCTCCAGGTGGTCAAGAGGATGGCCCGACTCTTCGAGAGCTTTGTGTTATACCCCTGTGGTTTGATTGTTGTACCCCTGTGGTTTTTATGATGTCAAACACTATGCATCATCTGTGCATAATATCATATGTGTTGATGTTGCATTTGTATGGTTCCATGGTTTGCTGAAGGATCTGTCTAAGTCATGAAGAAACCAGTGCACACTCATGTCTGAAATGCACAATCATTTCATCAAATAGGTTGCAGGCACACACCATGTATATAGAGGGTCCATGCATACTCACTACTCTTGTGTATATCACTTGTTTATCTGGGTTCTGGCTAAGGTGTTGGCAGAGCACCACGATAAGAATGTCGACTTTAAGAGTCGACAGTTGTTGTCATACGTTTGGTTAAGCATGCATATGTTATAACTCTGTTTGCTCATTGGGTCAGTGCATGTTTTCTAAGCATATAAGAGGTCGGTGAATCTTCTGCCTCGGTGCAGATTTCAGCCCTATGCATACAACATCGGTGCATATCCTATCTTACGTGTGTAGATGGTTAGTGCATTCCTTGTTTTATTGCTCATCAATGTCTGTGCATACTGTCTCATGTACACGTCAAGGTCTGTGCATACTCTCCTATATGCACATTTATGTCTGTGCACATATATCATTAAGGTCAGTGCTAGTGACCAATATGGTATGTGCAGGTTTCACCATTCTCACATTAAGGTCTGTGTATGTTGTCTCTCATGTTTAAACTCGGTTAGTGCATGTCAGGGTCGGTGCATCCTTTGCATCATGGATTGTTGCATCTCATGTGCATTTGTGTCTCAGTGTATGTACTGCATCTTATATTGCTTCTCATGTGCATATGCATCTCAGTGCATGTGTTGCGTCTAAGTTTGTGTCTCATGCTATGTCTAAGGGAGCACAAACAAGGTCGGTGCAATGTCTTGTCTTAGCAAGGTCAGTGCAATATAGTCGGTGCATGCTTGTCACAAGGTTTGTGCATATCACTATTTCATAATGCACTTAAGGTCTGTGCAATTCACTGTTCAACGTCGATTCTAGTGTTGCTTTCATGCATACTAGAGTCGGTGCAAGTCTTGCTGTCAAGGGTCAAGGTCGGTGCACATTTCTGTTCCTTCAATAGAAGGTCGGTGCACATTTGGTTGTTCTGCCTAATAGGGTCGGTGCACATTCTCTCGTCCAGCATATAGGTCGGTGCATGTCTGTGTTACCAGCATAACAAAGTCGGTGCATGTTTTACTGCATATGCATGGTCTGTGCATGCTTGGCTCCATCACATAACCAAATATGTGTATGTATTTCAAGTATGATTTTCCCCAATGCATCAAGGTATGTGCAAACTTCATCATATAGGTCTGAGCATGATTGCATTTCACGTTATGAGGTCTGTGCATGTTATTTTCATGTCTGAGCATATGCATTAAGCTTATCATAGTCAGAGCACATTGACTATGTTACTTATGACTACAAGGTATTTTACTAAATGCCTTTTTGCTTTTACTGACAGGTTTAAGGCAGACACGTGAGCTCGAACTGGAAGCTGGCACATGACCCAAGGATACTTATGATGGGTACGTGATTCAAGACATTGCTCAAGTGGAGATTCAGACACGTGGACAACACACGTTCAGATTTTGCCACGTGGCCATTGCAAATTCAGATATGGACGGAAAGTTTGGGTGGGAAACGTGGTTTCCACGCGCCCATCTCTCTACTGCCTATAAATAAGAGCTTGTTCACTCAGAAGAACGTAGATGGTGATCGTGAGAGTGATCGAAAACTAATAGAAGCTGAGAGAGAAAGAAGAGAAGAGGAGAGTCCAGAAAGAGAGAAAGAAAAAGAGAGTAGAAGGGATAGAGAAGTAGAAACCAAGAGAAAGAGAAAGATAGTGAGACAGTGAGAATATGAAGAAAGAGGAAAAGGAAGAGAGATACAACAGCTCGTGAAGAGAAGAAAGAAGATCTGTGGTCTCTGGATCAGATCCAGACCACACTGCTCCTGAGCGAGCTACATTCTGTGCTTTCAATCTCTAGCTTTCGGTGGCTGATTTTTTATCATTCTTGTTTTTCTATTTTTACATTCCATTTATAAGCTGTGTAATCAGCGAAGGCAAAGCTATAAGGCCCAGGGGTTTGATGCTGTGAATCAGCGGTGGCGAAGCTGTAATGCTCAGCGGGCAAGGTGGCTACCTCGGACAACAAGCTGTGTTACTCAGCGGTCTGTAAGCAATCTGTGAGGGGCAGCGGATGCAAGCTGTGATGCGCAGCTATTCAAGCTAATAGGCAGCAGTAATCCACACTCAGGTTTGAGTGTGGGGTGGACGTAGATCTCTGGATAGAGATCGAACCACCTAAAAAGTTCTTGTCTACCATGGTTTGATTGTCTACTCTGATTCACTAGATGCATGCTTAGGATCTCGGTCAAATTGCTTATCTGTTGCCTCCTCTCACAGTAGATGAATGCTTAGGCGTGATCATATAATTCAGATCCTCCTGTCTAAAGAGAATTCGACTTGCAGACTATGCATTTGATTCTGATCTTGAGATAATCATATTGAATACTTGAACTCAGTTATCTCTCCAGTTTACCTGAAGTGGATCAGAAGCTCGGTCTACCTGATCATCTAATTGTTACTGGAGAGCATCCAAGTTGGTCAAGCAATCTTAGAGTCTTAATTCTGCAACATTGTCTAGCTATTGCTTTTATTGGGCAATTTTTATAGGGGAGATTCATTCACCCCCCCCTCTGAATCGGGGCCCTGCACCCTAACACTGTGAGGTAGTTCGGATAGCCTGGGAGGAAAACTCACGAGCGGACGCCCTCTCCCATCTGGCCTCCTCCCTCGACCCCGAAGGTACTTGATCGGTCTTCCTCAAAGAGCTCGAGCGATCGAGCGTCGAGTCTGAGCTTATGACCATTGACCCAGCACCCTCGAGCGACTAGCGGGCCCCCTACATATCCTGGCTCCGGGATTCTCAAGAGCCCCCCAACCCTCGGTAGGCTCGAAAACTTAAGTACCAAGCTCGGCGTTTTGTCATACTGGATGATGCCTTGTACCGCAGATCTTTCTCTGGTCCCCTCCTCAAGTGCATCGGCACCGACGAAGCCAGCCGAGCTGTTCAGGAAGTACATGAAGGCATCTGTGGCGCGCACCAAGGAGGAAGATCGCTCGCCAGGATCTTGCTTTGGCAAGGTTACTAATGGCCCACTCTCCAGCGTGACTTCACGACCTATGTACAGAAGTATGACCGATGTCAGCGCTTCGACCATCTGATCCACCAACCCGCCGCGGAGCTCATCACCCTTGTCGAGCCATACCCCTTCGCTCGGTGGGGGATCGATATTTTGGGGCCATTCCCCACGGCTCAGGCTCAAAAGAAGTACGTCATCGTCGCCATCAACTACTTCACCAAATGGATTGAGGCCGAGGCCACCACCACGATCATCGAATCAGTCGTATGGAGTTTCGTTTGGATATTGATCATTTGTCGCTACGGTGTCCCCCGAGTGATCGTGAGGGATAATGGTCGGAAATTTGATTCTCATTACTTCAGAGACAGATGTGTCCACCTAAACATTCGCAACCACTTCACTTTGGTAGCCCACCCTCAGGCCAACGGACTGGTCGAGAATGCCAACAAAACCATCTTAAAAGACATCAAAACCAGGCACAGCAAGGCCAAGGGAAGCTGGCTCGAGGAATTACCGAGCGTACTATGGTCGCATCGAACTACTCTGAGAATGGCCACCAGTGAAACACCTTTTCAGCTTGTATATGGCATGGCAGCCATGATTCCATTGGAGGTTGGCAATCCTTCTCTCCGAGTCGTCCACATCAAACCCGAGGTGAACGAGCAGAAACTGCTAGAAAACCTCGACCTAGCGGACGAGATCCGAGAGATTGCAAATATCCGAGCAATAGAATACCAACAGCGCGTCACTCGATACTACAACCTAGAGTCTGAGACAGACATTTCTAGCCAACGAACTTCATCCTGAGAAAGTCTGAAGCCTCTCGACCGTTGGAAGCGGCAGGGAAGCAAGCCCCTAACTGGGAAGGCCCTTACCGAGTGGTAGAGATGCTCGGGAAAGGGGTGTATCGATTGTCCACCATGGAAGGAGCACCCATCCCTCGAACATGGAATGCGACAACACTTCGCAAGTACTACTTTTGATCATCTGGCAAGCACGCACATGTAAGCAACGTGGAATAAACGTCATTCCTCTCTTTTCATTAAACTCTGGTGTACATCAAGTAGGCCGCATCCAATACAATATACAGTTCAGCAAAACAAAAATCACATCAACTGGTACTATGAGATGATTAGAACGCTCAGCCAACTCAGTAAGCACTCCTGAGTCCAGCCACTGACTCTACCTAGTGCGAAAACTGGCTCAGATAAAGGATCGCCTTCCCCGTTGGTTTGAGAAGCTCGGATGAAAGGTGCCAGAGGGATTAGAAGGACAACAAAAAAAAGAAGGGGGAAGTCGACCCAAGACAAATGAAGAGGAAGCTTGAGAGAGCTCCCCTTCTAGGTGATGGGATCGACGAGAAAGGAGGGAGCTTCCCCTCCCCTCAGGATAGCGTCGACGGGTCAGGGACAGGAAGGCGACATCTTCAGCATGTCGAACCCTCTCCCAAATCGACCTCTGACTGTCAAACCCTCTTCCAAATTGGAGTAGCAGGAGCTTCCCTCCTATTGCTATCCGCATCATCATCTTCTGAAGCGCTTTCCATGCTCCGCCGAGATCGACAGCACAACACTTCGTAGTAAGTGAAGAAGGAGAAATCGTCAGGGATGGCCTTAAGCGATGAAAGGAAGAGGAGACGCCCCTCGGACCTTTTATAAGCCGAAGAGGGAGCTGATCGCCTTAAATGACTCTCCCCTTAAAAACATGCTAAAGGAGCCTTCTCTGAGACGGTTACCTCATTTCCCAACATCCCCCCAAGCGGGACGCGCGAAGTGGCAAGTCATTTAGGGCGGCATGGAAAAGTTGAAAGGTGCCATGTCAGTTATCTGACAGATCGGCACGCGCGACATCTGCAGAGAAAATCGGCACCTTCCCCAACAACTACAGATACGGTAGTCAAATCATGCCAAAAGCGGTAAGGAACAGTTAATTCAGCACTTAATATTACCGCTATTATACTTTCCAAAAAAAATATTTTTCTCGCCACTACATACTGGAAAAGAAAAAGAAAGAAAGAGCTTGTACATCAGGCCTCATGCCCATCTCGAGGCTCAATAGACGAGGGCCCCTCAGCACCAGACGATTTGCCCCCGGTACTCTCGGCGACGACCGACCCAGGCACTGACCCCACCTGTGTGAGAACTGTCTCGGTCGCGTGCCCTCCCGAGACTACTGGAGTTGGCGATATCTCGGACGAGGTCGAGGCCCCCCGACTCTCCTCTTCACTCGACGTATAGTGGGAGGAGTCGGTAGACCCCTAATTTGAGTCATAGCGTTGCCCGGTAGGGAAGATGAGCCCAGACGCTTGGGCCTTCGCCTCTATAATGGCCCGATGGAAGCCCTGGGAGAGGCCCTTCCGAAGGCCCCGACGGTAGCCCGACTCATAGTAGGGGAAGGCAGTCGTATGAAGAGTTGCGTGGTGAGCCTCTAAGCATTTATATTACTCAAGCGCTTCCACCCCGGCCAGCTCCGCCTTCCCCTCAAGCTCAGCTATCCTCTGTTCTGACTCAGACAACCACCTCTCGGCCTTGGTCCGTGCATCCCCGGCCCCCCGGCCTCGGTCCTCGAGCCCCTCCCGCTCGGCCTTCCATTGCTCATCATTGTAGACACGCTATTCCTGACATCCCCTGAGAAAATCTCATATTACCACGCGACGCCCCGCAGCGGCTTTCGCATTTTGAATCACTTGAGTGTTTCCAATCTTTGAGTCTTCTCTCGTCTTCTGGGCGAGTTGCGTAACGCTCCTTCGGCATCCGGAAACCGCCTCGTCATGAAAATCATGCGGCATTCGAACGGCATCAACATCAATCGCATGCACCAGAAGTTGCCGGGACCAGGAAAATGTCTAACGGACGACTGCCGACGCACTTTTCGGGGGAATCCGGGGGTCATCATGGAGGCGCCCAGGCTCCTGGACGCCTCCATCAATACAAAATAATGACAAATATATATATATAAGTGATGGGGACATCACCTTCCATGCCCACATTCACAGCTCGTCTCCTCGCCCCGATTGCATCCGGCATGGTCTAGTTATTTAATTTTGAGTCCTATGTAATTTTTATTTGAGTCATTTGATATATTTTCCCTTATATTTGAGTCATGTACCTAGGTCTTGTGTTTATTTCCCTAAGTTTCAGTGTCATTAGGTTGTCTAGTTAGCTATTGGGCCCAATTCATTGGGCTTGGCCCAAGGGCTCCCCCCTACCCCCTCGGTTATTTGTCATTGAGTCAATTGTCAAGGACTTTTGTGAAAATGTGGGTTTCCTATATATAGGACCCCATTCCCCCCATTTCAACTTAATGAATCAATCAATGAAAAATTACCATTTTGTGAGTTCTATCTTTATTTTTATGGTGGAGTGAATCCATTAGTGAGGTGAGAAGCCTTAGGGAGAGAATCCCACCCATCCCTCTCTTAATCTCTCTCTTTCACTCCACTTTCTCTCTCCTCCACACCCAATTTTGAAAATTTTCTCTCTCCTCCCTTCCCAACCACCACTCTCCCACCTACCCCCATTAAAGGCCACTCCCCTTCCCCACACATCCCATTACTCCACCCCCTAGTCCCAAGGGAGCATCCCCAATCACTAAGCCACCCTCCAACCACCTCATCCCTTTCCCAAGCACCCTTCCCTCTCCCCCATGCAACCCTCCACTTCCCTAGGCCATTTGAATTCAAAAATCCCCTTCCCTCCACAGCCCTAGGGCGCCCAAGACCCCTCCCCTTTGGTTAGGGGCGGCCCCCTCTCATCCTCTCCATCTTCCCTTGTTCCCCTCCATCACCCCCACCTTCTACCATCTCGAGTAAGAGGACCTGCAGAAGACCTGAAGCTTGCAGCAGCGACCCTGACCTCCTCCGGACATTCCTAGAATCCCAAGAGCCATCGTTGGAAGCGTCTGCCTGTCTTCTTCGCAACGGCAGTGGTCTCGTCCCCATCGGAGCTTGGTGCTGCCCAGGAAGCCCATTCTTCCACGACTACGCAGATCTGCCCCGGCAGAGGTTCTGAGCCGGGGAAAGAGCTTCACCACGACAAACTCAGGAGGAATCAGGCCACGAGCTCTTCTACAAAGTTCTTTCCCTTCCTGTCTACTTTCAGAATCAAGAAGCGGAACTCCATTCGGCATTCTGTAGCAGGCGTTATCAATTTTATCCCTCAGCTTCGCAGTCCTGTTACCCACAGTCTGCACCGACCTGTCAACAGTATTTAGAGTTCCCTGGTCGTCTCCGACATCATTTTGCCTCCCCGTCAGTTTTTCTACAAAGAGGACTCGTCCACGGTTCCAACGACTTTGACGGTGCTCGATTCCGAGTTCGGGAGCTGTCGGGGCATCCTCTGCAACCTGCTGTTGGAAACCAGGAGCTAGCTCTGCAGAGATCCTGATCTGGAGAGAAAGCTTCACCACGACAAACCCCGGAGGAATCAGGCCACGAGCTCTTCTGCAAAGTTCTTCCTCTCCCTGTCTGCTTTCAGAACCAAGAAGCGGAACTCCATTCGGCATCTTGCAGCAGAAGTTACCAATTTTATTCCTCAGGCGTTCGACTCTACTTCCCACTGTCTGCATCGACCACTCCTCACTTTTCTGAGTCCTATGATCTTCACTGGCATCTTTTAGCATCCCCGTTTGTTCTTCTGTAAAGAGGACTCACCCACAATTACAACGGTTCCAACGGAGACTGATTCGGAGTTCGGGAACGGTCGGGGCATCCACGTCTTCCTGCTGTTAATAATCTGTTGCAGACAATCCGAGAATCAGCAACCCTGTTCGTGCTCCCGCCCAGGCCGGCAGCAACCCCTGAATAAATTGGAAAAATTCAGAGGCACTCCTGTTCCATAGACAAAGAGATCCCCACTGGTCTCGCCCTCAGCAAAATTCCTGAGCAAGTTCTACAGCTGCAACACCGGCTATCTGTCCTTATCCGCAGATAGTAGGCAGATTCGGTGTCATCACTTATTCCTCACTCTTTGCTTTGATTTCCCCTCCCCGCTTGGCCGGCTGAAGGCCCCTCCCTACGTGGAGGTAGTATCGATTGTAATATCATTAACCCCCACCCCAAGGTCCCCCCTCCTGCCAGAGGTGTAGTGTTGTAATAGCTTAAACAGGTCAAGCTACCCCGGCGCGGCGTGTGGGGAACCCACGCTTCCCCGCTCGCCCTCGTCTCCGAGCGGGACTGGTTTCTTCAAACCGGTCGAGTGAGTGCTCCAAAACTTTGCTCTAATTCATGCTTGTTCTTTCAATATTAGTTCATAAACTCCGCTGGCCGTGACGAGAGCCCGATCCTTAAGCTCATTGCTATAAGTGATCATCATGGGAAGAGAGTGGAACCCGTGCCCTTTGGCACTTCATCGGACCCTTGATTTGGGCAGCCATACCCTTGGGGAATCAAACCTTGGCCTTGCTGGCCCTTTACCAGCAAGGGCCCAGCCCACACAACCTCCCCTTGGCATTGCCAAGTTACCCCCGGGTCTTGGTGAGCATTGGGTGAGCGGTCGTCGACATCGGTCCGTTTGATTGCGATTGTGCTTGTTTATTTAAGTCCTAGGTTGTGTCACATCAATTGGTATCAGAGCAAGTCATTGACTTGTCTCTATCAAGTCAAGTCCTAGGGCACGTTTGCATTGGAGTCATCATCAATCCGACCCTTGCATTTATCCCCCCGATCATCATGGCCACCTCCTACTTAGCCTACTCGCCACCCATGGACTTCATCTTAGATAGGGATATTATCTTTGACGGAACACATTCTAGTGACTATCTTAGGTGGGAGGCTACCATAGAAAAATACTTTGAAAAGAATTGGGTATATGGATCCGCTAGAGTCCGAAGGGCCAAGGGACAATTTCGGGGCCAAGCCAAGAGTAAGTGGGAAGACATAGAGGGATTAAGAAGGGTTAGGAGGCAAGAGCCCATTTCCTCATCGGATGATATGAAGGTTGAACTTAGGAAGATCTACATCACCAAATATTCCTACCCCTTCTGCTCAAGCACCCCTAGCCCGAGGTGCACTACCATTCCTCCATCCCCACCCGACCAACTTGATACCACCTTTAGGCCTCCTCCCCCACCACTCCCAACAAAACACCTCTCAACCATCATAACTACACTTCGCGACCAAGCCCTCTCTCTTAAGGCCCAAATAAATCAAGCACCCACCTCTCCACCAAATCACATGAGGATCCCCACACCCCAACCAAAACCTCCTTCCAGAAACCTCACTATCCAGACCCAATTGCCCCCCACTTCCACCCCCCCACAACTGACCGATCCTAAGGGGAAGAGACCCCTAACTGACCAAGTTTCCCCAATATGGACCACCACTACCCCTCCATTTTTCCATATAAGGGACACTCCCCCCAAGACTAACCAACTCAAGCCACCCCAACCAACTCATCTCCCACTCCCTCCCCCAAAACTCCCATGTCCAAAGCCTCCACTACTACCCTTACCTATCCTAACCCACGTTTCCCACTACATACCACCCCGGATACACTATGCCCCAATCATCACCACACCCTCAAAAGCCCCTCTCACCTCCTTGGAAGAAGAACCCATACCCCACCCCATAGTGGTGAACACTCCAAACCCACTCTCCACCTTGGAGAAAACCCAAGTCCAAATTGAAGAAGAAACAACACACGAGGGTCTTCACCTTACATCACCATCTCTAGTTGGAGTCAATCTCATCTTAGGGGAAACCCTTGATAGTTGGCTAAAGAAGAGCCCAATAAGAGAGATCACGGCCCCCGATTTCCCACCCATGAAGGAAAACCATCCCATAGTGTCCATCTCCTCTTATCACACCACAATCCAAGCATCTTATCAAGTAGAGACCTTAGAAGATTTTCTTAGAGGCTTAGCATGCCAAATTGAGTTCACTAGCATGTTGACCCCTATGGCCGAACAACCTAGGAGCCTTGGCCTCCTACACCTATGCATCGGGTCTATCACCTCGATTTGCACCATTTGTTGCTACACTAGAGACCTCCTTCTATTCCTCCCTACACCCGATGAGCCCAGCCTTCTCCTCAATTTAGGGCTACTTATCTTGGGTAGAGAGCCAAACCCTCCCTTCATGGCCGACCCACCCACCAAGAACTTTGGCCCCATTGTCTCATTAGAGGAGGATGACCCACCACTACTTGAAGATCTTGAGGACATAGGGCCCCTCCCCCTCGATAACCCTTTTTATGATCCCTTCCAATTGGGGTCAAAGAACCCATGAGACTCAACCACCTTATCCACCACCCACCTTTCCCTATCCCAACCCACCATGTTTGATCCAATCCACCCCATCCTAGACCCGGGTTACACCTTGGGAGCCATGACCTTGGGCCACATATCCCTAGGAAATAAGGTTGTGCCCCACCCCATGATGACCACCTTCTTAGATCCATTCGATCCTTTTCAATGGGAGTTCAAAGGTTGTCCCACACCTATACACATGGAAGTCACCTTTGGGAAAAGCATGCATGTGTCTAGGCTTACCACACCCCTTGGCATGAACACTATATTGGGTCCATTCATTCATATCACCCACATGTCAAGTAGAAAGTGTGAGTGGTCCATATTCGGATGTCATGGTCCTCCTTTATTCATCATGGGTCTTAAGCATGTCAAAGGCATCTACGAATGTCCGGGTCCCCCGATATTTATCACCAATTTGCATGATAGGGCCACCTACGGGTGCCCCGGCCCACCTATGCTAACCAAAGTCTACACTGCATCATTACACGATAGGTCAACTTTTGGTTGCCCCGGTCCACCCATCACCCCTAGAATGTCTACATTCACAACATTACATAAAGAGATCCGCAAGCACATTAGCAAGAAGAAAATGACTTATAAAAGGCGAGCCGACTCTCATCGACGTCACCAAGAATTCCATGAGGGTGACTTTGTGATGGTAAGGATGGAGAGGCTCTCCCCGGGAGCCATCTCCAAATTGAGGCCACGTGGGGCTGGCCCCCTTCCAGGTCCTGAGGCGCATTGGTGCAAATGCCTATGAGTTAGATCTCCCCGAGGAATATGGGGTAAGTCCCACATTCAATGTCGCCGACCTAGTGCCATACAAGGGACCCACGGCGGTATCTAGTGAAGATATTGAGCCTATTCCCTCCGTTGAGAGAGCACCCACCCATGAGGAGAGTCCACCAGCCAAGAGAGCCCAGCGTGAGTGCATTGAACGAATATTGGATGAACAGGTCACTACCACCAGGAGCAAGGTATACGAGCGCTATCTCGGCATGTGGATGGATCGGTCTCGTTCGGAAGACTTGAGGGCAGTACCACTTCTACACCTTCCAAGGAGGGAAGGACACTTACTCGACGGAGTCGAGTTCTCCGCACCCCGAGAGTATGATGGGGACATCACCTTCCATGTCCACGTTCACAGCTCGTCTCCTCGCCCCGATTGC
Source organism: Amorphophallus konjac (assembly GCA_022559845.1). Lineage (NCBI taxonomy): Eukaryota > Viridiplantae > Streptophyta > Magnoliopsida > Alismatales > Araceae > Amorphophallus > Amorphophallus konjac. The sequence continues at coordinate 358,975,236 of CM040121.1, read as the reverse complement.
ATCCGGCATGGTCTAGTTATTTAATTTTGAGTCCTATGTAATTTTTATTTGAGTCATTTGATGTATTTTCCCTTTTATTTGAGTCATGTTCCTAGGTCTTGTGCTTATTTCCCTAAGTTTGAGTGTCATTAGGTTGTCTAGTTAGCTATTGGGCCCAATTCATTGGGCTTGGCCCAAGGGCTCCCCCCTACCCCCTCGGTTATTTGTCATGGAGTTAATTGTCAGGGACTTTTGTAGAAATGTGGGTTTCCTATATATAGGACCCCATTCCCCCCATTTCAACTTAATGAATCAATCAATGAAAAATTACCATTTTGTGAGTTCTATCTTTATTTTTATGGTGGAGTGAATCCATTAGTGAGGTGAGAAGCCTTAGGGAGAGAATCCCACCCATCCCTCTCTTAATCTCTCTCTTTCACTCCACTTTCTCTCTCCTCCACACCCAATTTTGAAAATTTTCTCTCTCCTCCCTTCCCAACCACCACTCTCCCACCTACCCCCATTAAAGGCCACTCCCCTTCCCCACACATCCCATTACTCCACCCCCTAGTCCCAAGGGAGCATCCCCAATCACTAAGCCACCCTCCAACCACCTCATCCCTTTCCCAAGCACCCTTCCCTCTCCCCCATGCAACCCTCCACTTCCCTAGGCCATTTGAATTCAAAAATTCCCTTCCCTCCACAGCCCTAGGGCGCCCAAGACCCCTCCCCTTTGGTTAGGGGCGGCCCCCTCTCATCCTCTCCATCTTCCCTTGTTCCCCTCCATCACCCCCACCTTCTACCATCTCGAGTAAGAGGACCTGCAGAAGACCTGAAGCTTGCAGCAGCGACCCTGACCTCCTCCGGACATTCCTAGAATCCCAAGAGCCATCGTTGGAAGCGTCTGCCTGTCTTCTTCGCAACGGCAGTGGTCTCGTCCCCATCGGAGCTTGGTGCTGCCCAGGAAGCCCATTCTTCCACGACTACGCAGATCTGCCCCGGCAGAGGTTCTGAGCCGGGGAAAGAGCTTCACCACGACAAACTCAGGAGGAATCAGGCCACGAGCTCTTCTACAAAGTTCTTTCCCTTCCTGTCTACTTTCAGAATCAAGAAGCGGAACTCCATTCGGCATTCTGTAGCAGGCGTTATCAATTTTATCCCTCAGCTTTGCAGTCCTGTTACCCACAGTCTGCACCGACCTGTCAACAGTATTCAGAGTTCCCTGATCGTCTCCGACATCATTTTGCCTCCCCGTCAGTTTTTCTACAAAGAGGACTCGTCCACGGTTCCAACGACTTTGACGGTGCTCGATTCCGAGTTCGGGAGCTGTCGGGGCATCCTCTGCAACCTGCTATTGGAAACTAGGAGCTAGATTTGTAGAGATCCTGATCCAGAGAGAAAGCTTCACCACGACAATCCCCGGAGGAATCAGGCCACGAGCTCTTCTGCAAAGTTCTTCCTCTCCCTGTCTGCTTTCAGAACCAAGAAGCGGAACTCCATTCGGCATCTTGCAGCAGAAGTTACCAATTTTATTCCTAAGGCGTTCGACTCTGCTTCCCACTGTCTGCATCGACCACTCCTCACTTTTCTGAGTCCTATGATCTTCACCGGCATCTTTTGGCATCCCTGTTTGTTCTTCTGTAAAGAGGACTCACCCACGGTTCCAACAGTTCCAACGGAGACTGATTCGGAGTTCGGGAACAGTCGGGGCAGCCGTGTCTTCTTGCTGTTGATAATCTGTTGCAGACAATCCGAGAATCAGCAACCCTGTTCGTGCTCCCGCCCAGGACAGCAGCAACCCCTGAAGAAATTGGAAAAATTCAGAGGCACTCCTGTTCCAGAGACGAAGAGATCCCCACTGGTCTCGCCCTCAGTAAAATTCCTGAGCAAGTTCTACAGCTGCAACACCGGCTATCTGTCCTTATCCGCAGACAGCAGGCAGATTTGGTGTCATCACTTATTCCTCACTCTTTGCTTTGATTTCCCCTCCCCGCTTGGCCAGCTGAAGGCCCCTCCCTGCGTGGAGGTAGTATTGATTGTAATATCATTTACCCCCACCCCAAGGTCCCCCCTCCTGCGAGAGGTGTAGTGTTGTAATAGCTTAAACAGGTCAAGCTACCCCGGCGCGGCGTGTGGGGAACCCACGCTTCCCCGCTCGCCCTCGTCTCCGAGCGGGACCGGTTTCTTCAAACCGGTCGAGTGAGTGCTCCAAAACTTTGCTCTAATTCATGCTTGTTTTTTCAATATTAGTTCATAAACTCCGCTGGCCGTGACGAGAGCTCGATCCTTAAGCTCATTGCTATAAGTGATCATCGTGGGAAGAGAGTGGAACCCGTGCCCTTTGGCACTTCGTCGGACCCTTGATTTGGGCAGCCATACCCTTGGGGAATCAAACCTTGGCCTTGCTGGCCCTCTACCAGCAAGGGCCCAGCCCACACAACCTCCCCTTGGCATTGCCAAGTTACCCCCGGGTCTTGGTGAGCATCGGGTGAGCGGTCGCCGACATCGGTCTGTTTGATTGCGATTGTGCATGTTTATTTAAGTCCTAGGTTGTGTCACATCAATAAGATTGAACAAAAAATATATATAATTTCATGGAGGCATCCAGGCCCTTGGACGCCTCCATCAACCGGCTCACGGGTGACCCCGGGCCATCGACTGACCGTTGCTCAGGCTGTCGTTTGAAGAAAATCCAAGTTATGGAAGCATCCAGGCCCCTGGACGCCTCCATCAAACAGCTCACGGGCGACCCCCGGCCATCGACTGACCGTTGCTCAGTCTGTCGTTTGAATAAAATCCAAGTTATGGAAGCGTCCAGGCCCCTGGACGCCTCCATCAAATAGCTCACGGGCGACCCCCGGCCATCGACTGACCGTTGCTCAGTCTGTCGTTTGAATAAAATCCAAGATATGGAGGCGTCCAGGCCCCTGGACGCCTCCATCAACCAGCTCACGAGCGACCCCTGGCCTTCGACTGACCGTTGGTCAGAAAATCCAAGATATGGAGGCGTCCAGGCCCCTGGACGCCTCCATCAACCAGCTCACGAACTCGTTTGAAGAAAATCCAAGATATGGAGGCGTCCAGGCCCCTGGACGCCTCCATCAACCAGCTCACGGGCGACCCCCCGACCATCGACTTACCGTAGCTCAGTCTGTCGTTTGAAGAAAATCCAAGTTATGGAGGCGTCCAGGCCTCTGGACGCCCCCATCCTCCCGACCTCTATAAATAGAGGCTTACCCCCCTCAGTTAAAGGGTCGGAAAAAAAGCGCTGGGAGGCTGCCGAATTCTATTCCTAACCCGTGGGTGTTTTGTAGGGGAGGTCCTGCCGGATCCTCGGGTGCCCGTGCTCACAGGAGAGAGGTCACCTTCGCCCGCCGCGCTACCTCGTCGTCCTTACGCTGCCGAAGCTCCGCCGGATCTCGCCATCGACCATCTAATAAGCCATTCTCTCCTCTTCTTTTCTAGTTATCTTGCATTCATCATATCATATCCTCTACCCCCCCTTTTTTATGAGGGAGTCTCTTCCCGTTTCTACGTCGGAATAATTACCATTCATCATACGCATTTTCCTCCTACTCGTGTCCGAGAGGGGTTTTAAAGACAACACCAACCAGGTGTGTGTCTTGCCATCATTTCGTTACTTGCGTCGTTAGAATTTGAATACTGCACCTTCGTCTTTTTGATCCACCCGTTACTTGTTTGTTGTTATTTTGCAAGGGTACCTGAGGAAAGCCCTCTCCGTCGACCGGCCGAAGGGGGAGGAAGAAGCAACCTGTCATTTCCCGCTCTCGAGGAGTCACAGTCTCCGCGCTCAATACAAGGTACACGCGATCATTTCATTTCTTTAAGGTAACCCCTCTAGCGATCACATCCCTTTAGCATCCTACGTATGCTCTTTCCTCATATTGGCACGTTTCATAATCATTCTTAATTTTTAGTCGCTCGATAGTCCGTAGTTTAGTTCGTTTTCTTCTCCTTAAGTGGATTCCGCGGCTTCCATAGATTGGCGATCATGGTGGGACTTCTTTTTTCCTTTTTAGGTTACCTTTGAACTCTCGGCACCCACGTGTGCCTCCCTTCTTTCGGCACCCGCGTGTGCCCCTCCCTATTGCGCCCACGTGCGCTACATCATTTCCCTCGTGCACCACATGCACTCCCCCGATCCTTTGTGATTACTTCGAGGTCTGCGTTATCTCGGCACCCACGTGTGCCCCTCCACTCGGCACCCACGTGTGCTCCCTCCACTTGGCACCCTCATGTGTCCCCCTTCTTATTGCGCCCGCGTGCGCTGTGTCATCCCCTTCGTGCACCACGTGCACGCCCCTTAGTCCCCTCTTTTGTCATTTTTAAGTCTGTGTTGTCTTGGAAAGTAGAACGTCTATATCTTCCTCTATCTGTTTATTGTTGTTATATTCTTGTTATATCACTGCTATATATCTGTTATATTTGTGTGCTTATCTCTGCTCCATCTGTGTGTTACATATCTTTTATCCAGCACCGCATTTCATGCATTTAACCCGTTTTCTTTCCTTTTTTTACTCTTTTCTAAGGATCACCCTCTCTCGGTGAAGGAAGGACTCTCCGTTTGGGAATTCCTCTCGACGGACTAGAATCTCTTCCACTGGGACCTCTATAAGTCCCCGACATCGAAGAATCTCCTCTTCGTTCATTGGGCCGGTTGTACCATTGAAGTTCCCCGGAGTTAGTCGACCCATTCATGGTGAGACGAGAGCCCCTAGCTGACACGGTGGTGAAAATAAAAATGAACTAGGGTCCCTATTTTGTGTGAACTTCGGGTCTGGATAAAAACACAAAAAAAATCATCAAAATCAAAACACAAAAAAGGGGCGTAAAGGCATCCACTTGTTTGATAAATCTCTGCTATTTGCTTGCTAGTATATATTTTTACGTTCTGGGAAAACTGTGAACATGGCTCACGAGTCTTTTCAGGAGAACCACCTTGGTCGTGGTGAGTCAGTCGATCCGTGAGTCCATGCTATGGACGCGGGTCCTTCCCATGAGACCTCACGTGAGGTGCAGGTTACCACAGGGGACACATCCCCGCCACAGGACATCTCTTCTTTGCTAGGTGTCCTCGCCAACACGGAGCTTACCTCTGAGCAGCTCCGGGCCTTCCAGGCCATTCTGAAGGGGAAATCTGTTTCCCCCGCTCCCCAGGAATCAACTCCGGCCATCGCACCTCTCCAAGAATTGGTGCGGGACATTCCATCTCCTTCGCTGGCACAAGCCATCCAATCTCCCTCGCTTCAAGGGCAAGCGAGCCAACAACTACCCTCGTTCCAGTTCCCTTCGCAATCTCAAACCCCTGTTGTTCCCCACATATCGCTTCAGCCGGGGCCAACTATCGGCGGCCCGACAGCTCCCTCTCATTTAGGGTTTCCCCCTCAAGTCTCCGGGAGACATTTTCCTCCCCAGTGGCAAGTGCCACCTTCACCGCCCGAGGAGCTCGCCCAATCGCTCCTCAATAGGTTCAATAGGATGGACGAACAGTTTCAGAATTTGAAGAAAATGGTGGACATGAAATCCACCCCGGAGGTTGCTTTGCCAATCCTTTCGGTCATCCATCTTCCTCCCTCCGAAATGCCCACGTACCGCAGGTACAATGGCACTGGCAACCCCTTCATTCACCTCAAGGATTTCATGTATGAGTCATCCTATTGGCAAAACAACCAGAGATCCCTGGCATACCTCTTTCGGAGGTCATTGGACGGTCCTCCGCTAGAGTGGTTCTATTCTTTGGAGCCGCGCGAAGCCGAGAATTTTGAAACAGTCCAGAGAAGGTTCTTGCAAAAGTATCGGGATAGGGTCGGTCCCTCTCTCTCCATTACATACCTAGTGGCCGAAAAGATGAAGTCCGACGAGGATTTTGTCCGCTATGTTGATAGATGGAGGTCTCTGGCAGAAAGAATAAGAGATACCCTCTCGGAACCCGAACAAGTAAAGATGATCGTATCCAATGTGACCCCACAGTTCAGGCATGTCTTGGCCATGAATAAGCTCACCACCATGGAAGAGCTCTATGAAAGAGCCCGGTACATCCAAACCCAGTTAAAAGACTCCCCCATTATGAACATGTTTGAGCCGCCGAAGCCCAAGGTGGTCAGAAATACAGGTGCTGGTGTCCCAGGCAGAGCAACAGAAGGGGTCGTAACAAATGAGCAGGTAAGTGTGGTCAACAACGCCAACTATGCAGCCAACCCAAGGCTTCCACAAATGCCCTGACTTCCCCTCCAACCAGGTCCCTTCCCCTATCGTCCTCCACCCGAAAACGATCCACCTCAGAACAACATGCCTCAACTACTTCAACCCCAGCAACAACCTCGACTCCAGCAATAACAGCCACCACTTCAGTACAACCAAGTTCCGCCCCCAGGAAATTACGGTCCCCCACAGCAACAAAGGAGGCCGATTGGTCCCAAGAGAGCCTATTACCCACCATTGCCAGAAACTCTGGCGGATATTTTCAACGCCCGCATGGCCTCAAACACACTCATCCTACCCAGGGAAAGGCCCGTGTGGCCCCCGAATGTTGATACCTCCAGATACTACGTCTATCACAGGCAGTCAGGACACACAGTGGACAACTGCTTTCAGTTTAAAGATTACATCCACGATATGAATGATGAAGGCGGGATTGACTGGGATGAAATGAGGCGATACGTCGCCACTCTCAAGGCTAGGAGACCTCCTCCTAGGCCGCAATTCCAGCAACAACAGCAGCAGTTACAATAGCAGCCACAGCAACAACCACAACAACAACAACAGCCTCAGCAGGCCCAACCACAACAGCCCAACATGGGCATAATCCAGAATCCATTACCGGAGCACCAACACCCCAATCATCAGGTCAACCCCATCTCCTCCTTCCCGGAAGTCGGGAGAGAGCAGGTGTGGCATCCAGAGAGTACCTCTATTCTTTCTACCGCCAACCCCATCATCATACAACACCCTCGCCTTGCCCGGGTAGCACCTCTCTCTCATCAACCCGCGTTAATACCGCCTTCACCATTCCCACTGCCATCATGCCCTCTCATTCGCACCCCAATGACCTATCAGCCGACACCCTTCATTACACCCTCACACCCTCTCATTTTCTCTCACTCCCCCACTATACCATCCACCTCTACTGCATTTGCCCCTATGCCTTCTAAGCCCCTTATCACTCGTCCACCGTACGTAACCCCACCTGTCTCCACCATACCACCGCCAATGCCTTCAAAACCACTCCTCATCCACCATCCATCTCAACACCATTACCCGCTCCAAACCTTACCCACTTCCACTTTGCCTCCACCTCCACCTTCCAGACCCCTTATCCTTCATAACCCGTGCGATATCCCCTCTACCTCCACCATGCCTCCACCTAACAAGCCCCTCATTAGAATCCCTGCTCCCATCAGCACCCCTGCTTCATCAACCATCCCTCCACCACTACCCCTCAGACCTCTGTTAAAACCCACTGCTACCCCTATAGAGGTACAAAAGTCACAGGCAATGGTGCTCCAGAGTGGAAGGATTTTCCACAGGGTTTTCCCCCAGAACAGTCAGAATCCCGAGCAGTCTCAGCCAGAGAGAGACGAGGGAGAACAACCAGAAAGATCTATCCCTGGAACACAGTATGATTTGTTGAAACACTTGGACAAGACGCCTGCTCGGATCTCCATCCTGGAGCTGCTTCAGAGATCCACATCCCATCAGGCAGCCTTAATGGAGTATCTTCAAAAGGTCATGGTGAATGAGGACCTCCCTGTAGAAAAGATTTCTGCCATCCTGACCCCAATGGACACACAACTAGCCATCATGTTCCACAACTACGAGCTCGCTCCCAAGGAAGCTCGGAAATATGCATTGTGTGTTTCAATAAAAATTAATGGGGTATCCATAAACCCATGCCTTGTAGACACGGGTGCGTCCATAAATGTGATCTCCATGAGCACCCTTCAGTTGTGTGGGGTCGAACAGGAACATATAAGACCTTCTTCAATCACAGTCACGGCTTATGACAATAGCAAAAGGCCGCCACAAGGGATGATTATTCTAAGGACAGAGCTAGGTCCGATGTCAGTACCCACGAAATTCCATGTCCTCGACATGGACCCCACATTTAAGGCCATACTGGGTCACCCTTACATTGAAGCCATAGATGCTGTGCCTTCCACCAACCATCAGTGCTTGAAGTTTCCTTACAATGGAAGAATTATTGAAGTAGTCAGCACACCTGTCCTTCACACGGTGGATGCTATCAACACCTCTCTGCCCTCTGTTTGGCCGTCTCATCGGCCCATATTATCATTGCTGGACGTGTGTGATTCATCTCACATTCCGCTAGCACCAAAGAAGCCGATCAAGGCAACAACGCCATATCTCCCTTTTCACTCCAAAGGTTTGGAGATTATGAGAAACATCGGCTATCAACAGGGCAAAGGTCTGGGTGCACAGCTACAAGGTAGGTTGAAACCACCAAAGGAGATTAGGCCGAACCGCAGGTTTGGGCTAGGCTTCAAAGGACCATTCAAGGCGGATTGGGAGCCCCTCACATGGACCCTATCAAACCACTTCAATAAAGGGCCCGTTATTCGGATGGGGGATTATCCGCAGGAAGCACATGGGGGGTCGCATGTTGTGTATTCTGCCGAAAAATGTCCGAGGGTCACCAAAAGAGGCAGGATCAAAGACCCGGAATGCGAAGGGGACAAATGGTTTGATATACGGGACGTTTCCACTGCACTGGAAAGGTTGTTCTCGTCTCCCCAGCTTGAAGGACCGCCATTGATCTCCGGAATGCCAAAAAATATCACTACTGTTGCCAAGGTCCCAGACTATCCTCGTCCTCGCCCGAAGGACCCTGTCACCAGTGGATCTTCATCCGCCATCACCATCACCACCGACGACTCATTAGCCGTCATCTTCTCCATTCACTCGTCGCAACCTTTGTTACTGTCATCTTCCTAGGCCAAACGGTTGTCTGATGATCTTCCCAGATCCGCCTCTCTACTTACATACCTGCGCGGGTTTCTCAACCCGCGCCAAGTCTTCAATCATGATCTGCTCTACGAGCCTCCCAATCCTCTAGCCATAACCACCTTTTCCTCTCCCCCGATCTCTTTTCGCTGTTTTGTCATCAAAAATGAAAACGAAAAAAAAAACGTCAATTTTCATACTCCTCAACAACACATCTTCGTTGAGGAAACTTCCTACATCTCCCACGGGTGCGCCCCGCCCTGCGGACCACCCGTCCAAGGTCCGATGAGCGACCTTTTCTACCCCTCCTCTGAGGGGTCTTCCCCTGTACATTCTTCACCATCCTCTTCATCTTTTTCTTCTTCTGTAAATAATGTCAGTCAATCTAGGAATAATAAGTCAAAGGTAGTACCTAGGAAGAAATCCAAGGGTAGGCAGATCCCTCGTCGATTCCTTCTGTATTTAGCCGCCAGGTGTCAGGCCCATCTCGCTATCCCTCAGTTGATAGAAAATCTCATCCAGTTACCGGAAATAGAATGTGAGGGCAACTGCACAATTAATGAGGGGTATGGAGTCTACGAGATCACAGATGAAGAATACCCTACTGAAGATGAGGGTGAATAATATGAGGATGCGGCTGGCGCGTATGCTAGTGGAATAAGGAGATTCGACGAGCCGTCAACCGCTGTAGAAGAGTCCACCAAAGAAGTCAACTTGGGAACTGAGGAAGACCCTAGGATCATCCTCATAAGTGATAATCTATCACCCTCTGAAGAAGAGACATTAATTGAAGTTCTCAAGGAATATAGGGACACGTTTGCAGGGAGCTACGAGGATATGCCGGGTCTGGATTCAACCCTGGTCGAACACCGTTTAACCCTAAAACCAGGGTCCGTCTCGGTAAAACAAAGGTTAAGGCATTTCCACCCTCAAATGGCTTTGAAAATGAAAGAAGAAGTCGACAAGCTCCATAAAGACAGGTTTATTAGAGTCATCCTTTATCTTTAATGGGTGGCAAACATTGTCCCGGTCATGAAGAAAGATGGGAAAGTCAGGATTTGCATCGACTTTCGGGACCTTAACCGCGCGTGTCCAAAGGATGATTTTCCCTTGCTTCACATTGATGTGTTGATCGACAACACAGCGGGGTATGAGACCCTCTCATTCATGGATGGATTTTCAAGATATAATTAAATTCGTTTGGCAGAATAGGATCAAGAGAAGACATCATTCACTACACCTTGGGGAACGTATTGTTACGTGGTCATGCCGTTTGGGTTAAAGAATGCTGGAGCTACTTACCAAAGAGCTATGATGGCCGTTTTTCACGACATGATGCACATATATCTGGAGGTGTATGTGGATGATCTATTGGTGAAATCAAGGACCAAGATGGAACATCCAAGGGTTTTGGCTAAGGTCTTGCAGAGATCAAGAGAGTTCCAATTGAAAATGAACCCGAAGAAGTGTGTGTTTGGTGTATCATCAGGTAAATTACTGGGCTTCATTGTGAGTAAAAGAGGGATCGAGATAGATCCCAACAAAGCTAAGGCCATCAGGGATATGTCACCTCCCAAGAATTTGACGGAAGTCCGAGGTTTAATCGGGAGGTTACAGTTTATTCGTCGATTTGTGTCTCAGCACTCACAAAGGTGTAGACCTTTGTATGAGTTGACCAAGCCAGGAGTAGAATTCCACTGGGATTCTAAATGCCAAAAAGCTTTTGAAGGGTTAAAGGAATATCTGGCTAGTCCACCCGTTCTCATTCCACCCAAACCCGAAAAACCTCTGATCCTCTACATCTCCATCTTGGACGACTCCGTGGGAGCTGTCCTCGCACAAGTTGATGAAGAGGGCAAGGAACGGGCAACCTATTACTTGTCCAAACTTCTCAATCCCTGTGAGCAGAAGTACACAGTCATGGAGAAAACCTGTGCTGCCCTCGTTTGGGTGGTGCAGAAATTGAAGCACTACTTCCTGGCTCATGAGGTCCACTTGATTGCTCGCATGAACCCTATCAAGTTTCTTCTGGAGAAATCCGTCCTTACTGATAGGCTAGCATGCTGGCAAAGTTTTCTTTCCCAGTTCGACATCACCTACATCCAGCAAAAGGCAATTAAAGGCTATGCCATAGCCGAGCATCTCGCCTACCATCCTCTCCCCAAGTTTGACCATGTCCAATCAGAGTTTCCAGATGAGGAACTAATGTCCATCGCCCAATCCGACAAGCCAAAGTGGACATTATATTTTGATGGAGCTCTAAATTCCCAAGGGAAGGGTATCGACATTGTCCTTCTAACGCCTGAAGGTGTTACCATCCCAGAGGCATTTCAGCTCGCATTCCCAGTCACCCACAACATCGCAGAATACGAAGCTCTTCTAGCTGGCCTGGAACTAGCCCGTTCTTTCTATATCACTGAGTTGCGAGTCCTGGGTGATAGTCAACTCATTCTCCGCCAGGTGCTTACCAAATATCGCACCCTCGATCCCAAGCTCAAACCCTATCAGGAGCTGGTCTCCGCCTATGCCAAATTGTTCACCAAGCTGATCTATGTCCATGTTCGTCGTGAACAGAACATTCTGGCCGATGCCCTCGCCTCCTTGGCGTCATCCTTCAAATTTCCTTTAGGTGCATGGTTTAGATCCATCATTCTCTACAAGCGTCTTGTCCCTGCCATTCAGGACCCTTACCTCTTAAAGATCAAGGAACGAGTCCTACAGAAGATCCAGAAGGGAGAAATTCTTGAGAAGAGGGAGATCATGCTGGCAGAAGTCGAAGAAGAGTTGGCTGACGATGAGAAACCATGGTTCTATGAAATTGTCAAATATTGTAAAGGTCAATCGTATCCTGAAGGAGCCACCACAGAAGATAAGAAAGCCATAAGAAGGGTGGCTCAGAAATACACATTGGTTGGAGGTCTACTCTATAGGAGGAGCCTTACTGGCTTCTGTTAAGGTGTCTTGACGACAATGAGATTTGGAAATGCGTAGAAGAAGCACACTCGGGTGTGTGCGGTGGCCACGTGAATAGCCAGATGCTCGCCAAGAAGATCATTAGGCAAGACTTTTACTGGCCCACTATGGAAGAGGATTGTACCATCTATGTCTGTAGGTATGTCAAGTGTCAACTTCACGCCGATAAAATCCATTCACCATCTTCCTCACTCCATCCAATATCCTCCCCACGGCCTTTATCCATCTGGGCATTCGACATCATCGGTCCCCTAGGTGATCCCAATTCCCTCACCAAACAAAAATCTTTCATCCTTACTGCGACGGAATACTTCACCAAATGGGCCGAAGCCGAAGCTTACGCGGAAATCAAGGCGTCAACAGTCTGCAAGTTCATCATGAAGAACATCCTCGCCAGGTTCGGTGTCCCAAGCACAATCGTCACCGACAATGGGCCACAATTCATTTCTCAGGATCTTCATGACCTCTGCAAAAGGTACGCAATTGCATTGCATCATTCATCACCTTATTACCCACAAGGTAATGGCCAAGCAGAGGCCACCAATAAAACATTGATCAAAATCATCAAGAAGACCTACGAGTCCAGTAAGTTTTCAGACTGGCCAAAAAAGCTTATCGAAGCTCTATGGGCCTATCACACTTCAATCCGTACCCCCACCGGGTAGACTCCGTTTTCCCTTACTTATGGTATGGAAGCGGTAGTCCCGTACGAGACTCTGATCCCTTCTCTCAGGGTACAATTGGACGAGGAATTTCCCCTCAACGACCGTCGTAATTCACTCCTCGCCCAGTTGGAACTCTTGGATGAGAAGCGGCTAGCCGCTGCCGAGCATGCACGTGTGTATCAAAATAGACTCGCTCGCTTTCACCAAAAGAAAGTTGTTGAGAGAAAATTCAAAATCGGTGAGATGGTCGTAAAACGAATTTTTGTCAAACCTGGGGGGCCGCGTTCTAAGCTCCAACCCAATTGGGAAGGACCATTTATAATTCAAGCCGTGTACCCTGGCAACGCATACAAGCTAGTCAACGCCGAAGGGACCGAGTTATCTCACCCTTGGAATGAGCTTTATCTTAAAAAGTACTACCCCTAGCATAGTGCCAAAATGTCAAAAACAACAAAAACTATTGAAAATCACTAAAAATATGGAAAATTCCAAATGTCAATGCCTGGTGGTCACCATGTAGTTAAGTCCCTGCATCCAACCTTCATGTTAGGATAGGGCCCATTAAGGCTTGGTAGGCACCGGGTCTTGGTTTGCCAGAACCGTGGAGATCCCTGTCCGGTCACATCGGCCTATGCACGCTCAAAGGAAGCCAACATGTACTCACTTACGTATTTGATCTAAAAAAAGTTGGTAGCATCACCGACAGTGGGGCTTCACCCAGAAGATCTCCGGAAGCTATAATCTTTATTCTTTTCTCTTCGACCAAATGAGACAGTCGGCGCCCTTAAAACGCTGAGCATGAGAAACCAAAACTCAAACCCCTTAAGGCAAGAGTAGGATCCATTTCCTCGAGCATCGATAAGAGCACGAGAAGAGGGCAGTGTCCCCGCAGGCATACAAAAGGGAGCCTACAACGTCAAACTATATCTCCCTCGCAAAAAGAAACATAAAACCAAAATCAAGAGAAAAGCATGGTCGTGACTGTGCCTGATGCGATAAATGAAATACCTCAAGGCAAAAAGTCTAAATCCATAAAAGGAGTTATGAAATGTAAATGCTCGAGATTTGGTCCGAAGTTGTCCGAAAGAGGAGAGTTAATGGGCCCTTATTGGCTCGTCGGGTTAATGATTTTGCCGGTCCTCTTAGGAGGTTTACCCCATACACTCTTCCTTCTTCCTTTGAAGATGAAAGCTAGATGGAGTTTCTGAAGGGTAAAACCCGCCAAGGTCTGTAACCTTATTTTAATACACACGTATGGTTGCCTACTTTGAAAAGCAAAAGTTATCGCTGCGAAGGGGTCTCTGTGTTTCTGGCCGGTCAAGACCCCTGTTTACCACCTTGATGTCTTCTTGTTTAACCTTGGGCTTAGGCCAATGCAAGCGCGTCACCTCTGGGTGCGACGGCGTCTGATTCCGGGTCAACGTCGCGCGGTTGGTCGTTAGGGTTCCAGGGTGTTCCATCATATACCATCTATAGTTGTGAGGAAACAGACCCGGGTCGGGCAAATCATTTACCTCGAACACCTTTTGGGAGAATCCCTGTGGTCGAAAGCAACTGGGAGCCTAAGCATGGCATGGCGATATTGTCATCAGGGTAAGTCTTAGCCGGCGGGATCATCATTCGAGGGGTCTAGAGGCCCAAATCAACGTAGATGTGCACTTAGGATACCTGGGAGGTTAGTAAGAAACCCCTGTTCTCATGAAGGTAAGGTGCCATATGGGTGCTCATCAGGCGTTAGCGACAAAAAAATGATAAAACGAAAAAAAAGAGAAAACATAGATATTTGGAAAATAAAAAAAATTAGAATAAAAAATGCCAGAAAAAAAATCATTTCGCGTGATTGCATTTGTATGCAGCATTTCACTTTTAAATTCTGTTTGCATTAGTGTGCTTGTCTGTCACATTCATCATTATCGCATCTTTCCCTTGTCTTCGTTAATAAAGGCTTGGCCCCTTGACCCATTATCAAGGACAGTTGAAGTGAACACCTGCTTATTGAGCATGGGGTCAAGTCAGAACAGAGATACTGACCTGTTTGTTTCAGTGATGCGTGCAGGGATTCAAGATAGCAAGAGTGAGATGAAAATCAAACAAAATCATACCTTTTATTCCATTCTTAAAATAAGGAATTGTACATTAAGTTCCACCTTCTCTCTCTACATTACTTGTCCCGCCACTCTCCGGGCAAAACGCCCTCAAGGGTGCTACCCAACTACGAAAAGCGGTACTTCTACCGCTCTGTACACCTCTTCCCACTCCCACACCCCGGCGCTCATCCGTGGGAGCAGCAAAGGAGCTACTGACACGAAAGCCACGCTCTCGTGCTCTTCGGTAGCGCTCCTCACCATCTCTCAGCCATTGTTTAGCGAGGCCAAGGCTGGTTCGGAGTTCGAACAACTGGGCCTCCATGACCCTTCGCTCCTCCCTTTCAGCTAATATGTCGGCTCTCTCTCTTTCTCTGTCCCTCTCTTTCTCTGACCGTTCTCTCTCATGATCGTCCCTCTCCAATTGAAGGGTGATTCTTAGCTCCATGGCATCCCTGGAAGAATCGTCATCCGGACGACGCCGTAATTCCTCCTCCAGCTCTGCTATTCTAGCCTCTCTCTGTGTAGCATGGGCAAGTGACTCCTGCTTCTTCTTTTCCTGCCAGATATACTATCTCAGATATGTGGCAAGGCAAAAAAAAAAAGGAGAACTCAACACTGAAACTCTTACATGTATAGAGAGCATTCCTTCTGCCTCCGCGGCACGCTGCGTAGTCCGAGCAAGTTGCTCGTGAAGCAAATCAAGTTCTGAGGCGGGGATCTATAAGCTGGAAGAGACGCCGCCTCCTCCCATCGCTCACAAAGTCGCGTCGATCTGAGCGCGCTATAAACCACATGGGATGAAAATTAGCAGCCGAACGCCATCAATCTAGAGTTTCAATTAGGAGTGCGCATTGTACATACACCTACCGAAGCCCTCAAGGCTCCACGGGTGTCACCCAATTGTTGCTCCGTTTCTGCCAGGCGTGATCGCAAGTCCGCTATCATGGTATCACGGACATCCTGCAACCATAGGAGTCAGCATCCACAGAGAGGAGAGGAGGAGAGGAGAAAAGAGGAAAAAGGAGACCCACCTCCATAAGTCCCCGGGGTTGGAGCCGCTCTGCGTACATTATCTTATACAGACGTAGATAGTCTTCACTATCTTGCGCATATGATTCCACGATTGTGCCACCTCGTTGCCAGTCTTCATACTGTTCGGGGAACCGCACACGCCAATCAACGCAAGTTGCCGGTCCCCGTGTCTTTCTTCCAACGCGAGGTGGCACAGTCGTATCCACCCATTCCCGGGCCAGCCCTAGGGTCCTCATAACCAATCGTAGCCGAAGCGGCTCGATTTCATTTAGGCAGTGTATCCACAATTCCCGTCCAAACCGGGCGCGACTTGTTAAAACCCATGGTTGATCGGCATCAACCATTCCTGAGTAGGGTCTCCAGTTTACCTAGGTGAGGTTGCACATACCCGTTTAGCTGGTTATAAAATATATATATATATATATAACAAGAAATAATAATAAAAAAATAAAATAAAAAAAAATCCCACCATCGCTGCAGGGAATTCATGTAGCTCGCGCCTTAGCACCATCAGCTGGTAGGTTATAGGCGTTGCACCCATGATCGGTTGCCACCGCCTGCCTAACAGCACCATCGCTGGTCGCCAATGCCGAGCTCTCCCCATTGGGAGGTAATAATAGCTCCACAGCTACATCATCATATGCCGTCAATGTCTCAAGTGGACTATTACAAATAAACACAAAAATATTAAAATAAAATAATAAACAAAAAAATACTTGGATAAGTGGTGTGAACCCACTCATAGTCATCTCACGATCTGCCTCTTGGGACAGGCCCGTAAACAAGTGCGCTAGCATGGCAGCTCCCCAGGCGTACTGTCATACTCTTTCGAGGTCAGATAGCAGCCCTAGGAAACGACAATGGATGCCGTCTGCTTTCGAGCTCAGTATCAATCTTCCCAGGAAAAAGAGGAGAAATCTCCTCAAATCCATATTAGATCTCTCCCAATTGTCAAAATCTGTGCAATACACAACACGACATCCCCTTCCCATCTTCTCCATAAATTCATCCGAGGACTCGTCGTCCCGTCGATGAGTATCAGTGAGCCCTAATGCCCCCATGATAGACGCCCTAGCTACTGATCTGCGCTTCCGACTGTCTAAGTCCAACCCCAGTAGCTTCTGGGCGCCATCTCTGTAATCCGCATAGGTGACGCCGGTCACTGCCTCACCATCCACTTTGAGGCTCGTGATTCGGACCACATCTTCTAGACTGGGCACCATGTGCCCCCATGGCATCAGGAATGCCTGACTTATTGGGTCCCATCTTTCGCACAAGGCTTGGATAAGGGCCAGGTCGAGTTGGATCGGCTCGATCCGAAGAAAGGCACCAAATCCCATCACGTCTAGCCTGGCCTTCTGAAAATCTGGGAGACCCCTGTATGCGGCCACTGCTAACTCCCATGAAATGTGTGATTTCATTACACTCTGTGCATGCATAAGAAATGGAGAAGGGTGTTGTCAAGAGGAAGGAAGAAAGAATGAGAAAAGGACAGGAAAGCTCAGCTTACGAGTTGCGACTGGGTCCGCTCGCTGAACTGCCCTTCGAGGTCCGAGAGTTTCCTGGAACTGCTACCGCTGGATCTGCTTCTCTTCTAGGAGTGGGAAGATTCACCCTCCATCCAGAATTCTGAGTTCCTCCTAGTACCCTCCAAGTTGGCCCTCGATGCCCCTCGAAGAACAAAAGAGGAAGGCATATATAGAAATGGGAGAAGGGTGGGCCAAGATTGCCTCCAGCGATAGCCCTCACAATAGGGTGCCTCCCCTGCGGTCCCATGAGTCACTTCACCACCCGCACAAGGTGATGGATCGGACGGTGTAATATGATGACCTGCTCCCTGTGGCGCCCTGTCATAACGTGGAGGCCATCCACAAAGTTTGAAAAATCATCCGGGAGAAGAGGCCCAAGCTGTCATCATTGACCTTGACGACAGATCCCCGTGAAAGAATAGTCGCAGCAAGATGCCATCCTCCGTCTAGGGCAGGATGTCGGCAGACACATCACATGTGAACAGTACAAAGAAGCGCAGGGAAGAAGGGACGCGCAAGAAAAAAAACAAACAACAGAAAATCAAGTCACTCATAAGTCTACATAAGCTATCATAAACATTACAATCATAGAGAGGAGACGGGTCCACTGACTCGCCAACTCTCGACATCATCTTCATGCTCATCCCTCTAGGCGTCCCTCTCCTCTCCCCCGAGGTGAGGATCCCTCGGAAGCCTCCTGGACCCCTGTGCAGCGCTCGCCTCGCCTCGCGGCGCCTACTCCACAGCAGTGGCTCGCTGCTCCTCCTCTGGCGTGGCGAGGAAGCCACCAGCAGAAAAGCGTCCGGACCGGCGAAGTAGCGCCCCTAACTCTCGCGCTCTCTCGTATCGCGTCTCCATCGCTCCTAACCTCTACGCCATAACCTGAAGGCCTAGCTGGAGCTCCCTCACTTGGGCCTCCAAGGCCTTCTTCTCGACCTAGTCTCGCTGTCGCTGGGCCCTTCTCTCCTCTCTCTCTCTCTCTGCCTCCCTCCTCGTCACCTGGAGAAGGACCCTTAACTCCAGAATGTCTGGAGAGGGCCTCCCCTCACCTCGATGCTGCAGCTCTGCCACAGCTGCGGCCCAGGCATCACGCTCCTCTTCAGCACGAACCGCGCGGGCCACCGCACTGGCAAGTTGCTCCTGGAGGGAGGCGATCTCTAGAAAAAGAGCCTGAGGATTGGAGGATGATCCGCCAGCCATCCCTACCACCGTTTCCTGCTGAGTACATAAAAAATAGATAGACAACGGCCGTTGGTTAAATTCTGGAATTTCATGACAAGAATAAAAATTTTGAGGCCCTATTGTCACCTCCGTCCGTCTCCCAAGCTGAGGAGCCCCCGCTCGGCCCCCCCTCCGCTGCTGCAGGTGGCCGCCACTGCCCTGCACCGGTGCGCTCCCTTGTTGTCCAGGGGAATGTACGCGCCGATCCGCGAGCTTCACCCTGCCGCGACTCTCCTTCCTGACACGGCTCGGCTCATCCGCGCTCGCCCACTCGTCAGCCAAGCCCGGGATTCTCACCGTACCCTGCATCAAAGAGGGAGGTCCCCCGTCAGTTAACGAGAACGCGTCCCCTGTCGAGGACGCGCCCATCATGTGAGTGCCGCCCTCGCCAAACCCCTTCCACTCCCACACCACTCGCTCCAGACTCAAAACAAGTCATAGAGCTGGGAATCAAAGCACTCACCCAGCCGCGTTGGCTTCTTTCCTCGCCATCGGGCCCCTCGGGTCCCACGAGTGCTCTCAAAGGCCCTTCCACTTCCGTCGACGCCTCTCCATGCTCGGGCGCATCCCTCCTCGGGCGAGGAGTCCCTCGCCCCTCTCTCCCCTCGCCGTGATCTGGCGCACCGAACTCCATCGATCGAGAGAAGAAGAGGACGAAAAGGGGCGAGCAAATCTCGACAGGAGGCAGGCTCTTTTGCGGGTAAGGCACGAAGAAAGGAAGGCCGCCTGGCGCTTTAAATTTGAAATCGAAGGATAAGACGCGTCCTTGCGCTAGGACACGGCAAAAACAAAAAAACAAAAAAAAAACAAAAAAAAAAGAAGGATGTTCTCTCCGTGCAAGGCGTAGTTCCTTACTTTTTAGGGCAAGGTCTCGTGAAGCGTGCCTCGAAACAACTCGGTGCAAGAGAAGAAGCGTGGAAAAGGGAAAGTGCATACGACAAAAGGAACCGTTTCATTGCACATAAGCAAATAGTCAGTTATACATCATAAAGTGAGGAAGGTGGAGTGCACAAGCAACTCTCTAACTCTCGCTACCACCCTCTCGGTCATCTCTCTCCTCCCTCCTCTGACGGGGATCCCTAGGCGGCCTCCGCGAACTCTGAGAGGCAGTGCTCGCCTCGCCCTGTGGTGGCACGCCAGCCTCGAAGGCTCGGCGACGCTCCTCGGCCGAAGAAACCAGAAAGCTGCCCATGGAGAAAGAACCAGACTGACGAAGTCGTGCCCCGCGCTCCTTCACCCTCTGATACCGCTCCTCGCTCTCCCAAAGCCTCCCCTCCACCGTGCCGAGACTCAATCGGAGCTCCGTCAGCTGGGCCTCCAGAGCCCTCCTCTCGTCCCATTCTCACAGTCGCTCCGCCCTCCTGTCCTCCCTCTCTCTCTCTCTATCCTCCCTCTCTCTCTCTCTGTCCTCTCTCTCCCTCTCCTCTCTCTCCCTCTCCCTCTCCTCTCTCTCCCGCATTGCCTCTCTCCTCGACAGCTCAAGGGCAAAACGTAAATCCCGCACGTCGCGAGGGAGCTCCTCAGCCACCCGTCGCCACTCCTCCTCCAGCTCCGCAATCCGGGCATCACGCTCTGCCACCCAGGCGTCGCGCTCCTGCTCGGCACGAACAGCATGGGCCAGGGCCTCTCGAATCTCGGCCACCTGCCAAAACCCACATGCACCGTAAGAGAGCAGTGAAAGAAGAAGAGCAACTGGAAAGAAGTCGGGGTCAAGCAGGACTCACTCGAGCCGCACGGTCACGCTCGGCCTCTTCAGCCCAGGCCACCGCGTACGCCAACTGCTCCTGAAGGGCAGAAACCTTCGGAGGAGGGCCCCACGAACTGGAACCTGCTCCACCAGCCATCCCGGCTGTCGCTGCCTAGTGGGCCTGCTGAAACACAAAGTAAATGACAGTCAGAGGCAAGCATCAAAATCTAGGTCACAAAAAAATGCATTGCATAGACTCACGAGGATCTCCAACTCCTGTCGGATGACCGCCAACTGCCGCCTGGCGTCTGCCAGCTGGGCTCGCAGGTCGGCAATCATGTTGTCACGAGCATCCTACACCGCATGAAAGTTAGTGTCACATGCATATACGTAAAGAAAGGAGGATATTTCCATTTCACACTTACCCCTGCCATGCCACCAAGGAACAGACGCTCCCCGTACGTAGCCCGGTACCGTCTCATGTAATCGGTGCTGTCCGGTACATGGGATACCACTGGGACCCCGCCATGCTGCCAGTCCTGGTACTGTGCAGGGAAACGCGTACGCCAGTCCACGATCTTTGCCTTCCCCTTGGTCTTCCGCCCGACGCGGACCGGCTCGTCTACGTCAACCCACTCCTGGGCTAATCCCAACGTCCTCATAACCAACCTAAGCCGGAGCGGCTCGATCTCGTTCAGGCAATGGACCCACACGTCCCGCCCAAAACGAGGATGACCCGCTACAACCCAAGGCTGGCCGGCATCGGCCATGCCCAGGTAGGGCCTCCACACCACCTGCATCACCATACATGCATCATGTTAGTTGCCATTTTGCTCAATTAAGTCACATGCGTAAAAACACCAAAAAAATCATACGCATCATACCATAGCCTCGGGGCACTCGCTCAGCTCCAGACGAAGCGACGCCAACTGGTAGCCGTGGGGTGCCGCGACCATGACCGGCCTCCACTGCCGCGCCAGAGGCACGGCTCTCCTGTTCCACTGTCTGGCTCTTCCCATCGAGAAGTAGTAGTAGCTCCACAACTGCATCCATCATACATCATTAGCCTGACTAATTACATATTTAGCTATGGTAAAATCCATAAATAAAATGTTTACATGGAGAAAAGGTGTGAAGCCACTGACTGTCGTCTCCCTCTCTGAGGTCTGGGAGAGATCGGCGATCAAATGGACAAGCAGAGCCGCTCCCCATGCATAGTCCCCCACTCTGTCCAGATCCGCCAAGATCCCGAGGAAGCGGCAGTGGATGCCGTCACCCTTCGTCCCCAGCAGGAGGCGGCCCAGGAAGAAGAAGAGGAACCTCCGGAGGTCTAGATCCACCAGTTCCCGCTCGCTCGGGTCCTGGGTGAAAGCTGCACGAGCGTCTCCCTCCAGTCGTGCCAGAAACTCCGCTCCAGTCTCGCTGACCCGCTGGCGTGGATCACCAAATCCGAGTGCCTCCATAATCTCCACTCGGCCGACTACCCTGCTGTCTATGTCAATCGCGCTCGTCTCTAGCCACAGCAGGTCCAAGGCACTCTCTCGGTAATCGGGGTAAGTGACCCCGCTGACTGCCTCTCCGTCAACTCGTAGCCTGGTGATCCGAGCCACGTCCTCCTGTGTCGGCACCATGTGCCCCCAGGGCATCAGAAATGCCCGGCTCGGTGTGTGCCACCGCTCCCTCAACGCCTGGATGAGAGGAAGATCGAGCCGGAAGGGCTCGATCCGCAGGAAAGCTCCAAAACCCATGGCGTCCACCCGCGCCCTCTGAAAGTCCGGCAACCCACGGTACGCTGCCACCACCAGGGACCAGCTGATCCGGCTCTTCATCACGCCCTGCACACCACAAAAAAAAAACAAAAAAAAAAAGAAGAAAAGAAACACATCAGCATCATGGATAACAATAAACAACAACACTGTACATAATATTTTTTTATTTTATTTTAAATATATATATATATATATATTTAAAGGCGTCCACCCCCTTGGACGCTTTCATTTTTACTTCCTTTATTTTATCTTAGCAAACAAAAACAAATAAAAAATAAAATAAAAATAATATATATTATCATGAAGGCATCCACCTCAGTGGACGCTTCCTTATTTTTAATTTTATTTTATTATTTACGTAATAACTCAAAATAATAATAATAAAATAAAAAAAGAAAAGTTGGAGGCGTCCAGGGGCCTGGACGCCTCCTTCCCCCACTCACCGGCCTTCTCCACACCATCTCTCGCCCGCCTGTTTAGCCAATAAACCAACAAATTAGAGTTCTGAGGGGCTTACCGGGTCATCCTCATCCTCTCCGGCGTCGCCAGCACCCGCAGGACCCTCCACGGCCAAAGGAGGCGCCTCCTGTTCCTCGGCAATCTCCTCTTCCGCGGCAATCTTCTCTCCCACGGCAGCCTCCTCGGCATGATCCCTCGACCTCCTCGGACGATGAGCCCGTCGTTTCCGCCTCTCTTCACCCTGGCTCGGGCGTTCTTGCTCCATTGGGAACTGGAAATGGGTCGTTAGAATGAATAATAGAAGGGAACAGGGGGTGAGACCCCCTTTATATAGAAAATCACCAGGATTTGGGGCGTCCAAGCGCCTGGACGCCCCCACTTTTTATTTTTATTAAAAATTCAAAAAAAACTTAGGGGCGTCCAAGCGCTTGGACGCCCCCACAACTGAAAAATAAAAAAAATTGAAAAAGAAAATATAGGGGCGTCCAGGCCCTGGACGCCCCCACAAAAAGAACAATTTTTTTTTTGAAAAAATTTTCAAAAAAATTAGGGGCGTCCAGACCCCTGGACGCCCCCATTTAAGCATATAAAAATGTATATATATATATATACCTATATATATATGTATGTATATGTATATATATATATATATATGATCATAATATGAATAAACCAGAACATAAAGGAGAAAACACAAAAAGAAAAAAGAAAAATAAAAATCATAAAAAAATAATAATTCAAAGAACAATGGTCCAAAATGCCAAATGCCAGATTTTATTCCATCAGAAAACAGAGCGGGCTACATCAGGGGCTTAGGCACTCTAGGCCTCAACTTCCCTAGTTCGGTTACATAAGCTCTCCACAGCTCACATTCTTCCCCCACGTGCGCTAAGGCCTTTCCCGCAACACTTGTCTTCCAGGGTGCTTTAACGGCCTTCGCTATCTTCGCATCCGCTTCCGTACCCGACTCCCACTTCTTTAAAGGGACGATGCCAGTCAGTGGTGGAAACGAGTGGTGTGGAATGTCGATCTGGAGGCATCACCGATGCACGTTGTAAAGGACAAACTCAGTCGCGCCGATCAGTTGAAGTTCAACTTCGGGAGAAGACCTCATGAGGAGTTCGAGTCAGAGTAGACATGCCGGTGCGCAAGTGAAGAAGCTTTGTGTCATGGTCCGAAAGTGAGACCGCCAGTCTTCCCATTTCTTTCGCCACGGAACACGGTTCGCCATAGTGCCACCGAAGCCTAACACATCGGCTATGTGATAAAGGGGGCTTTGTTGGAAAAGCTTTGAAGCAGTTGGCATCCCCTCACGGTGGTCGAATTTGAAGTGCAAATCGACCCAGCAACTCAGAACAAGTGCGCAACCAAAAGGAGGCCTACCCATGCTCGAGGCGGTAAGACCGCTGTAAAGGTAGGCAAGGACGGCGGGTCCCACCCTCTTTCCACTCCAGATCCCGCAGATAGCACTCAGTTGGGTTTCTTCCACTATGTTGTCAGTATAAGGGAACAAGAGAGCACCCGCCAGACAGATGGTGAACCCTCTCATAATTCCTTCCAAATGTTCATCATCTGGTGACCCTTTCAAGGCATCCATAACCCATACCGTGAGCCTTTGCAAGTCAATTCCATTTTGAGTGCGGACCTTTCTAACTGCGTCGGACGGCATGAAGCTTCCAAGGACGCTCTCGGAAGTCCCCCGGGTCAGCATCCGCATAGCCTTCACCTTCCCGTCACTCTTGAATTTCTTCAATCCGAGCAGAAGTTCCACCTCCTCGAGGAGAATGGTCGCCTCGAACGTCAGAAAGATGAAAGTGTGGGTCTGGGGATGCCAGATCTCCACTAATGCGCCCATAGCCACCCAGTCCATACGGATTCTCTCGTAGTGTTTGGCGTGAATAAGGAGCCCCTGAAGATGCCACTTCGAGAGTATAGCCCTCATGCCAATGGAGATGTTGGAAGTTAGCTCTGAAAGCCATGGCAGTTTGGAAAACTTCCTTGGGCCCGGAAAGAGTGGATACGGCAGGAAAGAAGAAGAGAAAGGAAGGAAAGTGAGGAGAGAATCCATGCAGTAAATTTGAGATAAATCAACTTACCATATGTGACTGGATCGTCCCACTCAGATGACCCTCGAGGTCGGAAAGTCGCCTGATCTCACTACTAGGCCTGCCCCTCTTCATAACGCGGGAAGACTCTCCTTCCATCCTGAAATCCCTAGACCCTCCTCTTCTCCTCCTCCTGAACTTTCAAAACTCCCCTTGGTACATTTGAATAAACTAGCCTAAGGGAGGTACTTATAGGAAAGGAGAGGTGCTACGGGATGGGACGTGTCACATGAGTGGTCAAGTCGTCAGTGTTTTATCCTTGTACTGTGGCACGATTCTGTTATATTTCTGCTGCTTTTTGATGTATTTAATCTATGATGGTCTGTGCAGGTTTTACCAACGGATGTTTTTCGCCCTATCTTGTATACCATCCTTCAGTGTTTGGTCCCCCGTGTCATGCATCATACTATATGATATTTACGCTATTAGAACACGTCAAGGACCTTGCGACCCGAACGAATCTGGGATTTGAGTTCCCCTTCAAAAAAAATAGTGATGATTCCAGAAGAATTTGGGTTGTACGGATAGGCCGTTAACTGGTGATAGCGTGGGAACGACGGTTCCATTCAGTGAGTCGGTGCGTGGATAAACGGGCCCCAGCTCAGTATCAGCTCACTGGATCGGTATCCTGACCCATTCTTAACGAGTTGACAATATTATCCTTGGCTATTTTCTACTCTAGTTTGTTTTAAATTTTTCTTTAAACCCAGCATGCATTCATATAGGACTTTGAGTCTATTGCGGAAGATCATTCAAGTGATTCGATTGCGAAAGCCGTTGTGCTTCAATTCTTACAAATATGAGATATTCCACTCTGAATGAAATACTGAGTTTCCTTGAAACGGCCCTACACTGCCCTTCCAAATGAGACCCTTGTTTGGACAGACCCTCAGATATTCCTTTGCTTTTTACCTTATTTGACCCACCTTGGCCGCAGCACTTCTACATTGGCTGGTAACTGCTCCCCAAAGGTGAAACCTACAGGTTTATGACCCAGGTACTTCCACACCGAGAAGTTGGTCTCCTTTATTTTCGTGCCTGAGCGCACATCTCACCCTCCCTTATTTGATTTCCGTCCAAGCAATCGTCAAATTTGAAAGACCTTCTTCAAGATCGCCTCATTGAAACTACAGGAAAGATTCCAAACACTCATGTCAAAAGCATGTCTCATCACACCTTGGCATCAACTTATCAGTCCATTCCCACTCCATTTCACTCCACTTCGATACCATTCCATTACGTGTCACTCCCTTGCAAAGCAGACGCCAAGGCGGGACAGCTGTAGACACGCTATTCCTGACATCCCTTGAGAAAACCTCATATTACCACGCGACGCCCCGCAGCAGCTTTCGCATTTTGAATCACTTGAGTGTTTCCAACCTTTGAGTCTTCTCTTGTCTTCTGGGCGAGTAGCGTAACGCTCCTTCGGCATCCGGAAACCGCCTCGTTGTGGAAATCATGCGGCATTCGAACGGTATCAACATCAATCGCATGCACCAGAAGTTGTCGGGACCAGGAAAATGCCTAACGGACGACTGCCGACGCACTTTTCGGGGGAATCTGGGGGTCATCATGGAGGCGCCCAGGCTCCTGGACGCCTCCATCAATACAAAATAATGACAAAAATATATATATAAGATTGAACAAAAAATATATATAATTTCATGGAGGCGTCCAGGCCCTTGGACGTCTCCATCAACCGGCTCACGGGCGACCCCGAGCCATCGACTGACCATTGCTCAGGCTGTCGTTTGAAGAAAATCCAAGTTATGGAAGCGTCCAGGCCCCTGGACGCC
Organism: Amorphophallus konjac; assembly: GCA_022559845.1. Lineage (NCBI taxonomy): Eukaryota > Viridiplantae > Streptophyta > Magnoliopsida > Alismatales > Araceae > Amorphophallus > Amorphophallus konjac. Next base: position 358,948,952 of record CM040121.1, on the reverse strand, counting down.
TCCATCAAACAGCTCACGGGCGACCCCTGGCCATCGACTGACCGTTGCTCAGTCTGTCTTTTGAATAAAATCCAAGTTATGGAAGCGTCTAGGCCCCTGGACACCTCCATCAAACAGCTCACGGGCGACCCCCGGCCATCGACTGACCGTTGCTCAGTCTGTCGTTTGAATAAAATCCAAGATATGGAGGCGTCCAGGCCCCTGGATGCCTCCATCAACCAACTCACGGGCGACCCCTGGCCTTCGACTGACCGTTGGTAAGAAAATCCAAGATATGGAGGCGTCCAGGCCCCTGGACGCCTCCATCAACCAGCTCACGGGCTCGTTTGAAGAAAATCCAAGATATGGAGGCGTCCAGGCCCTTGGACGCCTCCATCAACCAGCTCACAGGCGACCCCCCGACCATCAACTGACCATGGCTCAGTCTGTCGTTTGAAGAAAATCCAAGTTATGGAGGCGTCCAGGCCTCTGGACGCCCCCATCCTCCTGACCTCTATAAATAGAGGCTTACCCCCCTCAGTTCAAGGGTCGGAAAAAAAGCGCCGGGAGGCTTCCGGATTCTATTCCTAACCCGTGGGTGTTTTGTAGGGGAGGTCCTGCCGGATCCTCGGGTGCCCGTGCTCGTAGGAGAGAGGCCGCCTTCGCCTGCCGCGCTACCTCGTCATCCCTACGCTGCCGAAGCTCCGCCGGATCTCGCCATCGACCATCCAATAAGCCATTTTCTCCTCTTCTTTTCTAGTTATCTTGCATTCATCATATCATATCCTCTACCCCCCCCCCTCTTTTTATGAGGGTGTCTCTTCCCGTTTCTACGTCGGAATAATTACCATTCATCATACGCATTTTCCTCCTACTCGTGTCCGAGAGGGGTTTTAAAGACAACACCAACCAGGAGTGTGTCTTGCCATCATTTCGTTACTTGCGTCGTTAGAATTTGAATACTGCACCTTCGTCTTTCTGATCCACCCGTTACTTGTTTGTTGTTGTTTTGCAAGGGTACCTGAGGAAAACCCTCTCCGTCGGCCGGCCGAAGGGGGAGGAAGAAGCAACCTGCCATTTCCCGCTCTCGGGGAGTCACAATCTTCGCGCTCAATACAAGGTACACGCGATCATTTCATTTCTTTGAGGTAACCCCTCTGGCGATCACATCCCTTTAGCATCCTACGTATGCTCTTTCCTCATATTGGCACGTTTCATAATCCTTCTTAATTTTTAGTCGCTCGATAGTCCGTAGTTTAGTTCGTTTTCTTCTCCTTGAGTGGATTCCATGGCTTCCATAGTCACGCTCGACCTGAACTCTGCTCTCCGTCTCCAGGAGCTTATTCTTCAGATCGACCATACGATGGACCTGGGCCAGCTGCTCAACCAACGACCGAACCTCCGCCTGTCTCGACTGCACCTGTGCCCGAAGCGGGGCCACCTCCCGACGGAGGTTCTCAAGTTCGAGGGTCAAATGTTCGACCTTCCGATCAAGCGCACCATAGGCCCATCAAAGAGTCTCCCGCTCCGAATCCACCCGAGTGTATGCATCCACTGCCTCGGCCCCTAGCTGGGCCAAGACCAGACCACCCTCCATAATCTGCTCGAGAAGCGCGGAGGGGGGACTTTTTCTGAGCTCTCCTAGCACGGCTCCCGAAGCTATGGAGTGGCACCTCCGGTATAAAGGAGCCCGGATGTTGAAGGTACTAGTCGAGGGAGGGGAGACCCTCTCCAGGGCTACCGGGACACCTCCCCCGAGCGACCTTGCCTCGGGGGCCCCACCGGTTGGCTCGGGCTGGGCTGCCTCACCGCGTACCTCCTCGGCCTCGGTCGACTGCGACTGAGTCACTTCACCCTGCGACCCTCCAGCCTCGATCGGTTCGGACCGAACCCCTCCGTCTTATGCCCCTTCGACCTCGCTCGGTGCCCCGACGTCGGCCATGGCCCCTCCGTCATTTGCTCCCTCTTGCGCCATAGAGAGAGAAGGCAGCAAAGGAACCTCATCTGTCGGGCGGGCGACCTCCACCTTCCTCACCCGCTTCTTCTCGGCAGACAGGGCCTACATCGAAGACCTCAACAACTTCACCACGGGATCCTTATGCTTGACCCCCCAGCGTTTGGAAGCGTCATCCCGGACGACCCGCTTACCCCTATCCCTGGTGCGGGATGAGCCCTCCGAAGCTTGAAGATCACTCGGAGCCAGCGTATCATCCATGTCGATGACCTCCAGCTCGGCTGGCAGTACCTCCTCCTCAGCCGCTTGCCTAAGGTCTGAATGAGGGAGAGCAAATTGAGAGAAGGAAGGCACTTACCTGAAAGAGAACAAGCCCATGAGACCCTTACCTGTCGGCAACAGCACTCGAGAAAGGTACGCCTCGATGTTGGACGGGGTCAATAACTCAGCAGTCGGCCGGTGATTCTGCAGAAGGATAGCATCATCCCACTCCACCTCCGAGGAGACCTCTGTTTGCTTCGGAGGAATGTTCGGGTGAAAATTGGGCACCTTCGAGAAATCCTAGCACACACCGACCGCGGATGCGCCCACCCAGAAATATTGGGTCTTCCACCCTTTGTGAGAGGAGTCCTTCATGGAATGGGACACGCAACTCCTTTTTCGCTTCGCTTGGATGAAGAAGAAGCCCTTCTCCGCATGAAGATTCTCCTTCAGCTCGAAAAAATAATGGAAGAGGTCCAATGAGGTGTTCACCCCACTCTGGCCACAAAGGAAAATGAAGGAGAAGATAAGGGTATAGGAGTTGGAGACCAGCTGAACAGGAGCCAGCCGGTAGAACCGAAGTAAATCGGCAACAAAAGAATGAAGAGAAAGGCGAAAGCCGCATTTCCACACTAGAAGAAAAGAGCAAAAGAGGCCGAAACAAGTGGCCAGGCTAGACTCATGAGGTTCAGGAGCAAAGAACTAAAACCGCGAAGGCAGCCCATACTGGTTCTCCAGTCGCTTCACATCAGCCTCGCCCAGTTCGCTGCGGAGAGGTTCCGACGGCACCAAAAAAGACCTTGGGGCCTGTTCTGCCCCCCACCCCTCAGCCTCAGAATTTTGGTCCGCCATGGAATAGATAGAAGAATTGGAAGAAGAAGGGGAAAGCTCTGGACTAGAGGACTCCAGAGGAGAAGGAAGTTGATGGATCATCATCGCGGTAATCTCTTCCAGCTCCGCGAAAGCCGCTACGATTCTCCACTCTTCCAAACTGCTCTCATGGCACATGAGCCCCCCTTAAATATAAATGCAATAGAAGGAAAAACCCTAAACCCTGGAGATAAAGGGACGCAAACAACGGTCAATGCTTATAACCCCTAGCTGGAAGCGGCGCGGCATTCCGATCTTCCGTAGAACGGCCTTCTTGCAAAAATTCTCAAAATTATCATCATGACAAGCGTATTTTCAGGACAAGCCACATCATGTGGCCCCTGTACAGAGAGATCTCCACCCAACTAGAGCCACAAAAAGTCCAGCCCAAATGCTACTCATCCGAGCCTAATTTTGGCTCAGGAGTAGGAGGGGGACATGTGGAGAGGTAAAATGTAACCGCCCGAACGGAGAGGCCAAACGAGGTCTAATTTGACCCAACGAGGCCCAGCTCCTTGAAGTGGTTGCCCCACGGCCCACTATTATAAGCCTAATAACCTACTCGGATCAAGCACTTCCCAGGCGGCCTTCGGGTTGGGAAGTCCGAGCATCAGTTAGATCGGCAAAGCTCAATCGGAGCCCCATATTCCCTGCCCAATCCATGCACTCATCGCTCGGGAAGCATCTCCTGGGCAGTGCCTCACGCTCGGGCCAACTGATGGAAGCTTATCTGTACGGTCGTTACGAGCCCTTTAAAAGCTAGGAGCTTAAGAGGATAAGGGAGATCAAGAGTCTGGGTGCTTTAAAGAGCCCGCACAAAGGACATAACCCCCCCTGAATCTCCTCAGCTTACAGGGGTCATGCACTCAATGAGCCATTATTTAAGTTGGAAGAGCCCTACCGTGAGAAGGTAAGCCAAAAACCCTGAGCAGGAACCACTTCACCTTTTGGTGGAGCGGGATCTCACGCCCCCATCTTCCTCCTAATTCCTTCCTTCGCACCAGTGCTCTACTACTCTTGCTGACTTAAGCATCGAAGGGTTTTCCCCGGGTATCCATCCCTGGGCACCTCTGACTTGTTTCCCCCCTTGCAGTTCATACTCCAAGTGTACGTGGTCATCCTCTTCCCCGCTCAGGAGTAGCACGAGATCGCCCCTCTTTAGAGCATTTCATGATTTTTCATTATTTATTAAAGGATTTAAAGTAAATAACTTCAGAATTTTTAGAAACCAAGAAAGCAACAAGAGTGTCTACACTCAGAATTACTAGAATGAAAGCAAGTTTGCATACCAAAGTCCTTGATATTTTTCTTTTAGCCTTTCTTATTAAGGCCCCAGTAACCTTTTAGGATTAACTTCCATTAGTGTTGGGTCGAGTTTATAAATTTAAGCACCTCTATTTTTCAAAACAACACATTTTAACAATTTCATTTTCAAGATGACAGTTAGGTTCAACTCACACCTTTTGATGTGAGGAATCACATTGATTAGATGCAAGATTTCCCAGTTATTTAGTGCAATTAACCATTCTGTCTCATTTAGAGTAGAGATAGCTTGCCACCTCATGCCTTAACCCTTAGCACTTCATTGGTGAAGGGTCACAGATTCTCAGTAGGCTGAAGCCATTACTCTGCAAATTGAGCTTTTCATTAGTTTTTTGGCAGAGTTAGCTTGATTACCACTTCATGACCCAATCCTTGTCACTTCTTTGGTGACAGGTATTTGGTTTCTCAGCGAATCTGAGCCATTGATCTATCACTTTTTTTTTACTTTCTTTTCCCTTTTTGGTGATTAGAAGAAAAAATAAATCAGAGTTAGTGAAGACATTACCTTTTGATGTGAGTAACCTCACGTCTCAGGTGAAGTGTGCCCAGTTACTCAATAAGTCTCTACCATTGCTCTACATTAAGTGCCTTAGATAGACATAGATAGCATGATTGTTTGAAGACAATACTCAATGTGAAGTTCATCAACCAAAATTATCGTTGTGCTCTCATAATAAGGCTAAAAGGAATATTAGGACTCAGTATATCAAATTGCTTTAGGATAAATAAGCCTGTGTAAACCTTCCTTTTGTTTCTTAGTTTCAGACCTCATGGAGTTATTAGCCTTAAAGTCTCAATTTATTTGATCAACCATGATGCCAAATGCAGGAAGAGTTTTATTTTAGGAGCACTAGCCAATAGAGATCAATTATCAGACGTGAATCTCCCCCTGAATTCAAGCTCATCATTCAATGTATTTTTGAAAAGGATGAAGTAGACTATTGAGCAGATTTTAAAGAAGGAACCTAGAGAATATCAGATGATTAAGGAATTTCTGAGTAGATGTTCAAAGACAAAGCATCAAGCCAACTGAATTCTTCTTCAGGTCGACTGAAATCTGGAATATTGTAGGGATATGTAGCAAGGGAAGTCGACTCAGACAGAATAAACTCTACTGACTCTATGCAACATGTAACCATTAGATAGGATAACTACACAAAATAAGGTTGACTGACCTTTAGTACTTGGCAGAGATAGTTCTCACGCATAGTAAAAATTTTCAGACAGACTTAATCTATCCTTCCATAAATCACTATTTGATATACCAGGTGATCAACCATGCATATGCGGTTAAAAACATATGACCTGAGAAAATGACACCAAAAACTAACTCTCCCTAAATTGCTTAACCTATAGACCGTTGTCAACTGTATATACAGAGTCCTGGTACTTGGCAGAGCATGTTCTCACGTATAGTGAGTGCTTCCAGACAGACTTGATCTGTCCTTCTACACAACACCATTTCATATACTAGGGAATAGTCATATGCAGCAAACAAAAGGCAGAAGTCCTAGTACTTTGACACAACTCTGAACTCCCCCTAACAAAAACAATCATTTCACCTTTGGACTGAGATAAACAGAAGCCACAGATTTCTATACAGGTTGTGACAATGGAGGTCCGCAAAGACCTAGTTCTCTTCTCAAAGTAGAAAACTTGTCTGAGTTTAAAGGTTTAGTAAAAATATCAGCGAGTTGATGTTTGGTGTCAATGAAGTGCAATTCAAAAATTTTCTTATTCACTTCATCCCTAAGAAAGTGATGTCTTATATAAATATGTTTAGTTCTCGAGTGCTGGATTGGATTTTTTTTCTAGATTTATGGCACTAGTGTTATCACACAATATAGGTGTGCATCCAAGACCCACACAGTAATCTTGGAGCTGGTGCTTGATCCACAACACTTGAGTCCCACAACTCTCTACAACGACATATTCTACCTCTATAGTGGAGAGTGCAACAGAGTGTTCCTTCTTGGAAGCCCAAGAGACTAGGCACCCACCCAACTTTGGGCAGTAGCCACTAGTGCTTTTCTTGTCCAACTTGCATCCAACATAATCAGCATATGTAAATGAAACAAGATTTAAAGCACAAGATGTAGGATACCAAAGCCCTAGATCGTGTGTGCTCGCAAGATATCTAAGAATTCTCTTAACAGCAAATAAATATGATTCTTTAGGATTGGACTGAAACCTTGCACACAATCACACACTAAATTGTATGTCAGGTCTAGAAGTAGTAAGGTATAGCAAGGCGCCGTTCATATCTCGATAGATTTTTGCATCCACTGATTTACCATTTTCATCTGCATCTAGAGATGCATTGGTTCCCATCGGAGTAGATATATGCTTGGCATCCTTCATTCCAAATTTCTTCAAGATTTCCAAGGTATACTTGGATTGGTTGATGAAGCACCCATCAGTCGTCTGAATTACCTGCAATCCATGGAAGAATTGGAGTTCTCCCATTAAGCTCATTTCAAATTCCTTTGTCATCAGGTCAGCAAACTCTTTGCACATCTCAAGGTTAGTTGAACCAAAAATAATGGCATCCACGTAAATCTGTATACCAATGATATGACCGTGGAAAATCTTGGTGAACAAGATTTGATCAATCTTACCTCTATTGTAGCTCTTGCTGACCAGAAAATCACTCAACCTATCATACCAGGCTCTTGGAGCCTGCTTCAGTCCATATAAGGCATTATTCAATTTGTAAACATGATTAGGAAAATTAGGATCTTCAAATTCAGGGGGTTGATCAACGAAAACTTCCTCTTTAATTAATCCATTGAGAAACGCACTTTTTACATCCATTTGCTACAATTTTATTCCTAGTGAGCATGCAAAGGCTAATAATATTCTTATTGCCTCTAACCTGGCTACTGGAGCATAAGATTCTTCAAAATATAACCAAATTTCTTGATTATAGCCCTTAGCCACCAGCCTAGCCTTCTTTTAGTAATTATACCATCCTCATTCAGTTTATTTCTATACACCCATCTAGTTCCAATGATTAATTTCTGAACTGGTCTGGGAACTAAAATCCACACTTTATTTCTCTCAAATTGATTTAATTCTTCGTGCATTGCATTTATCCATGATTCATCAGTTATTGCCTCCTCAATATCTTTGGGTTCAATTTGAGAACAAAGGTAATTAGATCTTGAGTATTGCCTTCCTTATAAAATGATCTTATTCTAGGTCGGTCATGTAGATTTCCAATAATGTTTTCAACAAGATGGTCCTTGAGAGTTCTAATGTCTCTAGATTACTAACATGATTCAGTTGATACTGACCTGATTGGCTGATCATTTTCTATTGCATTTGTAGGTTCTTATTCTTCTCTTGCTTGATCTTCCTTAGTTTCCAAAAATTCCCCATCTGTACCTTGATCCCTGTCATCATTAGATTTGTCAGATAATTCAGTTTCTTGAGCAAAAATGACATGAGGTGTTTCTTCTACGGTCTGATTTTTAGAGTTAAAAACCCTATATGCACTAGACCGGTCCGAGTAGCCTAGAAAGATGCCCATGTCACTCTTAGCTTCAAATTTATCAAGATCTATTTTGTCATTGTTGTGAATGTAGCATTTTGATCCGAAAACTCTAAAGTAAGCTAAGTTGGGCTTCTTACCTTTGAGTAGCTCATAAGGAGTTTCCTTATGTTTGGCTCTTACTATGGCCTGGTTGATAATATAGCATGATGTGCTGGCCGCCTCTACCCAAAATCTCCTTGGTAATTGGCGCTCTACCAGCATGGTTCAAACTATCTCCACTATAGTCCGGTTCTTTCTCTCCACAACTCCATTTTGCTCGGGTGTCCTAGGAGAGGGAAATTTGTGAGTTAGGCCCTCTTGACTGTAGAAATCAGTAAATAATGAGTTATCAAATTCTCCTCCATGATCAGATAAAATGGTGAAGATTTTGAACTTACCCTCTTGCTTTACTTTTTTGATGAAATTCTAAAACTCAGAGAAGGCATCATTCTTTTGAGTTAAAAAGAAAATCCAAGTAAAGTGAGTAAGGCCATCAACTACAACATAGCCCAATCGCTTGCCACTCAAGCTGGTTGCCCTAGTTGGGCCAAACAGGGCCATATGAAGCAATTCAAGAGGCTTTGATGACATGGGTTCAGTTTTCAGTTTGAATGATTTTCTTGTTTGTTTTCCCAGGGAACATGCTTCACAGGTTTTGCTGTTCTAGTTAAATGATAATCTAGGTAAGCCCTTAACCATATCATGCTTGACAAGATTGTGCAACACATGATAACGTATATGCCCCGGTTTTCTATGCCATAGCCATGCACTCTCAGCTTGATTGGCAGTTAAGCACAAGTTTTTATTAAAAGACTCGTCTAAGTCTACCATGTAAACATTATTGACTCTATGACCCAAGAACTTGACTTCATCAGAACCTACTTCAAAAGTTTGACATTTATTTGAATCAAACAAAACTCTGTGACCTCTGTCACAAAACTGGCTGATGCTAAGGAGATTGTGCTACAAACCTTCAACTAGCATAACACTTTCAATGGAGTTTTCAGAGTTCTTACCAGCTATTCCCGATGCAATTATTTTTCCCTTGTCTTTTCTTCTAAACTTCACTTGTTCGGACTCTATCTTGATTATCTAGTTGAATTTCATTCTATCTCTTCTCATGTGCCTTGAGTAGCCACTGCCTAGGCATTAATCTTGTAATCACAATTCAAGGAGAAGGTTTTGGAACCCAAGCAAATTTGGGTCCCCTGTCACTAATCACTTCATGCAGCAGAGATTTAGGAATCCAAATTTGTCTGACAATTTTAATTTTTATTTTGGACTGGTGTTGTGTACTCAGGTTCTCTGACCTGTGATAGGTGTTTCGATAATTGTTCTAGCAACTCCCCCGGTTGAACTAAGATATGTGATTGATTCTATGGTTTTTATTATTATATCCTCCCCTATAGGATTCTGCAAAAGTGTAGAATTCTTTGTTCCTGTGCGAGTGCACACAGAAATTATTGCCCTATCGAGGTCTATATGACCTCTGGTGGTTAGGGAAGTACATTCCTTGTTTGTCAATGTTTTATTTTTGATTGGGTTTAACGGCTCTGTTTGCTACCGTATACATATAGTGAGAGTGGGTCTATTGAGTTGGTCGAGTGGGTGGTTTTTGAATGGTCGGCATCTATCGACTGATTTTAGCCTTATGATTATTCTGTGAAGTTGATCCCATTCTAGAGTATTGAGGTGTGACCAGTTTTCCTTTATGTTTTTCAAAATTGATCGACATGGTTTTTATACCAAATTCTTTCTTGTTTGCAAGATTAAATCCTAGATCTTCTTTGTTAAAGTTCACTCTAGTCCCCAACATTGCATCAAGGGTTTCTTTTCCTTTCGTAAATTTCTCTAGGATAGTTTGTTTGTCCTTGAGTTCCTTTTCAGCTTTTTCAAAGTTCTGTAGGATTTCCTTATTAACCCTTTTTATGGCTTCACATTTCTCTAGATTCAATTGACTCTCTCTCTGACTGTCCTGATGTTTTAGTTTGAGTTCATCCATTTGTTTCTCAAGACTTTCCTTTTCTGATTTAAGATGTTCAAGTTCAATTTTCACTTCTTTTGAATCCTCGATCTATTTTTTGAGATCTTCATTTTCAACTTTCAGACATTCCAGTTTATCTTTATCTGAATGGCCATGAACAAGGTTATTGGTTTTTTATAACTGTTTGTTTTCTTTTCTATAATTCTCATATTTCTCATGTAACTCAACATTGGCATCTTCCCAATCTTCAGTTGAAAAATTATCAAAAAGAGAAGTTACCTCCTCATCATAGTCGTCGGCCATCAGACATAGCCTGTCGTCATCTTCTTCAGTCGAGGAGCTCTCATCTTCTTCTTCAGCATTGCTCCATGTGCATATCATGGCCTTGGGCTTCTTCTTTCCCTTGGCCTTAATTATTTTCTTCATCAACTCCGGGCATTCTCCACGCATATGCCGAGGCTTCCTACATTGATAACAAATAACATGATCAGGTTTCTTGGATTAGTCAGTTTTGGTAATTGGAACTCTACCTACCTGGGTGGTCTTCCTTTTCTTCTGGAATTTACCCTTCCTTCCTCTAAGAAATTTCTTAAACTCTAGGGTGAGAAGAGCATGATCATCTTTGCTTTCTTCATCTAAGTTCTCCTCCTCGGACTCACTAGACTTAGTAGTGTTTCCAGACACTTTAAGAGCCACTATTTTCTTCTTTCCTTTCAAGTCTTCCCCATTTCTTTTTAGATTTAGCTCATAAGTCATGAGCGATCCTATCAACTCGCCAACTGACATAACTGACAGATTCTTGGAATCCTCGATTATTGTGACTTTGGTGTGCCACACAGGGTTGAGTGATATGAGGATTTTCCTTACTACTTCACTGTCAGAATATTTCTTACCCATGGATTTTAAGCTGTTGGTGAGTTGGGTTAATCTTGTAAACATTTCTTAAATAGATTCGTCATGTTTCATTTTAAACATCTCATAGTCAGAAATAAGCATGTAAGCCTTAGTAGCCCTTACCTCAGAAGTGACCTCATAAATCAACTCTAACTTGTCCCACATCTCCTTCACGAACTTGCATGTGGAGACTCTCGAGTACTCATTGGGATGAATAGCGCATTGCATTATGTTCAACGCGCTCCAGTTGATGGTGGACATTCTGATTTGCTCCCTAGTCTAAGTGTCTTCCTCTTCTGGCAGCTGAAACAGACCTTGACTCACCACGCGCCAGGTCTCGTGATCCTGTGCTCGAAGAAAGACTTCCATTCTATTTTTCCAATAGCTGTAGTTAGAACCATTGAAGAAAGGAGGTCAGTTGATAGAATGGCCTTTAGCTATAAAACATCGAGGCATATTGCCCTCAGATCTCCCCTAGTCGTTGGACCACATGATGGGGAACCCGCTCTGATACCAAATGATAGGTGGAAGAGTAGATCTAGAAGGGGGGTTGAATAGATCGACTCTAAAAAATAATAACTCAGTTGGCTAACTAAAAAAAACACACGAGAGCTTTTTCAGGAATTAGATCAAACATAGAATCTATCCTTGAGCAAGACTGCAACAGAAACACTTGTGATGTCTTTGAATCGTGGATCAGTACCCAAAGAGCACGACAACTTGTTTAGGGATTAGATCAAACACTAAATCAGTCCTTGAACAGGACTGCAACAGAGTTACTTTTAATGACCAAGTAGTGTGGATCTTAAGTGCATTAAACTACCTAAGGCCAAAGCGTGTGTGGTGAAAAGGTATATCCGATATAATAAGCAACGAAGTTAGAAACCTGTGAGTGGAAGAAGAAGAAAAGAAATCAATCACACGAGGATCAAACAACTACACCGAGTTTTTAGGTGGTATAGTTGCAAACCCGCAACCTACGTCCACCCCTCACTAGATTAGTGAGGATTCACTACTTGAAAGTAACACACATACACAAGCGGATTCAATCCACAAACAACCATTGACTAACAACTTGAACTTAGGAACATACTCTTCACACCATTGACTTACAGCTTGCAACCAAAATTCATCCCAAAACATGGTATCAGAAAACACACACTTGTAGACAGATAAGAAGTGAGAATGAGCAAGAAAAAAAAGAAAGAAAAATGAAAACAAAAATGAAGAAAAACAATGTTGCTCCAGATAAAAATATGGGAGCATTTCTGATAGAGACCCACAAGACTTTCAGTCAAATCTGGAAATCCCTCACACTATCCCAGGTGGCTTCTCTCTCTTATCTGCACACTCTTCTTCCTCTTCAGGTGCTCTCCGAAGACGCTCTCAACTTTTCCTCAAGGATGCTCTATCTTAATCACATAGGGCGGCACTCTACCTCTTGCGCATCTAGCTACTTCTCCAAGGTGAATGGTTGCTATTTATAGCAGAGTGAAATAGATAATCCTCCATTTCCAAAGTATATTCTAATTGGTCCAATGATAAAAGTGAAACATTCTATCCAAGGAACTTTCTAGAAGTTGAGGCACGTGACCTTGGAGCATGTGCCAATGATTGGAGATAGAGTCCACGTGAGTGCTTAAGTGGCTCACGTGTTTGTACGGCTGAGCTCAAGTCAGTCGACTAAGTTGGTAGTTCAGTCTACTGAATTTCCAAAGTCTGCTGACTTGGTGCGTCGACCTGGTTTGCTTGGTAGGTAGACTCAGTGTTGTGGGCTTCAGATGATATGAGTCGACCTAGTTGGCTTGGTAGGTCGATTCAGCCTTCCTCACACGAGCAGCAGCACACAATCGGGCTGAGCAACTTCTGTCAACTTGAGTCGGCTGACTTTTCTTAAGTTGACTGATTTTTGGCTTGGTTGACTGATTTTGCATTTCTTCTGTCGACCTGCACTGTATCATCTTTGACGTATCTGTCGACCCGACTGATAGTTATTGCATCTTCTGCTCAGTTCATGTAAGTCAGCAGTCGAGAACAACATGCTCAATTGTTTAGGTCATCAGCCAAGTTTTGTTGCCTTTTGCCCTGAATCAGTTGACCTGACGCTTGAAGCATGCTACCTGGATTCACAGGTGTGTCGACTGAGTCTGTCGACCTACACATAAATGTCAATCGACTTGATACATATTAGTCGACTCAGTTTCCTGTCTGTCGACTTGAACATGTTACATGTTAACCTGAAATTCAAACACTTAGACATTTTTTGGTATACTTTATTGCATCTTACTTTAAGGCATACGACTGAGTTTTATGTGCCTGGAAGAAGACTCATTAATGAGTCATAGTTGAACATCATCAAAACCCTAAACCTAACACCATGCACTGGCATCACCCCATTTTTAGCTACTAGCGCCCTACAGCCATGATGAGAAAAATACAATCATGGTGTCAATACCGTCGATAAACCTTGCACATTACCGAGGTCATAAATGGATTACCGAGGCAAACAACCCCTTAATCTATACACATGGCATAGCTCACCTCACCTAGATGCCAGCAAGCAAAAGCCACAGATGCGTATCACACATGTGTCATAGCTCCCAGATTTCACGGTAACACTATGATCGAGACCATTGACAACCATTAGCTATATAAGAGCAACTTTCACAACAACAAAAGAGGTACAAAGCATTCTACAGAACATAAGCCCCTTATTTCTTGAAAACTCAACATCTACCTTGCTCTAACTTAAACATCAAATGGTTTTCCCTTAGATAAACTCCTAGGGCCCCCCTGATCTTCTTTCCCTAGTGAGAGGAATGCTTGCTAGGAGGACATAGGAAGTGGTTCCCATCATCACAGATCTCTAGATCATTTGATGGTTTGAGGTAGCTACAAGGTTTTGACCTCTACAGCTTGGCGTCGTCTGTGGGAACCATCTAAGAAGCCATGACTCTCTAGACAAACACCAACAAGAAAGTAGGAATGGGAACATTAGACTAGGACGGAAAGAAAAGAGGACAACAACAAGAAGATCTCAAAACTAACAAAGTCGTTCAAGCTTCATCATTCTCTTATCTTCCCACAATAGTAGGTTTAGAAGGGCCCTCATAACACAAGAGCAATAGTGATCCACTGGATAGCCTCAACCATAAAATGGATCACCTCATCGACTTGGTAAGCAAGCAAGGAACTAGAAAGACACATCCTCAACATTTATCTGCAATTCTCCCTCATGCGGAAACCTTCCTCTATGGTAGCCAAAGCATTAGGGAGCATTTCACCATAATGGGATAGCCCATCTACTAACAAAGTGAACACAGTTAAGCGTCACAACAACAAACCCCACTACGGCAAAGGAGAGGTGTCCTCTACTCCTATAGCTTGAAGTAGCACTCCTTGGACCTTCCATCGCCTCCATTTTTTATCGGATAGGTGCAACTCCCACTTGCAGCCCAAACGCCGCTAGAGGTGGAGGAACTTCTAGGGGAATTCCATTGGGGCATTGAGGATAAGAAGTTTCGGATCAACACCCTACTCATGGAAAGGGAGGAGGTACATTCAGACGATGAAGAATGATGCTCCCTATTCAGTTGAGAGATCCTATAGGCTCCCCTCCTAATGTGGCTCCAAATTGCCACAATGTGGCCCTAAGATGGCCTAGGAGACCCGATTGATCACTATAACAACTTCAAGGCCCTTATGACACTACAAAAGATCTTTGATGCCATAAAATGTTGTGCCTTCACCACTTGGATAGTGCCCAAGCATGGTTCCATCCCTCAACCCTGGTACCATTACAAGCTTCCAACAATTCAGCAGGCTTCTCAACGAAAGCTTTGCCAAAGGCCGAAGACCGAAGGCTATGGTGTAGTTACTGACGTTAAAGCAAAGCCCGTGATGAGTCACTACATTACTATGTTTCCCACTTTAATGCTAAGGTGGTACGTATTTTATGCCTTAACGTCACCTCTGTTGTCACTGCCCTGACCCAGGGCACAAAAGTTGTAACCTTACAATAAGCTCTAGTCATGAACCTCCTACTACCCTCTTCAACCTTATCTCCATAGCCTTATGACACATAGAGTGCAAAGAGGTGGTGGTTGCTTGTCAGGCCTTTAGTGAAGGAGAAGAAGATAAGAAGCACCCTATCGACTGTCCAACCTGCCTAGACAACAATCACGGCCAGCAGGAATTGGACAAGAGGAAGTCGGCGCACTTGTTTGATAGGTAAATGTCACTTACTATCTTTGTCTCTCGGATCTTCCATGAGATGCAAGACAAGGAATGCCTCCTCTAGCCATCGCCAATGAAGTCCAACCCTCGACTCCATGATAAGTGAAAGCAATAATGTTGTTGCCCAGTAAATGGCTTGACCCAGATGGGGTGAATAGGTAAATAAAATTTAATCATGATAAAAATAATACTTAGAAACTAGTAAGAATAAAAATATGAACATTGTAGTAATCATACAATAGAACAAAGCCATTTTACCTTGGTTTAGCTCTGACCTTCCGTTAGTCCTACATCCAGTTCCCAACAACCACAAAGATTTCCACTATCTCCTATTGAGAATAGTACACATGTTATTTTTGATCAGGTGTTCAGCCACACCACATGCATTCTTTCTCTCAAGAGCCCTAGCTATTTTTTGTCAGGTGTTCAGCCACACCATGGGCATTCTCTTAATTAGAACCTTAACTAATTTCATAGGTATCAGCCAAACCACAGGATATAGACCTCCTACAGGTCCTCTTACCCTCGAGCAAGAGCTTCTCCCCTTAAGGAGAAGACAACTACTCTACAATGAGACTTTACGCAGGTTTTACCTCTAATTAGGCAGATTATGTACAATGAATATAGACTGTTCAAGATGAGAAATAAGAGTGAAAGCACAACGATCTTGAAAAGAAAAAACTTTGATAGCAAAAAAAAGAACTAAGAGATTTGTGGAAGGATTTTGTAAAGGAGTAGGAGAGAAAGCAGTAGAAGAATCGCGCGATTGTTTCTCCTTCACTTGAGCACACAGTAGTTTTGGTTGATGAAGGATCTAGCTTATTTTTCTTTCAATTCTTCACAATGTGCGCGTGTACTGGAGGTTAGAGTTCACTGGGTTGCTCGCTGACTAGCTTGGTTCACACACACCCTTAGTTACGTTCCTCTCCACTTTTCCTGAGTTGTTCAGCTACCGCATGTGTTGGTCCCAGGGTAGGCGAGCGGATAAGAAGGGGGGTTGAATTATCTGTTGGAAATCTAGTTTTGATAATGACAACTTATGAATCATGTTAAGATTGAATTAAATAATAACCTTAATCAATTTTAGTCTTTCACTTTGAATAATAACACAAGCAGCTTCACTGGTTAAGTCATTGCTATCTTCGCTTTGCACTTCATAAAATCGATGCATTGTCTGTTCAAAGAATGTTCAGGTCGAAGCATCTTCTAATTGATTAGTTCGTGCATGGTTCAAGTCGATGCAACGCATTGTTGTGCAAGAAGCTTATGTATTTGCATGCTTCATTATAGAAGTCTAAGTCGATGCACTTCCATGTCCGTCTCATATTAAGTCCGTGCATGCATTCATCAAGTCGATGCAATCCCTGTTGCTGTACACGACCAAGTTGATGCAATCTTAGTTGAACCACGCGACTAAGTCTGTACAGAGTCTGTGCATGCATACACTAAGTCGATGCATCCGTAGTTGTTGCACGCTACTAAGTAGGTGCAAGTGTCATCCATGCAGTAGTCAAGTCGATGCACTAGTAGTTGTTGCACGAGATCAAGTCCGTGCATGCTTAAGTCTAGGCAAAGCAAGTCGGTGCAACACTTCTAGTTGCACGCTATCAAGTCAGTGCAACTTCTGCACCGTGCACTAAGTCTGTGCAACATTTATCTTCTTCCCGAACTAAGTCTAAGCAAGGTTGCTCATGGCACGATCAGGTCCTTGCAATGCTTGTACTTTGCATATACGTATTCAGTGCATCTATTGGCCTTATACTTAATCAAGTCTGTGCACATGTGTATTACGTGAACATTAAGTCCGTGCATATGTAATTAAATACTGTGTTGAGTCTGTGCAAGTGTAGGCATGCTGCATAATAAGTCTGTGCATATCTCATATGATGCATAACATAGTCAGTGCATTCCATGCTTGTGCACACACCATGTTAGTGCATGTTTTGCATCTTGTATATATATACATAATGACCGTGCACTCGTTAGTCTTATAGACAAATGAAGTATGTGCATCTTATAGCCCTACAGCCATATCAGGTCTGTGCAAGCCTTATATTTGTCTAACTATCATAAGTACTAAAATTGCAAGAACCTAGGGACGTACATGATCCAATGAGTGGCACGTGATCCAAGAATGGAGGATGTGCCATGATAGTGACATGTGGCAAGTAGTCACGCTAGGATGCTGCCACGTGACCGAGCAATGCCAGATCTGTATTAGGTAATTGGGCGGGAAACGTGGAAACCACACGCCCTCCTCTCTGCATCTGCATATAAATAAAAAGATTATTGTTCAAAAGCAGGATGATCGTGAAAAAGAGATTTAAAGCGAAAAAGAGGAGAAGGAAGAAGTAGAGAGAGAGCAAGAGCCAGCACGATCCAAAAAGAAGAAGAGAGAGAGCTGTTTGAGAGAGTTCTGTCATCAATCTCTTGGTTCAGAATCGGAGCTGATTTGCTCATTGTTTGAGCTACATTTCCATCTAAGTTTTGACTCTTCGTTTGTTTCTTTTGTTTTCTTCGAAACTCTTATTCTACCAAGCTGTGTGTCAGCGGGCAGATGTGGATTCTTCTGGACAGGTCAAGCCGTAAGCCTCAGCGGAGCAAAGTAGGATTCCTCTGGACAGTAAGCTATGTTGCTCAGTGGGGTTGTGTGGATTCGTCCCCAAAGCTGTGGATCAACGGCAAGATGTTAGGTAGTAGTGAAGCCACACTCAGTTGAGTGTGGGGTGGATGTAGTTCTGAAGGACTGAACCACCTAAAAAGCATTATGTTCCTTGTGGTTTGATTGTGTGATTTCATCGTTAGATGCATGGTAGGCACGGCTTCAATGCTTATGCCTAGTTGAAGTATCTCTTGCATTAGTTTAGGGAGTCCAAATCAAGTCGCCCTACATCTAAATTTTAATTGGTCGAGAACATTAAGAGAGGGATTCATTCACCCCCCCCCTCTGAATCCACCACATCTATCCTAACAGTTGGTATCAGAGCGTGTTGCTGTGTCAACGGATCCAATGATCCGTAGTAGATCTTACAGCTTCCGTGGTGCATTTCAGAGTGGGTCTCTGAAACCTTGTGTTCGGTGCTTTGCCTAACTCTTTTGGTGTCTCGCGTTGCTGTTGTTTGATTTCGGTGCTATTCTCATACATTGCCCTTAGATCTATACTTGGTCAGTCATTCTTCAATGGCCCATCCGCCGATCTTCAGAGGTAATGATTTTGATCTATGGCTGAAAAACTTGCATCGGTACGTAAGATCAACCAATCCTGATCTTTGGAAGGTACTGGTTCATGGTCCACATAAATTATCGAAAGATAAATCTGAATGGACTAATAAGGATAGATTAAAAGAATTTGAAAATGCTAGAGCATTAGATCTGATGAAGACATCAATTGATAGAGCTCTAATATCAAGTGTTTCTTCTTGTAGGTCTGCCAAGGAGATTCTGGAGAAATTAAAACTTACCTGGAACCGCAACACATGTCCGATGGTTGACAATGATGGACAGCTAGAAGAAAATGAAGAAGAAGATGAAGATGAGGTACCTTCTGAATTTGACAATTATACTATGGATGATTGGATTGCTGCATACAATGATTTGCTTGATTCTTGTGAACAATTAAGAAAACAACATAAAAAGATAAAAATGAAAACTGATCAGAATGGTTGTTGTGTGAAGTACATGGGAATCCTAGATATATAGTGTCTAGAGTCTTGAAAGTCCAGTACAGTCTTTCACTGGCTTAGGTTTCGTGATTCCTTGTCACTTTGTTTTCCGTAAGTGGTCTTGTGCGTGCTATGTTGGCACTGTACAAGATGGTTTTGCTCACGTCAAGATGTGACGGGATGCTCTTTTTCATCGTGGTGTTTGTCTCGATCATGCTGTACTTGGCAGAGTTCGCCGGTAGGCTTCAATCTGTAGTACATTGTTCGAGATTTTTCCGTGGCTTATTCAGGTGGCTGGTTACTTTTCGAGTTGGTATGATGGTCGTACACGTTCTTACGTTGTTTTGGTCATCCCAGCTTAAGTCTGTGTAGCTCCTGAGGTGTTTCTCTTATGTTGAAGTGGTTGCTTTATTGCCTCGATTGAGAAGATGCTCAAGTGAACCTAAGATTTTTCCTTCCTGGTGAGCTACTATTAGTCGAGCTTGATGCTTCTCATCCTATTTGGTGGAGTCTTTTCAAGGTAAGCCTTAGAAGTGCTATCTTAGTGAGACCTTTGTCTTGTGTCTGCTTAAGTGTGGACAATGTTTATTCTGAGCCTGATCTGCTCGTTATTCTACGGTTGCTTGGCTTTGGGCCTAATCTTTGTGTTAAGAGCCGCTATGCACCGTGTTCATCGTGCCGTGTCTAGCGGCCGATGTGTTGTGAAGGCTCATTTATTCTTTCAGGACATAATGGTAAGCTAAGATTAGCCTTTCTTTGTTCTTTGTGCTGAAGCTTGTACTCTCCTTCATTTGCACTTTGGCTCCTTATGATCGGTTGCTCGCAGGATCAGTACTCGTGGCGTGTTATATTGCGGTTTTCATGAATTGCGATGGCGCCATGCGTGTGTTGAGATGCGAATGCCGAGGTGTTTTCTGATGCCTGTGTGCATTGTGTGAGTGTGCAGCAGAAGCGTGTAGGCTGATTACCCATGGGCCGAGGATCGTTGTTGTGAGATTTTGGCTGTTTGAGAGAATTGTTTTTCTCGATGTAACTTCATCTTGGATTCGTGTGCCTTGATGTTGTCTGTTGCCACGCCGTTATTCTTGGAGGCTTTATGGTGTTGGCACTGGCATTTGTGAGTATTGGGGAATCTGTCAGCATTTCTTCTGGTTGAGTACCCTCTGCTATGCAATAAGTCCTTGGGTGTTGTGCTCTCGGGACGTGATCATGGTCCTTGAGATGTGTTTCCCAAGATTGTTGTTCTTGTTGTCGTGGGTCTTTTCTTGGTGAGCTGCTCATTGCATGACTAGTCCATTATAGTCGTGTGTTCAGCTGTTATTGTGCCTTGATGTGACCCATCTTGTAGTTGTGTTCCGTGGTTCTGTGTTCAGTATGGAGCCGGGATCCTACAAGTGCTGCTGTTGTCGTTTTGTCATTGTTTCCCCGTGAATCTGCCTTGGCACTGTGTGGACCATGATCTTGTCGGTTAGCTGTGCTGTACTCTTCTTTTCTGATAGAGTTAGCATGCGACTCGAACAGATGTAATATCTGAGTGAGGACTGACTTGATTGTGCTTGTTGTCCGGTGCTGTCGTTGGCGTCCTGTGTGCAAGGCTCTCGTGGTTGCCCGTGGCACTGGAGCCGATGATGTCGAGCTGTCAGCTGAGAGGACTATGCTTCCTTGTTTAAGCTGATGCTTGCCGTGTCTATCGTTTTATTTTCCCGATAGTTGTTATCGTGGCATGAGTCGTGTCTCCTTTCCTGTGAGAGGTAAGCGACGTTGCCTTGTTTCGGAGGTGTCAGACTTGTGTTCACTTGTGTGCCATGCTCATTTTGTGGATCGATTGCCTTGAGATCCAGAGCGTGTGCTTGTGATTATGGTCTGACAAGTGTTCCTCTGAATAGTATTTTTTAAGATTCATGATGTTTCAAGTTGTGTCTTGGGATTTGTTCATCCCTGCTTCTTCTTGTTCATTCCTTAAATTTTGAGGATGAAATTTCTTGAAGGAGTTGAGGCTGTAATACCCTGGATCCTTATTGGGTCTTTCGGATCTTCTTCGGAGAGTTTCGGATTGCTTTTGTGGGTGTTGGGTCCCAAACGGTGGCAATCAAGAGGGGAGGGGTGAATTGATTGATAAATAAAAATTATTTTCTGAAAAGGTAGTGAGACACAATAGAAACAATCAAACGCTCGGTCTTACCCGTATATGCTCACACATGAATGTAAGTGAAATAAGGTGAGTGTGTGAAGAAGAAGGTAATGAACACTCAACTCACCGTGAAGCCCACTCGACAAAATATGCACGAAATCAAACCACTTGAGGCTCAAAGATTTTTAGGTGGTTCGGGTACACCGCAATGTCCCCTACATCCACCCCTCACTCGTGAGGATTAACGACTTCACTATAATGTGAGCCAAGCAACCACACACGCTGTTATGAACAACACACACACACATACACGGTACCAAATCTAGGCACCCTAAACACACACAACAACACACTCACAAAATGTCTCACGATAGTTTAGAATACCACAACTTTCAGATTTACCAAAACCACTAAAGAAGATCAAAGCAGAAAAGATCTCTAAATAAAACTCCCCCTTTGTGTTTTTCAAATGAACTTGATGCTCCAGCAGATTGCAGAAGGAGTTTGGATGAGGTATGATGCAGAGCAGCACAAATGGTTGCAAGAACGCGATGATCGAGGCAGCTCTTCGATGTATATATTCTTGGGCTTGGATTCCAGCTCCTTCCCTTTGATTTTCGTTTCAGAGCAAGGATGAATGAGGCTTTTTGGCTGCAACTCCGAACCTGCAGACACCCAATACAACAATCATCCTGTTCAATTCGTATCTTACTTGTCTTCTATTTAATAAGTGCCATGGGATTTAATAGATTAAACAAATCAGTCAAAGATGGCATGGGAACCAGATCCATAAAACATGGAGAGGTTTGCGGAATGTCTAAAGGTGATTAGACATAGATTAGAGGACTTTTGGGACCACAAAATGACGGTCAAAGAAGTCGGCTGGTGCTCCGACCGGAAGGGGTCGACCCTTGGGGTCGACCCTCGAAGAGGGTTTTGACCAAACAAGGCAATGGGTCGACCCTTGGGGTCGACCCTCGTTCACGAGGGTTCTGCCAAGACAAATTTTTACAGGGGTCGACCCTCGGGCCAAAAAAAATAGAATTAAAAAGGGGTCGACCCTTGCAAGCAAATGTTCTGTTTGGCAGAAACGTTACAGGGGTCGACCCATGCTCCAGAACAACAAAAAAAATGGTGGATACCACCAAGATAAGTCCCAATCAAGCAAGATGATTAAGAGTTAACCCAAGAGAGCAAACCACATCTATTCAAGAAAAGAAGCATGAATGATGAAGACCCATGTGAAATGCCTTAGTTGCCAAAGTGGATAGAGCAAGAGTTTGGATAGATCTCACCATATTATCCTTGTGTCTCCTGATCCATGAATTACCTTCTTGCTTCAGAACTTGATCCCTGAACTCCAAAGCTTTCCTTGTCAAGTTAAGTGTAACACAATTCCAACTCTTATCATAGCATTCAAGTTAGAATACATACAGGAGGAATAGTCATCATCAAAATTCATTAGTAACCCAGATAGAAGGGGTTCAACAATCTCCCCCTTTTTGATGATGATAAGATTCAGAAATTGCACAAACAGGATATAAGTGCCATTCTAAATGAATGGGATCAAAGGGCGGAGCCTGAGCAGTACATCAAGTTTGACAACACATTCTCAATGAAGAGCAGAAATAAAAATCGCATCCCTCTTGAGCGTAGAAACTTATCCAATTGAATTGTAGGCATAATCCATCAATCAGTTATTACTCACTTGGAGACAATCACAAGCCATAATCAGATTTCATTAAAACGGTGAAGGGAATACAATGCATGAAGATGCTATGCCATGAGTACAATGAAAATGCAACACTTAGCAACCCTGAGAACAGATGCAAAAATGAAAATGCAGCACACGCAAGTAAGCACACATCACACATAATATAAGTAGCTAGCCGAAGAGCCGGGCACAAGTATAGCCAAAACCTCTCCCCCTTTGGCATCATCAAAAAGAGGGGGGGAAAACGGGATAGGAAGAGTGCCATAGGAATGAAGCGCAACAGCCTAATGATCAGCCGGAGGAGGGTGACCAGGAGAACGCCGAACATAATCCAAAAGTTCATGGAACATCTGGCTTTGATGGGCCAAGGCATCGGTGAAGGATTGAGTGTAGTCTTGCTGAGTAAGTTTCAAATCATGAAGTTCATTCTATATCACATCAAGTGTCTCCTCATACTTGTCCAGCCGCTCATCAATGTGATCCAACCGATCAATGATTAGTCTGGCCGCCTCAGAGGGTATGTCAGGAGCAGGATCACGTAAGGGTGCCTCATCGGAGTCTTCGTCCTCATCCGCATTAGCTGCATCAACCGGAGCGACATTTTTCAGTTTCCGAACAAGTTCACCTCCTTGCATAGCATAGCCCATGTTGTGACAGATGGTGTGGATGGTATAAATGTCAGCTTCCCTAATGGTCCGTGAAGATTCAGCTGAAAGATCCAACTCCTGATGTTGGAAGATGGCTGTTAATGCAGCAGCATATGGTAAAGTGCGGTTCCTGTGTTTAACGCTCGTGCTCATATGCTCCAAAAAGAGGGCAGGAAAATTGATGGGAATTCCTTCCAAGAAGCAATACATCAGAAACATATGAATTTTTGTGACTTTATCATGGCCTCCCCCTCGTGGAAGCAAAATGGTAGTAATCATCCGGTGTAGAATATGTTGAACCGGAGGGAACCGATTAGCATTCAACCCCACAATAGAACGGTCTCCTTGATCTTCGGATGTCATATAGAGATAAATGGTATCTTCAGGAACTAAAATATCACCAAAGGCATACCCCTCGGGACCGAGCTGAAATGCATCAGTCAACAACTCTGGAGAGAGAAGGATCTGTACCCCATTCACCTTAGTAATCGGAGTATCACCAACCAAAGATAAGTTACTATAGAATTGATGAACCAAAGAGGGATACCATCGCCGATGTGCAGACATAAAGACATCCAAGTTGGGTTGGCTGCAAATCACATCGACAAAACTGGGAAAGTGTATGCTCAGATTGCCGAAGTCAACTGCACGCGGACGAAGGACTTTTCGATCTAGCACTTTACTGGATGAAGGTTGTCCGCGAAGAGCTGCAGCTTGTTCGGCATGTTTAGAGCGGACTTCACGAGCCGTGCTAGACTCTTCAACACGGCGAGATGGACGTCTCCTTGGGGCCATCTAAACACAAATCGAAAGGAGCACAAGATGGGGTATGGATCTTGATGATTCAACAAGGGATGAAGACGAGAAAGTAGGATCCATGATCCTCCACTCACAACAAGATCTTACCTCAGGAGATTGGAGGTTGAAGAAGAAGCCTTGGACCCGGAAGGAGAAGATGTGCGCGGTTAGCCACCAAGAGATCCGCTGCTAGGGTTGGATGATTTGGGCACCAAAAACGGTTTTGAGGGCTTTCAAGAGGTGGTGGCTGGCCTTAGAGGGGGTTGAGAGCATTTTATAGACTAAGGAAGGGCCAACTTAGGGTTTAGACCCTGGTTGCGTATGGTTCAGACACGGCTGAGCCGCGCTACCTGAATGGGTCGACCCAAGGGGTCGACCCCTGTAGCTCAACCCCTAGGCAGAACCGGGTTTTGCGAGGGTCGACCCCAGGGGTCGACCCCTTGCCCGTTCTTCAAATGAAATGACAAAGAAAAAGAGCCGGAGGGCCAAGGGAAATGAGAGGCTCGAGTCCCCAATATAATCAATTGTGGGAATCAAAATTTTTTTTAAGGTTTTGAACAATTGGGGAAAACCACATCAATTTAAGATTATGTTTTGGCGTGCGTTGATCCAATACTCCGGATTTCAAGACGTGGACAGTTTTGCGTCATTCTTGGCAGGAGTTTAAAGACAAGGTTATAATCGGCCATAGAAGGGACGTCAAGAATGTGTGAATAATAGGAATATTTATATATATAGAGGGAATGCAATATCACACAAATAAAGTTTAACACGCACAATGTTTGTATTTTTGGTTTTCTTCACACAATATGATGCATGACAAGGAAATTAAAAACTAGCTCATGACTAATGAAAATGCATGAAATGCAGTAACCGAATTATGCAGATGATTACGATGCAGACTCATCTACTCTACAAACTCCTAGTTCTCTTCTAAAGGATGTGAATTTTTCTTCACCGAGGGGTTTTGTAAAGATGTCAGCAATTTGAAGATCTGTCTCAATGAACCGGATTTCTACATCACCCTTGCTAACATGATCTCTGATGAAATGATGTCTAATTTTAATATGCTTTGTGCGAGAATGATGGACATGGTTCTTTGACAGGTTTATGGCAGATGTGTTGTCACACAAGATGGAAGTATTTTTGAAGGAAATGCCAAAATCAATCATTTGTTGTTGGATCCAAAGCACCTGGGCAACACAACTACCTACAGCCACGTACTCGGCTTCGGCGGTTGATAAGGCCACTGAAGTTTGTTTCTTGGAGGCCCATGAAACCATGCATCCTCCAAGGAACTGGCAATATCCGCTGGTGCTTTTCCGTTCCACTTTGCATCCCGCATAATCGGCATCAGAATAGGCAATTAATTCAAGGTTTGAATTACACGGAAACCATAAACCCAAATTCACAGAGCCAACAATATATCTAAAAATCCTTTTCACAGCCGACAAGTGTGACTCCTTAGGATTGGACTGAAAGTGAGCACACAAACATACTGCAAATTGAATGTCAGGCCGACTTGCAGTTAAGTACAGTAAGGAACCTATCATGCTTCTGAAGAGTTTTTGGTCCACAGATTTACCTGTTTCATCTGTATCAATTTTTATTGATGTGGACATGGGTGTAGGTTGTGATTTTGTAGAGACCAAATCAAACTTTTTTAGCAGTTCCATTGCATATTTCCTTTGATGTATGAACATCCCATCGGTCGTTTGTGTGACCTGCAATCCCAAAAAGAATGTCAACTCTCCCATAAGGCTCATTTCGATTTCACTTTGCATCAATTTTGCAAAGTCTTGGCTGAGAGTGTCTTTGGTGGAGCCAAATATAATGTCATCAACATAAACTTGAACAACTAAAATTTCCTTACCATTCAACCTTGTAAAAAGGGTTTGACCCACATTACCTCGTTTGAATCCATTATGTATAAGGAAATCATTTAGCCGTTCATACCATGCTCGGGGTGCTTGTTTAAGACCGTATAGTGCCTTGTCTAACTTGAACACATGGTCTGGATACTTTCCGTCCTCAAACCCTGGTGGTTGCTCCACGTATACGTCCTCCTGAATGAAACCATTTAAGAATGCACTTTTCACATCCATCTGAAATAGTTTAATGTTATTCCAACATGCAAATGCCAAAAGAATTCTCACTGCCTCGAGTCTTGCTACAGGAGCAAAAGACTCATCAAAATCGATTCCTAGCTCCTGGCTATAGCCTTTGGCTACCAGCCTTGCCTTGTTCCTAGTTACCACCCCTTGATCGTTTGTTTTGTTACGAAAGATCCATTTTGTTCCAATCACGGAGTGGTTTCTAGGACGAGGCACAAGGAACCACACTTTGTTCCTCTGGAATTGGTGTAGTTCTTCTTGCATGGCCAAGATCCAGGAATCATTTTTTAAGGCATCTTCTATAGAGTGAGGTTCAGATTGTGAGAGCAATGCAATATAATCGAGATTTTCAACTTCCCTGAATGAGGAGCGAGTTCTTATTCCTTCTTCCACATTGCCAATGACAACTTCTTGTGGGTGATCTTTTGCAAAAGTCCATTGTCTAGACAACTGTAGTTCACTTGGAGTTTGCTATTTTTCATCATCCTTTTGTTGTTCTTCACCTTCTGATTTGCTTGCTTCATTCGAGAGCTCTTTGGTGGTATCTTCATCTGATTCTTTTTCCTGCAAGATATGCTTTTCATTAGAATCCTTGGATGATGATTCATCAACAATGACATGTGGACTTTCCTCAACTACAAGAGTTCTCAAGTTATACACTCGATAGGCTCTTGAGTTAAGGGAGTATCCGAGAAATATCCCCTTGTCACTCTTGGGGTCAAACTTAGCCAAATCCACCTTACCGTTATTGTGGATGTAACAAATGGAGCCAAAAGGTTTGAAATAAGAAATGTTTGGTTTCTTACCTTGATATAGCTCATAAGGTGTTTTCTTTAACAATGGCCTTACCATGACTCGGTTTATTATGTAACATGCTGTATTGACGGCTTCAGCCCAGAAATACCTTGGAAGGTTGTTTTCATTTAGCATAGTTCTTGCCATTTCAACAAGTGTCCTGTTCTTCCTTTCCACGACCCCATTTTGTTCCGGGGTCCTTGGTGCGGAGAAGTTGTGTGTGTAGCCTTGATCCCTGCAAAAATTATTGAAGTCATGGTTATCAAACTCCCTACCATGATCACTTCGCACAGTCTTGATGCACCATCCTTTTTCATTCTGAACCATCCTGCAAAACGTCTCAAACTCAATCAAGGCATCACTTTTGTTTGAGAGAAAATACACCCAGCTATATCTGGAAAAATCATCCACAATCACAAATCCATAAAGCTTACCTCCCAGGCTGTGTGTTCGGCTTGGTCCAAAAAGATCTATGTGAAGTAATTCAAGGGGCTTAGAGGTGGTTACATCACTTTTACATTTAAAGGATGTTCTTGTCTGTTTGCCCTTGTTGCATGCCCCGCAGATTCCTTCATTAACTAGCTTCAACTTGGGTAAGCCAACAACCAAATTCTTCCTGAACAACTTCATCATCACATTGAAACTAGCATGCCCAAGACGGCGATGTCATAACCATGCATCATCAGAGTTTTTAGCAACTAAGCAAAGATTTTTGTGTGAAGTGTCATCAAGATCAATCATATAAACATTGTTGTGCCTAACCCCTATGAACTTGATTTCATTAGTGTTTCTATCTACCACAGTGCAGTGAGTAGACTCAAAAGACACATTGCAACCTTTATCACAGAGTTGACTTATGCTTAGAAGATTATGATGCAAGCCTTTGACAAGCAAAACATTTTCAATGACTGGAGTTTGGTTCTTACCTATCTTACCTTCTCCAACAATTTTTCCTTTGTCTTTACCTCCAAAAGCTACCACCCCACCTTCCTTTTCTTGCAGGTCTGCAAACATTTCCTTGTTCCCCGTCATGTGCCTTGAACATCCACTGTCCAAGTACCATTTGTTCTTTTGAGCTCCAAGACAGACCTGCAAATACACAAGGAGTACTTATGGGGTTTTTGGTACCCAAGCAAGCTTGGGTCCTTGGTGGTTAGACACAACATGCCTGCATGATTTATTCATCATTCTAAGAAAGTTTTCATCGTCAAATTTCATGGTTCTACATTCATACATATCATGGCCCAATCTTCCACAATAGAAGCAAGTAGTGACTCTTTTATCACAATTTCTTCTCATGTTCATATTCATATATGACTTATGCATCTGTGTGTTAGAAGATGAGGCATATGTATTTCTTGATATCCATGGAATTGTGTAAGTTTTGGGCTTAAGGTTATTTCTTTTCTCAGAGGAGGGTGGAGAACCTCCATCATCAGGACCCACACAGGTATTCAACACTTGTTTTCCTCTTTCAAGTGTGGTGAGAGCACTCTTCAAATCATTTATCTCAACCAACAAGCTGTCAATTTTCTTTTCAGCAATTTCCTTGGATTGATTACTTGAGGCATTTTCAGTCCTTTCATGTTCCAATTCCTGTGTCAAATTTTCATGTGTCTTGATGAGGGCAGTTTGATCTTTACGCATGCATGAACTCTCTTCTTCAAGCAATTCAATTTTAGATATGAGAATTTCATTTTCGTGTTTAAGATTCTCATTTTCAGATTTCATGAAATTGTAATTTTCACAGGGATTTTTAACAGTCATAACTTGTTCGACCTTCTTTTTCAGAAGTTTGTTTTCAGATTTCAATTTCTTGCATTTTCCATACAATGATTCATAAGCAATTTGCCATTGTTCACAAGTAAGTGTTTCAGTTTCAGATTGTACCTCATTGGTGTCGTCATTTGCCATGAAGCATAGTTGCTGCACTAGTTCATCTAGTCCATCTTCATTCCCGGAGTCTCCTTCATCTTCATCGCTCCAAGTGGCCACCATGGCCTTAGGCTTGTTGAATTTCCCCTTTTTGAACCTTTTGGCCAATTCCGGGCATTCTCCCCGCATGTGACCAGGTTTCTTGCATTCATAGCAAATGATTTCTTCCTTCTTGCTGCTTTCATTTTTCTTAGGACCTTGCCTTCTTGGCCCTTTCCTGAACTGACCTCCAAACTTCCTGACATTCTTAACAAGTTTTCTTGCTCTTCTGGTAAACATAGCAACGAGCTCCTCATCTTCAGTATTGGCTGAGGAACCTTCCTCACTTTCTTCCGACTCTTGAGGATTTACTTTCAGTGCCAAAGTTGTGGCAACTTTCTTCTTCTTGTTGTCGTCCTCGCTTCTCTTGATGTTGATCTCATATGTCATCAGGGAGCCGACTAACTCATCCAAGGTCAAGGTGCTGAGATCTTTTGAGTCTTCTATCACTGTAGCCTTTGTGTGCCACTGTGGTGATAGGGATCTCAGAACCTTCCTCACAAGATCACGGTTTGAATATTCCTTGCCAGGAGCCTTCAAACCATTTGTGATTTCCATTAGTCTCACGAACATTTCAGAAATGGTTTCGTCAGGCTTCATCATAAACAACTCATAATCTCAGACCAATAAATTAGCTTTGGTCTCCTTGACTTCAGAAGTTCCTTCATAGATCAAGCGTAGTTTGTCCCACATTTCCTGTGCAGAGGAACACATAGATATGCGTGAGTATTCATTCGGATGGATAGCACATTGAATTATGTTCATGGCCTTAAAATTAGCTGAAGACTTATTGATGTGATCATCATCCCAATCATCTTCATTGTCAGGCAGCTTATAAGGACCTCTGTTGATGACATTCCACACTTCATAATCTTGAGCACGCAGGAATACATACATTCTATTCTTCCAATATGTGTAGTTTGTTCCATCAAAAAACGGGGGCCTGTGAACAGAATGCCCTTCGGGCATCATCCCTCTGTTTGCCATAGAAGGGGATCAACTCTACGATCGTGAGATCGAACTATACAGAGACCAAAGCTCTGATACCAATTATTGTGGCAACTTTCTTCTGCATCATACCTCATCCAAACTCCTTCTCCAATCTGCCGGAGCAACAAGTTCATTTGAAAAACACAAAGGGGGAGTTTTATTTGGAGATCTTTTCTGCTTTGATTTTCTTTAGTGGTTTTGGTAAATCTGAAAGTTGTTGTATTCTAAACTATCGTGAGACATTTTGTGAGTGTGTTGTTGTGTGTGTTTAGGGTGCCTAGATTTGGTACCGTGTGTGTGTGTGTGTGTGTGTGCTTTTCATAACAGCGTGTGTGGTTGCTTGGCTCACATTATAGTGAAGTCGTTAATCCTCACGAGTGAGGGGTGGATGTAGGGGACATTGCGGTGTACCCGAACCACCTAAAAATCTTTGAGCCTCAAGTGGTTTGATTTCGTGCATATTTTGTCGAGTGGGCTTCACGATGAGTTGAGTGTTCATTACCTTCTTCTTCACACACTCACCTTATTTCACTTACATTCATGTGTGAGCATATACGGGTAAGACCGAGCGTTTGATTGTTTCTATTGTGTCCCACTAGCTTTTCAGAAAATAATTTTTGTTTGTCAATCAATTCACCCCTCCCCTCTTGATTGCCACCGTTTGGGACCCAACAGTGGGTCCTGAGTTGAGTTTTACGATCCGTGTGAGTTTTTCTCTGGTACAAGTTACGGAACCCTACGGTGAGTTTATTTCTCAGTTTATCGACTCGTGAACGCCGTAGTCGCGTTGTACTCTTCCCGAGGATCGTTTCGACTATTTTTACGTATTTTTCTGAATTAGTCCATTTCGGACCAATTATCAAATTTTCAGAAATTAGGAAAATTTCCTAATTTCTTTTCCTTTTATTCTTTTTCTTTCTTCTTCCTCTCTCCTCCCTTTCATTTGCCGCCGTGACTCCTCTCTCCCCCGTTTTCTCTATTCTCTCGCCCTCCCGGCTCCGGCTGCAGACGGAGGAGGCTCAGGCAGGTAGAGGAGATGCCGTGGGAGTGTTCCAGAGCGCGATGGGGTGAGGATCGGACCGTTTCTGGCGCGATCCCAAACGGTGGATTCAAAGCCGACGGTCGACCTCGCGATGTGGTTTTCGGCATGGTTTAGTCACCTCGGTGCATGGAATCTTTGGTGGAGGTAGGGACACGGATCACCTACTTCTCCTCTGCATTTTCCCTACAATTTTGCGTTGTTCGGTGCGAGTTTCGTTCAGTTTCGGGAAAATCATTCTTTTGGGGTGTTCACAGGGTTCGCCGGAAAACGGTGGCGGTTTTTAGATCAGTTGGTATCAATCGAACCCATGGAATGTCAACGTTCAAGATCCGCTGATTTCGTGTCGATTGGTTATCATTTGGGGCCGGTACGAGCCCGGGAACCCCGATGACTCAATTAGGGTCAATTCGGTGGATTTGCCCGTGTCAAGCCATTTGTGCGTTGTTTTGACCCCTTTCGGTGTGTGGAAGGTCGGTATTGTGATTGTGATTGTGGAAGGTCAGAATCGAATGGGGAGTGGAATCGAGCTTTAGGGCTCGGTTCTGCCGGTTTCTCACCGTAACCGGTCGATCGAACCGGAAGGGTCGGTCGACCCGCGGGCGATCGTAGACCGTGTCGGGTCCAGCTGATGGTCCGGTCGACCGGACCACCTGGGTTGGTCGACCGACCCTGTTAGGTCGACCGACCCCAGGGTCTAGGTCGACCGGAAATCCTGTGTTTTTGTTCGTTTGAGTCCTGGTCGGTCCGGTTGAGACCCAATGATCGACCTATGGCCTCGCGAGTGTCCCAGACACCCTGTGGGTTTCGTGTCCATGTTTCTGGGGTGTCGGGAGGTGCCGTGTTACTTCGATTAGCGTGCCCATAGGGATGTGTGTCCCGGGCTTCGTGTTGCACTCGATCGAGTCACCATGTATCGGTGTGAGTGCGGTGGGGTTCCCCCGCATGTGAGTGGCATCCCTCGAGTTCCCGTCTTGAAGGGATGGTTTCGGCGGTTTGTGGTCTGCCTCGGTATTCATGTTACCGTGGTTTTAGACCCAGTTAAGAATTTAAGTCGGTTGGCCTTGGCGGCCCAACCTTCATGTGTTTCTTTACTGTAGCGCGCCTTTCTTAGGCCGCTACATGTCGCTTGACTTAGGTCAATGTTTTTGGGCGGTTTGTGTTACGGTTCACTCTTAGACCGCCACGTCCGTGTAGCGTGTCTACTCTAGACCGCTACTGGAGGTTTGACTACATAGGTCGGTTTAGGGCGACTGAGCCTAGCGGCCTAATCCTTGACCACTACACTCCCCTAGCGGCCCAATCTAGAACCGCCAGGGTCTTGTCCCTGTTGGGTGTAGCGGCCCTACCCTCGACAGCTTCTTCTATATAGCGGCCAAAATGTAGACCGCCATATCCCCAGGGTGTGGTTTTCCGTGCTTTTGATTTCTAACGGTCTTGGCTTGACCTTGTGGTTCCCTACTGACCCGTGAATGTCTCTTGACATCCTATGAGGGCTATGACCACATTATAAGGTAGCCATGCCTGCCTGTTTCTATATTGCTTCCAAGTCATTGTGAGGTCCTGGTCAACCCGGTAAGATCCAATGGTTTACATAATACCTTGTGTGTGTCCCGATTATTCTTGATAGCTCGAGACAGTGGTTCTGGATGCCTTGAGGTATTATCCCACCTCGGTCTATTTGTCCAGGTGTGTCAAGGGTCTTAGTTATCCCTCATGTCTACGTGTATCATTTTACGTGCTTGCCTCATTTCCTCTGGCTTAGGATTAGACCGATTGGCGGCGTGTCTCCGTCGTCGCACGATGATCTTGACCCCGAGTCGTGAGACTCAAGGATCATTGTGTTTTCAGGTCTAGTTGCCTTGT
The DNA here is from genome assembly GCA_022559845.1 of Amorphophallus konjac. Lineage (NCBI taxonomy): Eukaryota > Viridiplantae > Streptophyta > Magnoliopsida > Alismatales > Araceae > Amorphophallus > Amorphophallus konjac. The sequence goes on along the minus strand of CM040121.1, from coordinate 358,916,186 downwards.
CCTAAGTCTGTTAGCAGTCGTTGTGCTGCCCTGGTGCTTCATAGTACATACGATGGTGCTTCCTTGCCTGTCAGTACTACAATGCTTGTGTTTCAGAGTTCTGTGTCTAGTGAGCCTCCACTAGTCGTAGCCTTATGACACGTTATGGCGTGTCGGCCCATCTGGCGGGGTAGTTCCCGAGACACTATTTTTAAGCTAGTACCATGGGCCCCTGCTTAACGCTAGCGTCCTGCTGGGGGGGAAAACTAGCTAGAGGCCTAGCTCTAGGCACGAGCCTGTGTGTGTGCACACGTGGTCAGGGGCTTTGGACTTCGTACGACGGGCGTGACCCTGACTAGTCACTCGTTACTATAGTTCCTGGTTCTTAGTCTAACAGTGTCTTAGTCTCTGTCATCTTGTAGGCATCGTAGACAGACACTTGTAGGTGCAACATAAGACGTCAGTGGACGTAGCTGGCTGTTCTTCTAGTAAGGAGGTGCTTACGTCACGTGACACGTAACTCTCGTGTTTCTCGGAGTCTATTTTTCGCTTCCGAGTTAGCTTGACCTTGGCTCCATTCAAGTTTAGCTTCCCCTTCCGAGTTAGCCAATTCTCGGCTTTACCGAGGATAGCTCGGTGTCATATACACGACGTTCTAGTCGTGTGTGTCCATGTCTTTTCTAGCCTTTTCGCCTATCTTCGTAGGCCTTCTCCTAGGGCATTGTGCTGTGTCAGCAGATCGGTAACTCCTGACTTTGTGAGATCAGGGTTAGCCTTTCTGTTGCTGTTGGAGTAACTTAGGGGACCGAGGTTAGTTCGGCAGCCGTGCTTGCTCGGTATGGCTTTTTCCTTTTATTTTTGTTATTCCTACTCCTTCCATTCCCGATTTTTCTTTTACAGCTTTCTAGTAATAGTTTCTTGCTTTACTACTACTACTGCTGCTATTTTAGTTGTTCCGTGTTACTACGTTATTTTTCAGTGGGGATCCGCGTAACCCCTACTAGGCCAGTGACACGAGGCTCACCCCTGCTTTTCAGGTATGGTCATCTCTACTTCTTTGGCGATTCCTGGTGTGCCGAGTTCGTAGTTGCCAGCCGTACCTACGTCAGGTTTCCCCCGACCTCAGTGTATGTCTTTCTTTCTGTCTGACTCTACTTGTGTTTCCTTTGGGTTGGACTCTGGTATAATTGTTAAATTGAACTATTAATTAAAAAGTAATTTTATTTTTGCTACTTTAGCAAACCTGATTAATGATATTTAATTGCTTACTGTTATATCTGCGACTTCAATGTACTACACGATAATCCTTTTTCCCTTTGGAGCTTTACAACTCTTGGGAGGCTTCACGGGTTGCAAGTGGTATCGGGTCTGCTCGGTAGTCCTATCGAGTATATCCGGTATCCGGAGTCCGAGTCGTCACACTTGGTCTCTGGCTGTGAGGGACTGGGCGTGACTCACGGGTTCCTCCTGAAAATTCAAGAGAAGGGAGTTTCATCTCCAGTTTTTCTCTGGGTGTCAAAGGAAGGGAGACTTTGTCTCCGGTTGCGAGTGACGGGTAGTTGCTCGTGGGTTCCCTCTGAGGATTCAGAGGAAGGGAGGTTGGACCTCCGGTTCTAGCTCTGTGGGTAGTAGAACTAGTTGTCTGGTTTTGTGGGTTGCAGAACCAGGTTGAGGGATTTGTCTTCCTCGGGTAGTCAAGCTGTAGGCAGCGTCTTGTTGCATATTGAGTCTGTGTCTTGCTTTTTCAAGGGAATCCTCACTTGGGTTAGAGTGAGGGGTGGATGTAGGCGGACTGGTGTCTGGCCAAACCACCTAAAAAATCTAGTGTGCAGTGGTTTGCTTCGTGTGATTGTCCCTTATCCTCTTCCTCCTTCACAGGATCTTCTGATAGCGTGGGCTATTGGTTTATGTTCGCTGTTTGGTCAGACTGAACTCCATTACCTTCAGTTTGCAGATAGCTCTTCATTGATCTGTTCTTCATGCGATAAGTGTTTGTTTGAGTGTCTAATAGAAACACTCTCTTCGGCTATTTTCCAGGTTGAGCATCTTTGAAATCTAAGTTTTATATCTTGTCTCTCACTGATTCAGTGTCAGCATGATAAATGTTTGTCCACTGGTCCAGTAGAAGCTTTCATTTCTATGTGTCTTCCGTGGAGCAGTTTCTCATTTGTTTCTTAGAGTGGCGTTTGTGTTTTAATTGGGCAAAACTTTCAAAAAGATCCATTCACCCCCCTCTGGATCTATTTTCGTGTACCACCTATTCTAACAATTGGTATCAGAGCAGGTTACTAGTTCTTCGGATTTAACAATCCGCAATAGATCCTGCAGTTTTGTGGTGCACCTTTGGCCGCCGCTTATTGAATTGTTTGTTGATTTGCTTCCATGGCTCATCCACCGATTTTTGATGGTACTAATTTCAATCTGTGGATTAATAACTTGCGTATGCTTGTCAAGTCTATTGATCCTAATCTGTGGAAGCTCATTTCACACGGTCCATATCGATTACCAAAGAATAAGTCCAATTGGACTGACATTCATTGATCTATGTGTGGTAAAAATCAAAGAGCTCTGGAATTGATGAAAGCATCTACTAACAAGGCTTGTCACTCTTGTTTCCATGATTGCAGGTCATCTAAGGATATTCTGGACAAGCCGAAGCTAGCCCACATGAGAAGCGAGGGCAACTGCATGATGGCTGTGGGAAGCAATGAAAGCGAGGATGAAGAAGAGGTAAACAACCCTTTCGCCATCTTTACTCTAGAGGACTGGGTAGATGCATATGCTAATTTGCTAGAGTCCCATGAAAAATTGAGAAAATAGAATAAATCCCTGAAAAAGAAGTTAAAAAATCATGTGAATGTAGGCGAGGACATTGAAATTCTGAAAATAGAAAATGACATATTCAGAAGACAAATGAAAAATCTTGATGCCATTAGCTCAGAACTTGATCATGTGAAATCTGAAAATAAAAAAACTCAAAAACTAATTTCAGGAATCTAAATGTAGATCAATGAATCCTGAAAATGAAAATAGATTAATTTCTGAAAAACTGGAGGTTGTTAGAGTAATAAATTTAGAGCTTCAGGAAAATTCTGATAAACTTCAATCAGAAAAACAACAAGAAGTGTTTAATGAGTGTTAGACTTCTTTAAGTGAGTTGGTGTTTGATGATGAACTCTAGGAGCAAAATAGTAAGCTGAAAGAAGAAATTAACCAGCTGAAACACCTAAACACTGCTATGTCCGAGAAGCTTCTAGTTTTTGAAAAAGGGAAGTTTGTTTGTGTGAGTGAGTCTGAAAGGGTTCAAAATCTAGAAAAGCAACTTGAAGACTAAAAGTCTATAAATGAAGTCCAAAAAGTTCAAATTGTTGAACTTGAAGAAGAGGTCTTGAACTCTGAATTATTAATTGCCTCCATAGAAAATGAAGTCCATGGCCTAAAAAATTCTTTGTCGAGATTTGTTGATGGTCAAGAAAACATGGACAAACTCTTAGGAACAAAGGTTAACTTTCAGAAGGAGGGGTTGGGCTATAACCCTGTAAATAAAAAGAGTTTTGGAAAAAAATCCAAACTTATGTTGTCTCTAGCTCTACTCCTCACAACCCGCCGAACCCACCAATTTTTCAGTTCACTGCTCAAAAATCCTTGAAAACAACTGAAAAACAAAAAAAAAAGAACAAGAATGTTTCTGATACCTCTTTGCATGTTGCCCATAAATCATCCACACACACACAAGCACACAAAAAGGGAATGACGTGCCATTACTGTCACAAGATTCGCCATTTAATGCATGAGTGCAGATTAATGGAACAAGATGATCTGAATGCTCATAAAATGCATACTAAGAAATCTCATCTTAGAAATCATGTATTTCAGAATAAGAAAATTCATTATTTTCATTGCTGTAAGATTTCTCACACTGCTGCTCAATGTTGGCATGTTCAGGGATTAAAACTCCATTCAAAATTTGTTAACATCCCTGCCAAAAAAAATATTTTTGATAGAAGTAATTTTGGTTCTAGAGGCAAGCACATTGTGTGCTTCAAATGTGGAAAGAATGGCCATACAGTCAAAGACTGTTGGCATGTTAAGAGAAAGAAAGTTAATTCTAAACTTGTTAATTTTCTTGAAAATCAAAGTGTGTTTGGTAGGAACAAACTTGTTTTCAAAGGAAAATTCATTACATGTTTTGAGTGTGGAAAGTATGGGCACAAACTTGCTGATTGCTGGCTGACTGGTAATAAGAGATAAAATTATCATGTTAAAAATAGAGACATTCATGCTCATGCACAATAGTTTCATGCTAATGCTAACATGCACAGAAAGAACCCAAAGTCTGTTATATCATGTCATTATTGTGGTCATTATGGACATTTCATGTTTGATTGTGAATTGCTGAAACTTGATGACATGACTGTTCTGAACTCTTGGAGAACACCTAGGAGAGGTGTTACTAACCATGTAGGACCCAAGAATTCTTGGGTACCTAAATTTGCAAAATATGAATCTATTGTTACAGGTGTGCCTTGGGGCTGAGGAATAAAGAGGGGTTTAATAAGCCAAGGCACCTGAGTTTGGTAAAACCCCACTTCTGCATTTCACTGATAGAAAATTTGAGTTTTCAATAATCCTATCCTGATAGCTACATGTCATGGTCTACTTGCCAGTAAAAATTCATGCATCTAACATTTGCAATTGCTCTACATGAGTTCCATCATGCTTAGGCTGAGTTACTTGTGCAAAATAAGATTGAGAGTGATTTGAATGTCATATTCTGGAAATTTGAACTACATAAATTTGATAGTTGCATCAGTCCATTTGCATTTGTCTATATATCTGCATAAGTCATAATGCACGTCTCACACAAATACTGAATATCTGTTGCATGCAATTATCATATGCATTCATATGTGTTTAGAATACTGTCATTTAAAAATTTGAATTGCACATAGAACTGCATATATGACTGCACTGAAATTGTCATGCACCTTCATGCATGATCCCATGGTATATCAAATGGTATAGTGCTAAAGGGCAGCTGAGGTCTATTTGGAAGTTCTGACCATGTGTGAGGTGGTCTTTAGACTAAGTCCTCCGCCTAGTACTATGGGACCAAATTGCATATAGAGTAGTCTAGAGGTTAACAAGCATTAAACTCCCTGCATGGTCTTCATGTCATATACGTTGGTTCAATGCATTTAGTTAGGGGGAGTTCATGCATTCTGTAGGATACATGAGTGCATGAAGTTGTTCATATGCATACATTCACTTCAAAAGAGATTACATGATATTCATGTTGAAAAGTCAGAACTGATTGCATGACAAGCATGCATATACATAGGAGATGTTCATGCTTCTTGCAGGTTGTTCATATGCACTAGGCTATTCACATGCATCATAATGCCTGACCATTGTCTGTATTCACATATGTCATTCCTTGACGTTGATATGTCAAGTTGGTTGGCTCATGCATATCATTCATACTGAAAACACTAAAAAGAGTGCATGACATGCATGCACATACATAGGTGGAGCTCATGCATTCTAGAGTCTATCTCGGTGCATTAGGTGGCTCAAATGCATAATAACACCTGAAAATTGTTTGCATTCAAAAAGGTTATCTCTTCAGTCTGATACTTCCTGCTTACTAGCTCATGCATACAGTCAGGGAGAGAGAATATAACAAAACTTTGAACTGCATGACTGACATCTGCTCTATGCCTTATAATTTCATTACTATCTAGTTCTGTCGAGCAAATTCCCCATTTTGGTCAACTGAATCTCCTTCTTCAGGCTGAGCTGCTATCTTGGATATGATCTGTTTGACTGATGTTTGTGCTGCCTGTGTAGTACATTTATCCTTGAACTCATCCCCTTCATGAAACTGAATTTGATTGTATTTTGCCCCTACATCTGCTGAGGGGGAGCTTCACTTGATGTTCTGCTGTTATTTTGAGCCACCCATTTAATGCATGATCTTGCTGATGCTTCTGTTGAAATTGGCTGCTTCAGAATTTCTTTTGTCTTGAGTATCATTTGAGAAGATTTCAACTTGTCTACCTTAATCATAAATCTGAAAACCTTATCAATAAGAAGAATCTTCTATTATACTGGTTTATGAAAGATCTAAAAGCTTCAGATTGGTTTAAGTCTAATATATTCATTGAGCTTGACTATGAATATCTTGAAAATATCTGAGTCAACTTTAATAAACTTTAACCAACTATTTCATGTTGATTCTTGTAAAATCTTTTGAAATCAGAAAATGTCAAAATCTTGGCTTACTTTGGTCGAGATACATATTGTAAGTATTGTTTTTAAACATTTGATTATGCTGAAAAATGTCTATAAGTAAAATATAGTAGAGCAATGATTTTAGTCACCGAGAAACCATGTCCAAAGGACTTTGTCATGAAGTACCACAGTTATCTCTACTGAAAATTTGATAAAAAAAATGTGAGAGTTCATGGTAGAGTAATGGCATTAAGGGCACTAAGTAACTGGGGATTCTGGCCTCTGATCAAGGTGTCTCCTCATGCAGAAAGGTGTTCCAAGTGCTAACTCTATTCTCTAAAGAAAGGTAATACAGTTATCACACTAAGTAACTGGGGATTCCGGCCTCTAATCAAGGTGTAACTTCATGTAAAAAGGTGTGATTTACCAAAATTGCTCATTGAAAATGTTACTGCTTAGAAAAGAAAAATCTGAAAATAATTGCCACATAAAAAATTCTGCTGAAACCATATACAAATTAGATGCATTCTTGAGTGTTTAATCTCAATACTACTTTGTGTAACTCCTAATGGAGTCATTGAAATTGAATGTGTAAGATAGAAGGAGGTTAAACAAAAATGTCATATGAGTGATTGGTTCATCTTTATTAAAACTTGTTTCATATATGAGTATTGAATTTTATTGACAAACTCTGTATACATTATGCTTAAACCCAGCTGGTTAATTAAGACTCATTCATAAGTCCTTATAATAGAAGAGTCTGAAATTTTTACTTTGATTTATGAAATTGGTATCTTATTGAAAATCTTCTTGTCTTATCTATTCATTGGAAATTCAGTCAAAATTTCTGTGCTCATATCCTACTCACTGCCATTGATGATACTTTGTTCAGATTCTGCTCACTGTTCTTGATGCTTTTTGGACACAACCTGAACTTATCTATAAATCATGTGATTTTGTTGATACCATCTTTGATCTTTACAATTGGTATCAGACTGAACTCTATATGTCTGATGATGCTTTTCCACTCCACTTCCTCTGTTTTGTCAAATGGGAAGATGGTCTCATCAGCATTATTCTGGCTTTGATTTCTGCATGCTCTGCTTGATATTCTCTCTTGGCTGTCCCTGCAATTTTTGCTAAATTTTTTCATGTCTGTCCTTTGTCATACCCCTATCCTCACCTCAATTCATCTCACACTTTCAGGGGGAGTAGGATACATAATTTGCATTATCTGGTAGTCTCGGTTACTTTAGTAAGGGGGAGAATAGCTAGTGACTCAACAACATCATGCATGCTTTCTATTTGTCTCTACTGGTTTTATGAAACTATTATTTACTTTTTGATGAAGTCAAAGGGAGAGAATAGTTTGATATGAGTCAACATGTTGTTTTATGATTCATAGTGTTCTCATAGTGTTGCCATCATCAAAAAGGGGGAGATTATTGTACCCCTATGGTTTTGATGATGCCAAACACTATGACTCATCTAAGCATGATGTCATATGTGTTGATGCTTCATTTATGTGGTTTTGATAATGTCATGATATCAATATGGTTTAATGATGCCAAACACTGTTGATGTTGCATTAGTGCATTGCTTTCGATGTTAATCAACTTAATGCAATCGCTTGTTCCCATTGCTTATATTATATTTGCATCATGTGTAAAAGTCTGTGTCTGAATGCTGAAAAGAACATATCTGAATGTATAGAAGACAGTGTCTGAATGCTGAAAAGAACAGGTTGAAAGCCAGCTAAAATCAAAAGTCAACGCACAGTCAACAAGAGAAGTCAACATGGTCAATGAAGTCAATGTAAAGTCAACGAGAAAAGTCAATAGGCTTGTTTGGCCAGTCAAAGTTCCAGACAGTACAAGTTGTACTAATGGTTGACAATAAGGTCGGTGCATATTTTGCCATCACTGCCACAAGGTCGAAGGACCTCCTGGTAGCACAAGCTAAGGTCGGCGCACATCAAGCCAGCGTAGAGCCAAGGTTGGTGCACATCAAGCCAGTGTAGAGCTAAGGTCGGTGCACATCAAGTCTGCACAGGACAAAGGTGGACGCTACATCAAGTGAGTGCAGATATAAGGTCGGTGCACATGAGTACCTAAAGTGAACAAAGGTCGGTGCACATTTTGTTTTATCTCATATAAGGTCGGTGCACATTTTGTTGCTTGACATATAAGGTCGATGCAACTACTATTTAGTGACTATTCAGGTCGATGCTACTTTCTAAGGTCTGTGCACTTTTAGCCATTCAGTGGACAAAGTTGATGCATATCGACTAGGAACAGTAACTAAGGTGATGCACATCTTGGCAACACAGAACAAAGTCTATGCACATTTGTTTACAAGGTCTGTGCACATATATTTTGTGCATAAAGGTCGGTGCACATCTGAAAGGAAGGTCGAAGCACATTTGTTTACAAGTTCTGTGCACATATATTTTGTGCATGAAGGTTGATGCACATTGGCTTACAAGGTTGGTGCACCTATAATGTGACTCGAAGCAGAAGACCAAAGCGCCATTTAACAAGGTCGAAGCACATATTGTGGTTGAGCTCAATCAAGTCAATTTACATATTGAGAATGTAATACCCCGATTTATTTATTGAGCCTTTATTAATTAAAAATTGAAATAAAATGGATTAATGCTTAAATTTCGTAATTTAATATTTAATTCATTAGTAAATAGAACTAGTAAAAATTCGACTACCTTATAAAAATCTAGATAAATGGTAATTGGGTAAAGGATCATGTATTTAACAACTTTGTCTTCTGTGGTCGACCCAACAAAAATCCGTAATCATGTCTAATTAGTGGATTAAGTCCAAAATACACACTTACCTAACCTTTACCTAACCTTGGCTTAAACCATAAAATTAGAGCTTAATACTCAACCAAATGACCCCAAATTGGTGGCAAATGAAAGGCCACGATCTAAGGATCATTTCCCCTCTATCAATTGATCAAAATCCTAACCCTAAGACGTGGTGTCGGCTGAGTTTGGTTAGGTCAAACATTTCGGCGCCGTTTCAAACACTCACCTTGCATCGACGAATTCTCCTAGCACCGAAGGCTCCAGAAGGTGTATGAGCTATAAAAATGAAGCTCTTCAACCCTAAAATCCTTTGGTAGCAGCGACGGCTGCAGTGGAGATCGATCAATGGAGATATTTGGCGATTAGTGGAGGTGTGTCGGCATCCCGTCGTCCTCCCTCCTTCTTCTATGTTCCTTCGATTAAGGTAGGTACCCTCGACCAAAATCTACACATGAGTATACCATTTTGATCCTCTCGGAGAGCTCTTTCCATTGGTAGTAAAAGCCCTAATTATTATTAGGTATCCAAGGAGATCTCGAGGTTTTTGTGAAGGGCTGTCAAGATCGTTCTTCAATCTAGTTCCTTAGTTTCTCTCTTCGATTGAGGTAGGTTATAATAGACCAAACTCTAATTAACATATATGGTTGTAATCAGTAGCATGTTAGCTTTCATTTGGCGTAGAAAGCCCTAAATTTTATTGAGCATGTTTAGAGAATTTCTGATCGGAGTAAGAGCATGTCTAGACTTGGTCTTTACTGTGTTCTTTTGAGTTAGGTTATGATTTCGAGTTATTAATCTTGATTCCCATATAGCATGTCATATATGGTTGGAATCAGCATCGAGTAAGCTTTCTTTTGATATATAAAGCCCCAAATTTCATTATATATATTGTGCGAATTTCACGATTTAGTAACAACATGTTAAAACTAGTGTTTCTAGTGTTCTTGTCTTTATAAATCATGATTTCAGCAAGTAATTATGAAATTGACCCTACTGTTAGGTAGCATTTTTCATAACATTTCCAACGATACCAAAAGCCCCTTGTTTCAAGTTCGTTTCCATGAGATATTGGTGTTTTAGTTCAACCCTAGCAACCCTTGTCATTCTGGCGTTCATCGAACGTGGAAGGGATGACTGGAATACACCCAGAGTTGGACGGTCTTACAATAGACCACATATCCTAGTTGGACGGTCTCTCAGAGACCACACAATAGGGTTGGGCGGCTCCTACTGGACCACATATCTAGAGTTGGGCGGCCATGCCCTAGACCACACATCTAGATATAAGGTCCCAAACTGACCACATAACTTGGACGACCTGTAAGTGACCACACATCCCAGGGGATGGGCGGCCATCCCAAGACCGCCCAACCCATTGGGCGGCCCTCAGGGAACCGCCCAACACCATGGGTGGCCTGCCCCTGGCCGCCCAACTCCCAGCAGCCCCGTAGCAACCCCTTTCAGCCTTTGTTAGCCCAGTAGATGTAAGGTCATTCCCGAACCGTTTATCTATGCAGTAAATGACTTAATATGAGTTCTAATTGATCCATCTTAGTGTCATAAATGATAATTAGTAAATTAGAAACCCACATGATAATTGGTTAATTCTGCAAGTAAATTTTGTAAATTGCATGTTGTTCATTCCTACGCGATCTTGTTCATTCTCTTTATCATCATGAATCATCTTTTTGGCAATTTGACTTAATGTAAATGATAATCCTTGATAAATTAACATGGAAATTAGGTTTATAATGAACTTTTAGTTGCTGGATAACCATTCTATTCCAGTAGAACGTTGACCAAATTACGGACTTCTAGTAAGCCATTAGCCCCTTTAAGTTGGGTTAACCTTGAACTTATCACCGGAAACTCCATCCGGCGAACTTAGCATCACGGGATTTCTTTATATCCCTGCTATGAACCTAATGAACTACCAAACACATCGTTTTACATGGCCGAATCGCTAGTTTAAGTCTTGGACGGAATTGGGCTATGAGAGGCATGTGCGGCCTGTATTAGACCGCATATCCTCATAGGCAGCCCGATTCTGACCGCATATCTTTAATATGGCCCAGTATAGACCGTTTATCTTGTTCATGGGTCTTAATGTCTTCTGGACATGAGTGGCCCATATCACACCGTTCATACCTTAGAGCGGCCTACTGTCAGCCGTTCATTCTTGACCTCGTGAGCTGAGTTTCAGTCCAGTTCCTGTATGCACGGCCCTGTGTTAGCCGTACATGCCCATTGAGCGGCTTCTGTACGACCGCACATCTCTCGAAGATGAGTTTCATCATGTTTTTATGCTCTTGAATCGAAGGACAGGTTAGTCCTTTAAATCTTGAACTTCTGACAGAAATTCCTCTAATTAAATTGGCCATTTAACTTGACTGAATGTCTAGACAACGTGGGATCTTGGATCCAATAAATCAATGCCAACGCATCATAGGGGCCAGGTCTGGTCCTGGGGAGAGCGCCCGAAAAATTATTGAGCCCATGGGATGTTATAATGACATGGTGAGGTATTGCACCGAGTGCGTGACTAGTGTGACGTCTATGACATAAAATCTCTTGTTACTCTTGTTACTTGATCGTGCTTGAATGATGTTTAAATTAATTGCTTGTTGGCCAATTCTCTATTACTATCTCCTGTTGTAAATTCGTGTACTTACTACTCTTGTTAATTCTTGTCATTATAAATTTCTTGACCTTGCAAGATCTGTTTATTACGTTGTTTCATTATGTCGTCATTTATTTCTTTTATTAGCATGGCATATGAAAAATGTAATTAAATTGTTAATCATGTAAACTTGTCGGTTATTTCCTACTGAGCGTCAGCTCATAGTTGTTGTTTCCCCCCTTTCCAGGCTGTTCAGGTGATGACGCGCACACCGATGGGGAGGGACAGGAGTGATACTTTTGAGTGTACTTTTTAGTAGATGCCGAGTTGGCATAGTTGTTTACCTTTAGTTCTTCCTTAGAGTTATGTTAGTACTTTATTACTTTTTGAGTCAGTGATTATATTAGAATCAGTTTGGAAGTTATGTTTGATCGTGTTTTAGCAGTGATGGTTATTGTAATAAAATTTGGAATCTTTCTTGATCAATAGAGTTACTTCTTTCCATAGTACCTGTGTAATTGATTAGTTTAGCTTATTAATGTTATTTCTAGCTAGTTTCTAACTGTACGACTCGATATTCCGCGTCGGGACGTGACAGTTTAGTTGGTATCAGAGCCTAGGTTTAATATTCCTAGGTTTTTCTAAAGTTCTAGGTTTTCCAAGTTCTAGGGTTCTAAGTGTTATTATAGGACCCCTAACCTTGTTAAAGTCTAGGACCCAACCTGGTGAGATTGGGTAGAAACTTGGGTTAAGTTCATATCGTAATTGTGTTATTATCTATTTTTAATGAACCTAAGTAATATATTGTTGTGCCTCTTTGGCATTTGGTTTTGATGATAGCAAGACAGTGAGTGCATTTGAGTGCATTTGATATTGTACTTTGATGATAGCATTGTTATTGTGTTTTGATGATTGCAACATAGTCAATGCATTATGATTTTGTGTTTTGAATATGTTTTGAATATGGCTGCTGATATGATTGCATAGGACTGTGTCTGATATACAGCATTGAATGTATGAGTTTGCATGAGTATTGCATGATGCGTTGACGCATGGGATCATTGCGTCAACTCTCTGGTCTGTCCCAGAGCTGGTCTATAGAATGTGTCAACTGGTGCGTCGACGCAGTGGATTCAATGCGCTGACGCATTGGAATTGTTTTAAAAGAGCTCTTGCTTTGCTTCATGCATTAGTCTAAACACTATCCATCTGAGTGTCTCATGCAGAGTCAATTCATATAGTCTATACACTCCGGTGCATGTTGTTCGTAAAGTCAATACATTGGCTGTCGGTTGCAAAGTCTACACATCAGATTGCATTGCATTTATTCATGGCTAAGAGTCTATACACTGGACTGTATCATTGTGCATCATGCAAGTCTATACATTGGACTCTCATTCAAGCCTATACATTGCATTGGCTAAGTATATACAACGTCAGTTCATGCATTGTCTTAGGCTAAGTCTATACAGCCTACGTCTCATGCAGCGTCAACGCTGTGAGCATTCTCTAGTCTGTAGCGTCAACGCTGTGAGTGTGTACATCGCATTCACGTTTCACAAAGTCTATACATTTTGCATGTTTGAGTTGAAGTCTATACAGAGTCTGCATCTTTCAAAGTCTGTACAGCCACAGGTCTAGAATCTAAGTCTATACATCCTCCCGTTCAGATTTCCAAGTCTATACAACGTTGTTGAGTGGAACTCTGTACAGCCGGTGGGTTGCCAAGTCCACACATTGTGAACCTCAAAGCCTGTACAGACCTTGCCTTGTTCAAGTCTGTACATCGTTCATTTGTCTTGGCAAGTCTACACATTGGTAGTCTGTACATCATTCGTGAAGATTGAACATTGCATGAAGTATATACATTACACGAGCTGAATGCTTACAAAGTCTATACACTCACTCAGTGCTCACACTTGCTCATCTGCTGTTGATAAAGTCTATACACTGTCTTCAGATGATGACAACAATGAAGAACAGGGTCGACGCTGGGAGTTCAATGCGTCCACGCTTCAGCTGAAGAGGACTTCAGAGCTTCACCTGGCTGCGTCAACTCCATGCTACAGCAGCGTCGACGTAGTAGTTAATAAGGTAGAGTCCATAGCTCACTGGAATACTACAGTGCGTCAACGCCATTGCAAGACAGCGTCGACGCAGCATGGTTATCTGCCGAAGACCTTGATCACTGGATTGCCGATGCGTCAACGCAGCATGCTGAGAGCGTCGACGCAGCGGCTTAAGAGACGCCAATATACAAATGTACATGTTCATGCGTCAACGCCACCAACTGGCAGCGTCGACGCAGCAGTTCAAGAAAGGGGCAACTTATATCTGGCTGTCTTCAACGCATCAACGCTATCCATAGTATGGTCGACGCAGTGCGTACTAATAAGGGCACGCGATCCGAGGTGCCTGGCTCGTGATCCAAGGGTGGATGAGATACCAGGATGATGCCACATGGTCCGAAGTTTTAGGGCAGGAAATGTGGAAGCCACACGCGCCCAGTGTGCCTGCTATTGCTGCTTATAAAAGGAAGCCTTCATCCTCTGTAGAAGGCCGATCGAAGAAGAAGCCAGAAAAGCAGAAAGCCCTTCGATCCAGAAAAAGAAAAGAAGAAGAAAAAGAGAAGAAGAAGAAAGAGAGTGAGAGCAGAAGAAAGAAAAGAGAGAGATAGTGCTCGTGAGAAGTGAGAAGAAAGAGAGAAGAAAGAGAAGCAGAAAGAAGAGGAAGAAAAGAAGAGAAAGGAAGAGAGATAGAGAGAGAGAGAGAGAGTTCGGGGAGAAAAAGGAAGAAGTTACTGAAGATCTGTCTACTGGACCGTGGATCAAATCCAGGCCAGTCAGCTCCATGGGAGCCACATCTGATGTTCCTTCATTTACAGCTTGTGTTTGCTGTGTTATTTTCATTTCTTATTTTTCTTTTATTCGATCTGATTTACTGTGTTCTTCCGATCCTCTGGACTGAGGTCGGGTTCCTCCTGGAGGGATCAGGAGTAGGGAGACGGGGGTGTCTCCGGCTTGTGCTGGTAGCAGATTGCTGCTGGTGATAGTTCCCTCCTGTGTGGAGGAAGGGAGGCTGGTTCCTCCATTTTGCAAGCAGCCGGCAGGGCTGCTTGTGGGTTCCCCCCGGGCTAGGAGGAAGAGAGGCTACACCTCTGGTGGATTGCTGGTAGCAGAGTGCTACTGGCTGGTTCACTGGTAGCGGGGCTGCTACTAGTGGGGTTCCCTCTTGGTATAGAGGAAGAGAGACATGAGTCTCTGGTTTCTAGTGACCGTGGGTTGCTAGAGGTTCCCTCCGTGTAGGAGGAAGAGGGGAGGTTGTTCCCCTGGGTAAGCTGTGTATCAGCGTTTGTTGGCAAGCTGTGTTGCCCAGCTGTTAGTGAAGCCACACTCGGGTTGAGTGTGAGGGTGGATGTAGGTCTGCAGGACCGAACCACCTAAAAACCCCTCTTGCATTGTGGTTTGATTGCTTATGGTTTGCTTCCACTAGATGTTTGCATAGGGGCGCTCCAAGTGTTTGATCACAGGTTCATTAGATGATTTGATCAGTTTTTATTCTAAGTGTTTAATCTGTTGAGTGAGCAAAATTCTAATTGAGCGATAGTTTATATTGGGTGAAAGTTTTTTTTATAGGCTATATTCATTCACCCCCCCTCTAAATACTTGCACCGAACCAAACAATTGGTATCAGAGCGGTGTCTGCATACAAGGTCCAGCGACCTGCAGATTCGATTTTGAAGTCTTCGGTGCTAATTTGTTTTTAGTGCATAAATATTCCTGTTGCTTTGAATTTACTCGCCATTTATTTTCAATGGCTCTTCCACCCGTCTTTACTAGTTCTGATTTCAGTCAGTGGTACACTGCCTTACATGCTTATGTTAATTCTGCTAATCCTGATCTGTGGAAATTAATTTCACAAGGTCCTCACACCTTATCAACGAAAGTGTCCAAATGGACCGACAGACACAGATCAAAGGATGGAGAAAATCACAAAGCCTTTAACCTGATGAAAGCAGCTACTGACCGAGCCTTATGGTCTTGTCTTCATAATTGCAGCTCAGCAAAGGACATCATGGATAGGCTGAAGCAATTTCACAGGGTAAACGAGGACAGCTGCATGATGGCCAACAGAAGAAATCAAAGTGGCAGCGATCAAGGCAGCAATCAAACTGAAGAAGATGATGATGATGAGGTAAATCTCTTCGAGAATTTTTCTCTAGGTGATTGGGAGAATGCATATGCTGAATTATTTGAATCCCATGAACTGTTAAGAAAACAATACAAAAAATTGAAAAAGAATTGTGATAGAATAAATCTGAAAGATTCATGTGAAAACTGTCCAAATATGAAAAGGTCTTATGATTCTTGCATGCTAGATGTTCAGAATCTTAAGAAATAAAATGATTCTCTAAAAATTGAAAAATAAACATGGTTGGATAAAATGTCAGAAATAGAGAATCAGTTGAATGATAAGAAAAAGGAGCATCTAAAAGGCATACAGGAACTAACTGAAGTTAATTCTGAATTGGATAAACTGAAACTTCAGAATGAAGGATTTCAAAAGAAAATTGAAAATCTCATGGGTAGAATAAATGAAATCAATGGGGAGGCTTCACATTCTTCTTTTGTTGAATTAACTTGCCATATGTGCTCAGCTCTAAGAGAACGAAATGAAGATCTTTATAGTGAGAATGAATGGCTGAGTAAACAAATTATCTCACTTAAAGAGGATCACAAAAACTTGGTGGCTGAGAAAATCAGAGTGGAGGAAAGAGAAGAGGAATTAATTAAAAAACTGGAACTAATGACTGGAAGAGAGAGATGTGCTAACAATGAAATTCAGGATAAAAATATTGAGGAAGAAAACACTGAATTAAAAGTTGAAGTTGAAAAATTGAAGTGGTTGAACACTGGCTTGTCTGAAAGACTTCTCACTACAGAAAAAGGAAAGGTTGTCTATGATGAAAATTCAGAAATTTTGAACAGTCTAGAACAAGAAATTGAGAAGTATAAAACTACAAACCAAGTTCTAAGTGAATGTGTTAATTGCAATGAACAGGAAATAGCCAGTTATGAACTTCACATAACATCTTTGGAGAATAAGATTCAGGATCTAGAAAATTTGGCATCCAACTCTGCTAAGAATGAAAGAAAAGTAAAAACTGTCGTGAAAAGGAAGGATGACAAGTTAAGAAAGGGGACAAGATGTAGTCCTGATGTTAAGGAAATGTCTAAAAACCAGCTATATGCTACTTTTGTGAAAGGCTCTAATGTAGCTGGTACTTCAAGGTAATCCCCAAAACAAAATGAAAATAAGAAATCACCTTCAAAATCTATTTTTCAGTTGAGTCAAATAAAGAAGGTAAAGACTATTCCTGCTCATGAACAGAAATCTGCTAGCTCGGTTGAGTCTGATGGTGTACACACTGTTCATGCTTCCTATACTCATTCACATGCATCTAGGAACTCATATGATAGAAACCATGCTCTTAGGAAATCTGATGCCTCTTGCTACTACTGTGGTAGGCATGGTCATTATATGGATGACTACAGTGTGATGAAAAGTGATGATATGATGCATGATAAAATATTTTCAAATAATCATCATCACCCCAAAAGAAATATGTCTTCTTCAAACCAACATATCATTTGTTATAATTGTAACAAACGTGGTCATAAAGCTGTTGAGTGTTGGGTTAGGCCTTCATGGGGATTTACTGGCTCAAGAGGTAAGCACCCAAGGTGCTTTGAATGTGGTAAGTATGGGCATGCAGTCAAGGACTGCTGGTATGCTCAGGGAAATCATTTTAATTCAAAATTTGTTGAATTCCCTTCAAATAGAAATTCTCTTGGCAGAAATAAATTTGTTTTTAAAGGAAAGACACCTATATGCTTTGAATGTGGAAAACCTGGCCACCGAGCCTCTGAATGCTGGTGGGCAGGTAATGGTAAGTCAAAATTTCATGCATATAACAGAACATTTAATGCTTATGGTCATAGGTCTCATGTTCCTGTTGAGAAGCATCATAGGACCAGACAATCTGTTGTCTCATGTCATTATTGTGAAAATTTTAGACATTCCATGTCTGATTGTTTTTTAATAGAATGGGATGATAATGCTGCAAAAAGAATGTTTAGAACACCTGATAGGGGTAGTGCAGGACCCAAGCAGTAGTGCAGGACCCAAGACTGCTTGGGTCCCTGCAAGATCATATTGATTGATATGTTGTAGGTGTGCCTTGGTGAGAGAAATAAAAGGGGTAATTTAGCCAAGGCACTCAAAAAGGAAGCCCCAGGATTCTACATCTCAGGTTAGTTCTGAACTTTGGTTTAAATTTCATCATCTGAAAAATGATGTTTGTCTGTTTTAACTTTATCATCTGAAATCGTTGTTTTTGCTTGATTGATTTGTGATGATCTCTTCTTGTTTAGCTGATCAGTCTGCATTCCAGACTCAGCTACTGAGTTTTACTTTGGATATAGCTGATGCTCTTCTGTTGCCATCTCCTGCCAATTGTTGAACTGAATTTGAATGGTCCTTAGTGTATATAGTTGATGCACTATATAGACTTTGTGCAATTGCATGTGTCTTGTGTCAATGCATTGCATGCTTGATTACATACTTGGACTGAGCTTGAATGGGTCCAGTCTTCATGTAGAACAGTGCACTGCATCACATTTTGAAAAATCTGAAAAAGGATAAAAATGTTCATGAATTAGATGCATAAACCTGAATTGATTGCATACTTGTCGCATGTATCCATGGTGCATAGTCTGCATGTAGGACAGTATGTTGCATAGCATATCTCTTGCATCATGATGTTAGGGGGAGCTGAGAGTTCTATTCAATTCATTGAATCCTATTCACTTCTCAGTGTTCTCATTCAAATGATTCATATTCTTTGACATCAGTTGCTCATTGAACCATATTGCCAATTGCTATCTTTTCCCCATCATTTTCACTAAACAACAGCTTTGCATCTGGTTTAGTACATTGAATGGTGATTATTGCAATTGTTCACTTATAAGAATCACACTTACAAATTGACAGGAACTAAAGGTATAACCTTTATAAATTGGAGAGTTAAGTGTCTGCACTTCAGAATTTGAGATAAAAGAAAACTTTTATAGCTCTTAATCTTTGTCTCATGGCTAAAATAGAAAAACTTCTTGTAATGCCTAAATGTGTTGAACTAGATATGCCTAGAACAGGCTAATAAGAGTGTGTACTGATTTTTTTAAACAATCACTCTAAAAGAGATAAGGGTAGCAGTAAAATAAGATCATAAAATGCTATGAACTGAATATAGTGACAGAGCAATGTCTGAATTGCACTGAGAAATTGTGATCTCCTCCAATGAAGCAGGAGAACTCATAGTCATGAAGTGCTTCAGTATATCTCTGTTCAAGGGGTCAAATCTATAGGGGGAGTCCTCACCAAGTAACTGAGGGTACTGGCCTCTAATCAAGGTGTACCCTTAATGTCAAAAGTGAAGACTATCCTTTGTGGGTTCTGATCTGAAATAGGTCTAGTAGTTTATGCCTAGTAACTAGGGGTACCTGCCTCTGATCAAGGTGTACACCTAATGTCAACAGCATAAATGCCACTGATCTATTCATTTAGTTCAAGTTCTGAAATTCAAAGGTAACAATCAAACTGCTGTAACACTTCGAAAAATCAAAAGTCAATGAGTGAAAATTGTTTTTATCAATACATGTTCAAGTTGCCTCTCTTGAATTTCCTTGTTTAATCACAAAAGGGTATTATCTCTGACTTATCTATTAATACCATGTGCCATAGATTCATTGCTATAAATGGAATCTATAAACTCTTATTCAGGGGTCAAATATTTTACTCTAGATTTATCACTGTTAAACCTGAATTCTTGTCAAATTTGTATGTTGCTGATTCTTATACTTTAACAGTTGTTTATAATCATGCTTCCTTCTGAACCTAAGATTCAGCTGTTGTCAAGTGACCCTCCTACATTCTCTACCTTTGTTTATCTGTTCATATTCCTTCTCAAAGGGGGAGCTATTATTTAGGGGGAGAAATAATTCAGGGGAGTCTTACATTCAGGGGGAGAATGTTCTAGAGGAATTTGCATGCATAATGCACTTTGCACTCTTATTTTTACTGTTTTTCTCTTTTTGATCATGTTAAAGGGGGAGAAAATCTGGTATGTGACTCACCGTCACATTGTGTTGCCATCATCAAAAAGGGGGAGAATGTTGTGCCTCTTTGGCATTTGGTTTTGATGATAGCAAGACAGTGAGTGCATTTGAGTGCATTTGATATTGTACTTTGATGATAGCATTGTTATTGTGTTTTGATGATTGCAACACAGTCAGTGCATTATGATATTGTGTTTTGAATATGTTTTGAATATGGCTGCTGATATGATTGCATAGGACTATGTCTGATATACAGCATTGAATGCATGAGTTTGCATGAGTATTGCATGATGCGTTGACGCATGGGATCCGAGAGCTGGTCTATAGAATGTGTCAACTGGTGCGTCGACGCAGTGGATTCAATGTGCTGACTCATTGGAATTGTTTTGAAAGAGCTCTTGCTTTGCTTCATGCATTAGTCTAAACACTGTCCATCTGAGTGTCTCATGCAGAGTCAATTCATATAGTCTATACACTCTGGTGCATGTTGTTCGTAAAGTCTATACATTGGCTGTCGGTTGCAAAGTCTACACATCAGATTGCATTGCATTTATTCATGGCTAAGAGTCTATACACTGGACTGTGTCATTGTGCAGCATGCAAGTCTATACATTGGACTCTCATTCAAGCCTATACATTGCATTGGCTAAGTATATACAACGTCAGTTCATGCATTGTCTTAGGCTAAGTCTGTACAGCCTACGTCTCATGCAGCGTCAACGCTGTGAGCATTCTCTAGTCTGTAGCGTCAACACTGTGAGTGTGTACATCGCATTCACGTTTCACAAAGTCTATACATTTTGCATGTTTGAGTTGAAGTCTATACAGAGTCTGCATCTTTCAAAGTCAGTACAGCCACTAGTCTAGAATCTAAGTCTATACATCCTCCCGTTCAGATTTCTAAGTCTATACAACGTTGTTGAGTGGAACTCTGTACAGCCGGTGGGTTGCCAAGTCCACACATTGTGAACCTCAAAGCCTGTACAGACCTTGCCTTGTTCAAGTCTGTACATCATTCATTTGTCTTGGCAAGTCTACACATTGGTAGTCTGTACATCATTCGTGAAGATTGAACATTGCATGAAGTATATACATTACACGAGTTGAATGCTTACAAAGTCTATACACTCACTCAGTGCTCACACTTGCTCATCTGCTGTTGATAAAGTCTATACACTGTCTTCAGATGATGACAACAATGAAGAACAGGGTCGACGCTGGGAGTTCAATGCGTCCACGCTTCATCTGAAGAGGACTTCAGAGCTTCACCTGGCTGCATCAACTCCATGCTACAGCAGCGTCGATGCAGTAGTTAATAAGGCAGAGTCCATAGCTCACTGGAATACTGCAGTGCGTCAACGCCATTGCAAGACAGCGTCGACGCAGCACGGTTATCTGCCGAAGACCTTGATCACTAGATTGCCGATGCGTCAACGCAGCATGCTGAGAGCGTCGACGCAGCGGCTTAAGAGACGCCAATATACAAATGTACATGTTCATGCGTCAACGCCACCAACTGGCAGCGTCGACGCAGCAGTTCAAGAAAGGGGCGACTTATATCTGGCTGTCTTCAACGCGTCAACGCTATCCATAGCAGGGTCGACGCAGTGGGACAAATTCAAATGCGTACTAATGAAGGGCACGCGATCCGAGGTGCCTGGCTCGTGATCCAAGGACTGGACCATAGATCAAATCCAGGCCAGTCAGCTCCATGGGAGCCACATCTGATGTTCCTTCATTTACAGCTTGTGTTTACTTAGTTATTTTCGTTTCTTATTTTTCTTTTATTCGATCTGATTTACTGTGTTCTTCCGATCCTCTGGACTGAGGTCGGGTTCCTCCTGGAGGGATCAGGAGTAGGGAGACGGGGGTGTCTCTGGCTTGTGCTGGTAGCAGATTGCTGTTGGTGATAGTTCCCTTCTATGTGGAGGAAGGGAGGGTGGTTCCTCCGGTTTGCAAGCAGCAGGCGGGGCTGCTTGTGGGTTCCCCCCGGGCTAGGAGGAAGAGAGGCTACGCCTCTGGTGGATTGCTGGTAGCAGAGTGCTACTGGCTGGTTCACTGGTAGCGGGGCTGCTACTAGTGGGGTTCCCTCTTGGTATAGAGGAAGAGAGACATGAGTCTCTGGTTTCTAGTGACCGTGGGTTGCTAGAGGTTCCCTCCGTGTAGGAGGAAGAGGGGAGGTTGTTCCCCTGGGTAAGCTGTGTATCAGTGTTTGTTGGCAAGCTGTGTTGCCCAGTTAGTGAAGCCACACTCGGGTTGAGTGTGAGGGTGGATGTAGGTCTGCAGGACCGAACCACCTAAAAACCCCTCTTGCATTGTGGTTTGATTGCTTATGGTTTGCTTCCGCTAGATGTTTGCATAGGGGCGCTCCAAGTGTTTGATCACAGGTTCATTAGATGATTTGATCAGTTTTTATTCTAAGTGTTTAATCTGTTGAGTGAGCGAAATTCTAATTGAGCGATAGTTTATATTGGGTGAAAGTTTTTTTTTTTTAGGCTATATTCATTCACCCCCCCTCTGAATACTTGCACCGAACCAAACATATATTTCACGTGTAGGCCATTGCAATGGCAGCTGATCCTGCGGAATGGAGGAACTTGCAGCGCACGGTTCAAGGCGTTACACAGGCCTTGCAGCAAGTGGCCCAAGCAGGAGCTGCACACCATGGCACTGGTGACCTTTATCAGAACATTCAGAGATTGAATCCGCCGAGATTTGGTGGCTCGACTGATCCTGATGAAGCCGAGCACTGGCTAGATGAGATGGGAAGGATATTCGAAGTAATGCAGTGCAGCCATCAAGAGCGTGTCCTTCTTTCAACCTTTCAACTTGAACGTGATGCAAGAACATGGTGGGATTCTGTGAAGGCTACCCTTGGTGATCAGCAAGTCACATGGGAGGAGTTCGAGGAATTCTTTAACAGCAAGTATTTTTCTGATAGAATGCAAGAGAAGAAGGCAGCGGAGTTCGCGGCTTTGAAGTACTGCAATCTATCTGTAGCAGAATATGAAGCTCAATTTTCTCGGTTATCCCGATATGCTACTCACTTAATATCTACCGAGAAGATGAAGGCCAAGCACTTTCTTAATGGACTGAGGCTGCATTATATCAACCAATTGGCACCAATGGAGATCTCAACCTATTCTGAGATGGTGAGGAAAGCTCAAGTCCTAGAAGATACTCTAGAAATGACGGAGAGAATCCGTGGAAAAGGTGCAAGAAAGGAACAACCTACAGGTTCCGGGAATATCAAACCCGGGTATGGCAAGAAGAGGCCCATTAGTGGACCTGGTTCGTGGAGTGATTCAGGATCGTGGTAAGGCAAGATGCCGAAGCACGAAGACAAGAAGCCTGGCCCTATTGTTCCATTCAAGGGCGTGTGCAAGTTTTGTGATCGTCCTGGTCACAAGATGGAGGTGTGCTGGCGCAAGCTAGGCGCCAGTCTGCGATGTGGAAGTAGGGAGCACCGTATCCCTGACTATCCTCTTTTATTGGAGCAAGCTACACCGGCAAAACCACAAGGCATCAAGAAACAACAAGGCAAGCTCCAAGCTTTGCACGCAGATGAAGCAGAAACCGTCGAGGATGGTGGACTCGTCGAAGGTACTCTTATTATACTCGACAAGCCAGCATTTGTTCTTTTTGATACTGGTGTCACACATTCATTTATTTCTCAGAGATTTGCTAAGTCTTTAGCTGTGGAACCTGTTTTGATGAATTCTCTGTTAGAAATATCAACACCTATTGGTTGTAGATCGGCAATTCAGTATTTCTATCCTTCTAGTAAGGTTATCATTGAGGAGCAGAATTTACCAGCTGATTTAGTTTGCATGGATATGAAGGATTATAATGTAATCCTAGGAGCAGATTGGTTGGCTAATTATGAGGCCAATGTTCACTGCAGTTCTAGCTCTGTGTCTTTTACTAGGCACCCGAGACTTTTTTTTGTGGGAGTTAAGCACAATAACTCCGTATCACTTATCTCGGCTCTTCGAGCTGATAAGCTGATGAGATGAGGATGCGAGGCTTTTCTAGCCTTTGTCTGTGCAACCCCTAAGCAGCAGACTGAGATTAAGGACATTTCTGTTGTCCGAGATTTTCCTGATATCTTTCCAGAGGAACTACCAGGACTTCCGCCTGAGCGGGAAGTTATCTTTTCTATTGATCTCATTCCAGGTACATCTCCTATTTCCAAGGCTCCTTATCGTATGTCTCCTGCGGAACTGAGAGAATTAAAGCAACAGTTGATGGAATTGCTCGAGAAGGGTTTCATTCGTCCAAGTACTTCCCCCTATGGAGCCCCTGTATTATTTGTCCGGAAGAAAGATGGTTCGATGAGGTTGTGCATCGATTATCGGCAGTTGAACCAACAGACTATCAAGAACAAATATCCATTACCGAGGATTGACGAATTATTTGATCAGATAGCGGGAGCTCAGTATTTTTCTAAGATCGATCTTCGATCTGGATATCATCAGTTGCGGATTAAGGAAGAGGATATCTATAAAATAGCTTTTCGCAGCAGGTATGGTCATTTTGAATTTGTCGTTATGCCTTTTGGTCTAACGAATGCACCAGCAGCTTTCATGCAGTTGATGAACAATGTATTTCGGCCCTATCTTGATGAATGGGTCGTGGTATTCATTGATGACATCCTGATTTATTCCAAGAATGAAGAGGAGCATGCTGAACATCTGAGGATGGTGTTACAACTATTAAGAGATCATCAGCTATATGCCAAGTTCAGTAAGTGTGAGTTCTGGCTGCAAGAGGTGTCCTTTCTCGGACATATCATCACAAAAGAAGGTATTTCTGTCGATCCTTCAAAGGTAGAGGCAGTAAAGAATTGGGTCAGCCTACCAGTGTGACTGAAGTTAGAAGTTTTCTAGGCCTAGCAGGCTACTACCGGAGATTTATCCAAGATTTCTCTAAGATTGCGGTACCTATGACAAGATTTACCCGCAAAGAGAACAAATTTGATTGGTCCAAAGATTGCCAGCGAAGCTTTCAGACTTTGAAGGAATGTTTAACTACTGCACCTGTATTGGCTTTACCTTCTGGTGAAGGAGGTTTTGTTGTATACACGGATGCTTCAGGTATTAGTTTAGCCTGTGTACTCATGCAGCATGGTAAAGTGATTACCTATTCTTATAGGTAGTTGAGGAAGCATGAAGAGAATTATCCAGTTCATGATTTGGAACTAACAACAATGGTATTCTCCTTGAAGATTTGGAGGCACTACTTGTATGGAGAAACATTCACAGTGTTTTCATATCATAAGAGCCTGAAATATTTATTTTCTCAAAAGGAACTCAATATGAGGCAGAGAAGATGGTTGGAGTACTTGAAGGATTTCGACTTCTCGATTGAGTATCATCCCGGAAAAGGCAATGTTGTGGTAGATGCATTAAGTCGGAAGCCTGTAGCTAAATTATCAAGTCTCATGTTACAAGAGTGGAAGCCACTGGAACAATTAGCTAGCTTGGATTTGAATATTGACAATGATCGGGTTATGATTGCACGTATTCGACTTAAGCCCGAATTGTTGATGGAAATCAAGTCTTTGCAAGATAATGATCCCGAGCTGGTAGAGATCAAGGGAAGCTTGAGCAGCAAACTTGACTTCATGATGGCTGACGATGGAAGATTGTTATTCCAGGGTATAACTTGTGTACCTGATGAAGCCGAAATAAAGAACAAGATTCTTGAGGAAGCACATAGATCCAAATACACCATTCATCCTGGAGGCACTAAAATGTTCAAGGATTTGAAGAGATCCTTTTGGTGGCCGAATATGAAAAGGGAAGTTATAGACTTCGTGAGTAGATGCTTGGTTTGTCAGCAAGTCAAGGCTGAACATTTCAGACCGGCAGGAAAGTTGAAACCACTCGACATACCTCAATGGAAGTGGGAAAGTATTGGCATGGACTTCATTATGGGTCTACCTAAGACTCGTGGTGGACTTGATGCGATATGGGTGATTGTCGATCGATTGACAAAATCAGCTCATTTCATACCCATTAAGTCTAAATGGACAGTTGATGTATTGGCTGCTTTATATTTGAAGGAAGTGGTAAGACTCCATGACATACCAGTCAGCATTATGTCTGATGTAGATCCCAGATTTACTTCACATTTCTGGAAGGGACTGCAAGAGTCTTTGGGTACTCGTCTGAATTTTAGTACTACTTTTCATCCGCAGACAGATGGACAGACTGAAAGAACCAACCAAATAGTGGAAGATATGCTTAGAGCATGCATGATTGATTTCGAAGGTAGTTGGAGTGATCACTTGGCACTGATTGAATTCGCCTACAACAATAGTTATCAATCTAGTATACAGATGGCTCCTTTTGAAGCATTGTATGGAAGAAGCTGTCGTTCCCCGTTATGTTGGGATGAGATAGGTGAGAAACAATGGCTTGGACCGGATCTTGTTTCAGAATCATCACAGAACATCCGTATTATCCGAGACCGGTTACAAGTAGCCCAATCAAGACAGAAGAGTTATGCCGACAATAGGAGGAGAGAATTGGAGTTTCAGGTTGGCGAGCATGTATTCTTAAAGGTCTCTCCGACGAGAGGGATTCAAAGATTTGGCATTCAGGGCAAGCTAAGTCCGAGATATATTGGTCCATTCAAGATCCTAGATAGAGTGGGAGAGGTTGCTTACAGACTGGCATTACCGCCTCAGTTGTCTGGCGTACACAATGTTTTCCATGTGTCTATGTTACGGAAATACGTGTATGACCCCACTCACATCATTCAGCATGTGGATTTTGAACTGAAGAAAGATTTGACCTATGAAGAAAGACCTATCAAGATTCTAGACCGGAAGCAACAGCAACTCCGGAATCGTTCCATACCGATGGTCAAGATTCAGTGAAGTCGGCGTGGGACCGAAGAAGCTACTTGGGAATCTGAAGATACTATGCGGAAGGGGTATCCCGACTTATTCTAGGTGAACTATCTCTTTCCCTACCTCATGTATTTAGTGCAGTGAATTTGGAGGACCAAATTCTTTAAGTAGGGGAGGGTGTAATACCCCGATTTATTTATTGAGCCTTTATTAATTAAAAATTGAAATAAAATGGATTAATGCTTAAATTTCATAATTTAATATTTAATTCATTAGTAAATAGAACTAGTAAAAATTTGACTATCTTATAAAAATCTATAAAAATGGTAATTAGGTAAAGGATCATATATTTAACAACTTTATCTTCTGTGGTCGACCCAACAAAAATCCGTAATCATGTCTAATTAGTGGATTAAGTCCAAAATACACACTTACCTAACCTTGGCTTAAACCGTAAAATTAGAGCTTAATACTCAACCAAATGACCCCAAATCGGTGGAAAATGAAAGGCCACGATCTAAGGATCATTTCCCCTCTATCAATTGATCGAAATCCTAACCCTAAAACGTGCTGTCGGCCGAGTTTGGTTAGGTCAAACATTTCGGCGCCTTTTCAAACACTCACCTTGCATCGACAAATTCTCCTAGCACCGAAGGCTCCAGAAGGTGTATGAGCTATAAAAATAAAGCTCTTCAACCCTAAAATCCTTTGGTAGCAGCGGCGGCTGCAGTGGAGATCGATCAAGGGAGATATTTGGCGATTAGTGGAGGTGTGTCGGCATCATGTCGTCCTCCTTCCTTCTTCTATGTTCCTTCGATTAAGGTAGGTACACTCGACCAAAATCTACACATGAGTATACCATTTTGATCCTCTCGGAGAGCTCTTTCCATTGGTAGTAAAAGCCCTAATTATTATTAGGTATCCAAGGAGATCTCGAGGTTTTTGTGAAGGGCTGTCAAGATCATTCTTCAATCTAGTTCCTTAGTTTCTCTCTTCGATTGAGGTAGGTTATAACAAACCAAACTCTAATTAACATATATGGTTGTAATCAGTAGCTTGTTAGCTTTCATTTGGCGTAGAAAGCCCTAAATTTTATTGAGCATGTTTAGAGAATTTCTGATCGGAGTAAGAGCATGTCTAGACTTGGTCTTTAATGTGTTCTTTTGAGTTAAGTTATGATTTCGAGTTATTAATCTTGATTCCCATATAGCATGTCATATATGGTTAGAATCAGTATCGAGTAAGCTTTCTTTTGATATATAAAGCCCCAAATTTCATTTTTACGATTTAGTAACAGCATGTCAAAACTAGGGTTTCTAGTGTTCTTGTCTTTATAAATCGTGATTTCAGCAAGTAATTATGAAATTGACCCTACTGTTAGGTAGAATTTTTCATAACCTTTCCAACGGTACCAAAAGCCCCTTGTTTCAAGTCCATTTCCATGAGATATTAGTGTTTTAGTTCAACCCTAGCAACCCTTGTCATTCCGGCGTTCATCGGACGTGGAAGGGATGACTGGAATACACCCAGAGTTGGATGGTCTTACGATAGACCACATATCCTAGTTGGATAGTCTCTCAGAGACCACACAACAGGGTTGGGCGGCTCCTACTAGACCACATATCCAGAGTTGGGCGGCCATGCCCTAGACCACACATCTAGATATAAGGTCCCAAACTGACCACATAACTTGGACGGCCTGTAAGTGACCACACATCCCAGGGGATGGGCGGCCATCCCAAGACCACCCAACCCATTGGGCAGCCCTCAAATAACCGCCCAACACCATGGGCGGCCTGCCCCTGGCCGCCCAACTCCCAGCTGCCCCGTAGCAACCCCTTTCAGCCTCTGTTAGCCCAGTAGATGTAAGGTCATTCCCAAACCGTTTATCTATGCAGTAAATGACTTAATATGAGTTCTAATTGATCCATCTTAGTGTCATAAATGATAATTAGTAAATTAGAAACCCACATGATAATTGGTTAATTATGCAAGTAAATTTATGTAAATTGCATGTTGTTCATTCCTACGCGATCTTGTTCATTCTCTTTATCATCAT
Source organism: Amorphophallus konjac (assembly GCA_022559845.1). Lineage (NCBI taxonomy): Eukaryota > Viridiplantae > Streptophyta > Magnoliopsida > Alismatales > Araceae > Amorphophallus > Amorphophallus konjac. Next base: position 358,887,434 of record CM040121.1, on the reverse strand, counting down.
GAATCATCTTTTTCGCAATTTGACTTAATGTAAATGATAATCCTTGATAAATTAACATGGAAATTAGGTTTATAATGAACTTTTAGTTGCTGGATAACCATTCTATTCCAGTAGAACGTTGACCAAATTACGGACTTCTAGTAAGCCATTAGCCCCTTTAAGTTGGGTTAACCTTGAACTTATCACCGAAAACTCCATCCGGTGAACTTAGCATCACGGGATTTCTTTATATCCCTGCTATGAACCTAATGAACTACCAAACACATCATTTTACGTGACCGAACCGCTAGTTTAAGTCTTTGACCGAATTGGGCTATGAGAGGCATGTGCGGCCTGTATTAGACCGCATATCCTCATAGGCAGCCCGATTCTGACCGCATATCTTTAATACGGCCCAGTATAGACCGTATATCTTGTTCATGGGTCTTAATGTCTTCTGGACATGAGCGGCCCATATCACACCGTTCATACCTTAGAGTGGCCTACTGTCAGCCGTTCATTCTTGACCTCGTGGGCTGAGTTTCAGTCCAGTTCCTGTATGCACGGCCCTGTGTTAGCCGTACATACCCATTGAGCGGCTTCTGTACGACCGCACATCTCTCGAAGATGAGTTTCATCGTGTTTTTATGCTCTTGAATCCAAGGACAGGTTAGTCCTTTAAATCTTGAACTTCTGACAGAAATTCCTCTGATTAAATTGGCTATTTAACTTGACTGAATGTCTAGACAACGTGGGATCTTGGATCCAATAAATCAATGCCAACGCATCATAGGGGCCCGGTCTGGTCCTGGGGAGAGCGCCCGATAAATTATTGAGCCCATGGGATGTTATAATGACATGGTGAGGTATTGCACCGAGTGCCTGACTAGTGTGACGTCTATGACATAAAATCTCTTGTTACTCTTGTTACTTGATCGTGCTTGAATGATGTTTAAATTACTTGCTTGTTGGCCAATTCTCTATTACTATCTCCTGTTGTAAATTCTTGTACTTACTACTCTTGTTAATTCTTGTCATTATAAATTTCTTGACCTTGCAAGATCTGTTTATTACGTTGTTTCATTATATCGTCATTTATTTCTTTTATTAGCATGGCATATGAAAAATGTAATTAAATTATTAATCATGTAAATTTGTCAGTTATTTCCTACTGAGCGTCAGCTCATAGTTGTTGTTTCCCCCCTTTCCAGGCTGTTCAGGTGATGACGCGCACACCGATGGGGAGGGACAGGAGTGATACTTTTGAGTGTACCTTTTAGTAGATGTCGAGTTGGCATAGTTGTTTACCTTTAGTTCTTCCTTAGAGTTGTGTTAGTACTTTATTACTTTTGGAGTCAGTGATTATATTAGAATCAGTTTCGAAGTTATGTTTGATCGTGTTTTAGCAGTGATGGTTATTGTAATAAAATTTGGAATCTTTCTTGATCAATAGAGTTACTTCTTTCCATAGCACCTGTGTAATTGATTAGTTTAGCTTATTAATGTTATTTCTAGCTAGTTTCTAACTGTACGACCCGATATTCCGCGTCGGGGCGTGACAGAGAAGCTCACCAAGGTCGATGCAGCTGCTGGGAACTGAGGTCACTATAGCAGAAGAAAGTGTTTGATGAAATGCCACAGAGAACCTGAAGTTAGCAGAACTTTGGATCTAAAGAATCCACAAGCCATAATGTCAAAGATTCAAGGTCGATGCAGCTTCTTATTCTCCTACCAGTGAGGTCGATGCTTCAAGATTTACTCAACTCCCAACTTAAGTCCAGACCCATTAAGGGAGTTCAAACCACTTAAGTTCTTCTCTGTCACGATGAACCTAGGAAAGCTGTAAACGGCACGTGATCCCAGAATGGCAAGAAGAATGGCACGTGATCCCAGAAAAGTTCTTGATTGGGCACGTGCTCCAAGACTTAATGATTAGAGAGAATTTTCTCATCCTGCCACGTGGATCAATGAAATTTCAAGATCAAAAAAGATTTATCCAAAGCATCTCCAGAAGCCCTGTTCTGGGTATAAATAAGAGGTATCCTCCTCCATAGAGAAATGGAGAAGAAAAAAATAGAAGAAGGAGCCACCAGAGAGTGAGAGCTGAAGAAGAAGAAGAGAAAGAGTAAGCCAGCAAATAACAAAGAAAGAGAGAGAGATAGTGTGAGAGCCATATCTGAAATTTGTGAGCCATTTCGTGAAGAGAAAGCCAAAAAAGAGAGAAGCAGAAAAGAATCTGAGAGAAGTCTGCTCGTGACTGAAGATTTGATTCCATCAGTTCAAGGATCATATCCTGAACTATTTTACTCTACTCAGAGCTACATCTTTTACTTTCCTACTTGTATTTCTTCTTTGTTCATTTTCCTCTTTACCGTTGTTTTCCGATTCACTGTTTTGGGTGTCGGGTTCCTCCTATGTGTTCAAGAGAAGGGAGACATGGTCTCTGCCTGTGACTGATTGGGTGTCACTCACGGGTTCCTCCTGAGGATTCAGAAGAAGGGAGTTTCATCTCCGGTTTCCCTCTGGGTGTTAGAGGAAGGGAGACTTTATCATCGGTTGCGAGTGATGGGTAGTTGCTCGTGGGTTCCCTCTGAGGATTCAGAGGAAGGGAGGTTGGACCTCCGATTCTAGCTCTGTGGGTAGCAGAACTAGTTGTCTAGTTTTATGGGTTGCAGAACCAGGTTGAGGGATTTGTCTCCCTCGGGTAGTCAAGCTATTAGGCAACGTCCTGTTGTAGACTGAGTCTGCATCTTGCTTTTGCAAGCGAATCATCACACGGGTTTGAGTGAGGGGTGGATGTAGGCGGACTGGTGTCTGGCCGAACCACCTAAAAAATCCAGTGTGCAGTGGTTTGCTTTGTGTGATTGTTCCTTATCTTCTTCCTCCTTCACAGGATCTTCTGATTGCGTGGCCTACTGATTTATGTTTGATGTTTGGTAAGACTGAACTCCATTACCTTTAGTTTGCACCTAGCTCTTCATTGATTTGTTCTTCATGTGTTAAGTGTTTGTTTGAGTGTCTAATAGAAACACTCTCTTAGGCTGTTTTCCAAGTTGAGCATCCTTGAAATCTAAGTTGTATATCTTGTCTCTTGCTGATTCAGTGTTAGCTTGATAAATGTTTGTCCACTGGTCCAGTAGAAGCTTTCATTTCTAAGTGTCTTAAGTGGAGCAGTTTCACATTTGTTTCTTAGAGTGGTGTTTGTGTTTTAATTGGGTGAAACTTTCAAAAAGATCTATTCACCCCCCCTCTGGATTTATTTCCGTGTACCACCTGTTCTCATAGGGTTTTGTTATCATCAAAATAACTTGGAGAGACTCAACACCACGGAGGAACTCCGAGACGGCCCTAAAATAAGAAAGGTGCACACGGAAGCGGCAACACACGAGCATGTGCACGGAAGTGGCATGTAATGTCCCATGTTTTTCAAACAATTTTTGAATCTGGATGCGTGGGTTTCGGATCAATTTTGGGGGTCCCAGGACGTATTTTGTGGGTTACGCGTATTTTTCCCTGACGAGCCTTCAGAACCCTGTGCAGGGTAAACCATTGCGTTCTCCTACTCCGGGATGATACCAGTGCATTGAGCGTGTTCCGAGGATCAAGAAAATGACTTTCCCTACTTTTTCATATTTTCCAGATTTTCTATAAATAACCCTTTTGTTCTTTTCCCTTTTTCCCTTCTTCTTTCTTCTGCTTTTTCTCTTTCTCTCCCATGAGCGGCCAACCGTTGCCCCTCTCCCCGTCCGCGGCCCGAGGCGTCCCCTTTCTTCTTTGGTTGAGGATGGCGAGCTGAGGCGGTGGCGTGGTGACTACGGCGGCGGTAAGGTGATCGAGGCAGTACCATTCTCGCGGTGTGGGGTGTGGAGTTTGCGTTCAGCCAAGATTTGGAGATCGACGGTGATCCGACAGATTTTTAGATTCCTTGAGGTGGGGGGACGGATCGTTGCCCTCTTTCCCGCATTCCCTGTGATTTGTAGGTGGAGGAGAGGTCGAGAGGGCCGTATTTGAGCCGGGAGGGTAAAAATGCATGTTTGGGGTTTGAGCGCCGGATCTCTCGATTCTCGAGGTTTTTTACCGACCTATGGGTGTAGAATCATGCTAGGAGGGTTCAGGGTGGATTCCCCTTTGTTACCCTATCATTGAGGGATGATCGGGGCGTGGAATGGAATTTTAGGTCATTCCCGCCGTTCCCGTGCTGGGGTTGTGGTCCTTCCAGTGACTGCTAGGGCCCCTTTGGCGGCCCTCAGAGGACCTCCAAGCATTTTTCTCATGTTGATTGGGCTTAGCGGCCCCCGGGAGATCGCTAGGCCTGGTAAGCGGTCTCGCGACTGGCCGCTACCCGTGGCCCCCGGGAGACCGCTAGGCCTTGTAAGTAGTCTCGCGACTAACGGCTACCCATTGGGTAGTGGCCAGCACAGAACCGTTTGCCTCGTTTGGTTAGAGCACCCTCAGGGTGCATGTTTTTGACCATTGGGAGTCACGTGTAGGGTTGCGATCAGGCCATGACCGTTTCTTTGTGCCTTGCGGTCCAATGAGGACCCTTTGGTTGGTCTAGCAGCCTGGCGATAGACCGCTTACCCCCCTGTGGCTCATCACCTTGCGGTCATGGCTTGACCGCTTGGCTAAGCTTGGCAGTCGCAGGGAGACCGCTAGGCCTGTTTTGCGGTCCAGGGAGGACCGCCAGGCTGAGGCCAGTCCCGGACGGACCGCCGCTCCGTTTCCTTCCGATCGGATGTTTCCGTGAGTCGAGTCTAACCTCTAGTGACACGTCCACTAGTCGTAGCCTTCTTACAGCACGCGTGTGCTGACCCACCCAGGGGTGGTGGAGCGGCTTACTCGAGAGAGACTGTTGTTAGGCTGGTTACTATAAGGCCCCTTCGCACAGCCTGAGTTCGAGCTTTGGGGAAGAACTAGCTAGAGGATCTGACCTAGGGCGCAAGGTCTATGTGCGCACACTTGGTTGGGGGTGTCGAACCGGCGCTGACGAGCGCGACCCCAGCTAGTCCTTGTTCGTGGTACTTGTTGTATGTCTCGGTCTCCGCCTGGGGCGTCGTAGGGAGACATTGAGGCACGGTGTAAGACATTAGGGGATGCATCCGGCATTGCTTCTCATGGGTAGTGCTCCTGTCTCCTGGCAGGTATGGACTTGTTTTCTCGTTGGATCGAGGATGGTTTGTTCGGTACGGTTAGTTATAGAGAGCTTTTACATATATTTATTATTACTTGTTGCTTCTACCGTACTCCTGCTAGGTAGTGTTACCTTTCGTGCTCGTTTGCTCCTTACTGTCTTGTTTCTCTCGTGCGAGGTGGGGGTCCGCGGGATTCCTACTTAGCCTCTGAAATGAGGATCACCATTGTGTTTTCAGGTGAGGTGGGATCGTCAACAGGGGCGGCGGAGTTTCAACGTGCTTCTAGTAGCCAGGGTTAGTCGCCAGTTGCCAGAGCCAGGGTATGCCCCGTGTACTTGTACTTTTCTTTCTGTTGACTATACTTATGTTGGACATGAGATACTTTGGACCTTGCAGTTGTTTAGTGATTATTTATCTTAATTCCTGCATTAATTTTAGATTATTGTGCTAGCTCTGCCGTTATTTTAGCTTCTCTTGTACCCTCACACCATCCTTTAACCCTTCCGACTCTTTGGGCTCGTGGGTGGCGGGCCGAGGTTCTGGTTGAGTCGATTCCTTTCTGGTACTCGGATCTTAGGTCATTACAGTTGGTATCAGGGCGGGGTTGTGGAGGTACATAAGAACCTGAAATGATTGCAGTGGTCCAGAAGGTCCATGAATGTCCTGTACAGTCGGTGATTGGCGTAGGGCTCCGTATGTTTTATTAATTCTGCTGGTTATTTTTATTAATAGGGAGGTTATGGCGCCCAGAAGAGGGACTCGTTCCCAGCAGGGAGAGTCAGGTGGGGACTAGGAAGGGCAGAGCAGAGCCGCACTTCTGGTAGATGCAGCTGAATAGGCGAGAGTTCCCGGAGGAGAGGAGTTCTTCCGGAGCATGTATCAGTATGTTCTTCAGCAGCAGGGCAGTGATGGTGGCGAGAGTTCATCGTCTCGAGGTGGCCATGGTTGTGTGCTGAGGGATTTCTTGCAGTTCCAATCGTTTCTTTACAATGGGCAGCCAAATCCAGAGGTGGCCAGGGAGTGGCTAGATGACTTGGAGAGGGTATTCATTTCGATGGAGTGTGCTGAGGAGGAGAAGGTGGTGTTGGCTACGCATCGATTGTAGGGGTCAGCCGGGACTTTGTGGTCGTCAGAGTGGGGGGCAGCATTCCAGTCCAATCCTCTTCGACAGATCATGTGGCGGGAGTTCATCACCGCTTTTGAGTGTGCTTTCTGTCCGTCCTTCATCAGATTGCGAAGGGTGCATGAGTTCTTAGAGTTGGCCCAGGGTGACAAGTCAGTGATGTAGTATAGATCTAGGTTCATTGAGCTGGGCCGTTATGCACCCCATATCATGATAGATGAGGAGCTGAAGATCGAGCAGTTTGTCGGGGGTTTGAGGCCAGAGCTGAGGCATCCCCTACTTGCGTCGGGTTTGGCCAACCTGGATGCAGCTTGTAGAGCAGCAGCGGTGTTGGAGAGAGACTTGTAGAGGACTCGAGGACAGGGTAGTGCAGGCCAGACGCAGATGGGTTTTAGTCAGCCAATGGCCGTGCAGCAGCAGAGTACTATCCAGCCCTCAGCAGGTAGTTCAGGGGCATCTCCGTCCGTAGCTTCAGCAGTAGATTCATCATCCCTTGCCTCGAAGCTCAAGAAGCTGTTCAAGGATGCTAGTTTTGGCAGGAGGCATCGGGATCGTAGAGATCAAGGGTAGGTATCAACGGGCAGTGTTTAGCAGCCCACACCCTACTAGCTCTAGGGTTCAGTGAGTGGTTCTTGGGGCGGGTGTCGTCGGTGCGGCCATTCTCATCCAGGCAGACAATGCTCGGCGCCCGTGATCTGCTTCCGGTGTCACCAGCCAGGGCACATGGTGAGTGACTATCCGCAGAGACCGCATCAGCCGCATGAGTTTCAGCAGCAGCAGCAGTTTCAACCCTAGCAGTTACCACCACAGCCGCAGTAGTACCAGCAGTAGGGTCGGTTTCCACAGTTGACACGATCGGCTACTGTAAGGAGGCAGAGATCTCGAGGCCGAGTTACACATATGACCAGAGTAGAGGCTGAGTGGAAGGTACTATTCAGATTATGGGTTGTGCGACTCGAGTTTTGTTTGATTCCGGTGCGTCCCACTTGTTCATATTAGAGGATTTTCCTCAGAGTGTCGAGAAGTCGGTGACTAAGGTGTCTTGTGATCTGGTAGTGGAATTGCCTGTCGGTGATTTCATGATCACCCTGTATTGCCTTGAGAAGGTGCCTGTGTGCGTCGATGGGCGGAACATACTAACCAGGCTTTATGCATTGCCACTTCAGGACATTGATGTGATCTTGGGTATGGATTGGCTCCAAACCCACCATGGCATGGTGGATTGCAACTTGAAGAAGGATTACTTCTGGAAACTTTGTGGACCTACCTTCTACTTCCAAGGTATCCGGTCTTCCTCTTCCCGTCTCCTTATTTCAGCCATTAAGGCCCGTAGATTGCTTGACGTGGGGTGTCAGGGTTTTCTTACTTTAGTGGTCCAGGTAGATCGGCAATGTCCGAAAGTGGAGGATCTTCCGGTTGTGTGCGAGTTTCTGATGTTTTTCCCGAGGAGTTGTCAGGGTTGCCACCGCAGCGAGAGATTGATTTCGTGATTGAGGTGGTACCGGGTACGGTGCCTATGTCGAAGGCCCCTTGCCGAATGACATCGACGGAGTTGAGAGAGTTGAAGGCGCAGTTGCAGGAGTTGTTGGCCAAGCGGTACATTCGTCCTAGCTTTTCCTCTTGGGATACGCCCATGTTATTTGTAAAGAAGAAGGATGGTAGTCTTAGGTTGTGTATCGACTACTAGTAGTTGAACCAAGCGACTATTAAGAACAAGTATCCGTTGTCGCGGTTTGATGACTTGTTTGATCAGCTTCAGTCGGCCCAGGTGTTTTCGCGGATTGATTTGAGGTCGGGTTATTACCAACTGCGGATCCGAGAGTCTGACATTAAGAAGACTAAGTTTCGTTCGAGGTACGGGCATTATGAGTTCTTGGTGATGCTGTTTGGGCTCACCAATGCCCTCACACCGTTTATGGATTTGATGCATAGGGTGTTCCATCCGTATCTAGACCAGTTCATGGTCGTGTTTGTGGATGACATCGTTGTGTATTCACGGTCTGCTTAGGAGCATGTGACCCATTGGAGGGTGGTGTTGTAGACCTTGCGAGATCACCAGCTATATGCCAAGCTCAGCAAGTGCGAGTTCTAGCTTCGTGAAGTACACCTTTTGGGGCACGTGATTTCTGGTGAGGGTGTTTTCATGGATTCGGCCAAGGTTGAGGCTGTGGTGCAGTGGCCGAGTTCTATCATGGAGATTCGGAGCTTTCTAGAGCTTGCAGGCTATTTTGCTCGTATTGCAGCCCTGATGACCAGGCTTATGCGGAAGGATGTGCCGTTTGTCTGGATGGAGGAGTGTGAGCAGAGCTTTATAGAGTTGAAGATATTGCTCACTACTGCTCCAATGTTGGTGTTGCCTTCGGGATCGGGAGGTTTCATAGTGTGTACGGATGCTTCGAGGATAGGTTTGGGTGCCGTGCTAATAAAGCATGGGAGATTTATGGCGTATGCATCTCGGTAGTTGAAGCCACATGAGGAGAACTACCCCACTCATGATCTTGAGTTGGCGGTAGTGATTTTTAACCTAAAAATCTAGAGGCATTATCTGTACGATGAGAAGTTTGAGATTTTCACTGACCATCAGAGTTTGAGGTATGTGTTTACCTAGAAGGATCTTAACCTCAGGCAGAGGAGGTGGATGGAGTACATGAAGGATTACGATTTTACTATGTCATATCATCCTGGTAGGATGAATGTCGTGGTTGATGCCTTGGGCAGGAAGGTGGTGGTCAGTCAAATGTTGTTGAGGAAGTGGAGGTTATGGGAACAGGTGCCGGCCATGACTTTTCGGCTCAAGATCCCATGGGATCAGGGTTCAGTTGTTCTTGCCAGCCTGACTGTCACACCAGTTATTCATCGTCAGGTGACTGAGGCTGAGCGTGCGGACCCCGAGCTGCCTCGAATTTTGTCGATGGCTGAGGTGGAGTTTGATGAGGATGGAGCTATGAGGTTCCGAGGTAGGCTGTACGTCCCAACCGAGGAGCATGTGAGGCACATGATGCTACGAGAGGCTCATGGGAGCCAGTATGCCGTGCATCCCGGATCAGTAAAGATGTACAAGAATTTGAAGACGCAGTTCTGGTGGCCTAGAATGAAGAGAGATATTGCAGAGTTTGTAGCCAAGTGTTTAGTTTGCCAGCAGGTGAAAGCTGAGCACCAGTGACCGGGTGGTACACTTCAGCCCTTAGAGATTCCTGTGTGGAAGTGGGATCACGTGACCACCGATTTCATGGTTGGGTTATAGAGGACATCCAGTGGGCATGATAGTATCTAGTTACTGGTGGATAGACTGACGAAGACGTCTTGGTTGTTGCCGATAAAGGTCAGTTGGAATGTGCATAAGTTGGCCCGTTTGTATGTGGAGCGGATCGTTCCGTTGCATGGAGTCCCCATCTGTAATGCCCCAGAATTTTCTAAGAATTTTTTAGATTTAAAATATTTATTATTAAGCATTTTAAAGGCTAAATATGCTATTAAAAAGAATGAAGGATTTATTTAATTCATTTAAAGAAACCATTCATCAACTAAAGTTCTAAGCCCAACTTAAATAGGCCCAAAGACCCATTTTTAAGACTTAATAGACCCAAGCCCATTAATAGAAACGTAAATTAAATGATTTACAGATTTAAAATGGGATATACACTTCAATTAGGGGATAAATGGAGGGATAATATGAAAATCCAAAGTTTTAGGAATTTATGAACCCTAGCGGTCTATCGCGCGACCGCCAGGGCCACCATAGTGGTCCTCCCATGACCGCTATGCCCTCCTAATTCCGTGAATGACTGAAAATGTGAAAAGCTTGGATCTTTGGCATCCAAATCATATGGGATCAATGTTATCTTTTAATTGGTAGGGTGTAGAAGGTGTCATGATCGAATGCAAGGTCTAATTGGGACTCTAGGTTCATTCAAATCCTCAAAACCCTAGCTAACCCAATAAATAGATCGCAAGTTTCACATGCGCGACCCTTACTTTTGGCTCACTTGGAACTAAGGTAAGGAAGCATTATTTGAGGTACATTTTTTAGAAGATTTCGTTCATTATAGTAAGGTCTAACTTCTCTTAACATTTCATTGTAGGAGATCAAGCCTACAAGAAGTTAGAGGCCTACAAAGACGCTGGTTCAGTGCAAGTAACCCAGGAACTTGTGCGAACGACCTAGGAAGATCAGTAGATTAGAAGTCCTAAACAAGGTAATTAGAAAAGGGTTCTTCAGACTTATTTTTTTCACCTTAATAGTCTCTTTCTACCCTCCAATTTTCATTATCATAAGTAAAGGAAATCAGGAGTTAGAAAGACAAGAAGTTGCTAGTTCAGTTCTAAATGAGCAGAAACTAGGGTCGACTTCTAGCCCTAAATTCGAAGTCTAAAGCCTAGACTAGAGGTAGGTTATCTCATGAATGGCTTAAATATGATCTTAGGAGTAAAATCCCTCAAGTTGCAATCGATTTCATGCATTATACTTGGTGTATTTACTATTTTATTGAGACTGCGCATCTAGTTTTATTTTTCATGCATGAACTTTTCCCTAATGCAATTAAGATAAAAGATTCTTGTCTATTTCACGCAAACCCATGCATGCTCCTGGTCTATTTCCTTTCTAGCATAATTTTACAGCATGATTCGAGGAATTTCATGTATAACTTGTCCTAAGTTTAACATTTATTCTTTGTTTTATAGCTTCTGCCAGACAGGCAGAAGGCGGCCTAAAAGGGACCGCAAGCGGACCTTTGCGGTCTAGTAAATGACCGTCTATACCCCTTCATTGCGGTCTATCGCAAGACTGTTTATTTCATTCTGACGACTAGTCCCTAACCATTTTCTGGTTCTGAGAACTAGTCCGAGCCTAGTTGAACCTTACATATTAGTAACCCTATAATTATATTATTTTGCACTCAAAATCATGTTTTATTTTTCCTGATTAATACCCAGAATTCAGCATGAGCATGATTTAGACTTTATTTTGACTATTATGTTAATTTCGTGCCAAAACCATATAGTTTTGTATTTATCTTAATTTCATGTGGTTCATGGACTTATCTAGTTTTATATGATCGATGTTTTGCCACGATCCTTTCTTATCTATGAGTCTTTTCTTAAGTATATGGCATGTATTCTGGTACGATGTCATTAGATACACTTTGCACATTAAGCACACAATCTTAGACTTGTGATCCTCTCCGTTGGATATTCCTTCCACCGGACTAGGTGATCTTGTTTCAAGGCCTCCGTAAGACTCCGCGAGCCTAGGATTCCCACTACGACGCCGAGCTGGTTGTATCCTTAAAACAAAATTGTTAGAAAGCACTTAACTGGTGTATTTAGTGTTCTAGACCTTAGCGGCCTGTGGACGATCGCTAGAGGTACTTAGCGGCCCTTTATCTGACCACCAAGGACTCCTAGCGGCCCTATCTAGACCGCATGGTTCCGATTCATTCATTTTCATCGACCTTGTTTCTAAACGGTCCTGACTAGACCGCTTGCCTATCATAAACGGTCCTATCTAGACCGCTTGAGTATGTAAACGGTCCAATAAATGACCGTTTGGAACTTAACCCTGTCTAACCCGAGGTTTGACCTTTGGGTTGGGTTTTCCAAGTTCCTAGATGGACGGGTGATTGCTTGGAACTTAACACTTGTCAAATAAGGTATTGATAACTTATGGAAACTAAAGAATGTACTGTTATGCTGCCGATTGTTCTAAATGGCATAACCTAGTTCTAACTCAAATCTTTGAACTCGGATATTCTTAATTGAAGAGTTCTTACTTTGATATTTGTCATCATGGAACCATTGTTTGAACTTGTTACATTATTGGCCATATTTATATTTTTTCATGGAAGTAGCTTGATTTATAACTTGAAGATGCAAGAGCGGGCACGGATAGTGTCCAAGGGCGCCACTCTAGTCCCCTCGACAGATAGCCGGAAACATACTATAAACCATGGGGTATGATGAACACTGGTGTCGCATTGCAGTGGGAGTACTTTTTTTATAAATGGGTGAAATCCACGAATTCTCACGAGATAATCTTGTGAAATTACTTGCTTGCTAGTACATTCTCGACTTTCTAGTGCATAGCCTTTATGGTTATGAAAAAGTACATTCTTGTTCATGAAAGGCTAAACTTACATTCTTGTAATATATCTGTTCAATCTCATATCTCAATCATCATCATACCATGTTACTAGTGTTACTTTGGGTTTTCACCGCATGTTCTATCGTCTTATTTTGTTTATCTTTATTCTAGAGCTAAAATGTTAATTACTTAAACACTGCCTTCATGTTGATATGAAGATACCTACTGGGCACGTGTGCTCATTCTCTTCTTTTTCAATCTCTTTCAGGAAATTTTAGCAGGGGGTCGGATTCAGACTATTCAAGTGATGGATTCAAGAGTGATTAAAGAAGGAGCGAAGCCTTAGATTATCATTAGTGATAGTCAATGGTCAATTATGTAATTTTCTATTTTATTGAGTCCAGTTAGTCAATGAGTCAACATCATGTACTAGATTGTTATTATTAATAAAAGTTAGATTTTTTGATCAATCATTATGTCCATTCATCTTATGTGTGAATGATTTGCACTCTAATTATATTGCTCGCTTTGTTGAGTTTCTCTGGGTGATTTTGATGATAACAAAACCCCGAACTTGGTTTCCTTGTGTCATGCCTGAGTACTCAAAAGCAAGCATTGAATGTGATTAAGGAAAATGTGCATAATGTCAATGCTAAATTGTTAAAAGCCTTCAAAATGCATAAACTGAGTTCAATGAACCCCAAAATGAATGTCAAAGTTGTTCGATCACATGAATGTAACTGAAGCCAATTTGGGTCTATTTTTGTGATGATATCAAACCTCGGAATGGACAATGGTTCAGTACCTTCAAAATCACAAAAGTACATGTGTAAGTCATTTCCTGTCACGCCCCGAGCACGGAAGGAACCCAGTACGCGTGACGAGTTATATCAATCAAGTCAATCAAAGCATAAGTGTATTCGACACATTGACAGAGCACGCAAAAATAGAGACAAATCAAATCTTTTATTCATAATAACTATTAAGGAAAATTCATTACATAAACTTATTCTTGAAAAGAGGACTAAAACTCAATAAAAGAAAATTACAATAATTGACTCAAGAAAGTAAAAAGACACGACTGGATAGACGCTTTAATAGTCGGGTGGCTCTATGCTCTTCACTCATGTTCGTTCCCTTCCGGGTGATCTTCGTCATCGAAATTACCTAAAAAATATGGAAAATAATAGGGTGAGTGAACGCTCAGTAGGAATTACATCTCAAGTACAAGCTTGCTTCAAATATTTACATGTTTCATGAATGCAAGTGTAGCTATGCATGTACGCATGAAAATGACAAGAGAGAGAGTATCAAGGGATAATAGAGCTGAACTAACAATAATTCAAGACAATCATGTGAAATGTAATAAGATAGTCAAGCATGTAAATATTTCAAGTCATCTCACGTGAATTGGCTATTTTAATATCAAGCAAGTAATTACCCATTCCGGGCCATGCAAGTCATGTCATGTCAAGTCAACTACGAGATTGTGGAATGCCATTAATTCTAGAACGACAAGTACTTCGGTGCAATGTCACACCGTGATCAATATAGCTCCCATGGGCACAAGTACTTTCGGGTGCTCCTCCGAGGACCAGATCGGGCCCTATATGCGCAGGCATTGGGTCATGTATATTTTAGACATCCACTATAGTTATAGCCAATATAGAGTTCCAAAGGATAAACCATTGTAGGATGATAAGATAGATTTCACGAATGAAGGAGTTCAAGGTCTGAACTTTGAACAAGTATGACGCATCATTAAATCCTCGCGAGAACCAAGACATGTCATGAAACTAGGTAAATGGCACCCACTCAGTCGCCACCAATTATAGAAATAGCGCCCACTGTCTGGTCGCCAATTCCTGTGATCAGTACATGCACGAATAATTAGCAACTTCTCAAATAGTCGCTCATTCATAAATAGCGTCCATGTCATCGTCGCTATAACAATAAATTGTGCTCCCTGACTGGGCCGCAATTCCTTTTGGCGTCCAAGTTCCGGTCACAGATTTAGGGAAATAACGGCACTAGATAGGTCACCAATTCCTTCTGGCGCCCATGTCAATGTCACCAATTACTGATAGAGACAGACTTCTCGAAGAGGCTAGAAACAGCGCTCTATGAGGGCTATTGCATCACATTTCTTCTGAGTGACGTGACCAAGAACGATTTTAGGGTTTTTAGGGTACAACCAGCTCGGCAGCCTTGAGGGAATCCAAGGCTTCACGTAGACTTACAGAGGTCTTTATGATGAAATCACCAGTCCGAAGGAAGGAATATCCTGCAGAGGGTTCAAACATCACTGAGAATTGAGTGTGTAATCGATGAAATCAAAACAGAGACTCTATCTACGGATGTGAGATGAGAGTGCCAAGTAACCCGCGATATGGGTAGAGAAAACGGATAAATCAGTGAGACAGGAAAACAGCACCTCAACAGAAGTCGCCATTTCATGAAATAGCGACATTCTGAAAGGTCGTTCAATCACAATTTACCACAGGATTTTAAGAAACTAATATTAATTAAGGACACTATGTAAGGGCATTAATTCGAGGATTTTTTTTTAATTTAATAATTATGAATTTAATTAGCGACTGTGTAAAATTGTTTATTATTGGAATGACGCCCTAACCTTGGTCGCAAATTGCAAAATTTTCATTATCTTCTACTTTTACTGGATATTTACGGATTAACGCCCTTGCATGAGGGCATTCATTATTAAAATAGCGACTACAGAAGTGTCGCTCATTCTTTGTCTTCTGATACGCATCAGGCAGATACGTTCATAGACACATGTTACTATTCATAAATTGAAAGTTCACAGAATAAGGAAATTTCAGACATGATCCGACAGAGAAAATTATATGGAATCCAGAATTATATCCATGCATTAATTTTAACGTTAGGTTTTGTAGATATAAATTTTTAAACATGTTATATTTATTAAATGCTCAAAGAAATAGCAGATTCTTAAAGGGTCATTCATTAAAAGATGCCCTGACCACTGTCGCTATTCAAGAAGAATTAGTGGCTGTGCGCGTGGTCGTTCATTAAATCAGCGCCCATGATAGGGTCGCCATTTACTGAGATGCAGTAAAAAGTTACGCTACTGAAATAGAATCATGGTATCATGCTATCTATAACCTATATGCACGAAATTACAGTGATTAATAGATTGGGCTTCGTGACTTGAGAACACCTACCTTGTTTGGGGTCCAAGATGATGGACAAAGAAAATAATAAGAATAGCTATGGCAGTAGTACTCGACAGCAATTATAATAATGACAAAGACATTCGGGAGAAGAATTTAGAAAGTGTAGCAGCAACTACTGTAATACCTTGGATCCTTATCAGATCTTTCGGATCCTTTTCGGAGAGTTTCGGATCGCTTTTGTGGGTCCTGAGTTGAGTTTAACAATCCACGTGGGTTTTTCTCTCGTACTAGTTACGGAACCCTGTGGTGAGTTTGTTGTTCAGTTCATTGACTCGTGGACGGCGCAGCTGCGATGTACTCGTCGAGAGGATCGTTTCGACTATTTTTATGTATTTTTCTGAGTTACTAGAGTTTGGGGCTAATTATCAATTTTTTGAAAATTAGGAAAATTTCCTAATTCTTTTCCTTTTCTTTTTATTCTTCTTCCACTCTCCTCCCTTCTCATTTCACCGCCGTGACCTCTCTCTCCCCCATTTTCTCTCTTCTCTCACCCTTCCGGCTCCGTCTGCAGACGGAGGAGGCTCAGGCAGGTAGAGGTGATGCCGTGGGGGTGGTCCGGAGCGCGATTGGGCGAGGATCGGATCGGTTTTGGCGCGATGCCGAACGGTTGATTCAAACTCGATGGTCGAGCTCGCGATGCGGTTTTTGGTGTTGTTTAGTCACCTCGGTGCACTGAGTCTTCGGTGGAGGTAGGGAGACGGATCACCTACTTCTCCTCTGCATTTTTCCTGTAATTTCATGTTGTTCGGTGCGAGTTTGAGCAGGTTTCATTCAGTTTCGGAAAAATCATGCTTTTGGGGTCTTCGTAGGGTTCACCAGAAAATGGCGATGGTTTTTCGATCAGTTGGTATCAATCGAACACCTGGAATGTCAGCGTTCTAGATCTGCTGATTTCGTGTCAATTGGTTGTCATTTGTGGCCAGTATGAGCCCCGGAACCCCGGTGACTCAATTAGGGTCAATTCGATGGAATTGTCCGCTTCAAGCCGTTTATGGGTTGTTTTCACCCCTTCCGGACTGTGGAAGGTCGATATTATCATTGTGGATGTTTCTCCCTTTGATCGGAATCGAACGGGGCATGGAATCAGGCCTGGAGGGTAGGGTTTTGCAATTTTTCTGCCATGATCGGTCGACCGGACCAGATGGGCCGATCGATCGGCAGTCGCCCGCGGACCGTGTCGGGTTCGGTCGTTGGTCCGGTCGACCGGTCCTGTCTGGTCGACCGACCCCAGGGTTCAGGTCGACCAGAATTCTATATTTTTGTTCATTTTGAGTCCTGGTCGGTCCGGTTGAGACCCAATGACCGACCTCTGGCCTCGCGGGTGTCTCGGACACCCTATGGGTTCCGTGTCCATGTTTTCGGGGTGTCGAAAGGTGCCATGTTACCTTGATTATCATGCCGGTAGGCATGTGTCTTTCGGGCTTTGTGTTAAGCTCGATTGAGTCACCGTGAGTCGGTGTGAGTGCGGTGGGATTCCCCCGCATGTGAGTGGCCTCCCTCGAGTTCTCATCTTGAAGGGATGTTTTCGGCGATTTATGGTCTGCCTCGGTATTCGTGTTACCGTAGTTTTAGACCTAGTCAAGAATTTAAGTCAGTTCGCCTTGGCGGCCCAACTTTCATGTGTTTCTTCGCTGTAGTGCGCCTTTCTTAGGCCGCTACGAGTCGTTTGTCTTAGGTCTTTGCCTTAGGGCAGTTAGTGTGGTGGTTCTCTCTTGGACAGCCTAGTCAGTGTGGCAGATCTATATTAGACCGCTTTGGTGGTTTGTCTGAATAGGTCAGTTCAGGGTTGACAGGGTTTAGCGGCCTAATCCTTGACCGCTACAGTCACCTAGCGGCCCATTCTATGACCGCCAGCGTATGTTCCTTCGCTTAATTTCTGAGTGTTGTTTCCTGATATTTTGAATTCTGATTGTCTTGGCTTGACCTTGTGGTTTGCCTGTCGTCCCGTGGATGTCTCTTGATGTCCTATGAGGGCTATGACCATGATATAAGGTAGCCAGGCATGCCTTGGTTTCTGTACTACTATAGAGTCAATGGTAGGTTCCGGTCAACCCGGGGTGACCCAGTGGTTGACAGGCGACCTGGTGTGCATCTCGGTGGTTTTGTCCAGCTCAAGACATGGTTGAAGACACCTTGAGCTGTTGTCTCACCTCGGATTACGTGTCCAGATGTGCTGAGGGTCTTGGTGTTCCCTCATATCCTCGTGTGTCATTTTATACGATTGTGTCATTTCTTTGACTTAGGATTAGACCGATTGGCGGCTTGTATCGCTTTGTACGACAATCTTGACCTGAGTCTTCTGACTCAAGGATCGTTGTGTCTACAGGTCTAGTTGCCCTTTCTTGAGTCTGTTGGCAGTCGTTGTGCTGCCTTGGTGGTTCGTAGTACATACGATAGTGCTTCCTTGCATGTCAATACTATAGCGCTTATGTTTCAGAGTTCTGTGTCTAGTGAGCTTCCACTAGTCATAGCCTGGCGACGCATTACGGCTTATCGACCCACCTGGAAGTGGTGGCGTGGCAGTTCCCCAGATACGATTTTTAGGCTAGTTGTCGTGGGCTCCCTTGCCTTGCAGTAGCATCCTGTTGGCAGAAAAAACTAGCTAGAGGCCTGGCTCAAGGCATTGAGCCTATCTGTGCACACATGGTCAGGGGCATTTTGGAAGAACGCCAACGGGCGTGACCCTGACTACTCACTCGTTACTGTGGTTCCTATTCTGGTTACAGTGTCTTAGTCTCTGCTGTGTGCTAGGCAGCATTAGGCGAGACAGTTAAGGCATAGCATAAGATGTCAGTGGACGAAGCTGGCTGTTCTTCTAGTGAGAAGGTGCTTCCGTCACGTGACGCGTGACTCTCGTATTTCTCGGAGTCTGTGTTCCCCTTCTTAGTTAGCCTGTTCTTGGTTCCGTCCAAGATCAGCTTCCCCTGCTGAGTTGGTCTATGTTTGGCATGTCTAGGACTAGCTTGTTGTGGTGTGCACGACGCTGCAGTCATGTATGCAGTTGTGTTTAGGAAGAGCTTGCACGGCAATCCAATCGTGTGAGCTGTAGAGTCTATCTCGTCAGTCTAGTTCTTTTCCTAGGCTTGTGTGTCTAGTATCGTAGGCCTTTGTCTTGGGCCTTGTCCTGTGTCAGCAGATCGGTAACTCCTGACTTTTTTGAGATCAGGGTTCGCCTTTCTGTTGCTGTTTGGAGTAGCTTAGGGAGCCGAGATTAGTTCGGCAGCCGTGCTTTGCTCGGTATGGCTTTTCCCTTTTCTTTTAGCTGTTCCTACTCCTTCCGTTCCCAGTTTTTCTTTTACAGCTTTCTAGTAGTAGTTTCCTACTTTTTCCTGCTTTACTACTACTGCTGCTGTTTTAGTTGTTTCATGTTACTGCGTTGTTTTTCAGTGGGGATCTGCGTGACCCCTACTGGGCCATGACACGAGGCTCACCCCTACTTTTCAGGTGTGGTCGTCTCTGCTTCCTTGGCAGTTCCTGGTGTGCCGAGTTCGTAGTTGCCAGCGGTACCTGCGTCGGGTTTCCCCTTACCTTAGTGTACATCTTTCTTTCTATCTGACTGTACTTGTCTTCCCTTTGGACTGGACTCTGGTATAATTGTTAAACTTAAACTGTTAATTAAAAAGTAATTTTATTTCTGCTACTTTAGCAAACCGATCTAATTAAATTTAATTACTTACTGTTATATCTGTGACTTCAATGTACTACACGACATTCCTTTTATCCCTTCGGAGCTTTACAGCTCTTGGGAGGCTTCACGGATTCCAAGCGGTATCGGGTCTACTCGATAGTCCCATCGACTATATCCGGTATCCGGAGTCCGGGTCGTCACAGTTGGTATCAGAGCGTTGTTATGTGAAGTACATGGGAATCCGAGATATACAGTGTCCAGAGTCTTAAAAGTCTAGTACAGTCTTTCGCTGGCTTAGGTTTCGTGATTCTTTGTCGCTTTGTTTCTGTGTGTTGTCTTGTGCGTGCTGTGTTAGCACTGTGCGAGATGGTTTTCGATCTCGTCAGAATGTGACGGGATGCTCCTTTTTCATCATGATGTTTGTCTCGATCGTGTTGTACTTGGCAGAGTTCGCCGGCAGGCTTGAATCTGCAGTACATTGTTCGAGATTTTTTCATGGCTTGTTCAGAAGGCTGTTGACTTTTCGAGTTGGTGTGATGGCCATACACGTTCTTACGTTGTTTTTGGTCATCCCACCTTAAGTCTGTTCAGCTCCTGAGGTGTTTTTGCTTCTGTTGAAGTGGTTGCTTTGTTGCCTCGATTGAGAAGATGCTCGGGCGAGCCTAGGATTTTCCTTCCTGGTGAGCTACTGTTAGTGAGCTTGATGCTTCTCATCCCGTTTGGTGGAGTCTTTTCGAGGTAAGCCTTGGAATTGCTATCTTGGTGAGACCTTTGTCCTGCGTCTACTTAAGTGTGGACAGTATTTATTTTGAGCCTGATATGCTCCTTGGTTCTACAGTTGCTTGGCTTTGGACCTAATCTTTGTGTTAAGAGCCGTTGTGCACCGTGTTTGTCGTGTCGTGTCTAGCGGCCGATGTGTTATGAAGGCTCATTTATTGTTTCAGGACATAATGGTAAGCTGAGATTAGCTTTTTTTTGTGCTTTGTGCTGAAGCTGGTACTCTCCTTCGTTTGCACTTGGGCGACTTGTGATCGGTTATTAGCAGAATCAGTACTCGTGGCGTGGTATATTGTGATTTCTTGAATTGCGATGGCGCCGTATGTGTGCTGAGATGCGGATACCGAAATATTTTTGATGCCTGTGTGCATTGTTTGAGTGCACAGTTAAAGCATGTGGGCTGATAACCCACAGGTCGAGGATCTTTGTTGTAATATTCTGTCCGGTCGAGAGAATTGTTCTTTCTCGATGTGACTTCATCCTGTCTTCCTGTGCCTTGATGTTGTCTGTTGCCATGCCATTGTTCTTGAAGGCATTCTGGTGTTGGCACTAGCATTTGTGAGTGTTGGGGAATCTGTCGGCATTTCTGTTGGTTGAGTACCCTCTACTCTGTATCTCTTTCTTGGGCGTTGTGCTCTCGGGATGTGATCGTGGTCCTTGAGATGTGTTTCCCGAGATTATTATTCTCGTTGTCGTGGGTCTGTTCTTGGTAAGCTGCTCGATGCATGACTCGTTCCTTGTGGTCGTGCGTTCAGCTATCGTTGTGCCTTGATGTGACCCAACGTGTAGTTGTGTTCCATGGTTCTGTGTTCAGTACGGAGCCGGGGTCCTGTAAGTGTTGCTGTTGTCGTTTTGTCGTTGTTTCCCCATGAATCTGCCTTGGCACTGTGTGGACCATGATCTTGTCGGTTAGTTGCGATGTACTCTTCTTTCCTAGTAGAGTTAGCATGTGACTCGATCAGATGTAATATCTAAGTGAGGACTGACTTGATTGTGTTCATGGTCCGGTGCTGTCGTTGGCGTCCTGTGTGCCAGGCTTTCGTTATTGCCTTTGGCACTGGTGCCGATGTTGTCGAGCTGTCAGTTGAGAGGACTATGCTTCCTTGTTTAAGCGGATGCTTGCCGTGTCTATCGTTTTGCTTTCCCGATAGATGTTGTCGTGGCATGTGTCGTGTCTCCTTCCCTGTGAGACGTAAGCGATGTTGCCCTGTTTCGGAGGTGTCAGACTTGTGTTCACTTGTGTCATCCTCGATCCAGAGCGTGTACTTGTGATTATGGTCTGACTATGTCACTCTGAATTATGTTTTTTGAGATTCATGAAGTTTCAAGTTGTGTCTTGGGGTTTGTTCGTCACTGCTTCTTCTTGTTCGTTCCTTAAATTTCGAGGATGAAATTTCTTGAAGGAGGGGAGGCTGTAATACCCTGGATCCTTATTGGAACTTTCCGATCCTTTTCGGAGAGTTTCGGATCACTTTTGTGGGTCCTGAGTTTAGTTTAATGATCCACGTGGGTTTTTCTCTCGTACTAGTTACGGAACCCTATGGTGAGTTTGTTGTTCAGTTCATCGACTCGTGGACGCCGCAGTTGCGATGTACTCGTCGAGAGGATCGTTTCGACTATTTTTATGGATTTTTCTGAATTACTGGATTTTCGGGCTAATTATCAAATTTTCAAAAATTTGGAAAATTTCCTAATTCTTTTTATTCTTCTTCCTCTCTCCTCCCTTCTCATTTCACCGCCATGACCTCTCTCTCCCCCATTTTCTCTCTTCTCTCGCCCTTCCTACTCCGTCTGCAGACGGAGGAGGCTCGGGCAGGTAGAGGTGATGCCGTGGGGGTGGTCCGGAGTGCGATGGGGCGAGGATCGGATCGGTTTTGGCGCGATGCCGAACGGTGGATTCAAAGCTGATGGTCGAGCTCGCGATGCGGTTTTCGGTGTGGTTTAGTCACCTCGGTGCACGAAATCTTCGGTGGAGGTAGGGAGACGGATCACCTACTTCTCCTCTACGTTTTCCCTCCAATTTCACGTTGTTCGGTGCGAGTTTGAGCGGGTTTCGTTCAGTTTCGGGAAAATCATGCTTTTGGGGTGTTCATAGGGTTTGCCAAAAAACGGCGACAGTTTTTAGATCAGTTGGTATCAATCAAACCCCTGGAATGTCAGCGTTCCAGATCCGCTGATTTTGTGTCAATTGGTTGTCATTTAGGGTCGGTATGAGCCCGGGAACCCCGGTGACTCAATTAGGGTCAGTTTGATGGAATTGCCCGTTTCAAGCCGTTTATGCGTTGTTTTGACCACTTCCGAACTGTGGAAGATCGGTATTATCATTATGGATGTTTCCCCCTTCGATCGGAATCGAACGGGGCATGGAATCGGGCCCGAAGGTTAGGGTTTTGCCATTTTTTTGCCGTGATCGGTCGACCGGACCGGATGGGCTGGTCGACCGGCAATCGCCCGCGGACCGTGTCGGGTTCGATCGTTGGTCCGGTCGACTGACCACCCAGGTCCGGTCGACCGGTCCTGTCAGGTCGACCGACCCCAGGGTTCAGGTCGACCAGAATTCGATATTTTTGTTCATTTTTAGTCCTGATCGGTCCGGTTGAGACCCAATGACCAACCTATGGCCTCGCGAGTGTCTCGGACACCCTGTGGGTTCCGTGTCCATGTTTCCGGGGTGTCGGGAGGTGCCATGTTACCTCGATTAGCATGCCCATAGGCATGTGTCTTTCGGGCTTTGTGTTAAGCTCGATTGAGTCACCGTGAGTCGGTGTGAGTGTGGTAGGATTCCCCTGCGTGTGAGTGGCCTCCCTCGAGTTCCCATCTTGAAGGGATGGTTTCGATGATTTGTTATCTACCTCGATATTCGTGTTACCGTAGTTTTAGACCTAGTCAAGAATTTAAGTCGGTTGGCCTTGACGGCGCAACTTTCATGCGTTTCTTCGCTATAGCGCGCCTTTCTTAGGCCGCTACGAGTCGTTTGTCTTAGGTGTTTGTCTTAGGGCGGTTAGTGTGGCGGTTGTCTCTTGGACCGCCTAGTCCGTGTGGCGGATCTATATTAGACAGCTTTGGTGGTTTGTCTGAATAGGTCGGTTCAGTGTTGACTGGGTTTAGCGGCCTAATCCTTGACCGCTACAGTTACCTGGCGGCCCATTCTATGACCGTCAGCATATGTTCCTTCGCTTAATTTCTGAGTGTCGTTTCCCAATGTTTTGAATTATGATTGTGTTTGCTTGACCTTGTGGTTTGTCTGTCGTCCCGTGGATGTCTCTTGATGTCCTATGAGGGCTATGACCACGATATAAGGTAGCCAGGCATGCCTTGGTTTCTGTACTTCTATAGAGTCGTTGGTAGGTTCCGGTCAACTCGGGGTGACCCAGTGGTTGACAGGCGACCTTGTGTGCGTCTCGGTGGTTCTGTCCAGCCCAAAACATGGTTCTGGACACCTTGAGGTGTTGTCTCACCTCGGATTACATGTCTATATGTGCCAAGGGTCTTGGTGTTCCATCATGTCCCCGTGTGTCATTTTATACGATTGTGTAGTTTCTTTGACTTAGGATTAGACCGATTGGTGGCTTGTACCACTTTGTACGATGATCTTGACCTGAGTCTTCTGACTCAAGGATCTTTGTGTCTACAGGTCTAGTTGCCCTATCCTTAGTCTGTTGGCTGTCGTTGTGCTGCCTTGGTGCTTCGTAGTACATACGACAATGCTTCCTTGCCTGTCAGTACTACAGCGCTTGTGTTTCAGAGTTCTGTGTCTAGGGAGCCTCCACTAGTCGTAGCTTGGTGACGCGTTACGGCGTGTCGACCCACCTGGAAGTGGTTACGTGGCAGTTCTCGAGATACGGTTTTTAGGCTAGTTGTCGTTGGCTCCCTTCCCTTGCAGTAGCGTCCGGCTAGGGGAGAAAACTAGCTAGAGCCTGGCTCAAGGCATTGAGCCTGTGTGTGCACACGTGGTCAGGGGCGTTTTGGATGAACGCCAACATGCGTGACCCTGACTAGTCACTCGTTACTATGATTCCTGTTCTGGTTACAGTGTCTTAGTCTCTACCGTGTGCTAGGCAGCGTTAAGCGAGACACTTGAGGCGCAGCATAAGACGTCAGTGGACGCAGCTGGCTGTTCTTCTAGTGAGGAGTTGCTTCCATCACGTGACGCATGACTCTCGTGTTTCTCAGAGTATGTGTTCCCCTTCCGAGTTAGCATGTTCTTGGTTCCGTCCAAGATCAGCTTCCCCTACTGAGTTGGTCTGTGTTTGGCTTGTCCAGGACTAGCTTGTTGTGGCGTGCACGATGCTCCAGTCGTGTATGCAGTTGTGTTTAGGAGGAGCTTGCACGGCAATCCAGTCGTGTGAGCTGTAGAGTCTGTCTCATCAGTCTAGGTCTTTTCCTAGGCTTGTGTGTCTGGTCTCGTAGGCCTTTGTCTTGGGCCTTGTGCTGTGTCAGCAGATCGGTAACTCCTGACTTTTTTGAGATCAGGGTTCGCCTTTTTGTTGCTGTTTGGAGTATCTTAGGGATCCGAGATTAGTTCGGTAGCCGTGCTTTGCTCGGCACGGCTTTTCCCTTTTCTTTTAGCGGTTCCTACTCCTTCCGTTCCTGGTTTTTCTTTTACAGCTTTCTAGTAGTAGTTTACTACTTTTTCGTACTTTACTACTACTGCTGCTGTTTTAGTTGTTCCGTGTTACTGCGTTATTTTTCAGTGGGGATCTGCATGACCCCTACTGGGCTAGTGACACAAGGCTCACCCCTGCTTTTCAGGTGTGGTCATCTCTGCTTCCTTGGCGGTTCCCGGTGTGCCGAGTTCGTAGTTGCCAGCAGTACCTCCATCCGATTTCCCCTGACCTCAGTGTACGTCTTTCTTTCTGTCTGACTGTACTTGTCTTTTCTTTGTACAGGACTCTGGTATAATTGTTAAACTTAAACTGTTAATTAAAAAGTAATTTTATTTCTGCTACTTTAGCAAACCGATCTAATTAAATTTAATTACTTACTGTTATATCTGCGACTTCAATGTACTACACGACATTCCTTTTATCCCTTCAGAGCTTTACAGCTCTTGGGAGGCTTCACGGGCTCCAAGCGGTATCGGGTCTACTTGGTAGTCCCATCGATTATATTCGGTATCCAGAGTCTGGGTCATCACAGCTTCAGCAGCAACTGCAGTAGGAAGTAAAGGTAGAAGAACACGGTGTCTTCTTCACGAAAGATGCAGCAGTGAAGAAGCAACAAGCTTCTTTCACAGTAGTATTATGGCAGCAACTGTAGCAT
This sequence comes from Amorphophallus konjac, assembly GCA_022559845.1. NCBI lineage: Eukaryota > Viridiplantae > Streptophyta > Magnoliopsida > Alismatales > Araceae > Amorphophallus > Amorphophallus konjac. The sequence goes on along the minus strand of CM040121.1, from coordinate 358,862,233 downwards.
CAAACCTCATCAATAGCAGATGACGTCTAGGAACTGAAGGAAAAGGCTAGGGTTCACTCTTTACAACAGCTATGGCAGGAAGGAGACGCAGACGACAACAAGCAAAGGGAGTGCTCGAACATATTAGCAATAGTAGCCTTGGCTTATTCGACGGAGGGGTTTATTTATAAGATTGGAGGTTTTAGAATCCTAATGGTATATAAATTTCCACGTAAACAATCCTACTTGATCTACAGTTTCCCATACAATCTCTATATCGCTATATCCACAACCACCTTCCTAATTGAATCAGAAACCCTAAAGTTTTATACTCATGCAAGCCTTGAATGTCTAATGGGCTTGGGCATGCTTCACATGGGTTTTGGCCTCTTGGAAACATATCACAAAATACTCATATATGTATTTTTACCCTTTGAGCATAGGAAAGGTTAGGGGCTTTTAAGGCCCATTAGTTCTCTTAGCTAATTTATGTGTATGGGAGGCCCATACTCGTGTGGCTCATAAGTTTAAGTATGGTAAAGCCCATTTATATCTAGGATTTTACTATTTTGTTTGGAAAATCTATTTATTTATTCATTTATTTATCCGGGTTGCCACACCCTCCCTCACTTAAAAGAATTTGGTCCCCAAATTTAATTTCTTATAAACATGGAGGGTGCAAAGTACATACCATTTTGAAATAAGTTTGAGAATCTCTTCTTCATGGATTCTTCAATCTCCCATGTGACTTCTTGTTCTGAGCACTTGCTCCATTGAACCTTGATCATGGGAATCGTCTTGTTCCTTAAGGCACAAATCTCGCGATCAAGGATCTTCAAAGGCTTTTATTCATATGTGAGCTCCTTTTGTATCACCCAGTCGCCATGATTTATGACGTGTGATGGATCAAGAACATATTTCATCAACATAGACATGTGGAACACATTGTGGACTTCGGACAATTCAGGAGGCAAGGCGATGCAGTAGGCGACCTCTCCAACTCTTTCCAATACTTCGAAGGGACTGATATACCTTGGTGTAAGCTTTCCCTTAACACCATATCTTCTAATACCACGGCCTGGGGAAACCTTGAGAAAGTCATGATCTCCAACCTAGAACTCGAGGTCTCTCCTCCTAGTATCGGCATAAGTCTTTTGTCTAGACTGAGCCATTTGGAGTCTCTCTCTTATGAGTTGAATCTTCTCGGTGGTGTCCCTTACCATCTCCAGGCCTAGTAGTTACTTTTCGCCAACTTCGTCCTAGCATAAGGGTGATCGGCAACTCCTTCCGTATAATACTTCGAAAGGTGCAATTTGAATACTTGCCTAGTAACTATTGTTATATGCAAACTCGACCAGGGGCAAGTGATCATGCCAGCTTCGCCGAATTCAATGATGCACGCTCGTAGAATGTCTTCCACCACTTGATTCATTCTCTCGGCCTGATGTTGACACCCGGAAAATGAACAGGGGTGGAAGCATGATTGAAAAGAAGATCTGACCAACAGCAAAAGACTGAGGCTGATGTCCGAGCTCGTCGCCATTCGAGTGCCGATGTTGATAAGATAAAACCTTGTCTACGGACTGATAAAATCCCTGTCTACGGACTGATAAAACCCTGTCTGCGGACTGATAGAACCCTGTCTACGAGCTGATAAAATCCTGTCTACGGACTGATAGAACCCTGTCTACAGACTGATAAAATCCTATCTACGGACTAATAAAACCCTTTCTGCGGACTGATAGAACCCTGTCTATGGACTGATAAAACCCTATCTACGGACTGATAAAATCCTGTCTACGGACTGATAGAACCCTATCTGCGGACTGATAGAACCCTGTCTACGGACTGATAGTACCTTGTCTGCGGATTGATGAGAATTGCAATCGTGACGTCAATACAAGATATTTCAGAAATGATAGACCATTTGGGATGATGATACATTTGAAGAAACCCTAAGTGGGCCTATATGAAGATGGCACCCAAAGCCCATGTCGAAGCCCAGATATGGCGCCGAGAGATCAAGGTTGAGCGCGCCGGGAAGCATGCCCCAGGCAAGCCGTGAAGATGCCTGCCGAGAAGGAAGAGGAAAGGGGTTATAAACACCCCTCCCTTCGATAGAGATAAAAGGGGGACAACATCGGAGAGAAAAAAAATCAGAGGGCTCCGGGATCGATCAACTGGAGAGAAAAAAAAGGCTGAAGGAAAAAAAAGAGAAAAAGCCAGATAGAGAAAGGGGATCGTTCTGAGAGAAAGAGCCACCCCTCCCCTTTCGATCAACAGAGAGGAAATAGAAGAGAAGAAAAAGGAAAGCTCCAGGTGGGCACTGGGGAGGGAGAGGAGTCAATGCTCCACCCTCCCCTCCATGTTTTCTTTCTTTATCTGATGTAATATGGTGAGTTCTATCTCGATCTAGCAACTGTAGCCGGAGTTCCGGCCTTGATTTTAGATTTCTGCTTTACATTCTGCCTTTCATGGTCGGTGTAATATCTTTTATATGCAATGCAATGAAGCATCAAGATGACCCGTCTGGGTATTGATGGATCAACATACCGATCTACGTCTGTCTGTCTCTCAATGTATACGGCCTAAGTCTGAGAAGAGCACAGATTATTTTCTTTGGGTTTAGAAGCCGATCGCCTGGGTTCATTCCTTGAAGGGGGACGAGGGTAAGACTCCTAACCCCATCCAATGGGTTACTGAGTCTTGTTCTCTCTTTCCCCCTCCGATCTCGATACCCGTTTTTTTTATATATCTATGATCTGGGTTTTCTGAGGAGCCCTTCCCCTTTGGCGGTTCAGGAGCCAGAGATATCAGTTTTCTGGTTTCCTGGGCTGCCCATCTCTCATGAATAACGATCTGATCTCAGGCTCTCCATCCTAAACATTGGATGCTTAGGGCCTGAAGTTATATGGTTGACAGCCCTTCATTCTCCATGGGTTTAATGTCACTGGATTCTTCTGGAGGGGTCGGAGGGCAGTCATCTCCCGATTCCCCCAAATGGCCTGCAACAGAGGGCAAAATCCTCAACAGGATCAGGTGGTAGTCTGATCTCCTCCGTTTGATTCATTCAGCCAAAACCCTTGGCATTCTTCTGATAGAAGTCCCCATGAAGTTCCTCCCTTGGACCTCTGGCCCGGCATTGATTTGAGTCTGAAATCCTCAGAAAATACCAGAACAGAGCATCGTTCCTGAGCTCTGGAAACCCTGAGATTCTCCTGCGTCTCACCCCCTCGGCGTGCTAGCTTCCCCTCCGAGAACCATAAGGCCGAGATGCTTTCCCCGTCTTTTAGCTAAACGACAACCCAGTTGGTTATCAAACGCTTTCCTCGTGAGGCTACGCATGCAAGGCTCCCAGCGTACAGACTCCCGGCGTGGCCAGAAGCACGCCGGGAAGCCCTTTGCCGAGAGCCATTCCGTCTTCATAACTACCCATACACCTTTTCGCCCAGCCTTGAAGCCGCCCTTCTCGGCGCCGCCCCCCTTCCCGGCGCGCCCATGAGCCCGCCGAGAAGCCCCAGGCCGAGAGGCCTTATCTCCCTTTGGCCAGCCCAAATGACCAGGCCGAGAACCCCCTTTGCCTATAACTGTTCACCCCTTTTTGCCCAAGACTTGATGCTGCCCCTCTCGGCGCCCCCCTTTCCGGCGCGCCCAGGTGCCGGCCGAAAGCCTCCATGCCGAGAGGGTATTTCCCCCTTCTTTTGGCCGTCGAGAGCTCTTGGCCGAGAGCCTTCCCTTGGCCGCCGAAAGCCTCTTTGGCCCGCCCAGTGACCAGGCCGAAAGCCCCCCTCCATCCATCAAATGCCAGGCCGCGCCGAGAGCCCCCACTCTGTCCAAATCAAAGGCCAGGCCGAGATCCCTTCTTTAGTCAGATGAAACACATTCCTAGGCTCATCTCGGCACCATTCTGCCATAGACTTCTTAATCTCCCCCTTTCACCTGTTTAAGGAGATATTTATAAACCATCACATGTGTCTTGATGAGATACAATAAATGGGGAAGATCTCCCCTACAGCTTCTGTCCCGAACCCGGATTTCACCGATGCCTTATGAACCTAAAGAACCATGTCATTATATGTGTTCTGATGGGTTCCAAGGGAATATCGATCAATGATATGGAGGCAAGAGATGTCCCTAGGCCTGGTGCCCATCTTTGTTCGGTCGTTGTCCCGGCTCTCCGTGGATGATGACCTATTCCTCCTTGGCATAATCCAGGTTGAGGAAACATGATGCCGAAATTTACATAGCCCCACCAATCGAGTGTGGTATTCTCCTATAACCCCGCTGGCCCACGGAATTATGCCCCTGTGCGATCTCTGATGGCCCTCCAAAGGGGGATATTAATAAGACATCGCACTCGTACCGGGTGTGTTACATCAGGACCGGTCCCCATCCGGATTCCGGGTTATGTCTATATATACATATACCCGATCTTTTGCGGAGTCTACCCTGCCGCTGCACGGGTGGTTTCCTATTCCCCACTTGGCATCATCCAAGATGGTGGGAATATGCCGGCGGGTTCCCCCCATAATTAATAAACCCATGTTCTGTTCAAACACGTTTAACGTCTTGTAAACAGATGAACTTTGTCTCCTTTGAGCACACGGCTTTACCGCTGCATTCCTCCTACCTCTAGCGTTTAATCAAGGCTTGTCCTCCTTAGGGAGGACGTAATTAACGTCATAGCGTTCAGGGTATGACGGACTACTAGTCCAGACACGATCACTCACAATCGACTGACCAAGTCAGATCGAGCGCACAATAAGAATCGTCACCACGGTGACTGGCACGCCAATAAACCAATAATTAAACGACATAACGAGATAAAAAAAAATAATATAAACATAAAGATTACACGTCGAACAAGTCTGGCACGCCCGGTGGGACTGAGTCTCCCTTCATCGTTGCGCTAAGGTAGGAGGCCCAGCGGGCCCCCCCCCCTCAATTTCTGATTCTGTGTACTTTTCTTATTTCCAGGAATCTACAATGACAGCCGGAATCATGTCCGTTTGCTTCGGCCAGCAGCCGATCGACATGCACGTGCGAGAAGGCTACCTGGCGGTACCCCTCGCGTTCGGATCAATGCCGCCCGCCGTCGGGCTGCCCAACTGTCTGGGCCTTATCTTCACCGACCTGCTGCAGGTCGACAACAACAAGCAAGGCGCCGCTGCAAGTGCCCCGATAAGGGCTGCTGATGAGAAGGCTAGCTTACCGGAGAAGACGGCCTCGACAGCCGTCGCCTGCTATGTGCACCATGTTCAAAGGAGGGACGTGGTCTCCACTGCTGCCCAGAAGGGAAAAAGAACCAACCGGAGGAGCCGGTATGCTGCTGCTGACCGTCGTCTTTCAAATTCTGGGAAGACAATGATGAATGGGCGATGTTAGGGTGAACCTCGACGGTCGCCCCTGAGAAGTCCGGCCAGACAGGATTGTCCCGACCATCCAGATTGACAACAAGTTCCAAGTTCTGGCCACCAAGAAGGCCAACTGGGAAGCTGATGGGAGGAAGCCACTGGCGCCCAAGCCAGCAAGATATAAGCAGATATGGCAACCGAAGAAGATGCAGAGCTGGGCTCCAGCTCAAGATGGGGAGAAGGCTACCAATGATGTTGTTGCCCACTTCAGGGCGGGAAGCCGAAGAAGAAAGGGAAAAGGAACAGGAAATACTATTGCTGCTCACCCCAGAGCCTGGGGTAGGAGAGATGAAAGAAATGATGGAGAAAGAAAATTGACTGCTGCTCGCCCCATGATGAGGGGTAGAAGACCTGAAAAGAAAGAAGATCTTGCTGTCACCCACCCTAGGGCCGAGGGCAGAAGATGGCAGAGAAAGAACCATGATGTTGCTGCCAACTGCTGCCAGAATGGCGATGCGGGAATGTGTGAACCAGCCATGGTTGCCGTCCTAAGAAGATCGAGGGCCTGCGCCAGACAGGCCGACATCTTCAGATATTCCAAGACCGAGCATTTGAATGCTCAGATAACAAGACTGGCCTATCAGCAAAGAAGCCAGGAAAGACTGATGTTCCAACCTGAGCCGCAGAGGCACAACTCTGAAGAGATGAAGCAAGTGGTCCAGGACTACTTCCACTACCTTGGGAACTCCGCCCTCGGTCAACAAAGATTATCCCGTGCCTTGGGTACCGTGGATGAGGAAGAAGAAGATATCCCTCAAGAAATGATATACGGAGTCTCTTCCTCTGATTCAAATGATTATGAAGAAGGCCTCAGGGCCGGACATGATGAAGAAGACCTGCACGGGAAAGAAGCCAAAGAAAGAATATCGGTCTTTGACCGGCTCAGATATCCTAGCCAAATAAAAAGAAAGGTCTACAGGCAGAAAGGAAAGATGTAAATCTTCGCCTGCAATATGGCTGGACTGGCCAGGGGGCAAGATATATTACCAACTCAGCCAGATGAATTGCTCAGGCTGGCAACTAGACCTGGTCCTGTCACCAGAAGAGGCCAGGCAGCAAAAGATAAAATCAAAATTGATGATGAAGCCCGCAGGGTTACCACTATGACAGTTAATGTGGTGACAGCGGAAGATGGAGATAACCCCTTCGTTGATGATGCTGAAGGGACTTCTGAAGATATACAAATTCCATCAACCATGGATCCCGTGATCCAGATGATGTTCAGAAGATACCAACAGGAGATCAATGCTCTCCGAAGACAGCTCAATGAGAGAAAGGAAGCTACATCAGTCTCGAAACAAGCTGAACCTGCGGGGCAGACATCCAGCTCCACAGAAACAACTATCCTGGCTAATCCTCTCTTAGCTGATAAGGGCAAAGCACCAAGCCAACCTGTTCCACAGCAAACAGAAGCTCAGCCCTCTGTGTCTCAGACGCAGCCTACCGCGCCCATCTTGCGCGCCACTGTGATGACAACTCCTCACAGCCAGCAACAAGCTCACTTCTTCCCAGAAGAGATAGATCCATCTGTAGCCCACAAGCAGATGATTGAAAGAATTGTGGAAATGAAGCTGTCAGAGAAGACTGGAGATGATACTAGTGCCTATGATGTGTACAAGGTGCCGTATCCCCCCCAGTATGCTGCCAAAAGACTACCTCCAGGCGTCAGCAAGCCGCCAAAGTTTGAGAAGTTCAATGGCCAGGGCTCCCCCAGGGAGCATATAGCCTACTACACTACAATCATGGGCGACCTAGCAGTCGATGAAGCCTATCTGCTCATGTTCTTTGGCTCGTCCCTCACTGGGTTAGCCTTTAAATGGTATTCAAGCTTGTCAGCAGGGTCAGTGGTTGATTGGCCCGATATGCAGAGAAAATTCCGCGACAGGTTTCATGTCACGGAAAGGGAAATCACAATAGCAGAACTGTATGCTACCAGGCAGAAACAGGATGAAACTGCGCTGGAGTGCATCAAAAGATGGAGAAATCTAGCCATGAGATGCAGAAGACCTCCTCATCAGGAGGATGCAGTGCAGATATGCAAGCAGAACCTCAGGAGGGAGGTACTGGAAAAAATGATCGGTGCAGATGTCAAAACATTTGACCGACTGAACAATATAGTGGCGGAGGTCGAGACGTTCTTGTCCAAACGTCCGACCGTCAATGCTCCCGCCATACCAAAAGGAAAATCCCATGATCGGCGGCCGGCACACTCTGAGGCCAACACCGTCGATTTCAGAACCTTTGAGCAACAAAAAGGGAAGAAAGGGGCGGATGAAGCTCCCCCGATGACAGATACAGCAGAAAGAAGAGACAAGGTCTCTCTAAGGGACAGGATGAGAAGGGCTTACTCTTTTCCCAAGGATAAGACTGCAGCATTATTTAACTGGGCATATAAGTTCAATAAGGTAACATTGCCTGAACCGAAAAAGCCCGAAGATGCAGAAAAGAAAGATGATCCGATGTTCTGTCCGTTTCACCGGGTGTTGGGGCACCCAATTGAGGACTGTTATGTCTTCAAAGATATCATGGAAGGAATGGTCAAGAAGGGTGAACTGCAGCTGGGAGATTACCAGGTGAAGCCGCCTCGGCCACATGAGCTTCCGCCCTGGAGGGTGGCCGCTAATATGATCTCAATCTATCAACAGCTGCCTAAGGAAGCCGCTGAAGAATGCACCAGGCACACCTATGAAGCCTGCCTCCTCACCCCATTAAGAGATCAGGAAGGATGGCAGATGGTACCCACGAAAAATAGAAAGAAGACTCCCACAGTCAAAACCAACGGAGCAGTTATCCGGGGTATCACCCCAAGGCCTGGGTCGCCTCCAATAAAGCCAATATGGCCTACAGTTGAGATCGGACCAGTCATCCGGATCCATACTCACAACCGGAGGAGACAAACTCCCCTCCCTGCACATAAAGAAGAAAGCCCTGCGACCAGGCGTCTGCAGCAATATATTAATGAGCTTGATGAGTATGAGCAGAAAAAGCCGAAACACCTGTTGGTGAAAGACTGTATACTCTAGGAGCAGCTCGGAGAATTGAAAATTGAAGAGCAGCCGGAGGCAGAACAAAGAAAAGATGAGACTGAGCCCTTCTGGGGACAGGAACTAACAAAGTCAAATTCCCAGAAAAAGAAGAGACGGCCTAAGGCCAAAAAGGGAAGGAAGGTCACGACAGTACAATGCAATACTCTGTCGGTACTCTTCTCCCTGTCCGGGGAGGATGATGAACAAGAAGCATTAGATGTCCCGCTGGAAGCCAATCATGCTGAGGCCTCTACCTCAACCCATGCAACACGTTCTGGGAGAAAATGGGGGCGTCCGCCACCAGCTAACCATAATATTATGTTCAGAGGGGAGCAGCCCTATCAGATCCCGAAACCAGAGGTGCGCGGTGTCCAGGTTCCTCCCCCTGCCAGCTTGTACCAAGGAAAAGATAAAGCAGAAGGAGCCCCTTCATTCCTGGAGTTCCTGTCCAGCTTAGAAAACGAGCAGCCGTCTCATACTGCTCCAGCTAAAAGTGATAAATGCCAACAGACAGCGACTGGAAAGCAGAAGAAGCATAAAGAAAATGAAGAAAATAGCCCTATAGCAAAGCCAGGGGCAGTCATTACAGAAGAAGCCCTCCGGGAGACCGGTGAAGAAAATGAAACTGGGACTGGGCAGCAAAGGCCACAGGCACCACATGAACCTCCAAGACCCCGGTGGGCAGAGGAGATGAGGCTGTCTAATGTTCGGGTTGGCAGTCGAATCATGAAAATGTTGAAGAAGCTCCCCACCAGATTCTCCATCTGGGAAATACTCTCTCTGAGTGAAGAGGCCCGCCAAGCAATTGTGGATGCCCTGCAGTCGCCGGCACAATGTGAAGCACTCTTGGCAGAAGTGAATGCTGGACCATCAGTCACGTTCACAGAAGATGATATGTTGATCCCAAATGCCAGTCACAACAGACCGTTGTATATGAGGGGCTCCCTGAACTATCAGTCACTGAGCAGGATACTGATAGATCCCGGGGCTACTGTAAATATTCTCCCATATCGCATCTATCAGAAATACTACTTTGATCTGCAGCTTACCAAGGTCAGAGACATGAAGATTGCTGGGTTCAACCAGAAATGTGAAACACCTCTCGGGGTGGCTGATTTCAACCTCACATTGGGCGACCTCACTACCGTGGTACGATTCTATGTGATCGACTCCAACACCACGTATAAGGCCCTGTTGGGAAGACCGTGGCTGCATGAATATCAGATAGTGCCATCCACGCTACACCAATGCATAAAATATTGCCATGAAGGAAAGGAAGAAAGGGTGTTTGCAGACCTACATCCCTTTGAAGTGTTCGAATGCCATATGCTCGATGCCTCCTACTACACCGGGGTGTCACAAAAGGATAAAAAGAAAGAGGCTGTGATCAGCCAGAAGGAGCCGGCGACAAAGACAAAAGCTTGGTCTCCACCGCCGCCTAGGGGCTATGTTGAAAAGCATGAAGTAGCTCACATCTCTTATGCTGATGATTTTTCTCGGATCACCCCTCCTGGCATCCATCCAGATAGCACCAATCAAGAAATGAAAGAAAGGTGCATACAGGTGAAGGTCCCACGAGGTTTAATCAAACCCGTCGCCAGCCTAGAATACCAAACAGTGCTGCCATTGAAGACTATGGAAATCCCTCGCTCCTGCGAGCCACCTACCATATTCTACACCGGGGAGGCAGTCGAAGAAGATGATCAAGACTGCATGGTCCCTGAAGAAGCCGCAAACCAGATGGTGCCGATTACAGGCCTGGAGTATACTACCCAGCGGGTCTCGCAGATGTTCTCCAAGATGCAAATGCCATCACTACAATCTGCAGCCCAGAAGAAAGCATTCAGGGAGCTATGGGATCCGCCTCGAGATAATAAGGAATTGAGGAAGATCACACGGCATCCGGGATTGGGCTATACCCTTCAAGAATATTATGAAGCCGAGGTGGATGTCATCTCTACCTTCTACCAGCATGGAGACTCCCCTGGGATAGGATATGATCAATATCCCTTTGAGGATGAAGAGATTATGTATCAAACCATAACAGACAATGAAGCCAAGATGACCAGCCGGAAGCAGGGATGTCTGATAAAACTGAGAGGGGTCGGTGCTGGAAGGACCCGTCCTGCAAGGAGGATCTATTCCAGGCCGAAGCACAATTTGATACGGGAACCCCGGATGAAGACCAGATGGCCAAAGAACTGAGAGAATGCCTGGAATTTGAGCGCATTCTGGAAGAAGTCAGGGCTCTACAAAAAGATGACCTTTCAAGGGAACCTGCAACAGAAAGATCCTTAAGAGCGGAAGATTCCACTTTTGAATTCTCTTCTGAACCAGTCTCGTCCTCGGGGCAGACTGAACAGAATCCGATGGTATCGGCCTTATATGATAAGCCGACATCCGCTGATGAGCAGGATGACGATACAGAAGAACATGAAACTGAAGAGAATTATATCCCGGGAGGCTTTATTGATTTGCAAGAAGCCCCACCCGAAGTTGAGGACGGAGGCCAGGCCACCGTCGATGAGCTGATAGAAGTGAATCTGGGGTCAGCAGATGAGCCAAGGCCGACATTCCTCAGTGCACTGCTAGAGCCAGCTGCCAAAGAACAGTACATACAGTTTCTGAAAGAGTTCCGAGACTGCTTTGCATGGACATATGATGAAATGTCGGGACTGAGCTCCGATGTGGCACAGCACCGATTGGCGATAAACCCGGGGGCAAGCCCTGTAAAGCAGCCTTCAAGGAGAATGCGTCCTGAACTGATAAATCAGATCAACAAAGAAGTCGACAAGCTGATTGATGTGGGCTTTGTTGAAGAAAACCAGTATACTACATGGCTGGCCAACATAGTGCCCGTGAAAAAGAAAAATGGGGAGATCAGAATATGTGTGGATTTCAGGGACCTGAATAAGGCTTGCCCGAAGGATGATTTCCCAGTGCCAATCACTGAAGTAATGATCGATGCAACCACTGGCCATGAAGCCCTGTCATTCATGGATGGGTCATCTGGATATAACCAGATCTGGATTGCTGAAGAGGACAGAGTGCACACCGCATTCCGCACCCCGAAGGGGATATTTCATTATAAAAGAATGCCGTTCGGCCTCAAGAATGCCGGCGCTACCTATCAAAGAGCTATGACAAAGATCTTTGATGATTTGCTCTTCAAAAAGGTAGAGTGCTATATTGATGACCTGGTGGTGAAAACCAGCAGAAAAGAAGATCATTTGCAGGATCTGAGAGTAGTATTCCAGAGGCTGCGCAAATATGAGCTCAAAATGAACCCTATGAAATGTGCCTTCGGCGTATCCAGTGGAAAATTCCTTGGGTTCATCGTCCGTCACAGGGGCATTGAGATTGACCCATCCAAGATTAAAGCCATCCAGAGCTCCCTCCACCAAGGAATCTCCACGAGCTGAGATCTTTACAAGGGCGTTTGGCCTACATCCGACGGTTCATATCAAATCTGTCGGGAAAATGCCACCCTTTTCACAGGCTCATGATGAAAGATGTGCCGTTCCTCTGGGACGATGGCTGTCAGGAAGCCTTTGAGAAGCTGAAAGAATATCTCAAGACCCCTCCAGTGCTGGGGGCACCTATTAAGGGCAAACCCCTGATACTATACATTGCAGCCACACACTGTTCCCTGGGGGCAATGCTGGCACAGATAAATGAAGAGGGCAAAGAGCAGGCTCTATACTACCTGAGTAGGATGCTGATCAGAACTGAAGAAAGCTACGGCTATATAGAAAAGACATGCTTGGCACTAGTCTTTGCCGTCAAAAAGCTCCGGCACTACATGCTGTCACATGAAATCAGATTGATATCTGCAGCAGATCCACTCAAATACATACTGACTCAACCAGTACTGAAAGGCCGGTTGGGCAAATGGGCAGTAATTCTGATTGAATTTGATATCACATATATACCCCAGAGGGCAATGAAAGGACAGGCTGTGGCCGATTTCTTCGCAGAACATCCTGTGCCAGAGAATGATATGTTGGGGACTGAGTTACCCGACGATGAGACACTAGAAGCCTGCCAAGCTCAGTCAGCTATGTGGCAGCTATTCTTTGATGGAGCGTCTAGAACAGAGACGGACTCCGATAGAAAGACCAGAATACGGGCCGGAGCCGGTATTGTGCTGAAATCGCCAGATGGGGAGGTTGTGCATACTTCCTGTTCTATAAACAAGCCCTGCACTAATAATGAAGCCGAGTATGAAGCTCTGATAATCGGACTGCATATAAGCCTCAACATGGGTATCCAGATGCTTCAGGTATTCGGGGATTCAATGTTGATAATAAAACAAATCCAAGGGGAGTTCGAAGTGCGGAAGCCGGAGTTGAACCCCTACCACCAAAAAGCTGTGCGCCTCATGGCGAAATTCTATCATATTGAGCTCAAGCATGTGGGCCGTGCACATAATGCCCAGGCTGATGCATTGGCAAAGCTAGCCAGCTCAATAGCAGTCCCACCAGATGAAACACTGAACATTGTTGTTATAAATCGGCGGCAGGTCCCCAGCATGCTAGAAAGCTGCCCCGAAGAAAATGAAGTTGCCACGATCAGTACAGAACAGGCGTCTGATTGGAGACAACACCTGCTACAGTGGTTTTTACATCAACAGCTGCCGCAGAAAAGAGAAGAAAAGATGAAACTTCTAAGGATCAAAGATTCTTATGAATTCAGAAATGGAACTCTGTTCCGAATAATGGCAGATGCACGCAAGAAGATTCTGCTCCGCTGCCTGTCCACTGAGGAAGCTTGGCAAGCGATGAAAGAAGTACATGCTGGGACAGCAGGTGCTCACCAGGCTGGCCCCAAGATGAAGATAGAAATCAAGAAGTTGGGCTACTATTGGCCCACCATGTTTGAAGACTGCTGCACATTTGCAAAGTCATGCCAGAAGTGTCAGGAGCATGCTGTTGTGCCTAGAAGGCCACCTACGATTCTGCACCCTACAGTCCCTAGCTGGCCGTTTGCACAATGGGGAACTGATGTAGTCGGCCCACTACCGACTTCCTCGGCCGGGCATAAGTATATACTGGCCATAACAGATTACTTCTCCCGATGGGCAGAGGCTATAGCACTAAGAGAAGTCACTGGTGAGCTGGTCGCCAAATTCATCAAGCGAAACATCATCTTCCGGTTTGGGATCCCCAGCCGAATAATATCTGACAATGGGAGTCATTTCAGAAATCAGAAAGTCTATCGGCTTGCCGAGAAATATAAGATCGAATGGAGGACTTCCACTCCTTACAATCCACAGGCAAATGGATTGGCAGAAGCTTTCAATAAGACTTTGTGCACCCTGCTGGCCAAAGTCGTCAGTGCCAGTAAGAGGGACTGGGAAGAAAAGATGTATGAAGCTCTGTGGGCGTACCGCACCGTCTTCAAAACACCTACAGGGTGCTCACCATACTCCTTGGTATACGGCTCAGAGGCAGTAGTCCCACTAGAGTTGGAAGTCCCGTCACTCAGAGTGGCAGTCCAATACGACCTAGCCCATGGCGAACAAACCAATGCAGAAAGAAGATTAGAAGAATTGGCTGAATTGGAAGGGAAACGCCTCCAAGCTCAGAAGAATATCCAAATGTATCAGGTCCGCATGGCCACTGCATTTAACAAACTCGTAAAAGGACGAGAATTTAAGAAAGGTGACCTCGTCATGGTCAAGAAAAAAGAAGTCATGGCGTCCAACCCAAAGGGAAAGCTAAATCCCAATTGGGAAGGTCCATATGTGATACAGAGGGTCTACGAAGGAGGGGCCTACATAGTTGTTAATCATCGAGGGGAGATCCAATTCTCACCACTCAACGGTAAACACCTGAAGCTGTATCATGCTGCACAGCTGATATTCCCCGAGTAATCGGGCAAGAGATACCCTTTTCTTGGCCTAGCGGCGCTCCGTCCTAGCCGAACTACCCTTCCTTGGCCTAATGGCACTCCGCCCTAGCCGAGATATCCTTTCCTTGGTATAGTGACACTCCGTCCTAACCCGGCTACCACTTATCGTGATCTTGTGTCGTCACGGTCTGACACCCTCTAAACAGAAGGGGGGGATTAAAAAAAAAGAGGAAATAAAAATGGGGTTAAAAATAGAGATACCCCGCCAGCCTTGCTCAGACATTCTGAACAGGGGCAAAAATGGCCAAAACCCAGATGTGGTGAAAACCCGAAAGGGCACTGCAGGTAAAATCGGGTACCCCGCCGTGCGAAAACCCGAAAGGGCGCATGGGCAAAAGCAAGAGGGGGCTGGCTCTGGTGAAAACCCGAAAGGGCGCTTGGGTCGGTAATGTGGTAACCACGAAGAAACCCGCACATCTCTTTACGTTCCGCCGTGATAAAACCCATCCAGTTTGGGCCTTACGTCTATCCTGGTGAAATTTACATAAAAATCCTTGCATTGGTATAAACCCAATACCGATGATGAAACCCGTTGCTGATCGATCGGCGCATTGCCCGATCAGCGATGAAATCTGTCCAGTTTAGACCTTACGTCTATCCTGATGAAACCTATAAAAATCCTTGCATTGGTATAAACCCAATACCGATGATGAAACCCGTTGCTGATTGATCGGCGCATTGCCCGATCAGCGATGAAATCTGTCCAGTTTAGACCTTACGTCTGTCCTGGTGAAATTTATATAAAAATCCTTGCATTGGTATAAACCCAATACCGATGATGAAACCCATTGCTGATTGATCGGCGCATTGCCCGATCAGCGATGAAATCTGTCCAGTTTAGACCTTACGTCTATCCTGGTGAAATTTATGTAAAAATCCTTGCATTGGTATAGACCCGATACCAACGATGAAACCCATTGCGGATTGATTGGCGCTTTGCCCAATCAGCGATGAAACCCGTCCAGTTTAGACCTTACGTCTATCCTGATCAGACCTATAAAAATCCTTGCATTGATGTTAGCACCCACGTCAATGATGATATATGCACAAGCTGCGCCTATCAGTTATAGAATCAAAGTTTCAATAAAAAAAAAAAAAGAAGAAAAGACAAAATGGGGTTACAAATAGAGATACCCCGCCAGTCTTGTTCAGACATTCTGAACGAGGGCAAAAATGGCCAAAACCCAGCTGTGGTGAAAACCCGAAAGGGCACTGCAGGCAAAATCGGGTACCCCGCCACGTGAAAATCCGAAAGGACGCGTGGGCAAAAGCAAGAAGGGGCTGGCTCTGGTGAAAACCCGAAAGGGCACTTGGGTCAGTAATATGGTAATTCAAAAAGGTCCCGTGCCAACCGGCACGATACCTTCATCTGCCTTTGTTGGTAAAACCTTCCGTCGGTCATACGGCTCCATGCCCCACCGATGATAAAGCCTTTCTGGGACAGACCTTACGTTTGCCCTGGTGAAATCCACATACCCTCTTTCGCATGTCCCACCTGCAATAAACCCTACTCAGTTCGGACCTTTCGTCTATTCTGAGGAAAACTATAAATCCTTCTTACATCGATATAAACCCAATATCGATGATGAAATCAACTGTTGATCGATTGGCACCTCGCCCGATCAATGATAAACCCTACTCAGTTTAGACCTTTCGTCTATTCTGAGGAAACTTATAAATCCTTCTTACATCGATATAAACCCAATATCGATGACGAAATCAACTGTTGATCGATTGGCACTTCGCCCGATCAATGATAAACCCTACTCAGTTTAGACCTTTCGTCTATTCTGAGGAAACTTATAAATCCTTCTTACATCGATATAAACCCAATATCGATGATGAAATCAACTATTGATCGATTGGCACCTTGCCCGATCAATGATAAAACCCTACTCAGTTCAGACCTTTCGTCTATTCTGAGGAAACCTATGAAAATTCTTGCATCGATATAAACCCAATATCGATGATGAAACCAACTGTTGATCGATTGGCACCTCGCCCGATCAATGATAAAACCCTACTCAGTCTAGACCTTTCGTCTATTCTGAGGAAACTTATGAAAATCCTTGCATCGGTATAAATCCAATATCGATGATGAAATCAACTGTTGATCGATTGGCACCTCGCCCGATCAATGATAAAACCCTACTCAGTTTAGACCTTTCGTCTATTCTGAGGAAATTTATGAACTCTTCTTACATCAATATAAACCCAATATCGATGATAAAACCAGCTGTTGATCGACTGGCATTTTCGCCCGATCAATGATGAAACCCTATTCAGTCCAGACCTTACGTCTGTCTTGATGAAAACCACATATCCTATAATCATCCCACCTGTTATAACCTCTACCCAGTCTAGACTTTCCGTCTATTCTGATAAGGCCCTTTCTTTCACATTTCCTGCAAATTGTCTCCCTCACAGCACATAATGCCAAGAGGGACGTTTGCCGCTACTAACAGAATCCGGTTTAAGCACCTCTTCGGATGCCGTCACGCGGTGGAGCGAGTTCCCCATCCTTTCTCTGAAGGGGTGGACGCTCTCCTGCCAGATACGCGCCATTCGCATGAGGGCTTGCCAAAACCAATACCCCACTTCCCTGAAGTGATAAAACCACATGGAAAAGAGCGTGGATACACATAAGGCAAAATTTTTCCTTTCATTAAGAAGTGAGTACATAAAGGGCCCCGAGGGGACATTGTATCACAAAAGAGCAAAAAAAAAAAGGAGAAAAAAAAAGAAAAGAAAGAGAAAATGATTCATGGCTGCCGGAAGATATCCTCGAATGCCAGAAGACCCACAGAAGGGGCGGCTCCTAGTTCATGAAGCCGAGCCTCCTCTTCCTGCAGTCGAACAGACTGGTCTCGAAAGGATTCCACCTGCCCCTCTAATAAAGCTGCTTCTTCCTCGAGTTGCGGTCGAGAAGTTGTCAGCTGTGGCAGCTCAGCTCGGAGATCAGACAGTTCAGCTTCGAGGATAGTTATCCGGTCGCGCACGAAATGCTCCCGCTCCGCCAAAGACTGCATTTGACGCTGTCGCTCCTGAAAGATAGAGTTCACCTTTGCCAGCTCGGACTTGCACTCCATTCTTTGCAACTTCAAGACTGCCAATCTGTCCGACATGATATGTGTCAAGAAATCCTTGCGATGAACAAATTTTAACAGCAAAAGAACCCGCTGGGCCCATATTTCTGTGGGACATCCCATCGCCTGTAAACCAGCGGTGAAGCGCCCGGCTATCTCCTTCAACTGTAAATAAGTTAGTCCAGGTTGGGACTCCACCAGTTGACGCAGCATGCCCAGATGTTGCCAAACAAAACTTTCAGGGGAAGTGAAGCCAGGCGAAGGAAGAGGAGCTACTTCAAAAGATACTTCGCTATCTATATCCGCCCATAGGGTGATGTCCGGCTGCGAAGAAGAAGACGGCAGGTCTGCCGAAGCCACCAACTGAGCTCTGCCCATAGCCTCTGAGGTGGCCGGGAAATCTTCCACCTCCATCTCCTCAGAGGCGGCCGTCGAGATACTCCCGGACGCAACTTCAGGCATCTCCTCCTCAGATTCTGAAGATGCGGAAGCAGATTCCGTGGTCATTATAGGCGATACTCCCAGTTCTCCAACAGATACCTCTCCTTCTTCCATTTCGGTGCCCGCCCCCTGCAATGTCAGGGCTGCAGGGGCCACGATCTGAAGAGGCAAAGGTTCGCTCTCCATGACTGATACTGTGGGAACTGTTGATTCTGGAGCGATGGTCATCACTGCAGCTGGTATAAAGGCAGAACCCCTGGCTGGGTCCATTTCAGCTCTAAAATCCAAAGCTCTGATGAGAGCCGGGCCTTCCCCTGCATTCCGCAGGTCCAACGATCCTAAGTCTGTGGAGGACTGTACCCTCACCGGCACAGGGCGAATTATGTCAAGAATGGCTACCGAAGCAGGAACAATAGCCAAGGTGCCGGATAAAGTGGCTTCAACGGCTGCACTCGTAGCCGGGAAGGCAACAATGGATTCCTGTGAACGAATCAATGCAGCGTCAAGCAGCAGATAAAGACGGGGAAAATGAAACCAGAAAGGGAAAAGACTCACTTCTAAAGTGATGCCGATATCCTTAAAAGGTTACAGGGAGGAAGAAAGCTCCGCTGATGAGACCACAAAAGGGGGAGTTATATCTGCCCCGGTATCCAGAGTGACAAACTCTTCTGGCAATTCCTCTCTAGAAGACGGCACCAGCAGCTTGGGGGGTGTAAATGATAAAGCAATGGCGGTACATACGGATGGGGCCTCTGGTTTAGAGGCACCCTCCGTGTCACTCCCGCTGAAATTTGTTTCTTCTCCACCTGCCTCAGAAGCGGCCGCAGAGCTACCGGAGGAGATCTCTACTCTGTCCATGGGCGGGGCCATCAATGCTAACATCTGCTTGGAGGAGGACCGAGTAGCTACGTGCCTCCCGGGAGCGGGGCCCCATTTCACCTGGGTCGTATAAACCTCCCGCGGCTGAGTAGTATCGCCAGCCGCTCCTGTAATCTCAGTCTCCTCCCCGGCCATCACTGTAAAGAAAAGCCTGTGAGAGGGACGATCAAAGATAATTGAAACAAACATAAAAAGATGAAAGGTGTATGCTTACCCTCCGCCTCACTAGTCGGCGTGGGAGAGGGCAACCTGGTCTCCACCTCGGAGGGCGCCGCAGCTGGCTCTCGGGCTATGCGAAAAGGATTGGTCAGATTTAAACACTCCTCTGAAATCCAGCAAGATAGAATGAAGAATGTAATGTCAGAATATTGATGTTACCCTGAACTGATGCCTGAGCGGCTTCCCTCTGAGTTTCAAACTCATCAAATGAGGGAATGTCAGGGAGAGGGGTCCCGGTGTCCATCACTACCGAAGCCGATTGTTGAGCCTGAGCTTTCTTGGCCTTCCTGGCCTTCCCAACTACAGCCTTGACTGCGGAAGCCTTCCTCTTCTTGCCGGGAGGCAGGGGAGTAGTGGTCGGTGCTGCGGCAGGAATTTCAAAATAAGTGGGCTTCTCAGCCTGCGCAATAATCTTCCTGTAGAGCCCCTGCCGCTTTATGTCGGGCCGGTCTGTTAAGAACGGCAGAAATATGATGGGATCAATAGATACAAAATTCAGATGCTAAACAGAAAAACACTGCAGTCAGAAAGGAAAAGATTATACCTGCTGGTCCATCATAAAATACAGAGAGCGGCCAGTACAGATAAGCTACCTCCTTGGAGCGGGAGGCAGCCTCCTTGATGAGCCAGCACACATCACCAAATAGCTGGCACTTCTCTACCAAAGCTGCCAAATCATTATGGCCATGAAGGTCGAGGCAGCGAAACAAGTCGAGATGGTCCATGCCCCAGCCATCGACATAATGAAATGATATAAATAACGGCTTGTTCAAAATGCCAGCTATCGGGCTCTCTGCAGATAATCCATGCAAATTCAGCAGAATGAACAGCCAGGACGTTTGCTTATAGTACGTCTGAGTTCTATCCTCCCGACGCACAAACGTCCTATATGGATGAAATTTATCAACTGGACCCCTCCAATGAGCTATTGCTGGGAGCGGCTCTTCAACGGGGAATGGATACTGCTGCTCCTCCAAGCGAGCGCCCCCTACATGGCTCATATGTTTCAGGTTCTGCATAAAGGTGTCCTCGTTGATGGCAGCAAAGACGGGAGCGAGCGGCTCGGAATTCTTTTCCTTCAGAGCTCGACGCTGGGCCAGATAGTTCTCTGCCTCCCTCGGGTTCTGCGAATAAAGCTTTCTCAGATGGGCCTCGAAAATTTCAAACACCGGCCCAGGCTGCTGTTTTAGGAAGGAGCGCTCTGCAACATCCCAGAAGGTGCCTCTACCGTCTCTAAAAAAGCCGGTCCGGATATTCCACCATTTGATATATTCTGATGTTACCCGGGGAACACGATTAGAAACAACGGGCACCCTGAAGATTGCGTCGTCATGACGATGATAGAAATCCCACCACAACCGGCCCTCGCCAACAATGAGGGACCCGTGCTTGGCCCGGCTGTCTAGGGGAAACTGGGCAGCTGAAGTTGGGATATGCTGGTCGTAGCCGAAGTTTCGCCCAAAATGGAATGGATAGTACGGCTCCAACAGAAGCAGGCCACCCTTCCTATAAACCAAAACACTGGGCTGAATTGCCATGGCCCATCTCACCAGCTCCGGTTCCAAGATTGGCCGAGTAGTGTTGACCCCTGAGACGGGGTGGATATATGTTTCTACCTCCTCCAGCTTGCATTCTCTCTGGGGATCAATCAAAGGGGCCGAACCTGCTGCCAAGCTCCAAAAATGTATGCTACCAGGAGCGTCCATTGGTACCTTTATCAGTCGGCCCCTGATTTTAAATAGCTGATCATAGAAGAGACCAGGCTCAGCGCTGGCAAATTCAATCATCCTGGGCGACACTGTATCTGCCTGCAAGGTTCTCGGAGCTAATTCGGGGAATATGCTGCAGACCCAGGCATTGAAAAAATGAAAAGGACCCACGGTCCTCAAAGAACGGGGAGTCCGATGTCTGTGCAGGTCCCCCAAGGATTTGTATATCAAACACAGGGCCACTGGGCAGAGCGACAGCCTCATCCCCCATGCCATCTGACAAGCTGGATATATGACCTCTGGTCGAATGACTGTCTCGTCCCCTTGTGGGAGAGCAAAAGTGCACAGCCAGAATGTGAGATAGGCTGCACAGTGTGTGATAGGATCTACCCCTGCCGGGTTGGGACCACCTTTGCCCGCATGGCGCAATGAAGATGGCAATGCCGATTTATAGCGGGGAGCTCTTATCTGCTTGCTCGCGACAGGACCCATGGAGGGGAAATCTGCATATTTCAGGGGACCGGCGAAGAAATACTGAAGCCACTGCCCGATCCGGACCCTCAGTTTGCTACCTTTCTCTCGAGGATGATAGCCTTTGGAGGATCCTCTACTATATGCTAGACAGATGGAGCGATAGACCTTCATCAAATATCGGTAAGAGAAGCCGAGGGAATACTTGCCTTCTCCATCAGAGCTGTCTTTCTCGGAGTCCGCCAAACAGACTTCTTCATACGGCTCGCCATCAATGGGCAGGCCGGAAAGCTGTGATAAGCTCCAAAGATCCAGAGATGTTTCCCCCTCCGCCGTATAGAAAGTATTGAACAAAGGGCAGAACACCTCAAACATCCCACAGCACAGC
Source organism: Amorphophallus konjac (assembly GCA_022559845.1). NCBI lineage: Eukaryota > Viridiplantae > Streptophyta > Magnoliopsida > Alismatales > Araceae > Amorphophallus > Amorphophallus konjac. The sequence goes on along the minus strand of CM040121.1, from coordinate 358,840,708 downwards.
CCCCGGGATATGGGATACCGGAATCTGGAAGCAAAGACACTGTGATACACTCCTGCTCTGATTAGCAGGGGGGCATACTCTAGCAGAACAAACTCTGTGAATTCCACTGCCCCCACTCGGAATAGGTGAGCGTCAGTGATCTTGCAGTCTCCAAACCAGCCGGCCGCCAGAAGATATTTAAACTGAATGACCGAGCAATTTAGCACGAAGGGCTCTTCGCGATATCCCCACTTTATAGGTGCCAAGAACATGCCGTAGCCGGGTTTCTCCCTATGAACTCGGCCGCTGACATTATCCCACCGGGCTGGTGTGAATTCAGGTGCCCGGATCAGCATTTTCTTCTCGGGTTCTAGCTCCGATATTCCAAGGACTGCACCCCAGTCCCGCTTCTCCCCGGGAAGATAAATGGCCTGGCCACGATATACTGAGTCCTTCAGGCTATCCCGCTCAGCAAGAATGGCAGCTTCGACTGCACGAGCTATCCGGTAGTCTCGCATGCCGCCCACTGTAAAGGTCCGTATGAACGGCATCAGATGTCGGTCCTTCGGAAAGTCTGGCCGATAGTTACTATCCCGCCTAAAGCATGTCTCGGTCACCGTGGAATATACTCGGGCCGTCTGCACTGTGTCAGTTTCAGAATCAGATGATTCGTCAACTGAAGCTATTTTATCATATCCATAATCCAAGCTGTGCACGTTCAACCAATTCACTCTTGCCCGAGATATGTCTGGCTGGGCCGATGAGCTAGCTCCAACAGCTCCAGAGGATGTAGCAGCAGAGGCAGAAGCCATGGCTATGTCTGTAAACAAAAGAAGAAATGTGGATTAAAAGGCAGTCTTATAAGGATTGCAACATGATATTCTATGGAAATTTCGGCAGCATATCCCCTTATTCGGGATCTACCCAAAAGAATAGGGAGTCACCAACCAAGAGGGGGTGATCCCGGAAGCAAAGGGATCGAATCCCAAAATACGTCACCCAGACGGAAGACTCGCGGCAACGGCCGAGAGGGCGAAGGCTACTCGCGCCGAAGAAGAGGAAATGAGAAAAAGAAACTGAAGAGAGAGAGAGAGGCAAGTGGAGAATGAAGGAATAAAGGGCGATCGGCGCCCTAAATAGGGCCCAAGCGACTGAGGTCTCGGCGCGGCGAAATGCGCGCCGAGAACCTCTCGGCCGAGAGCCCCCCGGCGGCCATAAGGCGCGCCGAGAAGCCCCAGGCCGAGAGGCCCAGGCCGAGAAGTCCCAGGCCGAAAAGCTCCCCAGGCCGAGATCCCCGGCGGCGAGAGGGCGCGCCGATAAGGCTTCCGCGCCGATAAGGCCCTCGCGCCGATAAGGCCCCCGCGCCGAGAAACCCGCAGGCCGATGACACCCTAGGCCGAGACCCCCTTGCCAGGGCGCGCCGAGAACGGCCAGGCCGAGAGCCCAGCTACCCAGGCCGTGCCGAGAGACCCCCGTGCCGAGAAGCTTCGCGCCAGAGGTACTGCAGGCCGAAAAGCCCTAAATGCTGAGAATGATGACAGAAATTATGAAGAGAAGAAACATCGATGTGCAGAATACTGTTACAGCAAGATGATCAGGTCTGAGGACTGAATTGAAGACAAATTGAGGAAGATACCCTCGAATAGTGAAAGACACCTGCAACCCCCGTGGCGCTTATTCTGCGCTTACGCCGCCCGCAGGTGGGGGGCATTTGTTGACACCCGGAAAATGAACAGGGGTGGAAGCATGATTGAAAAGAAGATCTGACCAACAGCAAAAGACTGAGGCTGATGTCCGAGCTCGTCGCCATTCGAGTGCCGATGTTGATAAGATAAAACCTTGTCTACGGACTGATAAAATCCCTATCTACGGACTGATAAAACCCTGTCTGCAGACTGATAGAACCCTATCTACGGACTGATAAAATCCTATCTACGGACTGATAGAACCCTGTCTACGGACTGATAAAATCCTGTCTACGGACTGATAAAACCCTGTCTGCGGACTGATAGAACCCTGTCTACGGACTGATAAAACCCTATCTACGGACTGATAAAATCCTGTCTACGGACTGATAGAACCCTGTCTGCGGACTGATAGAACCCTGTCTACGGACTGATAGAACCTTGTCTGCGGATTGATGAGAATTGCAATCGTGACGTCAATACAAGATATTTCAGAAATGATAGACCATTTGGGATGATGATACATTTGAAGAAACCCTAAGTGGGCCTATATGAAGATGGCGCCCAAAGCCCATGTCGAAGCCCAGATATGGCGCCGAGAGATCAAGGTTGAGCGCGCTGGGAAGCATGCCTCAGGCGCGCCGTGAAGATGCCTGCCGAGAAGGAAGAGGAAAGGGGTTATAAAAACCCCTCCCATCGATAGAGATAAAAGGGGGACAACATCGGAGAGAAAAAAAATCAGAGGGCTCCGGGATCGATCGACTGGAGAGAAAAAAAAGGCTGAAGGAAAAAAAAGAGAGAAAGCCAGATAGAGAAAGGGAATCGTTCTGAGAGAAAGAGCCACCCCTCCCCTTTCGATCAACAGAGAGGAAATAGAAGAGAAGAAGAAGGAAAGCTCCAGGTGGGCACTGGGGAGGGAGAGGAGTCAATGCTCCACCCTCCCCTCCATGTTTTCTTTCTTTATCTGATGTAATATGGCGAGTTCTATCTCGATCTAGCAACTGTAGCCGGAGTTCCGGCCTTGATTTTAGATTTCTATTTTACATTCTGTCTTTCATGGTCGGTGTAATATCTTTTATATGCAATGCAATGAAGCATCAAGATGACCCGTCTGGGTATTGATGGATCAACATACCGATCTACGTCTGTCTGTCTCTCAATGTATACGGCCTTCGTCTGAGAAGAGCACAGATTATTTTCTTTGGGTTTAGAAGCCGATCGCCTGGGTTCATTCCTTGAAGGGGGACGAGGGTAAGACTCCTAACCCCATCCAATGGGTTACTGAGTCTTGTTCTCTCTTTCCCCCTCCGATCTCGATACCCGTTTTTTTTATATATCTATGATCTGGGTTTTCTGAGGAGCCCTTCCCCTTTGGCGGTTCAGGAGCCAGAGATATCAGTTTTCTGGTTTCCTGGGCTGCCCATCTCTCATGAATAACGATCTGATCTCAGGCTCTCCATCCTAAACATTGGATGCTTAGGGCCTGAAGTTATATGGTTGACAGCCCTTCATTCTCCATGGGTTTAATGTCACTGGATTCTTCTGGAGGGGTCGGAGGGCAGTCATCTCCCGATTCCCCCAAATGGCCTGCAACAGAGGGCAAAATCCTCAACAGGATCAGGTGGTAGTCTGATCTCCTCCGTTTGATTCATTCAACCAAAACCCTTGGCATTCTTCTGATAGAAGTCCCCATGAAGTTCCTCCCTTGCACCTCTGGCCTGGCATTGATTTGAGTCTGAAATCCTCAGAAAATACCAGAACAGAGCATCGTTCCTGAGCTCTGGAAACCCTGAGATTCTCCTGCGTCTCACCCCCTCGGCGTGCTAGCTTCCCCGCCGAGAACCATAAGGCCGAGATGCTTTCCCCGTCTTTTAGCTAAATGACAACCCAGTTGGTTATCAAACGCTTTCCTCGTGAGGCTACGCATGCAAGGCTCCCGGCGTACAGACTCCCGGCGTGGCCAGAAGCATGCCGGGAAGCCCTTTGTCGAGAGCCATTCCATCTTCATAACTACCCATACACCTTTTCGCCCAGCCTTGAAGCCGCCCTTCTCGGCGCCGCCCCCCTTCCCGGCGCGCCCATGAGCCCGCCGAGAAGCCCCAGGCCGAGAGGCCTTATCTCCCTTTGGCCAGCCCAAATGACCAGGCCGAGAACCCCCTTTGCCTATAACTGTTCACCCCTTTTTGCCCAAGACTTGATGCTGCCCCTCTCGGCACCCCCCTTTCCGGCGCGCCCAGGTGCCGGCCGAAAGCCTCCATGCCGAGAGGGTATTTCCCCCTTCTTTTGGCCACCGAGAGCTCTTGGCCGAGAGCCTTCCCTTGGCCGCCGAAAGCCTCTTTGGCCCGCCCAGTGACCAGGCCGAAAGCCCCTCTCCATCCATCAAATGCCAGGCCGTGCCGAGAGCCCCCACTCTGTCCAAATCAAAGGCCAGGCCGAGATCCCTTCTTTAGTCAGATGAAACACATTCCTAGGCTCATCTCGGCACCATTCTGCCATAGACTTCTTAATCTCCCCCTTTCACCTGTTTAAGGAGATATTTATAAACCATCACATGTGTCTTGATGAGATACAATAAATGGGGAAGATCTCCCCTACAGCTTCTGTCCCGAACCCGGATTTCACCGATGCCTTATGAACCTAAAGAACCATGTCATTATATGTGTTCTGATGGGTTCCAAGGGAATATCGATCAATGATATGGAGGCAAGAGATGTCCCTGGGCCTGGTGCCCATCTTTGTTCGGTCGTTGTCCCGGCTCTCCGTGGATGATGACCTATTCCTCCTTGGCATAATCCAGGTTGAGGAAACATGATGCCGAAATTTACATAGCCCCACCAATCGAGTGTGGTATTCTCCTATAACCCCGCTGGCCCACGGAATTATGCCCCTGTGCGATCTCTGATGGCCCTCCAAAGGGGGATATTAATAAGATATCACACTCGTACCGGGTGTGTTACATCAGGACCGGTCCCCATCCGGATTCCGGGTTATGTCTATATATACATATACCCGATCTTTTGCGGAGTCTACCCTGCCGCTGCGCGGGTGGTTTCCTATTCCCCACTTGGCATCATCCAAGATGGTGGGAATATGCCGGCGGGTTCCCCCCATAATTAATAAACCCCTGTTCTGTTCAAACACATTTAACGTCTTGTAAACAGATGAACTTTGTCTCCTTTGAGCACACGGCTTTACCGCTGCATTCCTCCTACCTCTAGCGTTTAATCAAGGGTTGTCCTCCTTAGGGAGGACGTAATTAACGTCATAGCGTTCAGGGTATGACGGACTACTAGTCCAGACACGATCACTCACAATCGACTGACCAAGTCAGATCGAGCGCACAATAAGAATCGTCACCACGGTGACTGGCACGCCAATAAACCAATAATTAAACGACATAACGAGATAAAAAAAATAATATAAACATAAAGATTACACGTCGAACACCTGACCATCCATTTAAGGATGAAATGTTGTACTAAAGTTGAGTCTTGTCCCTAACGAATGTTGTAGACCCTTCCAGAAGTGAGAAGTGAAGCGCGGGTCTCGGTCAGACACGATCGAAATGGGAACTCCATGTAATCTGCCAACTTCTTTAATGTATAAGGCAGCAAGAACATCAACTAACCATCGGCTCTTGATTGGCAAGAAGTGCACTGTCTTGATCAATCGTTCTATGATGACCCATATTCCATCATGTCCTCCTTTCCATTTAGACAGACCCATAATGAAGTCCATGCCGATATCCTCCCACTTCCACTTAGGAATATCTAAAAGATGGAGCTTACCGGTAGGCTTTTGGTATTCTGCCTTGACTTGTTGGCACGTGAGACAGTGAGATATAAAGTTCGCTACTTCCCTTTTCATGTTGGGCCACCAAAAGGTCCGTTTCAAGTCTTGGTACATCTTGGTAGATCCGGGATGAATCATGTACCTTGATCTGTGAGCTTCTTCTAAAATTTTCTTCTTCAATTCCGGATAATCTGGTACACAAGTCCTTTTCCTAAATAATAATCTTCTATCTGATGCTACCTTGAAGTCTGGTCGTTCTTCTAGCTTATCCTTGATCTCTACTAACACCGGGTCACTGTCTTGAAGCTCCTTCATCTCGGAGAGCAGATCCGGTTGTATCCTCATGTGTAATAGAGTCATATACCTTTTCTCCTGATCCGTACTTATATCAAGTCTAGAAAATTGCTCCAGCATCTTCCATTCTTGGACCATGCAGTTGGCTAATAACGGTCTCGACTTTCGACTAAGGGCATCAGCTACATGATTATCCTTTCCAGGATGGTATTGTATTGTGAAGTCGAAGTCTTTGAGATACTCTAGCCAACGTCTTTGTCTCATATTTAACTCTTTCTGAGAGAATAGATACTTGAGACTCTTGTGATCGGAGTACATGTTGAATTTTTCTCCATAGAGATAGTGTCTCTAGATGTTTAAAGCAAATACCACTGCGGCCAACTCTAAGTCGTGCACCGGGTAGTTCTCTTCATGCTTCTTTAATTGTCGAGATGAGTAAGTAATGACTTTCCCTTGCTGCATCAATACGCATCCGAGGCCAATGCCAGATGTATCGGTATATATCTCGAATTTCTTCCCTTCAGTTGGTAATGCCAATATCGGGGCAGTAGTTAGATGATCCTTCAAGGCTTGAAAGCTCTTCTCGCACTCTTTGTCCCACTTATAAGGAATCTCCTTATGGGTTAGCCTAGTAAGAGGAACGACGATCTTTGAGAAGTCATTGATGAATCACCTGTAATACTAGCTAGACCCAAGAAACTACGGATCTCAGTAGCATTGGTCGGCCTTTCCCAACTCTTCACGGCCTTGACTTTTGACGGGTCAACAGAAATCCCATCCTTCGAGATCACATGTTCTAGGAAGGACACTTCCTCGAGCCAAAAGTCACACTTGCTGAGTTTGGCATAGAGTTGATTACTCCTTAATATTTGCAATGCAATCCTCAAGTGTTCCTCATGATCCTCTTCGATCTTTGAATAAATTAATATGTCATCAATGAAGACCACAACAAATTAATCTAGATGAGACTTGAATATGCTATTCATCAACTGCATCAAGGCTGTAGGGACATTCGTTAGTCCAAAAGACATAACAACAAATTCGTAGTGCCCACACCTGCTCCGGAATGCGGTCTTATGAATGTCCTCATCCTTGATCCTCAGTTGGTGATATCTCGACCTCAGACCAATCTTTGAGAAATACTTGGACCCAGATATCTGATCAAATAACTCATCAAATCTTGGCAGTGGATACTTATTTTTGGTAGTGAGATGGTTCAACTGTCGATAGTCGATGCAGAGTCTCATCAATCCATCCTTCTTTTTTACAAATAACATAGGTGCTCCCCACGGGGAAGTGCGTGGTCTGATAAATCCTTTCTTCAAAAGCTCCATCAATTTCTTTTAACAATTTTAGCTAGGCAGGGGACATCCTATAAGGTGCCTTAGAAATTAGACCCGCACCAGGGACAAGGTCGATGGTGAAGGCCACTTCTCTTTGTGGGGGTAATCCAGGCAAATCTTCTAGAAATATATCGAGAAATTTCCGAACCACTTGGATGTCTTCTATCTTGGATTCCTTAGCTTCCGTGGCAGTCACAAAAGCTAGAAAAGCCATGCACCCTTTCCTTAAGAGCTTACTAGCTCGGAGAGCCGAAATAATGGGTGACTTGTTCCGTCCCTTAGGAATAGTGTAGACTAGTTCCGGGAACTCCTTAAAAATTACCTTGCTGTTACAGCAATCTACAACTGCCTTGTGTGTGGATAGCTAATTGGCTCCTAGTATAACATCATAGCCTTTCAAATCTAGGCATATCAGGTTAGCGGGTAGATTTTTCTCCTTAACCATGACTTCACAGTTTAAATAGTGGTGTGAGAGCTCGGATTCGTGTCCGAGAGGAGTTGAGATAACTAGATCTATCCACACCAGTTCCATAGATAATGGATCAGCAAACTTCTTGGAAACGAAGGAATGTGACACATCGGTATCAAACAAGATATGAGCAGACTTGGAACAAATATTTAAGGTACCTTCCACCAGTCCTCATTCATCTTGTTCCGCCTCTTGAAGAGCTTGGAGACGTGCTTGCTTCTTCACCGGGCGCTTCTCGTCTCCGGCTTGATTATTAAGTACGGGGCAGTCAGGAATCCGGTGATCACGGCTCTCGCATCGGAGACAAGCTCCTAGTCTCCTCCAGCATTCCTCGGTCTTATGGCCGGCTTTGTCGTAGTGCTTACACACCTCCCTTGAAGGTGTGGTAGTGATGGAGAAGGGCTTGTTGTTATTATTCTTGAATTTCTTCTCCTGGGAGAATCTCCTCCGTTGCTTGACCTCTTCTTAGTGAAGGTTGGCTTGAAAGTGCTGGAGTTGGTAACGTGCTCCTTCTTATCTTTTCCATGGATCCTGTCGGACAGCTCCGTGACATCTTCCAATAACTGGGCTCTTCGCACCATCTCTGAATAGACTTGAATGTCCATCGGTGCCAATAGGGTGATATATTGCGGTCGAAGCCCATTTAGAAATCTTCTCACCTTTATCTTCTCAGTACCCACCAGATGCGGCGCATACCTTGACAATCTAGAGAATCGGGCCCCATACTCGGCCACTGATAGAGTTCGTTGTTTGAGTGTGGCGAATTCTGTAGCCTTCTTCTCTTGTTTATGATCAGAAAAATACATGTTATTAAAGTGCTCAACAAATTTCACCCATGTAATATGATCATGTGCCAATGTAGCTTCTACGGACTCCCACTAGAAGCGGGCATCCCTTTCCAATTGGAAAGTTGCTAGTAATACCTTCTCTTCGTCCGTGCATTGCATAACCCGGAATATCCTTTCTACTTCCCTGAACCAGTGCTCGGCATCATCGGGGTCAGATGAGCCAATAAACTTTGGTGGATTCATATTACGGAAGCTTCGATGGAGATCTACTGCTCCATAGTTAGCACCGCTCTGCGCCACTTGTTGTAGCGCTTGAGTAAGACCCCGAACAGTGCGTTGCATGTCGCGCCACTGAGCACGTTCGGTGGCCATGATCCTACAAGATTTTTAATAACTATATTAGTATATGATAAAAAGTTTAAGTCCCTAAGTTAACTTAACCCATGGTTCTACCTAATCTCACTGGGGTAAAGGTATAAACCTATCCTTGGACTTGGTTTCCTAGGAATTGAATATCCTAGGCATTGATACCACAAAAACTGTCATGCCCTGAGTGCGGAGGGAACCCGGTACGCGTGATGAGTTATATCACTCATGTCAATCAGAGCATAAGTGTATTCGACACATAGATAGAGCGCGTAAAAATAGAGACAAATCAAATCCTTTATTCATAAAAACTATTAAGGAAAATTCATTACATAAACTTATTCTTGAAAAGAGGACTAAAACTCAATAAAAGAAAATTACAATAATTGACTCAAGAAAGTAAAAGGACACGACTGGATAGACGCTTTAATAGTCGGGTGGCTCTATACTCTTCACTCATGTTCATTCCCTTCCGAGTGATCTTCGTCATCGGAATTACCTGAAAAATATGGAAAACACTAGGGTGAGCGAACGCTCAGTAGGAATTATATCTCAAGTACAAGCTTGCTTCAAATAATTACATGTTTCATGAATGCAAGTATAGCTATGCATGTACGCATGAAAATGACAACAGAGTGAGTATTAAGGGATAATAGAGCTGAACTAACAAGAATTCAAGACAATCATGTGAAATGTAATAAGATAGTCAAGCATGTAAATATTTCAGGTCCTGTCACGTGAATTGGCTATTTTAATATCAAGCAAGTAATTACCCATTCCGGGCCATGCAAGTCATGTCATGTCAAGTCAAGTACGAGATTCTGGAATGCCATTAATTCTAGAACGATAAGTACTTGGGTGCAATGCCACATCGTGATCAATATAGCTCCCATGGGCACAAGTACTTTCGGGTGCTCCTCCCAGGGCCAGATCGGGCCCTATATGCGCAGGCATTGGGTCATGTATATTTTAGACATCCACTATAGTTATAGCCAATATAGAGTTCCAAATGATAAACCATTGTGTCATGATAAGATAGATTTCACGAATGAAGGAGTTCAAGGTCTGAACTTTGAACAAGTATGACGCATCATTAAATCCTCCCGAGAACCAAGACATGTCGTGAAACTAGGTAAATGGCACCCACTCAGTCGCCACCAATTATAGAAATAGCGCCCACTGTCTGGTCGCCAATTCCTGTGATCAGTACATGCACGAAGAATTAGCAACTTCTCAAACAGTCGCTCATTCATAAATAGCGTCCATGTCATGGTCGCTATAACAATAAATTATGCTCCCTGACTGGGTCGCAATTCCTTTTGGCGTCCAACTTCCGGTCACAGATTTAGGGACATAACGGCACTAGATAGGTCACCAATTCCTTCTGGCGCCCATGTCAATGTCGCCAATTACTGATAGAGACAGACTTCTCGAAGAGGCTAGAAACAGCGCTCTATGAGGGCTATTGCATCACATTTCTTCTGAGTGACGTGACCAAGAACGATTTTAGGGTTTTTAGGGTACAACTAGCTCGGCAGCCTTGAGGGAATCCAAGGCTTCACGTAGACTTACAGAGGTCTCTATGATGAAATAATCAGTCCGAAGGAAGGAATATCCTGCAGAGGGTTCAAACATCACCGAGAATTGAGTGTGTAATCGATGAAATCAAAACATAGACTCTATTTACGGATGTGAGATGAGAGTGCCAAGTAACCCGCGATATGGGTAGAGAAAACTGATAAATCAGTGAGACAGGAAAACATCACCTCAACAAAAGTCACCATTTCATGAAATAACGACCTTCTGAAAGGTCGTTCAATCACAATTTACCACAGGATTTTAAGAAACTAATATTAATTAAGGACACCGTGTAAGGGCGTTAATTCTAGGATTTTTTTTCAAAATTAATATTTATGAATTTGATTAGCGAATGTATGCAGTGGCGTTCATTCTTGGAATGACGCCCTAACCTTGGTCGCAAATTGCAAAATTTTCAATATCTTCTACTTTTACTAGATATTTATAGATTAGCGCCCTTGCACGAGGGCGTTCATTATTAAAATAGCGAGTATAGAAGTGTCGCTCATTCTTTGTCTTCTGATACGCATCGGGCAGATACGTTCATAGACACATCACTACAAGAAAATAGACCTTCAGGGGCATCTCAAAACTGCCCCAAAAAATGGAGATAAATTTCCTAAGAACTTTTAGGGGCAGGTTGATTAGTTTTAGGGGCAATTTAAAATGTGCCCCTATTGTCTCGGTCCCTAAAGGTTTTGGGGGCACTTTTTGAAAAGTGCCCCTAATTTTGTCATTAGAGGCACTAAAAAATTGCCCTTAAATATTCAACCAAGGGCAATTTTGATGATCAAATGTCTCTAATAAGCATGTTTTAAGGGCAATTCCTCCTTCAAACCGCCCCAAATAACCTATTTTAAGGATAGTCGTCTAAAAACACTTTTAAATAATCACTTAGAATAATGTGTTTAAAGGGCATTTTCTTCCCCAAATTGTCCCAAACGACCAATCTGTAAGAGCTCCAGTTTCTAAATATTGCACCAAATTAACCGTCCTAAAATATAAAAAATTAGAGTCAACATTCCTAACATGCAATCATTACATGGATCATATTCTTTGTAATTCATTGGCATGTACAAACACCTACCATTATACACCACACATGCATATATAAACTTTCCACCTTTTAACAGAAGCATAAATAAGACATGATAGTCATTGATATGAATAATCTCTTCATATAGCTATATTATAAAATCAAATCATGAAAATATCTCAATTACACAAGACATATAACATCCATGACTTATAAATACAACTCAGACTGTGGAACCTCAATTTTTCACTCTGTAACTAAAATATACAAACTCAACTCTTCAAAATAGATAAAATAGTTTCCCCTTGGTGCTCTTTAGGCACAAACATTTTATTGCTAATGGACTAGTAATGAAAGCCCATTGATTGGATGATTTGACATGCCGCCATGGCAGTTGGATTCCTCTCTACCATACTCTTGGCCAGCTTCTCTTCCACCACTTCTCTATCAGTCTTATTCTCTCTTCTGCACCTTGGGCTTCACAGGCCTTGCGAGCTTGATGATGTTACCCACTTGAAAGAAGAAACACAATTGGCACAATGGTGCCAATGAATAATTCAAAACTAATAGATAATTCAGAATGAAGATGACTACAAAATATATGTAAAAAGCCAAAATGAATAGAAAATAGGGTATCCATTTGAACATGTATACCTCATATCTATATCTGTGTCGTTCATCCACATACTTTACATTTCCATATCTAAAATAGTCACATGACGCACAAGATCTGTTATGACTTGAGTAATTCATATTGCTACGTTCAACAACTTTTGTAATTGCTTCACTATTGTGTGAATAATAGTTTTGATTGCATGGTAATTAGTAAAATTTTAGCCTCACACATGGAAAAAGGGATCTGCGAAGGGAGTTTGAAGCAGCCTAAGTAGTTCAGTCCACAATCAACAACTAGAGAAGCCATGAATGGTAAATAAATTGATCAAATGGGCAAACACATCTTTCTCTATCTATTGATACTTACTATGACAGTCGATGATATAATTGAACCATTAAAACACAATGACTCATTAAAACATGGAATGAAGAATAGATGGTGATGGGAGTTGATATTTAGCTAGGGGCCACGCACCATATCCTTCCATGGAGATAATCTGCAGATCACCTCCAAAATAGCGTGCATAGAGACGACTTATCGGAAGCCCATATCCATATCCAGCCATAGTCACTCCATCATTTCCTTGAATGTCACTATCATCTAGGGGATTTTTTGTTGTATTATAAAGGTATGTAAAATTTTTTGGAAGGGCACTCCTTGGAATACCACCGCCTTCATATGAAATCTGCATTTCAAAGAAAAAATAATATTAGAAACATTTATCAGCATAAGTGCATAAATAGTTGCACCGTCACTTAACATACCTAAGAAGGAAAAAAAATCATATAGTTGTTCCCTGATAGCAACAACAATCGCAGGCTGCCCAAAAAAAACTAAAGAAAAAGTTGTCAATTTTAAGCACTAAAATCCTTTGAAAAAAGGGTTAAGCAACACATGCAACAAGTGCAGTCCTCCTCAAGAGAAAAGAAACCCTGAGGTAGAAGAGAAAGAGTCAAAAAGTGCAAATAAATGACAAGCAACTGATGCAATCTACCTAGGTAGCACATATTGTTCTCTTCCTCTGGTTGCCTTATGAAATTGTTCAAGTCCCGAAAACAGTAAATTGAAAAGCATTTTATATGTAAGCATTTGGCATTCCACATTGATTGTAAAGCACAAAACTATCAATTAAGTCAACCTGAAATGTAAATTCAACCAAATAACATATCTTAGATCGACGATAGTCTGCAACTTGCTGTATCATATGTTTCATAAGTTATTGATCTGAATAGGTTTCGAGGTTCTAACACTGCCAAAACCTATTTTGGACAAGCAAAAGAAAATATAGAACAAACATTGTCCAAAATTGTTACGTGTTAAACATAACATAAGTAATATACAAGATGGCGCCGTTGCACTAAGTTTTACAAACTCAACTAAAGATCAGCTTGTCACATGGTTTGCCATCTCTTAAGATCCCTGTAAAAACTCTCTCTCCAAGAGTCCTGCGATGATATCTCTATCAAGATTAAGATAAGAAGGAGTGAGTGCAGGAGTAGGAGAAAAGTGGAGGAGAAGAAGGGGTAGGATGAGGAGCAGGAGAGGAGGCAGAGGAAAAGAAGAGGAAGAGAGGGTGCTGATGGACAGGAGAAAATGAGGACGATGATACCAGACTAAGTGACCACCAAAGGAAGAAAAAGAAGGGACGAGATAGAGGAAACAATTTCTTGATCTCTCAGAGATCTTTTTATGATCCCCTGATATCTCACCAACAAAACAAGATGGCACCAAGATTTGAGAAAGTAATACCAGTAAGTCATATTCCAGTTTGGGAATAATACCAAAACCTAAAAACTTTTTGAACCATCTTTGAACCCATGATTAGTATTCTAGAAACCAAATAATTTGAAAGAGCCAACACATTTTTTAACTAGTAACCAACAAAATTTTCTGATAACAGATTTTAAAAGATTAAATAAGCAGTTCCCTTCAAACTGATATATACATATGCAAAAATCTGAAAAGGAAACAATGTCTTATTACTTAGATAAACAACTTTCTTGCATGTGCTGTGATATATCAGTATTGTAGACGGTTTGAATTTTTAGAAACTTTCCACTCTATTGCACGTTCATCGAGTCCCCATAGGCTTAATGTAAACGTTCAGAAGTAAGATAACCTATTCAATCCCATGTAAATAAACTATTGGACCACATTATGAAAACACATAGGACCTTCTTTGAATCCAAATCATCACCATTATATCCAATCTGTAATAACAATAATATCAAATTCATACAACAAGATCCTAGGCTTGGTCTCACTTTTCATGAAACAAGGATCCTTGGGAATACCTATGGCATTTTTTATGATTTTAGAGCAAACATGTTAATCTTCTTTCAAGTTGACATAGATACAAGTTTATCTCTTTTTCCTTCAAGTGACCAAATTGTTATAAGATGAAAGGTAATTCAAATTGATTAACTGAAGTTTATACAGCATCTAAAGGTTTCCATATATGATGGAGTTTTCTCAAGAATCATCTACCCCCCAGCACAGCCACTATGTACAACCATGCTCTCGAAGCTAAAAGGGGACCCTAATATTTAAGAGTGCATATGTTTATCTTCCTCATAAAAAGTCAAAGAAATATTTTATGCAACAACACGATTTCAAATTTAAATGGAAAATTTTCCAATGCCTGAAATGAACCAATTTAAGTAGCAAGTCTCAACCAGAAGCATCAAAAAGTAGAGTCAAACATGATTCTTTGCACCACCTTCCAAAAACATGATATTCTGCATGTGTTTAAAGAGAATGACTAGATTTCCAGAAAACAACAAACATATTGCACAATGTAAAAGGTGATACATTATCTATTTTTTGGAAGGTGGTATAAACCACATTTCATTGAAGATAAACCTCCAACTGAAAAAGGTGATATATTGTCTTATTCCAGATGCTTTATACATGTTAAGATATTCTTTAGCAAGATTATATACTGCGCAGGATACATCCTTTTAAAGGTCAAGTGAATTGAAATATTTCTATATGTTGACAATATATCTTCAGGATAAAGAACCATGCAAAAGTAACCAAAGCAAAAACAAATGACTTAAAGTATGTTGCCATGCACCCAAAAAAAAATGCAGCCATTCTCCATACTCTATAGCCACTCAAATAAATCAAAAATAGGGACAATCATATAATATAATGCTTGTAAACCTATAGATTAACATCTAGATGAAAACTATTATCCTTGCATAGAATTGACTTAAATCAAGAAAATTTTATTGCTTTAATCATAGAATTAGAACATGACTGCCTATAACTTTTGTTGAAATATAAAGGAGGTGGTAATGAGCATTAGCAAAAACAAATAGAAAGATGCACATGATATTTGAATGGCCCACATTCCACCATTTACTTGGATGAAAGTAAACCGATATAAATGCTAGATTGTAGATATCATAAATGGCAGAGACCATCAGAAACTGGGTTGAAAAGAGGATCTCAGAGAAAAGCTTATCTGCGTCATCAGTTGAGAATGAAATAAATAGCAATTCAGAAGCTTGTTCACCCTAAACTCAGACCAGAGGAAGCAGCAATTAATAAAGGATCAAGTTTACAAGTCTAGGGAACTGGAATGGGAACCAAAAGTAAATTTTGATGAGCAGGGAATTAAATGATTTTCCACCATCAGTTTGATAAATAGAATTTACAAATTAGTGCTAGGGTTCTGGTGACCAGATATAATGTTCTTCTACCTAGACTTATTCAAAAGAAGTGGTCTGCTTTTATGCCTGGTCAGCAGAAGTGGCATTTCCCTTTTCCTTTCCCCTCCTGACATTTAAGGCATCAATATAGGACAATAGATCCTTCTCTCAAAAAGGTATTACCTATCCTTGATGATCATTCATGGAAGGTGAAATCTGCTTATGTTGTTTACAGAGGAATAATTGAATGACCTTTATCTAATTAAGGCAAAAGAAGTAGGACCACTGAGTATACTTGCTGACTAAAGCCAATTAGAGCAAAAGAAGTAGGACCACTGAGTATACTTGCTGACGAAAGCATATGCGGAATCTACTCAAACAGAGTGGTAAGCTTAGACTGATGAATCTGAAGCCATGGCAACAATAGCGGAAAATTGCCGTTGGAAAAGGCCTGAAATAAATGACAATTTTTGGAAGGCATAAAACAAAATTTTAAAAACTCTGAGAATGATGACAGTAGAGATGCATGTGAGATGTCTCCACTGTAACAAAAGTGGGAACATGAATATCAACTAGAGCAAAAAAAACTGAACTGCCCAAAAGAGAGAAGTAAATATAATACAAAGATCTCCATAGATGCAGAAAGAACTAACCAAAGAGCAACCCCATCGGAATGATGGCCAAAAAAGTGCTTCAATGAAGCTTTAGATCAAGGAATAGACTGCCCCCAATGAAATCAATATGCAGAATAACACTTTGATGTGTTTAAAGAAAGACGAGTACAAAATAACAACAGTCACTATAGAGATTCCTTCACTGCCAACTTCCACTTTCTCTTGCCCCTAGCCTTATCAGGTTCATCCACTTACATATCAACTTTGTCTCTGGCAACGTGGGCTCGTAGGCTCTTTTTCTATAACACATTGCACAGTCAATCGCAATGCCCCTTCTGACCACCTAGTAAGGAATAGATAGGGTTAGTGTGCCCAATCCAAGCATCCAAAGCACAATATTTTCTGCCTGTTGTAAATCTTTGAGGAGGATTCAATTCTTTGAGCTGCAGAAAAAATAGCCTCCGGGTTTCACACTCATACTGTGACCCCAAGGAGATGCTGCTGGCTCCAGTGACAAGTGGACAGGTAACTGCCATCACTTGCTACGCAATCACTCAAGGCACCATCGCACAAGATGCCATTTTGATGCATTCTCTCTTCAGGCATATTAACTTATGAATGGAAAACTATGTTAGGTGAACGACAGTTAATAGATATAGGCTTCTAGTTAAATCATTTGTAATGACTATTCTTGTTACTGTAATTACGCACCACATTATCTATTGAAAATTACTGGACATAAATTTCGTACCAAATCTTTCAAATATTTTCCCCACAGTATACCTCGTGTGTAAACCTAGGACCCCACTGCAACAACAACAGGAGATAAATGGTTGCCAGGATCAGAAGATACAGGATGGGGTACATTCCCTGATTCGGGCTGGTCCTCTCAAAAACTCTTGAAAGAGCTTAGAACAGGTTCTAGGCTAGTCCAGGATGGTCCTATCAGATTTCTGAAATATCTGTGTCCTTTCTAACTTCATTTCTCTCTATGAAGTGCACAAATCAGCATGTCCATGGTCAATAAAATATACAAAGGGCATTCACATATTCTTGTATCAAACACAGATACTGCAACATTGAATTTCAAAAAAAGGTTACTCCACATCATTACAAAAATTCAATACTGAAAAATTACCTGAACATACATGATGTGTTTGTACTGCAAACCCATACATAGCAGAATAGAAGCTTGGCCAGCAGATAATGTTACATGAACATTCTCCATGATGTACTTGTAAGCAAGAATTGGAACAAGATCCATAATATGCAGAACACAGATGTAAACATTTTAAGTGAGCATATAACCAGAGTAATAGTTCAAATATGGAATCATCATCATCCACTATGTTATGAATTTCTGCCAACAGCAATTACCTAAAGTAAGTTGTAAATAAATGTGAACGATAAGATTCAAGTGGTGAAGCCCATAATTCTGAGCAAATTGGTTGGTGCAGACTATTCACAAGATCCAGAAAATTTAGTAAATAAATATTATAAGATAAAAATATTGATAGCCGCATTATAACATTTTGCATTTTCTTGACATCACGCTATCTACCATCATGCTAGCCATAATAATTTAAGGACCTTGCATTTCGTGGCACTTGGTTAAGAATCAATTTGAGACCTTATTTAATCATGAATTCATTAATACACCAAACTTGTTGTGCCCCTGTGGTCATTTGACATTCATGGTTTTGATAATGGCTAAACATTATAAGTCATTGATGTTTTCCACTCTCATATGACTGACATACTTGATGTTGTTGTTTATGACAGATAAGCCAAGGAAAAGAGTGGAGATGGCAAAAGTGAAAGCTCAATGATCGCGCCCAAGCAAGGATGAAAATCTCTTCAAGAAGCAAGAGTCGACACTTCACATAGCCAAGGTCGATGCACAATAAAGAACACAATTGGTTTCAACGGCCAACGGTCTGAGCATGCATATAAGAAAGGTCAAACACTCAGTCGACATCCTCAAGGTCTAAAGAGTTTGATGCCACAAACTTGAATGGACTGCAATCGAGTTTAAGGGGTTAAATGAAGCAAATTCGTGAAAATTCCAACTTTCGGTCGACCTACGGACATAGACCGATCGACCTAAATTCCAGGGATGAAAAGTTACAGAATTTACAGGAACCAGTCGACCGCCCCAGTAGGTCCATTCGACCGCCCCAGGTCCGATCGACCGACCCCCCATGGCCGGTCGACTGATTTTGCCAGAACGAAAATTCTTTAGTTCTGTAAATGTTCCGATCGACCGACCCAGACTTCCGGTCGACCGGAAGTCCCGGTGCAGCAATGTTTGACTTCATTTTCCACCTCGAGGGTAGCCCTTCTTCTTGGATTTGTTTAATCCTAAAGTCACCCAATCTCCCATGATTTGTGGATCTGGTCTGGGGGGTGTCTATTGACCATCCAAGAGATATAAAATACACACAAGAGGGTTAGAAACCCTAATGCATCAAGAGAGATCAAAGGAGATCAAGGGAGGCTACAAGAGGTCCAAGGAAGAAGAGGTAACGTATCCGTGAACAGTACTCCGTGCAGAGTTGTTCATCCATTCCAAGGTGATTCAAGGTTATATCTCAAGCAAACAACCTCCAAGTAAGAGTAGAAGCAATCAAGGCTTTCAAGGGAGATCAAATCTGCATCTATAATCTTCTTCATCAACTCAAGGGGATCCAAGGAAGATTATTTCACAAGGAAGAAGATACCATTGAAGAATCAGATTCAAGCTCCAGCAATCTCGGACAAGATCTTTTCTCTTTGAGCATATTTCATCTCTTGTTTGAACATTCTCATATTTATTCTCTTTTCATTTTGTTCAAGTTATTGAAACTGAGAATCGTCCCTACCGGTGGTTATTAGGAAGGCAATCAAAAGTTTTCCGATCTGCGGTGGTGAGGTCCCTACCGGTGCTTAGTAGGAAGGTAATCGGAGGTTTTTTCGATCTATGGTTTGGTGCGCTGCACTAGTGAAGCCTCACCGGGGTTTGGTGAGGGGTGGACGTAGGACTGGGGATTCAGTCCGAACCACCTTAAAATCTCATGTGTTGTGGTTTGATTGTGCGATTGGTTTGTGTTAGATGCATGCTTAGGTTCAATCCCTATATTGCTTATTCATCCTGATAAGCCAATCGTTGTGTCCTTCGCTAAGCTAGTTATATTCTGCTACAATTCTCTTTATCTAGCTTTAAAGAGGGGTGTTGTACGAAAAGAGGGGTAGATCTATTCACCCCTCTCCTCTAGATCCGCCATCCACTACTCAAAAAGTGGTATCAGAGCCTAATCTCTCATTATGGGGTCCAACGACCTTGAGAAAAATGGTGGATTGTTGTCAAAGGGTTTATTACCAGAAGGACATTCTGTGAATAGGCCTCCTTATTTTACTGAAACTAATTATCCTTATTGGAAACAACGTATGCATGGGTTCATTCGCGCCCAAGACTACGAACTCTGGCGAGTGATCAGCAAAGGTCCGTATGAGCTTACGGATGATAAGGAATTGTGGACCAAAAAATAAATAAGAAAATTTATTATCAACTGGAGTGCTAAACACTTCATGCAATGCTCACTCCATCTAGTAGAATTATCAAGAGTAGCTACTTGCGCAACTGCAAAAGAAATGTGGGATAGGTTAGAAGTTATTTATGAAGGATCCTCTCAGGTACGAGAAACAAAAGCCAACATTTTAGTTTCTGAATATGAAATGTTCAGGATGAGGCCTGATGAGTCAATTCAAGACATGCATGCTCGCTTAACTCTGCTTACTAATAGTCTAACTGATCTTGGAAAGAAATATTCAGAGCAAGAAATTGTAAGGAAGATTCTCAGATCACTAACCCCAACATGGCACACGAAGGCTACCGTGGTTGAAGAATCCAGAGATCTCGCAACTACAAAGGTAGATGAACTCATTGGGTCATTGATGACCTATGAGATCAACCTAAAGAACAAAGAGGCTGAGGTGCCTAAGAAAAGGTCCCTAGCTCTTAAAGTAGGACCCAGTGGTCAAAGCACTTCTGATGAAGGTGAGGCTTCTGCAAGTGAGCGAGATGAGGATGACGTAGCCATGCTCACACGTAAGTTCAGAAAATTTCTGAAAAAGGAAGGTAAGAGCTTCATGAGAGGAAGGTCACAGGTAGGGAAATGTTTCAAATACAATTCTGAAAACTTTAAGAAAGTTGACAAGATCATTTGTTATTCTTGCAACATACCAGGGCATTTCAAGACTGAATGTCTGAAAAAATTCAGAAAAGCTGATAAATGGAAGGGGAAGAAGAAGAAAAAGGCCATGGTGTCCACATGGAGCGATGAAGAAGAAAGTGATGATGGAACTAGCTCCTCGGAAAAGGAAAAAGAAGATCTCTACCTCATGGCCAGAGGTGACGAAGAAACTGAGGAGTGTCTTGCAGCCATGCATAACCGGTGGTACCTTGATAGCGGCTGTTCAAGACACATGACAAGAGATAAAACAATTTTTTTTCTCTTGATGGAAAAGGAAAGAGGACACGTCACATTTGGAGGGAACAACAAAGGAAGAATCATTCGAACAAGTAATGTAGGTAAGAATCTCTCTAACTCCGTTGGAAAAGTGTTGCTAGTTGAAGGTTTGAAATACAACTTGCTCAGCATAAGTCAATTGTGTGATAAAGGTCACAAAGTGTTGTTTGACTCTCATGAATGTAGAATCCTTGAACCAAAATCTGAGAAGGTAAAATTTTCTGGTAAAAGAGTCAACAATGTTTACATGATTGACTTAGATGATCCTGCTCACATAAACATTTGTCTTGCTGCACCAAAATCTGAGCTTGCATGGTTATGACATCATAAACTAGGATATGCTAGCTACAATATCTTATATAAACTTTTGAAGCATTCAATGGTGAGAGGTTTGCCTGAACTATCTTTTAAACAAGAAAACAAATTGTGTGATGCATGTGCCCTAGGTAAACAAACAAGAAAATCCTGTAAGGCTAGATCTGTAAATATGTCATCCAAACCACTTGAGCTAATTCATATGGACTTGTTTGGTCCAACCAGAACTGATAGTTTAAGTGGTAGAAAATATGGATATGTCTTGGTGGATGATTTCCCTAGGTTCACATGGGTTTTCTTTCTCACACATAAAAAAGATACTTTTGATGAGTTTCAGGCACTCTACATGAAGATAAAGCGAGATGGTGAGTTTAAAATCTCCAACCTTCAATCTGATCATGGTGGTGAATTTAAAAATACTGAATTCTATAATCTTTGTAGGGCTGAAGACATTTCACATCGATTTTCATCACCAAGAACCCCTGAGCAAAATGGTGTAGTTGAAAGAAGGAATCAGACACTCATAGAGATGGCAAGGACAATGCTTGCCGAACGGAAACTCCCAAGGAAATTTTGGGCTGAGGCGGTAAACACGGCTTGTTACATTATAAACCGGTCTATGGTAAGGTCACACACCAAAAAGACTCCTTATGAGTTGCTGAAAGGTAATAATCCCTCTCTCTCGCATATGAAAGTTTTTGGGTCTAAATGCTTCATCCACAATAATGACAAAAGAGAATTAGATAAATTCGAGCCCAAGAGCGATGAAGGTATATTCCTTTGATATTCTGATAGATCTAGGGCTTATAGAATTTACAACATTAAGAGTCAAATTATGGAAGAATCACCCCATGTTTCCTTTGATGAATATCATGATGATTCTAAAAATGATAACCATTGCAGGAAAAATGATGAAGACAGAGAATTCTTAAGCATGATGGAAAAGAATGATCCTCTACAAGAAGAAACAAGGGAAGATGGCGACCTAGCTGAATCAAGCAATGCAAGGGATCAAGCTCCAGAAGAAGGTAATGATTCTACAGACATTAGAATTCTTAAGAATCATCCTTTAGAAAATGTCATTGGAAGCTTGAATGATCCACCTAGAACTAGGTCACATTTTAGAATTGTGAAAGAATTAGTTCATCTTGCTCTTGTCTCCTAGATTGAACCAAAGAATATTGATGAAGCATTGAAAGATGAAAATTGGATAAACTCAATGCAAGATGAATTAAACTAGTTTGAAAGAAACCAAGTTTGGCATCTTGTTCCTAGACCATCATCACAATCTGTCATAGGCACTGAATGGGTTTTTAGGAACAAACACAGTGAGGAGGGCAAGATAATAAGAAACAAGGCTAGATTGGTGGCTCAAGGGTATAATCAAGAGTTTGGGGTAGACTTTGAGGAATCTTATGCCCCAGCAGCTAGACTTGAGGCCATCAGAATTTTACTTACCTTTGCATGCTCCCTTAGAATAAAGTTGTATCAAATGGATGTAAAAAGTGCCTTCTTAAATGGTTTGAATAAAGAAGAAGTCTATGTGGAACACTGTGACGACCCGGATCCCGGATACCAGATATACCCGATAGGACTATCGAATACACCTAATACCACTTGGAACCTGTGAAGCCTCCCAAGAGCGGTAAAGCTCAGAAGGGAAAAGGATTGTCGTGTAGTACATTGAAGCCACATAGATATAACAGTGAACAATTAAATTTCATTAGATCGGTTTGCTAAAGTAGCGGAAATAAAATTACTTTTTAATTAACAGTTTAAATTTAACAATTATATACCAGAGACAAGTCCAAAGCTAAAGATAGCAAGTCTAGCAGTACAGTCGATAGAAAAGAAAAGATGTACCCTGTTAGTCGGGGGAAGCCCGACACAGGTACCTGCTGGTAACTACAAACTCGCCACACCAGGAACCACGGAATCAGAAGATGCCACCCACCTAAAAAGTAGGGGTGAGCCTCATGTCACTGGCCCAGTAGGGGTCACGCGGATCCCCACTGAAAAACACGCAGTAACACGGAACAACGAAACAGTAGTAGTAGCAAAGTAGGAAAACTACCACTAGAAAGCTGTAAAGCTACGCTAGAAATCAGTAGAAGAACATACAGGAGCAGGAGTAGGGAGCAAGCTAAGGAAGAAGGGAAGAACCCGTACCAGACAAGCGGCTGCCGAACTGACCTCGGCACCCCAAACTACCCCAAGCAGCAACAAGAAGGCGACTCTGAGCTGACCAAGTCAAGAGTTGCCGAACTGTCAACGCAGCGAGGGACCTACAAACCAGACAAGAGACCTAGGAAGACCTAGATAGACGCAGACCCAGATGACACGACTAGAATGTCGTGCACACTACCCCACACATGACTAGAATGTCATGCATATGACAGGACATTGACCGCAAGTACGGCCATGAGAGGGCTAACCCGGAAGGTCACGATGCACAAGAAACGCGAAGGGAACTACGAAGAGTCACGTGCCACGTGACTGGTGTGCCCCACACTAGAAGAACAACCAGCTGCATCCACTGACGTCTTATGCAACGCCTACGAGCATCTCGTCTACTATGCCCAAGTCAGGCAGAGACTTAGACACTATCAGAACCAGAACAGTAACCATAGTCGCGAGTGACTAGTTAGGGTCACGCCCGTTGACGTGAGTCCAAAGCCCCTGACCATGTGTGCACACACTGGCCCACTGCCTAAGCCAGGCCTCTAGCTAGTATTCCCCCTCCGAAGGATGCTACGGTTGGACCGGGGGCCCACGGAACTAGCTTAAGAAACGTAAACTGCGAAAGTGCCCCGCTACAAGAGCCGTCACGTTGTAACGTGACGTAAGGCTATGACTAGTGAAGGATCACATGACACGAAGACACAAAACACGAGTGTGGAAGTATAGACAGGCAAGAGAGCATTGTCACACGTACTTCTAAGTGCCAATGGTAGCACAGCAACTGCCGACAAACTCAGGAGAAGGCAACTAGACCTACTCACGTAATGATCCTTGAGTCAGACTACTCAGAGGCAAGATCGTCACAGACAGCGGAACAAGCCGCCAATCGGTCTAATCCTAATCCAGAGAAAATGACGATGTCGAAGGAAACGACACGTGAAGATCTAAGGGAACACAGAGGACCCTCAACACACTTGGACACGCAGACCGAGGTAGGATGATACCTCACTGTAGCCAGAATCATGTCTCGAACTGGACAGAACCGTCGAGACACACACAAGGTTACATGTCAACCACTGGGTAACCCCAGGTTGACCGGAACCAGATAATGATGATTCGACAATAGGAAAGAAAATCCTACTACAAGCAAGAAGACTCCTGACTGTCTCATGACATGGTCTTAGTCCTCATAGAATGTCAGGAGACATCCATGGGAAAGCAGGCAGACCACAAGGACAATTCAAAACAAACAGAAACACCGGAGGATGACACTCTGGGCAAAGTGAATCGTCACTCAACCGCTAGGCAGACCCGACAGTCAAGGAAAAGTCGCTACGCGACCAGAGACAAGGACGCTGGCAGTTCTAGATTGAGTCGTTAGGGAACCGTCACAGTCAGGGAAGAGACCACACCCATTCGCCTGAATCGACTGATCTAGAGCACTACCGACACACAGACACCATCCTAGAACATAAACCTAAAACAGACCGACACACGGACGGACACAGAACAGAACAGGCCATCACGGCCAACAACAGGACTACAACGGCCTACTATAGGCGCGTTACACGCTCTGACGCACCCAGATTGGGCCATCAGGGCCAACGGAACTACGCCTAAGACTCAAACGAGTAGCATGTAACAGTCCAATATGGACGCATTACAGCACCCTGGCGCATGGAGGTTGGGCCGTTAGAGCCAACCGACATAGCCAGTCAAACTCGGTCAAACAACATGTAACGGTCTAAGGAAGGCGCGTTACAAGGCTCTGACGCACAGGGGATGGGCCGTCAGAGAAAACCGATAGACATGGTCTTCGAGAAACGCCCAGGCTGTGGTGAACCAACATAGGCGAGTCAGAGTCATGTGACGGTCCTACATTGGGCCGTCACACTGACCCAGTCTTGAAGAACCAAAATGACCAACTGCTGTGGCGGTCTATCGTAGGGCCGTCAGAGACCTCTGACGGTCACTGGAACAACCGCTACACTGTCACGGCGGGAAAAATAGTGGAATGGCCTAATCGACCCATTCCACGCCCCATTCACGCCGAAGCGCAAGGGAAACAAAGCCTCACGACGAAAAACAACTTTTGGAAGCTAAAAAGTCCACATGCACGCATTAAATCGTGAGATCGGGCCGATTCCGACGAATCGACCCTAAACGAGTCACCGAGGTTCCCAGACTTTTACTGGCCCCGAATGACGACCAAACACTACGAAACTTACGTGAATGGGATCCAGACATCCCAGCGGTCATTTTGACACTAACTATGCTAAGAATGGTTGTCGTTTTCCGGCGAACCCCCCAAACAGCGAAAATGACGGTTTTGCTAGAACTGGCCCGATCTTGCCCATTCGAGCACCAAACCACGCACAAAAGCAGGGAAAATCTGTAGGAGGAAGTGGCGATCCGTCTCCCTACCTCCACCGAAGAAACCGAGCGCCGAGGCGACTAAACCACGCCGAAAATCACAACGCGAACTCAACCGCCGACTTTGAATCCACCGTTCAGGATTGCGCCAAAACCAACCCGATCCTCGCTCCATCACGTGTCTCAGCAACTTCCCGGCGTCGTCAGCTCAACAACGAACCCCTCCGTCTGCAGTCGAAGGCGAAGAGGCGAGAGAACGAGAGAGAACGGGAGAGAGAGAGAGTGAGCGCGAGTGAGAGGAGAGAGAGAAGGGGGGGTTAAATAAAAAGGAAATTAGAAAATTTTCTAATTTCTGAAAATTCGTAAATTACGCAGAAAATGCACTATTTCAGAAAAATACGCAAAAATAGCCAAAACGATCCTCGCGAAGAGTACATCGCAACTGTATCGTCCACGAGTCGATGAACTGAGAACTAAACTCACCATAGGGTTCCATAACTAGTACGAGAGAAAAACCCACACGAATCGTAAAACTCAACTCAGGAGCTACAAAAGTTATCCGAAACTCTCCAAAAAAGATCCGAAAGACCTAATAATGATCCAATAAAGATCTAGGGCATTACATTCTCCCCTCCTTTAAGAAATTTCATCCTCAAAATTTAAGGACTAGGAAAGGAGAAGCAGGGAAGGACAACCCGATAACACAACTACGAAACGACACGAATCACGAGAAATGGAGCCTAGAGGAACACCGTTAGACTATAATCACGAGTACATGCTCAGGATAGAGCACGACACAAGTGAGCACAAGTTTGACACCTCCGAACCAAGGCAACGCCGCTTACGTCTCCCAGGAAAATAGACACAATTGCAACAACAACAGGTGTTGGGAAAATAAAATGACAGAAACGACAGGCACATCAAGCACCAGCTCAAACAAGGAAACATAGTCCTCTCAGTTGACGCGCTGACAACATCATCGGGTCCCGTGCCAAAGGCGACAAGGAACACCTGGCATATAGGACACCAATGACAGATTCACGAAAAACAACGGCAAGACAACAGCACCGGACCACTGGCACAATCAAGTCAATCCTCAATCAGATATTACATCTGATTGAGTCGCAAGCTAACTCTACTAGGAGAAAAGAGTACATCAAAGCTAACCGACAAGAGTTGGTCCACAAAGTGCTAATGATATACACATAAAATCCTAGAGAAACATCACTTATAAAAATAACAACGGTAGCACTCGTAGGATTCTGGCTTCGTATAGGACATAGAACCACGGAACACAACTGCATGCTGGGTCACATCAAGGCGCAACAGCCGCTGATCACATGACTACAGGGGATGAGTCATGCATCGAGCAGCTCACCAAGAACAGACCCACGACAACGAGAAACGACAATCTCGGGGAATACATCTCAAGGACTACGAGCACGCCTCGAGAACACAACACCCAAGAGAGAAAATAGAGGAGCAGAGGGTACTCAATCAGCAGGAATGCCGACAAATTCCCCAACACTCATAAATGCCGATGCCAACACCAAAAATATTACCAGTAACAACACGGCATCAGACAACATTAAGGCATAAGGAGCCAAGATGAAGTCACATTGAGAAGAAGCAATTCTCTCGACTAGCCAGAATCTTACGAAAAGATCCTCGACCTGTGGGTTATCAGCCCACACACTTCCGCTGCGCACTCATCAAACGCACATAGGCATCAGAAAATAACTCGGCATCCGCATCTCAGAACATGCCAGGCGCCATCGCAATCCATGAAAATTACAATGTAGCACTCCACGTGTACTGATCCCTTACGTCCTGAAACGATTAATGAGCCTTCACAACACGTCGGCTGCTGGACACGGCACGACAAATACGGTGCGCGACAGCTCTTAACACCCTGATGGAGTCCAAAGCCAAGCAACCGTAGGACAAAAAGCAAATCAGGCTCAGAACAAAGCGGTCCACACTTAAGTAGACACAGGACAAAGGCATCACTAAGGCAGCAATTCCAAGGCTAACTTCGAAAAAGACTCCACCAAACAGGATGAGAAACATCAAGCTCGATCAACAGAAGCTCACCAGGAAGGGAAAATCCTAGGTCGCCAGAGCATCTTCTCAATCGAAGGAATCTAGTTGAGAACTTCAATAGAAGCGAAACACATCAGGAGCTGAACAGACTTAGGCTGGGACGACCAAAACAACGTGAGAACATGTACGACAATCAGACCAATGCTAAGAGTCAACAGCAACCTGAACAACATACGAGAAAACCTCGAACAAAGTACTACAGATTTGAGCCTTTCGACGAATACTGCCAAGTATAACATGGTCGAGACAGACATTACAACGGAAAAGAAACACCTCGTCACATCCTGACGAGAGCAGGGCCATCTCGTACAGTGCCAGGACAGCACGCACTAGGCAACACGTGAAAAATGAAGCGATACAGAATCACAAAATCTAACACCAGCAAATTCCACCAGCCTTTAGCTGCATGACTGTATAGGACTTTCAAGACTCTGGTGACTATATATCTCAGATTCCCATGTACTTCACACAACAACGCTCTAATACCAACTTTGACGACCCGGATCCTGGATACCAGATATACCAGATAGGGCTATCGAATACACCTGATACCACTTGGAACCCGTGAAGCCTCCCAAGAGCGGTAAAGCTCCGAAGGGAAAAGGATTGTCGTGTAGTACATTGAAGCCACAGAGATATAACCGTAAGTAATTAAATTTCATTAGATCAGTTTTTTGCTAAAGTAGCGGAAATAAAATTACTTTTTAATTAACAGTTTAAATTTAACATTTATATACCAGAGTCAAGTACAAAGCTAAGGACAGCAAGTCTAGCAGTACAGTGACAGAAAAGAAAAGACATACCATGTAAGTCGGGAGAAGCCCGACGCAGGTACGGCTGGCAACTACGAACTCGCCACACTAGGAACCACGGAAGCAGAAGATGCCACCCACCTAAAAAGTAGGGGTGAGCCTTGTGTCACTGGCCCAGTAGGGGTCACGCGGATCCCCACTAAAAAACACGCAGTAACACGGAACAACGAAACAGCAGTAGTAGCAAAGCAGGAAAACTACCACTACAAAGCTGTAAAGCTATGCTAGAAAGCAGTAGAAGAACAGACGTGAGCAGGAGTAGGGAGCAAGCTAATGAAAAGGGGAAGAACCCGTACCAGACAACCGGCTGCCGAACTGACCTCGGCACCCCAAACTACTCCAAGCAGCAATAGGAAGGCGACTCTAAGCTGACGAAGTCAGAAGTTGCCGAACTGTCAACGCTACGAGGGACCTGCAAACTAGACAAGAGACCAAGGAAGACCTAGACAGACACAGACCCAGATGACACGACTAGAATGTCGTGCACACTGCCCCACACATGACTAGAACATCATGCATATGATAGGACACTGACCTCGAGTACGGCCACGAGAGGGCTAACCCGAAAGGTCACGACGCACAAGAAACGCGAAGGGAACTGCGAAGAGTCACGTGCCACGTGACTGGTGTGCCCGACACTAGACGAACAGCCAGCTACGTCCACTGACATCTTATGCTGCGCCTACGAGCATCTCGTCTAATATGCCCAAGTCAGGCAGAGACTAAGACACTGTTAGAACCAGAAGAGTAACCACAGTTGTGAGTGACTAGTCAGGGTCACACCCGTCGACGTGAGTCCCAAGCCCCTGACCACGTGTGCACACACTGGCCCACTGCCTAAGCCAGGCCTCTAGCTAGTATTCCCCCTCCGAAGGACGCTACGGTTGGACCAGGGGCCCACGGAACTAGCTTAAGAACCATAAACTGGGAAAGTGCCCCGCTACAAGAGCTGTCACGTCGTAACATGACGTAAGGCTACGACTAGTGAACGCTCACATGACATGAAGACTCAAAACACGAGTGCGGAAGTATAGATAGGCAAGAAAGCACTTTCACACGTACTTCAAAGTGCCAATGGTAGCACAGCCACTGCCGACAAACTCAGAACAAGGCAACTAGACCTACTCACATAACGATCCTTGAGTCAGATGACTCGGAGGCAAGATCATCACAGACAGCGGAACAAGCCGCCAATCGGTCTAATCCTAAGCTAGAGAAAACGACGCTGTCGAAGGAAACGACACGTGGAGACCTGAGGGAACACCGAGGACCCTCAGCACACCTGGACACGTAGACCGAGGTAGGATGATACGTCACTATAGCCAGAATCATGTCTCAAACTGGACAGAACCGTCGAGACACACACAAGGTTACATGTCAACCACTAGGTAACTCAAGGTTGACCGGAACCAGACAATGATGATTCGACAATAAGAAAGAAAATCCTACTACAAGCAAGAAGACTCCTGACTGTCTCATGACGTGGTCTTAGTCCTCATAGAATGTCAGGAGACATCCACGGGAAAGCAGGAAGACCACAAGGATATGCCAAAACAAACAGAAACACCGGAGGATGACACTCTGGGCAAAGTGAATCGTCACTCAACCGCTAGGCAGACCCGGCAGTCAAGGAAAAGTCGCTATGCGACCAGAGACAAGGACGTTGGCAGTTCTAGATTGAGTCGTTAGGGAACCATCGCAGTCAGGGAAGAGACCGCACCTAGTCGCCTTAACCGACCGATCTAGAGCACTACCAACACACAGACACCTCCCAAGAACATAAACCTAAAACAGACCGACACACGGACGGACACAGAATAGAACAGGCCATCACGGCCAACAACAGGACTGTAACGGCCTATTATAGGCGCGTTACACGCTCTAACGCACCCAGATTGGGCCGTCAGGGCCAAGGACCTAAGCCTAAGACTCGAACGAACAGCATGTAACGGTCCAATATGGACGCGTTACAGCACCCTGGAGGATAGAGGTTGGGCCGTTAGAGCCAACCGACATAGCCAGTCAAACTCGGTCAAACAACATGTAATTGTCTAAGAAAGGCGCATTACAAGGCTCTGACGCACAGGGGATGGGTCGTCAGAGAAAATTGATAGACACGGTCTTCGAGAAACACCCAGGCTGTGACGCACCAACATAGGCGCGTCAGAGTCATGTGACGGTCCTACATTAGGCCGTCACACTGACCCAGCCTCGAAGAACTGAAATGACCAACGGCTGTGACAGTCTATCGTAGGGCCGTCAGAGACCTCTGACGGTCATTGGAACGACCGCTACACCGTCACGGCGGGAAAAATAGTGGAATGGCCTAATCGACCCATTCCAAGCCACATTCACGCCGAAGCGCAGGGAAAACAAAGCCTCACGATGAAAAATAACTTCTGCAAGCTAAAAAGTCCACATGCACCCATTAAATCATGAGATCGGGGCGATTTCGACGAATCGACCCTAAACGAGTCATCGAGGTTCCCGGACTCCTATCAGCCCCGAATGACGACCAAACACTATGAAACTTACGTAAATGGGATCTAGACATCGCAGCGGGCATTTTGACACTAACTATGCTAAGAATGGTTGTCATTTTCCGGCGAACCCCACAAATCGCGAAAATGACGGTTTTGCTAGAACTGGCCCGATCTAGCCCGTTCGAGCACCAAACTACGCACAGAAGCAGGGAAAACGTGCAGGAGGAAGTGGCGATCCGTCTCCCTACCTCCACTGAAGAAAGCTAGTGTCGAGGCAACTAAACCACGTCGAAAACCACAACGTGAACTTAACCGCCAGCTTTGAATCCACCGTTCGGGATCGCGCCAAAACCAACCCGATCCTCGCTCCATCACGCGTCTCAACAGCTTCCCGACGTCGTCATCTCACCCACGAACCCCTCCGTCTGCAGCCGGAGGCGAAGAGGCGAGAGAACGAGAGAGAACGGGAGAGAGAGTGAGTGAGCGCGAGTGAGAGGAGAGAGAGAAGGGGGGTTAAATAAAAAGGAAATTAGAAATTTTTCTAATTTCTGAAAATCCGCAAATTGCGCCAAAAATGAATTAATTCAGAAAAATACGCAAAAATAGCCGAAACGATCCCCGCGAAGAGTACATCGCAACTGTATTATCCACGAGTCGATCAACTGAGAACTAAAATCATAGTAGGGTTCCGTAACTAGTACGAGAGAAAAATCCACACGGATCGTAAAACTTAACTCAGGAGCTATAAAAGTGATCCGAAACTCTCCAAAAAGGATCCGAAAGACCTAATAATGATCTAATAAAGATCCAGGGCATTACAAATATCCCCCTTACTTTGAGAACACTAACCATGCAGATTTTGTATACAAGCTAGACATGGCACTTTATGGTTTGAAACAAGTACCAAGTGCTTGGTATGAGAGACTGAGCTCGTTCCTCATTGAGAAATGGTACACACGAGGTAAGGTAGATCAAACACTTTTCACCAAAAAGCAAGGTAATAACATCTTGATTGTTCAAATTTATGTTGATGATATTGTGTTTAGTTCTACTAAATCTTAAATGTGTGAGGAATTTGCTAACCTCATGACTAGCGAATTCGAGATGAGCCTAATGGGAGAACTCCAATTTTTTCTCTGTTTGTAGGTCAACCAAGGAGAAGAAGGGTGCTTCATAAGTCAAGCCAAATACATCAAGGAGCTGCTGAAAAGATTCAACATGACAAGCTGCAAAATAATTGCAACTCCTATGAGCACCACAACATCACTGGATTCGGATGAAAATGGTAAACTAGTAGATGCAAAAATCTATTGAGGTATGATTGGCTCCTTATTTTATTTGATTGCATCTCGACCAGATATCCAGTTTAGTGTTTACCTCTGTGCTAGATTTCAAGCTAGTCCTAGAGAATCCCACTTGACTGCCATCAAACGTATCCTTAGATATCTTGCCGGAACTCAAGATTTGGGATTGTGGTATCCGTCATCTTGTGATTTATCTCTTATTTCTTATTCTGATGCGGACTACACTGGATGCAAGCTGGATCGCAAGAGTATAATCGGCTACTTCCAGTTTTCAGGCGGGTGTTTAGTTTCTTGGGCCTCCAAGAAACAACACTCGGTTGCCCTCTCAACTGTAGAAGCAGAATACGTTACTGCGGGGAGCTGTGGCACCCAAGTGTTGTGCATTAAACACCAACTCCAAGATTCTGTGTCATAACACAAGTGCTATCAACCTTGCAAAAAATCCAATCCATCACTCTAGGACCAAGCCTATTGAGATTAGGCATCACTTCATTAGAGATGAGGTCTTTAAGAAAAATATTGAACTATATTTTGTTGATATACTAAATCAGATTGCTAACATCTTCACCAAGCCCTTGTGTAATGACAAGTTTACAACACTCAAAAGGGAGCTTCGTCTTTGCAGACCTCAGGCTAATAAAAATTGAAATGATGATCTTCTTAAATTTGGTTGTGCACTTTTGCTGATTGGTATCCATGCATTATTTATGTGTAAACATGTCATTCTGTATATGGTGTAGCATTGTATATAGTTGCATAATAAAGTTGAATTCATGTTCACGATGCATTGCATGTGGTGTAGCATCATTCTTGCATGGCCATGGTATATTAAATGATGGAGTGTGGAAATGCAGGTTGTGCTTGTCTGGAAGCACTCACCATGCGTGAGGATACACCTCCGCCAAGTACCATGCGTCATTGTCGCATGTAGGCCATATAATAAGGGGGATCTATTTTTTTGAAGTATTGATGCATATGTTTCATCTTCATTCTGTTACCTTTAATAAGTGTATAACGATGGGCCGGGTCATGCATTTCATTTCTGATCATTCCCCTTGATTGCAAACATAACTCCTTGAATGCATTCACTGCATATCCTTAGAGGGAGTCTTGTTGCTTCTCTTACTCTCTTACAATCTGAACCTTAATGGCTTCCAGTTTAAATATGTGATCATGAGACAGACAGAACAATGGCATAAGAGCTTTCTATTATATGAACTGATGATTGTGCATCAAATGAAAATAGTTCAGATTTAATGATTTCCTTGAAGTTCTGATATATTTTTGAAATCATCTATGTTCCGTGGTGTTAATACACTTTAACTAGAGATTGCATGTTGTGCCTTGAATGACTATCCTGAAATCTAAAAATTCAAATGTCATTGCAACGTTGGTTGAGATGCTAAAGCTTAGTATTGTTCTTAAACACCTTGATGAGCTGGAATTCCTGAAAATCAATTTGACAGAGCAATGATATTGTTGCACGGAGAAATATGTCACGTCTTCAAAACAAGTGACATATGATATGTCATGATGTGCCCCTGTTATCTCTGTCTTAATTAAATTAGACTCTAGGCAGAGCAATGGCATAATTACTGAGAAATATATCTCCTCATCAAAGAAATGAGGTCAGATATGTCATGAGGTGATATTGTTATCTCTGTTCAATCTGAAGCATAATAGTCAGTCTTACCACATACCTAGGAATATTGGCGTCTGAACAACGTGTATTCTTATGGATATGAGGCATGTACTAGACTCGATTGCTCGTAAAATATGAGTCATGTGTATACGAATGCAAAAGATCTTGAAAAATTGTGCTGCAATCATAAAATTCCATGCATTAGTCATGCTTGTTTAACCTCAATACTAGTTTGTGCAATTCCCGATGAAGTTATTGAATATGGATGTATAAGATGAAGGAAGGTTAACCACTGCCATGATATGCACTGCTGGTTCATTTCTATTAAAACATGGATGTAGATGTTTTTCAAACTCTATTGTTGATCTCGGATTTCATTAGCTTTGAACCATGTATCTTGCTCACGGCATGTTTCAGATCTGCATATAATGGCTTGCTCTTCACTTCTATTCAGCTCCGATCACTAAGACATTTGTCACAGTCTCTATTTTATCCCTCCTTTTTACTGTTGTCAAAGGGGGCGAATATCTTTGTGAGTTGCCTCTGGGAGATCAAAGGGAGAGAATAAAACTTTGTGAGACGGGGGAGAGTAGCATCCATAATCTGGCGGAACTTGAATAGCATTCATTCACTTGCCAAAGGGGGAGAATAAAACTTTGTGAGACGGGGGAGAGTGGCATCCATAATCCGGTGGAACTTGAATAGCATTAATTCACTTGCTCCGTATTCACATCATCTGATCATCCTCTGATTCATCCTCTGATCATCCATGCATATGCATACCTATTAGCATTCTCATGCTCTGATCATCCATGCATCATCAAGCTGCATATGTTATAAAATTCGCCACCTTGGACATTACTACCCAATAATGACTTACAGTGTTGCCATCATCAAAAAGGGAGAGAATGTTGTGCCCCTGTGGTCATTTGAGTCATTTGACATTCATGGTTTTGATAATGGCTAAACACTATAAGTCATTGATGTTTTCCACTCTCATATGACTGACATACTTGATGGTGTTGTTTATGACAGATAAGCCAAGGAATGGAGTGGAGATGGCAAAAGTGAAAGCTCAATGATCGCGCCCAAGCAAGGATGAAAATCTCTTCAAAAAGCAAGAGTCGACACTTCACATAGCCAAGGTCGATGTACAATAAAGAACACAATTGGTTTCAATGGCCAACGGTCTGAGCATGCATATAAGAAAGGTCTAAAGAGTTTGATGCCACAGACTTGAATGGACTACAATCGAGTTTAAGGGGTTAAATGAAGCAAATTTGTGAAAAATCCAACTTTCGGTCGACCTACGGACATAGACCGATCGACCAGAATTTCTAGGGAAGAAAAGTTACAGAATTTACAGGAACTGGTCGACTGCCCCAGTAGGCTCGGTCGACCGCCCCAGGTCCGGTCGACCGACTCCCCATGGCCGGTCGACAGATTTTACCAGATGGAAATTCTTCAGTTCTATAAATGTTCTGGTCGACCGACCCATACTTCGGGTCGACCGGAAGCCCCGATGCAGCAATGTTTGACTTCATTTTCCACCTCGTGGGAAGCCCCTCTTCTTGGATTTGTTTAATCCTAAAGTCACCCAATCTCCCATGATTTGTGGATCTGGTCTGGGGGGTGTCTATTGACCATCCAAGAGATATAAAATACACACAAGAGGTTTAGAAACCCTAATGCATCAAGAGGGATCAAAGGAGATCAAGGGAGGCTAGAGGAGGTCCAAGGAAGAAGAGGTACTGTAGCCGTGAATAATACTCCGTGCAGAGTTGTTCATTCATTCCAAGGTGATTCAAGGTTATATCTCAAAAAAGCAAGCTCTAAGGAAGAGTAGAAGCAATCAAGGCTTTCAAGGGAGATCAAATCTGTATCTATAATCTTCTTCATCAACACAAGGGGATCCAAGGAAGATCATTTCACAAGGAAGAAGATACTATTGAAGAATCAGATTCAAGCTCCAGCAATCTCAGACAAGATCTTTTCTCTTTGAGCATATTTCATCTCTTGTTTGAACATTCTCATATTTGTTCTCTTTTCATTTTGTTCAAGTTATTGAAACTGAGAATCATCCCTACCGGTGGTTAGTAGGAAGGTAATCGGAAGTTCTCCGTTATGCGGTGTTGACGTCCCTATCGGTGGTTAGTAGGAAAGCAATCGGAGGTTTTTCCAATCAGCGGTTTGGTACGCTGCACTAGTGAAGCCTCACCGGGGTTTGGTGAGGGGTGGACGTAAGACTGGGGATTCAGTACGAACCACCTGAAAATCTCCTGTGTTGTGATTTGATTGTGCGATTGGTTTGTGTTAGATGCATGATTAGGTTCAATCTCTATATTACTTATTCATCCGGCTAAGCCAATCGTTGTGTCCTTCACTAAGCTAGTTATATTCCGCTACGGTTCTCTTTATGTAGTTTTAAAGAGGGGTGTTCTGCGAAAAGAGGGGCAGATCTATTCACCCCTCCCCTCTAGATCCGCCATCCACTACTCAACAAAACTGTATCACATTATTTTAAAGACATGGCAATATCTTACCCAATGATGGCCTTCTGTTGGAGACAGAGAAGCAAGCCTTAAAGGCAGAGGTCAAAGTTTTGGCACATCAGAAAAAAAAATGCAATATTCAGAAATGTCAATAAAATCTTCAATTCAGGTGGAAAACTGAGCAAAACCAGTAAAAGCAAATTTCACCAAACTTTGACAACTCTTAAAAAATGTCAGTGCTTTTGTTAACTTCAACTAAGTCTTCAAATGGTAAAAGACACCACAATAGGCTACCTGAAGCACACCTTCCTCCTTACATCTGCACACATCTTCCAAGCAATGGGATGCACTTCTTTCTCTTCCAGTCCCTTGCCTTTTCAGAAAAAAGACGCTCTCCAAGACTCAATCCTACAATAAAGAATTTTAGGTGCCTTGAAAATGGACAGAAATATATAGCACTATTTGGAAGTATCATTTTAGATAGTGCCCATGTGCCTCCAGCTGAGAGCAGCTTGCCCTTCTGGGAGGCAATACGATCTCCAACTCATATCTCCCTCTGCCTCTTGAAATTTTGAGACCTGTATGCGCCCACAAAGAAAAACAACCTACTTGTGGTATTTTAATCTACTTTTTGTTCGTTGGGGGGGTGGGGGGTGAGGTTTGTATTATCTTTCACCTAACTAGGAGATCCCTAGCTTACTATCTCTAAGGGCCATACCGACAGCACTCACCTACACATAGAAGTAGCTAGTTTCACAACTTTTTTGTCAGAGGGATATTTGAACTATATGAATACATAAATAAAAGATATTGATGTGACACCACCTTTGGGGTGACAGCCACTCGATCGATGCCCTTGGACCTACACTCGCAAGCAAACAACTTAGACGACGGACTCACTCGCTAAGCGCACACTAGTGCCCGTAGGCAACTCGGTGATGGTGGTGAGGGTCCGAGGCGGGACCTCGCTGCTCCGGGGATTGGCTAGCATGGGATTGAACCCCCAAGGGTCTAGGGATGCCCACTCTCACAGGCGGCCAGCACGCCGAGGGCGTGGGATGTAATGGCTCTCTCGCAACTCGCTCTGCGGTGGCACACGATTTGGTGGATTCCGGATCGGACACTTGCTCACCGTCAGACTGGAAATTGAAAGCAATAATAAGCCAGCAAAGATAATGCTACCAGTAGAGGAGATTGATCATATGCTCACCTGATCGGCGTGAAGACATCGACCCCGGCTGGAGACGAGGGCGAGCGAGGAAGCGTGGGCTTACCCGCACGCCGCGCTGATGAAGCTTTAACCTAAAATAACAAGTTGCAATCACTACGCCCCTTGCAAGGGGGTTGGACTAGGTGTGCGGATTAATTTTACAACCAAAATGTACCTCCACGCAGGGAGGGGCGGTCAGCCGGCTAGGCGGGGTGGGGAAAACTACGCTAGAAGCCAAAGTGGACGAAGACCGTCGGTTCTGCCAGCCCTCTGGAACAGTGGACAGACAGTCGGTGTTGGTGCCGTTGTTGACTCTTCCAAACTCCGTTGGCTACAAAACCTCCGGGGTTGACCCAGGAGGATGTCAGAATTTTTAGGGATTTTGTCGATGGCGGCGACGGTCGGGGCAGAGTCGTGAACATGGCTGTTTGATTTGGGACCTGGTAGCTTCTGAGTCGCTGCAGCTAGAAGGTGATGCCACCACGGAGGCTCCCAAGCTCTGAATTAGGCGAGGCTAGAGTTGTTGGATTCGTGGTCGAACCCTCTTCGAACGGAGACCCATGGGGACATTAGAGGAGGTCGGAGCAGATGGCAAGGACCCGAACAGTGCTGGGGTGTCAGATTTGTTCCAAAGGGAACTTATTAGCGCACCTGCGGGAGAAAATTAGGAACTCACTGGTCTGGGGTCCAAACGGAGAGCCGCTTCGTGATACTGGAAGGAGACGTGTAGTAGAAGTTCTCAGCCAAGCCCCTCTTCAAGAACATCAGGTGGATGGCCGTGGGAGCCTCTGCAATGTGCCTCTAGATGACTGCCAGGGGGATGATGCGCAGTCCGCCTATGACGACTCCTCCGGGCAGCCACGAGCTCAGACGGAGGCAAGACCACCTCCGTTACGAAGTAGACTGGACGACGATTCCACCGGTATATTGTGCGCCTTCTGAAGCTTCTCGGTGATGACATGGAAACCTCAGAAAGTCACTTCTGCTACCTGCGAGCTGGGAATAGGATGAAGGTGAAGGGTTATGTATATGAGGGTGGGATGGCCAAGGGAAGCAAAGGGAAATGGAGAGGGTGACCAGGGTAGGAATGGAGTGTTTGGGAGGGGTGAGGGGCAGCCAGCAAGGGAGGGAGATTCAAATTTGGCCTAGGGTTTGAACCCCTTCAGCCTTGGGGAGGTGGAGAGGTGCTTGGGGAAGGGAAATGGGTAGTTGGGGGTTTGATGGTGGAGCAATGATTGGTGGATTCCACCTTCAGGTTGGGGAGAATTGAATGAGTGTATGGGGAAGGGGGGATATTAATGAAGAGTGAATGGAGGAGAGAGGAGGGGGAAATTTAAATTTTGGGAGGGGGAGGAGAGAGAATGGGGGAGAGGGGGAGCTTCTCACTCTAAAGAAATACTCAAATTTTTGGAATTCACTCAAATTTTCATTGATCATCAAAAGTTACAAATGAGAGAGGGGAGGGGGCTATTTATAGACTCCATACTTTTCCTAGGACCAAATTGTCCCTAGACAATTAACAGATTGACCACACAGTCCAAGGAGGCGTGCCCTGGGCCTAGCCCACTAGTTGGGCCCATTAGACTAGTTGATTAACCACATGACTCAAGACTTAGGTAAATGACCCTTATACCAAGATACTGGAGTCAAATAAAATTAAAAATTACATGATTTATGACTCAAATAAAATATAAAAATTACATGACTAGACTTAGAAAAATATGACAAACATAATGACGCATGCCGACGAACAATCTGAGCCTCGAAAATGTGCAGGGGCAAGGGATGCCCCCATCATACTCCCGGCGTGGGGAAACTCGACCCCGTCGAGTATGGGTCCACTGGGGAAGTAGTACACCAAATACAGCTCCGGGTGAGCCACGATATCCAAACTCAA
Source organism: Amorphophallus konjac (assembly GCA_022559845.1). Lineage (NCBI taxonomy): Eukaryota > Viridiplantae > Streptophyta > Magnoliopsida > Alismatales > Araceae > Amorphophallus > Amorphophallus konjac. Next base: position 358,801,172 of record CM040121.1, on the reverse strand, counting down.
CTCCGCGTCCCTAGTCGGGAGACGGCTCTTCAGCCTCTCAAGGTAGCTCGGGCACACCCTCTTGTCGGCGATGGTACCTTGCTTGCCGAGTATTGCCTTCGTGTACTCACGTCGGGCTCTCAAGCTGATTGGTGGAGGCTCTCCGAAGGTGTCACTCTCAAAGGTAGGTAGAGGCTCGAGGCACTCACTAGGATCCAACGCAATGCCCATATAGGGTGCTAGGTCCGCCACGTGGGAAGTGGGGTGAATCCCAAAACCCATCGGTAAGTCCAACCCGTAAGCCGGGTTGCCAAAGTCACTCGAAACTTGGCAAGGTCCGAGTCCTCGTGCCCTCAAATTGGAGGTGAACCTAGGGTAGAGCCACTCCAAAGTTATCATCACCAAGTTGCCAACTTGGAATTCCAAGTGGCACTCGTGAGCTTTTGCTCGCTACTTGTGATTCTCACCGCTCGTTGCTCGTTGCTTGCTTAAATACTCATGCCATGTACTACGATGCGGTGTGAGTGGGAAATGTATTATATGCAAAGGGGAGCCAGGACAACCATATTTAGACCAGTCATGCCTTGACGCCAAGGAGACTTTGATGGAATTGGGAGGACCAGGGCATCCATAGGCGATCCGGTCATGCATGGGGGTGACAAATGCCGGGGGACCCGGACATCCACGAATGCTCCTATCATGCCTACGACCCATGATGAATGAAGGAGGACCATTACACCCAAATATGGACCACTCATGTTTCCTACTTGACATGTGGGTGATGTGAATGAATGGACCCAACATAGTGTTCATGCCAAGTGGTGTGGTAAGCCTAGACACATGTATGCTTATCCCAAAGGTGACTTCCATGTGCATAGGTGTGGGATGACCTTTGAACTTCCATGTGAAAGGGTCGAAGGGATCTAGGAACGTGGATATGGGGTGGGGCACTTCCTCGATCTCTAGGTGGGTGTTGCTTAAGGTCATGGTTCCTTTGGAGTAACCTGGGTCATGGATGAGGTGGGCTTGGCCCAACATGGTGGGTGAGGGTAGGAAAGGGTGGGTGGTGGGTAAGGTGGTTGGGTCACATGGGTTCTTTGGCTCCCATTGGAAGGGATCAAAGGGATCATGAAATGGGTTACCAAGGGAGAGGAGCTCTATGTCCTCAAGGTCCTCAATTGGTGGTGGATCATCCTCCTCTAATGAAATAATTGGGCCGAAGTCTTTGGTGAGTGGGTCGGCCATGAGGGGATGGCTTGGCTTCCTACCCGAGATAAGAAGCTCCAAATTGAAGAGAAGGTCGGGCTCATCAGGTGTGGGGAGGAATAGAAAGAGGTCGCTAGTGTAGCAACGCACAGTGTAAACCGAGGTGATAGACCCGACATATAGGTGTAGGAGGTCAAGGCTCCTAGGTTGGTTGGTCGCTGTGGTCAACATGCCGATCAACTTCATTTGCCATGCTAAGCCCTCAAGAAGATCTCCTAATATTTCCACTTGGTAGGATGATTGGATGGTGGTGCGATAGGAGGAGAAGGGTACTATGGGGAGGTTTAGCTCCATGGGAGGGCAAACATGAGCTGTGATCTCTCTCATTGGGCTCTCCCTTAGCCAAATAACAAGGGGTTCTCCTAAGATGATCTCGGCCCCATCTAGGGGGGGTGGTGTAGGGTGAAGAGCACCGTATGAAGCTTCTCTTTCACCTTGGACATGGGTGGTCTCCATGGTGGGGCTAGGATGCGGAGGGGCATTTGTCCCCACGTGGCGAGTGTGTGGGCCACTTCTTCTAACGCCAATGGGGTAGGTGGATCTAAGGTGGGTGGTTTGGTGATAGCCGGCACATGGCGCATCCGGGGTGGTGAACGAGGTTGGACTTGGGTTTGGGTTGGGAGTACTGGAGGTCTAGGTTGGGGTAGGATTGGGGTTGGAAGTGTGAGGTTGGTTGGGTGAGGGGGTTTATGTTGATTGGTTTTGAGAGATGTGTTCTTTTGAGGGGACGATGGAGGGGTAGTGGTTAGGACCATGGGGTCTTGTGGGGTGCGGGTTTGGTGGGGGATTTTGGTTTGGGGGTGGTAGTCGTTATGGGCCTCAGTGGAGGGGTGGACACGGGGTCCATTTGGGTTTGAATGGTGATGGTTGGGTGAGGGGTGGTCCTCATGGGGGGAACCGGGTTGGTTAGGGGTCTCTTGCCCATGGGATGAGCCGGTTGTGGTGGGGTGGAAGTGGGGGTCATAGGGGTTGAGTAGTGTTGGTTGTGGAAGGGGGCTTTGATTGGGGTGTGGGGGTCCTCATGGGGTTAGGTGGGGAGGTGGAGGCTTTGGACACTTGGGTTTTAGTGGTGATGTTTTGATAGCGAAGTGTTGGGGCGATGGTTGAGAGGGGTTTGGTTGGGAATGGTGGGAATGGGGCCCTAAGGGTGGTCTTAGGTTGGTCGGGTGGGGATGGAGGAGTGGTAGTGCTCCTCGGGTAGGAAGGGGAACATCGGGGAGCGTAGATTTTTCTAAGTTCAGTTTTCATGTCTTACCATGTGTCAATGGGCTATTGCCTTCCAACCCTCCTTATGCCCACTATATGTTCCCACTCTTCCTTGGCTCGAGGTGAAAGCCGACCCTTGGCAATGGTGATTCTCTCGGGTCCATACGCCCGAATCCGCTCAAAGTGTTTTTCCAAGGTAGCCTCGCACTTTAGATAGGCACTAGGGCTAGATCCGTCAAAGTGAAGGTCATCATTTAGGATAATGTCCCAGAGTAGGGGGTCGGTATCACTCTTGAAAAGGTCTTATTTGTACTGCATTTCCCAAAGAGGAGTATACATGATGATGCAACGGGTGTACCAATGATGAATCTAATGTAATTGCGCCCTAGGACCAACTTGTAGTGATAAGTTGAGAACTTGCTCTGATACCAACTGATGTAACACCACCTTGGGGGTGGCAGCCACTCGACCGATGCCCTTGGACCTACACTCGCAAGCAAACAACTTAGACGGCGGACTCACTCGCTAAGCGCACAGTAGTGCCCATAGGCAACTCGGTGATGGTGGTGAGGGTTCGAGGCGGGACCTCGCTGCTCCGGGGATTGGCTAGCTTGGGATTGAACCCCCAAGGGTCCATGGATGCCCACTCTCACAGGCGGCCAGCACGCCGAGGGCGTGGGATGTAATGGCTCTCTCGCAACTCGTTCCACGGTGGCACACGATTTGGTGGATTCCGGATCGGACACTCGCTCACCGTCCGACGACCAATTGAAAGAAATAATAAGCCAGCAAAGATAATGCTACCATTAGAAGAGAGTGATCAGATGCTCACATGATCGGTGTGAAGACGCCGACCCCGGCTGGAGACGAAGGCGAGCGAGGAAGCGTGGGCTTACCCGCACGCCGCGCCGATGAAGCTTCAACCTGAAATAGCAAGTTACAATCACTACGCCCCTTGCAAGGGGGTTGGACTAGCGTGGGGATTAGTTTTACAACCAAAATGTACCTCCACGCAGGGAGGGGCGGTCATCCGGCCAGGCGGGGTGGGGAAAACTACGCTGGAAGCTGAAGTGGACGAAGACCATCGGTTCTGCTAACCCTCTGGAACAGTGGACAGACAGTCGATGTTGGTGCCGCTGTGGACTCCTCCAAACTCCGTTGGTGACAAAACCAGTGGAAAAACCTCCGGGGTTGACTCAGGAGGACGTCAGAATTTTTAGGGATTTTCTCGATGGCGGCGACGGTCGGGGCAGAGTCGTGAACATGGCTATTTGATTTTGGACCTGGTAGCTTCTGAGTCACTACAGCTGAAAGGTGAGGCCACCACGGATGCTCCCGAGCTCAAAATCAGGTAAGGCTAGAGTCGTTGGATTTGTGGTCGAACCCTCTTCGAACAGAGACCCACGGGAACATCATAGGAGGTCGGACCAGATGGTGAGGACCCGAATAGTGCCGGGGCGTCAGATCAGTTCCAGAGGGAACTGATCAGCGCACCTGTGGGAGAAAATTAGGAACTCACTGGTTCGGGGTCCAAACGGAGAGCCGCTTCATGGTACTGGAAGGAGACGTGTAGTAGAAGTTCTCAGCCAAGCCTCGCTTCAATAACTTCAGTTGGATGGCCATGTGAGCCTCTGCAATGTGCCTCTGGATGACTGCCAGGGGCATGATGTGCAGCCCGGCGATGATGACTCCTCCGGGCAGCGACGAGCTCAGACGGAGGCAGGACCACCTCCGTTCCGAAGTAGACAGGATGAAGATTCCACCGATATATGGTACGCCCTCTGAAGCTTCTTGGTGATGATGTGGCAGCCTCAGAAAGTCGCGGGTACTCTGCTGCCTGCGAGCTGGGAATAGGATGAAGGTGTAGGGTTGTGTGTATGAGGGTGGTTTGGCCAAGGGAAGCAAGGGGAAATGGGGAGGGCGACCAGGGTAGGAAGGGATTGTTGGGGAGGGGTGAGGGGCAGCCAGCAAGGGAGGGAGATTCAAATTTGGCGTAGGGTTTGAACCCCTTTAGCCTTGGGGTGGTGGAGATTTGCTTGGGAAAGGGAAATGGGTAGTTGGGGGTTGGATGGTGGAGCAAGGATTGGTGGATTCCACCTTGGGGTTGGGGGGAATTGAATGAGTGTATGAGGAAGGGGGGATATTAATGAAGAGTGAATGGAGGAGAGAGGAGGGGGAAATTTGAATTTTAGGAGGGGAGGAGAGATAATAGGGGGAGAGGGGGAGCTTCTCACTCTAAAGAAACACTCAAATTTTTGGAATTCCTTCAAATTTTCATTGATCATCAAAGGTTACAAATGAGAGAGGGGAGGGGGCTATTTATAGACTCCATACTTTTCCTAGGACCAAATTGCCCCTGGACAATTGATAGATTTACCGCACAGTCCAAGGAGGGGCGCCCCTGGGCCTAGCCCACTAGTTGGGCCCATTAGACTACTTGATTAACCACATGACTCAACACTTAGGTAAATGACCCTTATACCTAGGTGCTGGACTCAAATAAAAGGAAAATTACATGGTTTATGACTCAAATAAAATATAAAAAGTACATGACTAGACTCAGAAAATTGTGACGAACACAATGATGCATGCCGACGAACAATCCGAGTCTCAAAAATGTGGAGGGACAAGGGATGCCCCCATCAGATATGTTGAACTATCTACATACACAACCAACAATAAAAGATTAGTTCACAACTCTTGATATGACAATCTAGAAATTTAAAACAATGTTATATCTCTGTAGTAAGCTTTATAAATTCTATCTCTCTCATCCATCTATAACATGAAGTGATGAAAATGTGCAACCTAATAAGAGAAAACTCATGTTATCATCATGTAGCACCCCCGATAAAAAATTATTGAGTAAATTTAAAACTTCTTCCTAAAAGAAATCATACATGAAGGCCTTACATAAAGAACCCAACCTCATGAGGACTATAATATAAATATACAAGCCAACCTTACCTTATGCCATAAAGAATCATGAGGGCTCTATGTAAAGAATCAAAACCGTATGGGGACTAGTATATAAATGTACAACCCACTTTATGCATAGTACGTAATGAACTCTTTTCTAAAGAATCTTATAATGAGAGGCTTCGTATAAAGAGCCAAACCATGAGAGGGTTATTATATAAATGTACAAGATAACTTTATGTACATGGGTAGTACGTAAGGCGCCCATGACCAGGGCACCGATTACATAATTGAAGACCATGTGAGGAGGTGCCATTTCCCTTGGGCCCCATCCCATTAAAGTATTAATATATATATATATACACCATGAAGGACAACACGTGAGAGTGGCAATTTTGTCTAACAGTTAACGCCCTCTTGCAAGGGCGTCATTCTCATGAATAGTATTACCTAGATTAATAGACGACCCCTTACAAGGTCGTCAGTTCGTTTGTGTTTCTAGAAGGGTGGAACACAAACAACCCCATTTAGCTTGTAAAGCCCATGCCTACTCAGTCGGACCCGCAAGGCAATAAACCAATGCTTTATGATTCCCTATAACTAATTCCCTCCGTAGCACTGGCAAAGGCTACTGCCAGCAGAAGGGAATATTTCCCTTCATTCCCTCGGAAAACGTGAAGTCTATGTCCTGCTGCTGAAGCTTTGCAGCGGCGGTGAACGTGTGGCTTCATCCTATCATCTGTACCTCGTAATCACGTCAAAAGGTAGGTGTTCTAAAGTCCTTGCCTAACTAGTAGCTACATAGGTTAACTTATGCATGCTTAGAGTTAGATTAACTCATTAATCATGCTATATTACCTGACTTTACCGTGATCAAGAAATGACCATGTATATACCATGTTACACATATTATAATATCCTGTTACACCTATCATGTATGATTTTATACACCATCTGTTACCATGATTTTATGAGTTTTAAACAAAAATTTGTTATCATGATTTCATGAGTTTTGAACATATCTTATTACACTAGTTTTACAGTCTTAATATTCGTGTTTTAGCCTTAGTATATAACCTCTGCTACCTGAGTTTTAAAATCCCGGAAAGCCCAACCCTCGGGTGAATAGCGCCCCAGACCAGGGTGCTAATTCCCTAAGGGGCGCCCCTAGCCAGGGTGCCAATTAAATGAAAGACACTTCACAGTGTCGTCATTTCCATTTCCACAATTTTTAGTAATTGATAATTCAACACATTCAAAAATCCATAACTACTGAATTAAACCACGAACATTCTGCATGAATTTGTTTCTGTGATCTTGACATTTTTCTCTACCTGCTCATACCATTAATTCCTGAATCAGAGCACTTTCATATTGATGAATAGTGAACCACCCACCGGTACATGGCACCCCTGACTAGAGCGCCAATTACAAAATTGAAGACTTTGCACATGGTCCCCAATTAATTATAGACCATGTGCAATGACATCAATTCCATTTTCTGAAATTTCCAGTAATTAATAAATCAACGCATTCAAAAATCCATAACTATCAAACTGAACCATGAAAATTTTGCCTGAATATACTTCTGTGACCTTGAGATTTTTCTCTACCTGTCCATGTCCTCGAATTCTGATTCGGAGAAACTTTGGAAAAAAATGAATAGTGATTTGTGTCACAAAACGTACCATTCTGATATGAAGCATAACCCACTTGAAAAACAACTCTATTGGTGACCCTACGCAGTGTCGTCAATTAGTTGAACCTGTACATCAATTAGTGACACCCCGAGGAGTCTTCAATTAAATGAAGACTACTCACAGTGGCGCCAATTCCATTTTTTTGACAAATTAAAGATACAACATTAGAAAATTTCATATCTATGGAATGAAAATCTAATAATTATACCTGAACATGTTTCTGAACTCTCGACGATTTACACTACCTGTTCATGTCCTTACTTTCGATTTTCGAGAATTTTTTTTGGAATGAACAGTACTTTGAGTCACAAAACGTATCCACCGGGTGAAAATGACCCAATGAAATTGGCGCCCAAAGCCAGGGCGCCAATTCATCAATTGGTGGCAGCCAGCAAGTCTTCAATTAATTGAAGACTCTTTGGACAGGCGCCAATTCCATATATATATATATATATATATATTTGAAAATTAAAAATTTTGAAAGACAGGCCAATTACTTGAATAGTGCCCGCTAGGAAGTCACCAATTTCCAAATTGAAGACTTCCCGAGAAGGCGCCAATTCAGTAAAAAGGGGGTCCTCCCCCAGGCGCCAATTGCCTGAATAGGGGGATCTCCCCCAGGTGCCAATTGACTGAATAGGGGGTCATCCCCCTGGCGCTAATTCCCTGAAACAGGGGCTGTACCCCAGGCGCCAATTCAGTAATTTTAGATCCTGATCTTGATCTATCTAGTGATTCGTACAGACATAACCCTAATCCATTTCCTGCATATTATGAGTTCTTGAACTCCATTCCATGAAAATCTACTTTGTGTATATCCTACATGGTCAAATCTGGAACCTCTTAAACTACCATTTGGGAGTGTTGGAGCTAAGTGCCATGTGGTGTAAAGTGCTATGTTGTGGGAGCCACCTCTTGAGGCCGTACGGTGCAAAGTGCTACACGACGGGTGCCACCTCTTGAGCCCGTAGGGGCCACCTCTAGAGTCCTCCATAACCAAATGACTAGTTAATCTCGTCTGTAATACTACGTTTCTTAATTTCTTGAAATTCCACATTGGCTATAAATGAGAGTGGATGTCAAAAGTAATACATGAAATGTTGTGTGTATAGGGCCCGGTCTAGTCCTGGGAGGAGCACCCGAAAGTACCTGTGCCCATGAGAGTTTATTGACCACGATGTTTGGCATTGCACCGGAATACTTGCTTGACTTGAGACACTCCACCTTACTCTCTTTACTTGCCTGACTTGACTTGCGTGGCCCGGAACGGGCGATACTTGACTTGTGGCCAGAAAAGGGCAGATTACTTTGTTAATTAAATAGCCAATTCCATTGACACGTACTTGATATTACTTGCTTAAATTAAATTTTTCTTGCTCGTACCTGAGATATACTTGTACATCAGTTTATTCTTGCACCTGAGTTCATACTTGTACATGAGTTCCTGCTTGCACAAAAGTGACATCTACACCTATAAGTTCTTGAAATACTACTTGTCTATTACTTGAATTCATGCTATACTTTCTATAAAGTTTTTGATCTCTTATTGTTCATCATGCATAATTGATGGGAATCGACGCCGAGCACTGACATTTTTATTTTGCACTTGTGTCCTTTTAGTTTACTTTTATATCCTTGGGAAAGTATGTACGCAATTGTAAGGCTTTATAAGGCCACTTTGTCATTCCCTAGGATTCTTTGGGTTTTTGTGCAAAAATGTCAGTAGGTCCAGCAAGGGGGCCCTCACCCCTTCCCCATTGGTCCACCTAAGCCATGTGGGACTGGTCAACCATCCTAGGTGGCTTCTAGATGGTTTGACATTCAATTAGACACATGGGGGGACAATTGGACTAAAAGGTCCAAGATGCCACCTACCATGGCCTCTTGGTCAAGGGGGCGCCCCCCTCCCTTTAGCATTTTATTTTTTTTTCAAAAATACATTGATTAGAAATAATTAGTTCTATCCCTTATGTACCCCCTCCTAACCCTAGATCTAATGATAGTTAAGGTCTTTTTTACTTTTCTATAAATACCATGTATTTCCATTTTATGTAGAATTAATGAGAAAAATTGTGACATTTGCTCCAAGGAAGGGTGCGCCCCTCTCCCTCTCTCCTTGGTTCTTCTCTTCCTCCTTCAATCTCCAGGGTATGAAGCCCTCTCTTAAATTCTCCTTAGCCCATCTGAGTTCCATTTCTGCCGCCGCCATCGCATCGCCGTCGCGCCGCCGCCACCATCGTCGGAGTTCTATCTCCATCAGGATAGAACCTCATCTCCGAAATTTAATCTTTTTTATTGTTTTCTGTTCAAGCCCTAATTTTGAGGGTTTATTCCCCCTGTCTCCCCTAATCTCCAGTTCAAATTTCGTGCCATTTGGCCTTAGTTTGATATTTTTCCCATATTTTTGTTCTTCCCCTCAGTAATCTACTATTTTGCAGATCTACAGGATAGTATCACCTATTCATATTTTTCCCACCCCCATAACAATTTTTAGAAATTCCACAAAAATGCCTCAATGTTCCTCACGTTCCCCCCTTACCGGCCATAATTTTGTTAGTCCCTGTAAAAATCATTTACCCCTCGGTCAAAGGTTAGTTTCAGGCATATCCCCTCCTGTCCTGAGTGTCTGTCAACAGATCCATAGAAACACTCAGTCTTGCAGAGCCTCCCATTTCACATCCCTTCGTTCTATCGACCCACAAAAATTATATGTGGTAGATATGGGAATTCTCTTTCCAACGCCACTAGTCTTGCCTCGATCTGATTCCGGATTTGAGAGAATTAATTCTTGCCGCCGAGGCGCCCAACTCGTTTCCCGATGCAGATCAGAAAAATCAATCCGTGGATAATTCGTGCAAAAATACCAAAAGTCAACTTCTGGAACCGCCACTTCAGGGAGTCGACCAGAAACGTCCTACCCACGTTCCAACCAAACGGCACCTCAAAGATCTCAGGAAGGTGACGTTCCTTCTAGGGCCAAGGCTTCCTGTCCAGCGAGTCAGAACCGAGTCGGCGCAGTACCGAGTCGGACCAGCAGGCCGAGTTCGCTCCGAACGCACCTCCAGATTGCAGCCCGTCAACCCGGGAAGGGTCCTCACAGGCCCACTTGTAGCCCTTTACCTCCCTGCGTGGAGTGGGCTATATAATTCATTGTTGTAATTAACTTGTAACCGTTGCTACCGGGAGTCACCGTACTTGGCCGGGAACGTCTTCCCCAGGCCCGGAGCGTGGAGGTACACTCGCCCCCACTCTTTATCGTATTTTGCTTAGTTCGTATACATTCGTATATGCCGCTGCATGTGATAGGTTATTAGCCCGTCGTATCAATTGTATCACCGCTGCGAGAGAGTGAGTGTAACCCGTCCCGTCACTCGGCCCGAGTTAACGCGGAAAAGCCGATACCCGAGACTCACTGCCGGTTTCTCAACCGCGCACGGTCCCACGTCTTCCCTCGCTTAGGGATGATCGCGAGCTAGAGACCCAGGTCGCGTGTTCGTCCCGCATCAATTTGGTATCAGAGCGCCAGTTGAGTCTAGGGTAGTCACTAGTCATTGCTTAACAAAAACACAAAAATGAGTCGTTTATGTCGAGTCTAAGTCTAAGTCAGACTAAGTGTCACATTTGCATACTATTAATCGGTATATCAAAAGGTGTTGTCTGAACGTTAGGCTACGCCTATCGGGAAGGCCTCACACTTGCGCGAGTGATCTTCGGATCAATTAACTCCGCCACGTACCGAGTCTTGGTTTAAGTCTAGGGTCCTTAGTGTGCATGCATTCCAACCTTGCATAGTCAGTCCAGTGTCTTGTCCAAGTGTCGGCATGTCCATCCACTAGTGTCCCCGTGTCCCATGGATTACCAAATGCCCGGATCTCATGCATGGTGGCGATACTATCTAAGATGGGTGTAGCAACCCAGGTAAAATCTTAAAAGATTAAACCAAAGATAAAGGCCCAACTCATATACACTTAAAACATATACCAATTAGGCCAAAAGTAAATAACGCCTCTTAGAAGGTCGTCATTTAATTGAAGACTATAAAACAGGCGCTAATTCATTAATTGACGCCCCTTTGACAGCCGTCATATAAAGAAATTGAAGACTGTTTAAAGAGGCGTCATTTTTAATTAACGCCCCAACCTTCGGCGTCATTTTCAAACTAAACCTGTTAGTATTTGGTTCGAACAAGGATGTTATCCGGGTAAGTTTTGATTAGGAAAGGATCAACACGGGGATGTTTAAGTTTAATCAGGAGTCTACCTAGAAGTTTCAACTCCAATCAAACTCCTAGAATCCATTAGGATTCTTTTCCCTATAAATACCATCCCCTCCATCGAACCCATGTTGACCCTAAAGACGCCCTGCAGCTACTCCTCTGTCGTGGAAGTTCTTCTTCATCTTCCTCTTGCTGTCAATACTGTGAAGGGAGGACGCCGTCTTCTGCTCCTTCGATAGTGCTTCACGTATTGCCGTAGGTTGCTTCTGCCGTGGGTGTACGTGAAGAACGTGAAGTTCTTCATCCTTTCTTCTTCTTCCTTGCTACACGAAGGATTGAAGGCCATTGATTTCCTTACCATACCTGTTGCTGCTGATTGCCTTCGACCGTTGAAGCAAGAAGAACAAGCTGCTGTGTCTTCTTCCTTCTACGCGGTTACTCTGTTTCAAACAGGGTATCGTTTGTGATCAAATTTTCATATATATTCTTCACGACTAGATCATCACCAAGGTAGGTTTTCTCAAGACTTAGCAAAATCCTATAATTACTAAATGAATACATGCATATAGGTCTAAAGGAGTTACAGATTTCATTTTCCAGAATGAATTTTCTCCGTTTACTGCATGAATGAAATTGACGACCCAAGATAGGGCGTCATTTAAAATCAACGACCGTGCAAACAGTCGTCTTTTTTCTCGATAGTTAATAATTTGTACAATGTTTAAATTTTAATAACTATGAACTCTTACATGTACACTAATGCATGACTGTGTCCGTAAATTCCTGTTATTTTTCCCTATCTGTTCATGTCTTTAGAATTTTGATCAGACATAGTCCAAAAATCATGTGTCTGTGATTGTACCTGCGGGTGCAAATCATATGACAAAGAATTAGCGACCCAGATTAGGTCGTCAATTGAATAAACGCCCCTATAAACCGATGCCAATTTAGTGATAAACTGTGAAATTATAGAAATGGTTACAATATTGCTGGACATTGAAATGACGACATATACCCTACCCTTTAATTTGTTATATGACGCCCCTGACTAGGGCGCTGTTTACTGAATTGAAGCCTTCAAGAAAGGCGTCATTTTTATAATAATCAAAATTAAAAAATATTTATAGATATTAATCTGGATGTAACGACTGAGTGAACAGTCGTCATTTATTGAACTGACAACCCTGACAAGGGCATCAATTCATAAAATGAAGACTTAAGCTCAGGCGCAATTTGACTAATTCCTGATTTTTCATGATTTTTATATATAACCCTTGTTAATGGGTTATGCATATCGGCACTATATTCCATTCTGTGAATATAGTCCCATGTTTTCTCGTTGTTTTATCGATTACCCACTAATTCTTGGTGATAGATGAACTCTCCATAGGACATTCCGTTCCTTTGGACCAGTCACTTTATCATAGAGACCTCCGTAAGACTCCGCTAGCCTTGGATTCCCTGAAGACAGTCGAGCTGGTTGTACCCTTAAAATCTATGTCACTATTTGATTACAATGTCACTCTAAAGAAACATGGTATACCGACCCTCATGACTTACTAAGATGATGTCATGAGAATACTCTAAATTAATGGAATGGGAAACCATGCCATTAGTGTGCTTATGAATTAGGTGCCATACTTGTGGACCTCAATTCTATCTAGCTTATCATGTCCAAGGACGAGCGACCATCGCTATATGGGCGCTTATTCTTATTATCCTGGCACCCAATTAGGGAGCCGATTCCACCTAGTTTTATCGTTAATCGTGGTTGTACCGTTATTGTTGTCTTTATACATCATGTTCAATCCTTGAAATTCTATTCCACAAGATCTACCTTAAAGTCCCTACAAGTTTATTCTATTGAAACTCTATATTGGCTATAACCATAGTGGATGTCGAAAAATACACGATCAATGACTGCGCATATAAGGGCCCGATCTGGTCCTGGGAGGAGCACCCGAAAGTGCTAGTGCCCATGGGAGTTGTAATGATCACGGTGTGGCATTGCACCGAAGTGCATGACTAGCTTGATTAGACATTCCACCATCTCATACTCGACTTGACATGACATGACTTGTGTGACCCGGAAATGGTATTTATATACTTGCTTGAAACGTGACAGCCAATTCCCGACATGACATGATGAATATACTTGCTTGAATATCTTGACATTTGTTGATATAATTTCTTGAAAGACATGCTAGTTCACTCAATTATCTCTTGTTATATTCTCTCTCTCTTATCATTTTACGCAAATATGCATAGCTTTATTGCATTCATGTAACATGCAATTTACTTAAAGCAAGCTAGCTCTTGAGATATAATTCCTACTGAGCGTTCGCTCATTCAGTGTTTGCCCTTATTTTTCCGGTAAGTCCGATGACGAGACTCAATCGGATGGGGAAGGTCAAGAGTGAAGAGATTAGAGCTCACCATCTATCCAAGCATCTACTAGTCTTATCTTTCTATATTTTTGAGTCAATCATTGTACTTTTCCCTTTATTGAGTCTTAGCACTTTCATTAAGTGGATTGTAATAGAAGTACTTTTAAGGTTGTGATTGAATAAAGGATTGGGTTATCTTTACTTTTGCGCACTCTGTCTTTGTGTTGAATACACTAACGCTCTGATTGACATGATCGATATCAACTCGTCACGCGTCTCCGAGTTCCTTCCGCGCTCGGGGCGTGACATTTTTTGTGGTATCAGAGCCTAGGATATTCAATTCCTAGGAAACCCAAGTCCAAGGATAGGTTTAAAACCTTTAACCGGTGAGATTGGGTAGAACCAAGGGTTAAGTTACCTTAGAATCAAAACCTTTGAACATAATCACATATTAATATAGTCATTGTAATTGTAGGACAATGGCTGCCAAACGTGCCCAGTGGCGCAACATGCAACGCACTCTACAAGGCATGACCCAGGCACTTCAACAGGTGGCAGAAGGAGGTGCACATTGTGGAGCAGGAAATCTCCACCAGGGCTTAAAGAACATGAACCCTCCTAAGTTCATGGGATCCACTGATCCGGATGACGTCGAGCATTGGATCCGGGAGACCAAACGTATCTTTCGGGTTATGCAATGCACGGACCAAGAGAAGGTCTTGTTAGCAACGTTTCAATTGGAAAGGGGCGCCCGCTACTGGTGGGAGTTCGTAGAAGCCACATTAGATCGAGGACAAGTTACTTGGGAGGAGTTTGTTGAACATTTCAACAATAAATAGTTTTTGGACCGAGTCCAGGAGAAGAAGGCGGCCGAATTCACCACACTTAAGTAACGATCATTATCGGTGGCCGAGTATGAGGCACAATTCTCGAGGTTATCCCGGTACGCCAAGTATTTAGTCAGTACCGAGAAGATGAAAGCTAGGAGATTCCTAAATGGGCTTAGACCCCAATATATCACACAGCTGGTGCCGATGGACATACAGGTCTATTCGGAGATGGTACGACGAGCCCAGCTACTGGAGGATGCCATGGAACTATCTGATAGGATCCGTGGGAGAGACAAGAAGGAGCATGTTACTAGCTCCGACACTTTCAAACCCAATTTCAACAAGAAAAGGCCAAGTAATGGAGGAGAGTCTTCTCAGGAGAAGAAAGTCAAAAAGATTAACAAGTCATTCTCCATCACCACCACACCTTCTAAAGTGGTGTGTAAACACTGTGACAAGGCCGGACATAAGGCCGAAGAATGTTGGAGGAAACTTGGAGCGTGTCTCCATTGTGGGAGCCGTGATCATCGGATTCCCGACTGTCCCCTACTCAATGATCAAGCCGGTGACGGAAAGCGCCCGGTGACAAAGAATGCATGACTCCAAGCTATTAAGGAGACATAACAAGACGAAGGCGGACTAGTGGAAGGTACATTGAAAGTTTGTTCCAAGTCTGCATATGTCTTATTTGATACTGGTGCCTCGCATTCCTTTATTTCTAAGAAGTTTGCTAATCCATTACCCATGGAACCGGAATGGATGAAATTAGTTCTTTCAACCCCTCCCGGAAGCGAAGTTGACCTTACTCACCATTATCAAAACTGTGAAGTATTGGTAAAGGGAAGAAATCTTCCTATCAACCTCATATGTTTAGACCTAAAGGAATATGATGTCATATTAGGAGCCGATTGGTTATCCAAATACCAGGCAACTGTAGATTGCCGTAATAGCAAAGTTACTTTCAAAGACTTTCCGGAACTGGTCTATACTAGCTCTAAGAGTCGGAGCAAGTCATCTCTTATTTCGGCTCTCCGAGCTAGCAAGCTAATAAGGAAGGGATGTGTATCTTTCCTTGCATTTGTCACTATTAAGGAAGCTAAGGAGACTAAGCTAGAAGACATCCCAGTTGTGCAAGAATTTTCGGATGTGTTTCCGGAAGATTTTCCTGGATTACCTCCACAACGAGAAGTGGCCTTCACCATCGATTTGATCCCCGGTGCTGGTCCAGTTTCTAAGGCACCTTATAGGATGTCCCCTGCCGAACTCAAAGAACTAAAGGAGCAATTGATGGAACTTCTTAAGAAGGGTTTTATCAGACCAAGCACTTCCCCGTGGAGAGCACCTGTACTATTTGTAAAGAAGAAAGATGGATCCACGAGGTTATGCATCGACTATCGACAGTTGAATCACCTTACTATCAAGAGCAAATATCCACTGTCGAGAATCGATGAATTGTTTGATCAAATATCTGGATCCAAGTACTTCTCGAAGATTGATCTCAGATCAGGATATCACCAACTAAGGATCAAAGATGAGGACATTCATAAGACCGCGTTCAGAAGTAGGTATGGGCACTATGAATTTGTTGTTATGCCTTTTGGACGAACAAATACCCCTGCAGCCTTTATGCAGTTAATGAATAGTATCTTCAGGCCTCATCTAGATAAATTCATAGTGATTTTCATTGATGATATACTAATCTATTCAAAGACCAAGGAAGATCACGAGGAGCATTTGAGGATTGCATTACAGATATTGAGGACGAATCAATTATATGCAAAGCTCAGTAAATGTGAATTCTGGTTAGAAGAAGTATCTTTCTTGGGGCATGTTATATCAAAAGATGGTTTATCCGTAGATCCATCGAAGGTTGAAGCTGTAAGGAATTGGGAAAGACTGACCAATGCTAGCGAGATCCGTAGTTTCTTGGGTCTTGCAGGATATTATCGGTGATTCATTAAGGATTTCTCCAAGATAGCTGTACCACTCACAAGGCTAACTCGCAAGGAGATCCGTTATGAATGGAGCGAGGAATGTGAAAGAAGCTTCCAAGCTCTCAAGGATCATTTAACTACTGCCCCAGTATTAGCTTTGCCAATTGAAGGAGAGAAATTCGAGGTATACACCGATGTCTTAGGCGTTGGCCTCGGATGTGTTTTAATGCAACAAGGGAAAGTTATAGCTTACTCTTCTCGCCAATTGAAGAAGCACGAGGAGAACTATCCAGTCCATGACTTAGAATTGGTGGCGGTAGTGTTTGCACTGAAGATATGGAGACATTACCTATACGGAGTGCAGTTTACTATATACTCTGGCCATAAAAGTCTTCAGTATCTCTTCTCTCAGAAGGAATTGAATATGAGGCAAAGACGTTGGCTAGAATATCTCAAGGACTTCGATTTCACTATACAATATCATCCTGGAAAGGGTAATCCTGTAGCCAATGCCCTCAGTAGAAAGCCGAGAGCACTATTAGCCAATTGTATGATTCAGGAGTGGAAGTTGCTAGAGTAATTCTCTAAACTTAATATAAGCATAGACAAGGACAGTAGGTGTGTCACATTATCCCATATGAGCATACAGCCAGACTTGATATCTGAAATACAAGGACTTCAAGATAGTGACCCCGTACTAGTAGAAATCAAGGGCAAAATGGAAGAACAACCTTATTTCAAGATAGCCTCGGATGGAAGATTGATGTTCAGGAATAGAACATGTATACCGGATTGTCTAGAGCTAAAGAAGAAAATCTTAGATGAAGCTCACAGATCAAGGTACACGATTCATCCAGGGTCTACCAAAATGTACCAAGATTTGAAAAGGACCTTCTGGTGGCCCAACATGAAGAGAGAAATAGCAAACTTTGTGCCTCGCTGTCTCACATTCCAACAAGTCAAGGCAGAACACCAAAAGCCTGCCGGTAAGCTACATCCTCTAGATATTCCCAAATGGAAGTGGGAGGATATCGGTATGGACTTCATTATGGGTCTGTCTAAATCAAAAGGGGGACATGATAGAATATGGGTTATCATCGACCGATTGACAAAATCGGCACACTTCTTGCCAATCAAGAGTCGATGGTCAGTTGATGTCCTTGCTGCATTATACATTAAGGAGATAGTCAGGTTACATGGAGTACCTGTATCAATCGTGTCCGACAGAGACCCTCGTTTTACTTCTCACTTTTGGAAGGGTCTACAACATTCGTTCGGTACGAGACTTAACTT
The DNA here is from genome assembly GCA_022559845.1 of Amorphophallus konjac. Lineage (NCBI taxonomy): Eukaryota > Viridiplantae > Streptophyta > Magnoliopsida > Alismatales > Araceae > Amorphophallus > Amorphophallus konjac. Next base: position 358,783,442 of record CM040121.1, on the reverse strand, counting down.
TAGTACAGCTTTTCATCCTCAAACGGATGGTCAGACTGAAAGAACGAATCAGGTGGTAGAAGATATGCTCAGAGCTTGCATCATCGATTTTGGTGGAAGCTGGCATGATCACTTGCCCTTAGTCGAGTTTGCATACAACAACAGCTACCAGGCAAGTATACAAATGGCACCTTTCGAAACCTTATACAGAAGGAGTTGCCTATCACCCTTGTGCTGGGATGAAGTTGGCGAGAAACAACTATTAGGTCCAGACATGGTAAGGGATACCACTGAAAAGATTCAGTTGATTAGAGAAAGACTTCAAGTTGCTCAGTCTAGACAGAAGGCTTATGCTGACACAAGAAGAAGAGATCTCGAATTCCAAGTCGGAGATCACGTATTTCTCAAGATATCACCTGGGCGTGGAATAAGGAGATTTGGTGTTAAGGGCAAGCTTACACCAAGGTTTATCGGACCTTTTGAGATACTAGAAAGAGTTGGCGAGGTTGCTTACCGCATTGCTTGACCTCCTCAATTGTCTGAAGTTCAAAATGTATTCCACATATCTATGTTGAAGAAGTATGTGCACGATCCGGCACATATCATCGATCATGGAGACCTGGTGATTCAAAGGGATCTCACCTATGAACAAAAGCCCATGAAGATCCTCGATCGCGAAGTACGAACATTAAGGAGCAAAGTTATTCCCATGGTCAAGGTGCAATGAAGTAAAAGCTCATAACATGAAGCAACATGGGAGACCGAGGAGTCTATGAGGAAACGATTCCCAGAATTGTTCTAAAAAGGTATGTACCCTACACTCTCCACGTCTACATACGATTTAATTTGGGGACCAAATTCTTTTAAGTGGGGGAGGGTGTAGCAACCCTAGTAAAATCTTAAAAGATTAAACCAAAGATAAAGGCCCAACTCATATACACTTAAAACATATACCAATTAGGCCAAAAGTAAATAACGCCTCTTAGAAGGTCGTCATTTAATTGAAGACTATAAAACAGGCGCTAATTCATTAATTGACGCCCCTTTGACAAGCGTCATATAAAGAAATTGAAGACAATTTAAAGAGGCGTCATTTTTAATTAACGCCCCAACCTTAGGCGTCATTTTCAAACTAAACCTGTTAGTATTTGGTTCGAACAAGGATGTTATCCGGGTAAGTTTTGATTAGGAAAGGATTGACACGGGGATGTTTAAGTTTAATCAGGAGTCTACCTAGAAGTTTCAACTCCAATCAAACTCCTAGAACCCATTAGGATTCTTTTCCCTATAAATACCATCCCCTCCATCGAACCCATGTTGACCCTAAAGACACCTTGCTGCTACTCCCCTGCCGTGGAAGTTCTGCTTCATCTTCCTCTTGCTGTCAATACTGTGAAGGGAGGATGCTATCTTATGCTCCTTCGACAGTGCTTCACGTATTGTCGTAGGTTGCATCTGCCGTGGGTGTACGTGAAGAACGTGAAGTTCTTCATCCTTTATTTTTCTTCCTTGCTGCACGAAGGATTGAAGGCCATTGATTTCCTTACCATAACTGCTGCTGCTGATTGCCTTTGACCGTTGAAGCAAGAAGAACAAGCTACTGTGTCTTCTTCCTTTTACGCGGTTACTCTGTTTCAAACAGGGTATCGTTTGTGATCAAATTTTCATATATATTCTTCCCGACCAGATCATCACCAAGGTAGGTTTTCTTAGGACTTAGCAAAATCCTATAATTACTAAATGAATACATGCATATAGGTCTAAAGGAGTTATAGATTTCGTTTTCCAGAATGAATTTTCTCCGTTTACTGCATGAATGAAATTAACGACCCAAGATAGGGCGTCATTTAAAATCAACGACCGTGCAAATAGTCATCTTTTTTATGGATAGTTAATAATTGTACAATGTTTAAAATTTAATAACTATGAACTCTTACATGTACACTAATGCATGACTGTGTCCATAAATTCCTGTTATTTTTCTCTATCTGTTCATGTCTTTAGAATTTTGATCAGACATACTCTAAAAATCATGTGTCTGTGATTGTACCTGCGGGTGCAAATCATATGACAAAGAATTAGCGACCCAGATTAGGTCATCAATTGAATGAACGCCCCTGTAAATAGGCGCCAATTTAGTGATAAACTGTGAAATTATAGAAATGGTTACAATATTCCTGGACATTGAAATGACGACATATACCCTACCCTTTAATTTGTTATATGACGCCCCTGACTAGGGCGCTGTTTATTGAATTGAAGCATTCAAGAAAGGCATCATTTTTATAATAATCAAAATTGGAAAATGTTTATAGATATTAATCTGGATGTAACGACTGAGTGAATAGTCGTCATTTATTGAACTGACGACCCTGATAAGGGCGTCAATTCATATAATGAAGACTTAAGCTCAGGCGCCATTTGACTTATTCCTGATTTTTCGTGGTTTTTATATATAACCCTTGTTAATGGGTTATGCATATCAGCACTATATTCCATTCCGTGAATATAGTCCCATGTTTTCTCGTTGTTTTATCGATTACCCACTAATTCTCGGTGATAGATGAACTCTCCATAGAACATTCCGTTCCTTTGGACCAGTGACTTTATCATAGAGACCTCCGTAAGACTCCGCTAGCCTTGGATTCCCACAAGGCAGCCGAGCTGGTTGTACCCTTAAAACCTATGTCACTATTTGATTACCATGTCACTCTAAAGAAACATAGTATACCGGCCCTCTTGACTTACTAAGAGGATGTCATGAGAATACTCTAAATTAATGGAATGGGAAACCATGCCATTACTGTCCTTATGAATTAGGTGCCATACTTGTGGGCCTCAATTCTATCTAGCTTATCATGTCCGAGGACGAGCGACCATCGCTATATGAGCGCTTATTCTTATTATCCTGGCACCCAATTAGGGAGTCAATTCCACCTAATTTTATCGTTAATCGTGGTTGTACCGTTATTGTTAACTTTATACGTCATGTTTAATCCTTGAAATTCTATTCCACAAGATCTACCTTAAAGTCCCTACAAGCTTATTCCATTGAAACTCTATATTGGCTATAACCATAGTGGATGTCGAAAAATACACGATCAATGCCTGCGCATGTAAGGGCCCGATCTGGTCCTGGGAGGAGCACCCGAAAGTACTAGTGCCCATGGGAGTTGTAATGATCACGGTGTGGCATTGCACCGAAGTGCATGACTAGCTTGATTAGACATTCCACCATCTCATACTCGACTTGACATGACATGACTTGCGTGACCCGGAAATGGTATTTATATACTTGCTTGAAACGTGATAGCCAATTCCCGACATGACATGATGAATATACTTGCTTGAATATCTTGACATTTGTTGATATAATTTCTTGAAAGACATGCTAGTTCACTCACTAATCTCTTGTTATATTCTCTCTCTCTTGTCGTTTTACACAAACATGCATAGCTTTATTGCATTCATGTAACATGTAATTTACTTAAAGCAAGCTAGCTCTTGAGATATAATTCCTACTGAGCGTTCGCTCATTCAGTGTTTGCCCCTATTTTTCAGGTAAGTCTGATGACGAGACTCAATCGGATGGGGAAGGTCAAGAGTGAAGAGATTAGAGCTCACCATCTATCCAAGCATCTACTAGTCTTATCTTTCTATATTTTTGAGTCAATCACTGTACTTTTCCCTTTATTGAGTCTTAGCACTTTCATTAAGTGGATTGTAATAGAAGTACTTTTAAGGTTGTGATTGAATAAAGGATTGGGTTATCTTTACTTTCGCGCACTCTGTCTTTGTGTTGAATACACTAACGCTCTGATTGACATGATCGATATAAACTCGTCACGCGTCTCCGAGTTCCTTCCGAGCTCGGGGCGTGACAATGGGAGAACCACCCGGACCACCCCCGTAGGCCCGTAGCCCGGGACTTCTATGGCTCCAAAAACCCAGGTGACTACCTAGAGTGGGAAGCCATTATGGACGACTACTTTGAGTGTTACCTTATGTCCGGTCCCGCGCAATTTGACTTTGCCAAAAGGTGACTTTTCTATGAAGCCGCCGAAACATGGAGGGACATCAAATACTTCCAAGAAGATAGGAGACTAAGGCCCATAGAGTCATGGTGGGATATGAAGAGAGCGCTTAAGAGGGTCTACCTTCCCCGCCCACCTACCTCCAACCACGGGGGTCATACCACTAGCCAACCCCACCAACTCACCCATAATCAAGTGGGCCACACTTCCAACCAACCCCGCCCCTTCACCTCCATCCAAGTCCACCAAAGCAACCCCAATCAATTGGCCCTCCCTATCGCCTCCAACCAACCACCCCTTGGCACCTCCGTCCAATCCCACCTAATCGCCTCCAACCAAGTGGAAGCCCCACTTATAGTCGAGTCTAGGTCCGCATCTGGGCCGAGAGATGAGGAGCGAGTCCACCCCGAGGCCCCTACTCCAACCCGCACCTTAGATGAAATCAAGAAAATACTTTCGGATTGGTTAGAAAGGATAGAAAGAACACATGCTCCTTCACCACCCGTGAGTGCTCCATTGCCACTTTCTACTTCTGAACTTTACTCGGAACCATCTTATTTGGAGCCACCCAAGCCCGAGCCACTCGTGTTTCTAACGGGTACGCTTTTCATCGCCGAGGCACTTCTTAGTTGGCTCAAGGATGGCTTGGTCCCACCTCCTTACCCATCCATGGACCCCACCCTACCATTGGTGCCCGTCAACTCCTTCCACACTACATTCCGGTCTAGTCACCATGTTGATACCTTTGATGACCTTGTTATGGGATTAGACTCGCAATGGTAGTTGACGCACTCCTTGGCCCGATGCTTCGACCAACCCACTAGTCTTAGCTTCACCTATCCGGCCTTAGGGTCTATTACCTCCGTGTGCATCGTGGGTTGTGTCACCATGGAGATTCTTCTATTCCTCCCTATGTCGACCGAGCCCGACTTCATACCCTTTTGTCCCAGGGAGGAATCATACTTCGTACCTATGATCACCATCCCACCCGCCACAATGCATGAAGGTGACCATCCACACCTTCAAGACTTCTACACATGGGACCGTGACTTGTGGGAACCCACCACAAGGGGTCATACCTTCTTTGATCCCTTTGACCCATTCCCTAGTGGGCCCGTTGACCCTCCATATATACTTCATTTCTTTGAGAGAGTCCACTACCATACCCCTACCCCACGGGCTAGGTCATCTATACCCACCAAGCCCAATCTCGATACACCCACACCCGGCTCGTCCACACCCGGCTCTCCTAACCCTCTCAAGTCTCCCAAATCCAAAGGGCCGTTCGTGCATGACTGGGTCATACTTGGGCGTCTAGGTGTTTCCCATACCACCAACCTTCGGGTACATAAGATGCATGCATGGCACATATTCGGATGTCCTGGTCCGTCGTCACCCATGCACGGATCGGACTAACATTAGGTTTGTTTAGGGTCCTTGTGAGTCTTTTTTTCGTTTGTCTGTCATGTGTCTGTGCATACATCGAGTCGAGTCAGTTTTGTACGCTCGCGTGTTAGTCCCTTTCGAGTGCGACTTGTTGGACTATTGGGATCGGTTCTACTCCACATATCGGATCTAGTCACATAAGGGATCCGCGGTGATTCCTAGTGAGTCTTTGAGCCGCCTCCCTCATTTGAGAGTGACCCCACCCCGGAGTGTCCACCTCTAGCCTCATTCCCATGGCAGTGTGTGCATATCGAATCTATACGGGAATAGCATGTGTCGATTACTTGGAGTGGAGCGTACTCCGCACTTCCAGGTTCGGTGATGGATCCGCCAGAGCTACTCGAGCAGCCGTATCCCTTACTCGACGGGGTCGAGTTCTTCCCACCCGGGGAGAGTTAATGGGAATCGACGCCGAGCATTGACATTTTTATTTTGCACTTGTGTCCTTTTAGTTTGCTTTTATATCCTTGGAAAATTATGTACGCAATTGTAAGGCTTTATAAAGCCACTTTGTCATTCCCTAGGATTCTTTGGGTTTTTGTGCAAAAATGTTAGTAGTTCCAGCAAGGGGGCCATCACCCCTTCCCCATTGGTCCACCTAAGCCATGTGGGGCTGGTCAACCATCCTAGATGGCTTCTAGATGGTTTGAAATTCAATTAGACATATGGGGGGACAATTAGACTAAAAGGTCCAAGATGCCACCAACCATGGCCTCTTGGTCAAGGGGGTGCCCCCCTCCCTTTAGCATTTTATTTTTTTTTTCAAAAATACATTGATTAGAACTAATTAGTTCTATCCCTTATGTGCCCCCTCCTAAGCCTAGATCTAAGGTTAGTTAAGGTCTTTTTTACTTTTCTATAAATACCATGTATTTTCATTTTATGTAGAATTAATGAGAAAAATTGAGGCATTTGCTCCAAGGAAGGGTGCGCCCCTCTCCCTCTCTCCCTGGTTCTTCTCTTCCTCCTTCAATCTTCAGGGTGTGAAGCCCTCTCCTACATTCTCCTTAGCCCCTCTGAGTTCCATTTCTGTCGCCGTCGCTATCGCACCACCGTCGTGCCGCCGCCACCATCGTCGGAGTTCTATCTCCATGAGGATAGAACCTCAACTCTAAAATTTTATCTTTTTTAATGTTGTCTGTTCAAGTCCTAATTTTGAAGGTTTGTTCTCCCTATCTCTCCTAATCTCTAGTTCAAATTTCATGCCATTTGGCTTTAGTTTGTTATTTTTCCCATATTTTTGTTCTTCCCCTCAATAATCTGCTATTTTGTAGATCTACAGGACATTGTCACATATTCATATTTTTCCCACCCCCTTAACAATTTTTAGTAATTCCACAAAAATTCCTCAATGTTCCTCACGTTCCCCCCTACCGCCCATAATATTGTTAGTCCCTAGAAAAACCATTTACCCCTCGGTCAAAGGTTAGTTTCAGGCAGATCCCCTTATGTCCTGAGTGTATGTCAACAGATCCACAGAAAAAACTCAGTCTTGCAGAGCCTCCCATTTCACATCCCTTTGTTGGATCGACCCACAAAAATTATATGTGGTAGATCTGGGAGTCCTCTTTCCAACGCCACCAGTCTTGACTCGATCTGATTCCGGATCAGAGAGAATTGATTCTTGCCACCGAGGCGCGCAATTCTGTTCCCTGTGCAGATCAGAAAAAATCAGTCTGTGGATAATTCGTGCAAAAATACCAAAAGTCAACTTCTGGAACCGCCACTTCAGGGAGTCGACCAGAGACGTCCTGCCCACGTTCCAACCAAGCGACACCTCTAGAAGATCTCAGGAAGGCGACGTTCCTTTGAAGGCCAAGGCTTGCTGTCCAGCGAGTCAGAACCGAGTCGGCGCAGTACCGAGTCAGACCAGCAGGCCGAGTTCGCTCCGAACGCACCTCCAGATTGCTGCCCGTCAACCCAGGAATGGTCCTCCCGAGCCCACTTGTAGCCCTTTACCTCCCTGCATGGAGTGGGCAATATAATTCATTGTTGTAATTAACTTTTAACCCTTGTTATCGGGAGTCACCGTACTTGCCCGAGAACGTCTTCCCCACGCCCGGAGCGTGGAGCTACACTCGCCCCCACTCTTTATCGCATTTTGCTTAGTTTGTATTCATTCGTATATGCCGATGCATGTGATAGGTTATTAGCCCGTCATATTAATTGTATCACCGCTGCGAGAGAGTGAGTGTAACCCTTCCCGTGACTTGACCCGAGTTAACGCGGAAAAGCCAATACCCGAGACTCACTGTCGGTTTCTCAACCGCGCACAGTCCCACATCTTCCCTCGCTTAGGGACGATCGCGAGCTAGAGACCCAGGTCGCATGTCCATCCCGCATCAATAATTTACCTGTATACCTGATTCTTCTTACGCGTACATCATGCATAGCCATACTGATAATACATGCAAACTGTAAATCACTTAAAGATTGCTTGAATTTGAGATGTAATTCTTACTGAGCGATTCACTCATCCAGTTACTTCCTAACATTTTCAGGTGATTCGGATAGCGACAAGAATGGGATTGAGACCGAGTGAAGAGTGCTAGAATGCCATTAGCCTGTCATTAGCTAGTCGCGTCTTTTGAATTTACTTGAGTCCTACCTTGTAATTCCAATATGTCAGTTTAGTTGTCTAAACCGTGTTAAGGCATGTAGCCTAGTGTTGGATTTTAAATTTAGAATTGTCGTGGACTATCTTTAATTCCTTTGGTTAATCAAATAATCATCACTTGGACTATTGGGATTATTAGATTTTATTAAAAAAAATTTACGCACTCCGTCATTGTGTATGTCAAAAATTTTATCGCTCTAATGACACGATCTATATAGACGCGTCACACATCCGAGTATCTTCCGCGCTCGGGATGTGACAGTCTTCGTCGTATCAGAGCCTAGGTTTTCAAACTTAGGAAACTAGAAGAAATAAGAGGTTAGGAAAAATTAGTGGTCATGATTGAAATCTAGGTTAAACCCGAGTCCAATGATAGGTAAAACTCGAGTCCAAGGATAGGTGAAACCCGAGTCCAAGGATATAAATACCTTACCCGGTGAGACGGATAAAGCCATGGGTTAAGATCTATAATGACATTTGACCTTCTAATTAAACCTGATGCTTACTTTGCTTAAACCATTTTGTAGGATCATGGCTGCTGAAAGAGCACAATGGCGCAAGATGCAGCGCACCGTGCAAGGCCTTACACAGGCGCTACAGCAAGTGGCGCAAGGCGGTGCCAACCGTGGAGCTGGTGATCTCCACAGGAGTTGCCGTAACATGAACCCACCGAGGTTCATGGGTTCGTCCGACCCCGAGGATGCCGAGAATTAGCTAAAGGAGATGGAACGAATTTTTCGTGTGATGCAATGCGCGGACGAGGAGAAAGTTCTGCTGGTTGTATTCCGATGTTGGTGGGAATCCATAGAAGCAACGCTGCCAGAAGACCATGTCACATGGGATGAATTCACAGAGCACTTCAACAACAAGTACTTCTTCGACCATGTCTAGGAGAAGAAGGCCGCATAATTCGCCATTCTGAAACAATGGGGCTTGAAAGTGGCCGAGTATGAGGCCCAGTTTTCAAGATTATCGAAGTATGCACCCCATTTGGTGTGTACAGAAAAGATGAAGGCGAGAAGGTTCCTCAACGGGCTTTGGCCCCACTACATCACCCAACTTGCACCGATGGACATCCAAGTCTATTCGGAGATGGTTCGGTGTGCTCAATTGCTAGAAGACGCCACCGAATTATCTGAAAGGATTCAAGGAAGGGACAAGAAGAAACCCGTCACAAGCCCGGGAAAATTCAAACAATCATTTAACAAGAAAAAGGTTCTTCATGGGAGGGGAGCCCTCCAAGGTGAAGAAATTCCAGAAGAATGACAGGCCATTCTCCACCGCCACACCCTCTAAGAAGATTTGCAAGTATTGTGATAAAGTTGATCATAAGACCGAGGAATGATAGAGGAAGTTAGGAGCTTGTCCTTGATGCGGTAGCCGAGAGCATCGAATCCCAGACTGCCCATTGATGAAGGAGCAAGACACCAAAGATGAGAAGCATCCGGTAAAGAAACAAAGTCGTCTGCAAGCTCTCTGAGAGAGGGAACCCACTGAAGGTGGAATCGTGGAAGGTACTCTCACCATTTGTTCTAAAACTGCTCAAGTTTTATTTGATACCGGAGCAACTCATTCATTCGTTTCTAAGAAATTTGCTGCTTCATTTTCTAAGAAACATGAACTGTTAGATATGGTCATATCTACACCTCTTGGGAATGAGTCCGATATCACTTATCACTATGAAAATTGTGAAGTGATGGTTAATGGAAATAATTTACCTGCTGACTTGATATGACTAGATAAGAAGGATTATGATGTCATACTAAATGTCGACTGGTTATCCACACACCAAGCAACTGTAGATTGCCGGCATGGCAAGGTAACTTTCGTGGATTTTCCATAGCTAGTTTACATTAACCCTCGGGCTAAATCACCTCTTATATCAGCCCTCCGAGCTAATACGTTTATGAATAAGGGATGTATGGCATTCATAAGATTCGTGACTGCCACAGAAGTCGAGGAGATTAAACATGAAGACATCCGTGTAATTTGGGATTTTCCTGACATATTTCCGGAAGAATTGCCCGGCTTACCCCCAGAAAGGGAAGTGTCGTTCACAATCAACCTTGTCCCTAGTGCTGGTCCTATTTCCAAGGCACCTTACAAAATGTCCCCTGTTGAGCTGAAAGAGCTAAAAGAGTAGCTGATGGAGTTATTTAAAAAGGGTTTCATCAGGCCAAGTACCTCCCCATGGGGAGCACCCATGCTATTCGTCAAAAAGAAGGACAGATCGATGAGACTATGCATTGATTATCGGCAGCTAAATCACCTTACAATCAAGAACAAGTACCCGCGGCTGAGAATTGATGAACTATTTGATCAGTTATCTGGAGCTTCATGTTTCTCCAAGATTGATCTTCGTTCTGGTTACCACTAACTGAAGATCAAAGAAGAAGATATTCATAAAACTGCATTCCGGACCAGGTATGGGCATTACAAATTTACTATTATACCTTTAGGACTAACGAATGCCCCCGCAGCTTTTATGTAGTTCATGAACAGCATATTCAGGCCTTACTTAGACCAATTTATTGTGGTCTTTATCGATGATATTTTGATTTACTCAAAGTCTGAGGAAGACCATGAAGAACATCTCAAGAAGGCACTGCAGATATTGAGGGAAAACAAACTATATGTCAAATTTAGCAAGTGCAAGTTTTGGCTCGAGGATGTATCCTTCTTAGGCCATATCATTTCGAAGAACGGAATTGTTGTTGATCCATCAAAGGTCGAAGCCGTGAAGAATTGGGAACGACCTACAAATGCAACGGAGATTCGAAGCTTCTTGGGTCTAGCTGGTTACTATCGGCGTTTTATCAAGGACTTCTCCAAGATCATTGTTCCTCTGACCAGGTTAACCCGTAAGGAAGTGCCTTATGAGTGGAATGAAGACTGTGAAAAGAGTTTCCAAGCTTTAAAGGATCTCTTGACCACTGCTCCAGTCTTATCATTACCAATTGAAGGAGAGAAATATGAGGTATATACTGATGGTATTGGCCTCGGATGTGTATTGATGCAAAATGGAAGAGTCATTGCATACTCATCCCGACAGCTCAAGAAACATGAAGAGAACTACCCGATTCACGACTTAGAACTGGCTGTGGTAGTATTTACCTTGAAGATCTGGAGACACTATCTCTACGGAGAACAATTCACTATACACTCTGATCACAAAAGCCTCAAGTATTTATTCTCCCAAAAGGAGCTGAACATGCGGCAAAGGCGTTGGCTCGAATATCTCAAGGATTTCGACTTCACTATACAATACCATACTGGTAAGTGTAATTCCGTAGCTGATGCCCTTAGTCGAAAGCCGAGAGCAATATTGGCCAACTGTATGATACAAGAATGGAAGTTGCTGGAGAAATTCTCTGAGCTTGATATCAGCACAGATGAGAAGAATAAGTGTATTATTCTATCTCATATGAGTCTACACCTAGATTTGCTACCTGAAATCACGATGCTTCAAGAAGAAGATCCCGCACTAGTGGAGATAAAAAGCAAGCTGAACGAGAGACTTGATTTCAAGCTAGCATCTGATGGCAGATTACTATTTCATGAACGGACATGTGTGCCTGACTGTCCCGAATTGAAGAAGAAGATTCTTTAAGAAGCTTCATCGATCAAGGTACACGATCCACCCTGGAGCCACTAAGATGTACCAAGATTTGAAAAGAACTTTCTGGTGGCCTAACATGAAAAGGGAGGTAGCAGACTTTGTAGCTCATTGCCCCACATGCCAACAAGTGAAGGCAGAACATCAAAAACCCGCCGGAAAGCTACATCCGCTAGATATTCCCAAGTGGAAGTGGGAAGACATTGGCATGGACTTTATCATGGGTTTGCCCAAGGCTAGGAGCGTACATGATGGAATTTGGGTAATCATCGATCACCTAACCAAATCGGCTCATTTCTTACCCATCAAGAGCTGATGGTCAGTCGATGTACTTGCTACCCTGTATATTAAGGAGATGGTTAGATTGCATGGAGTTCCCGTTTCGATTGTATCTGACCGAGACCCACGCTTTACCTCTCATTTCTGGAAAAGTCTACAACACTCTCTGGGGATGAAACTCAACTACAGCACTGCTTTCTATCCCCAGATAGATGGACAGACCGAAAGGATAAATCAAGTTTTGGAAGATATGTTGAGAGCATGCATTATAGACTTCGGCAGAAGCGGGCATGACCACTTACCATTAGCCGAATTTGCATATAACAACAACTATCAAGCCAGTATACAAATGGCACCTTCTGAGACGTTGTATGGCAGGAGTTGCCGATCTCCAATATGCTGGGATGAAGTTGGTGAAAGACAAATTCTAGGCCCAGACATGGTACGAGATTCTACCGAGAAGATACACCTCATTATAGAAAGGTTAAAGATAGCACAGTCCAGGCAGAAATCTTATGTTGATAACAGAAGATGAGTCCTGGAATTTCAAAATGGAGATCATGTTTTTCTCAAGGTATCTCCCAACCGAGACATTAGAAGATTTGATGTTATGGGCAAACTAACACCATGGTTTATTGGTCCATTCGAAGTGTTGGAAAGAGTAGGCGAGGTGGCTTATCGCATCGCCCTACCTCCGCAACTATCAGAAGTGCACAACATATTTCATATTTCTATGCTGAAGAAATACGTGCACGCTCCCTTCCATGTCATCGACCACAATGACTTAGTGGTACAGAAGGACCTTACTTATGAGCAGAAGCCAATGAAGATCCTCGACCAAGAAGTTTGAGTTCTAAGGAACAAGACGATCCCTATGGTAAAAATCTAATGGAATCGATGCTTAGAACAAGAAGCTACATAGGAGACTGAAGAGTCTATCAAGAGAAGATTTCCGGAGTTATTTTAGTTGTAAGGACTCTGCACCCTTCCTATTCTCGCATAGTACAGTTGAATTTGGGGACCAAATTCTTTTAAGTGGGGGAGGGTGTAGCACCCCCGATAAAAAACCATTGAGTAAATTTAAAACTTCTTCCTAAAAGAAATCATACATGAAGGCCTTCCATAAAGAACCCAACCTCATGAGGACTATAATATAAATATACAAGCCAACCTTACCTTATGTCATAAAGAATCATGAGGGCTTTATGTAAAGAATCAGAACCTTATGGGGACTAGTATATAAATGTACAACCCACTTTATGCATAGTACGTAATGAACTCTTTTCTAAAGAATCTTATAATGAGAGGCATTGTATAAAGAGCCAAACCATGAGAGGGTTATTATATAAATGTACAAGACAACTTTATGCACATGGGTAGTACATAAGTGGGTGTCCTTTCCACCACCCAAATGTAAATGGTGCCCCTGAACAGGGCGCCAATTACATAATTGCAGACCATGTGAGGAGGCGCCATTTCCCTTGGGGCCCCATCCCATTAAAGTATTAATATATATATATACACCATGAAGGCCAACACGTGAGAGTGATAGTTTTGTCTAACAGTTAATGCCCTCTTGCAAGGGCGTCATTCTCATGAATAGTACCACCTAGATTAATAGATGACCCCTTACAAGGTCGTCATTTCATTTGTGTTTCTAGAATGGTGGAACACAAACAACCCCATTTAGCTGGCAAAGCCCATGCCTACTCAGTCAGACCCGCAAGGCAATAAACCAATGCTTTGTGATTCCCTATAACTAATTCCCTCCGTAGCACTGGTATAGGCTATTGCCATCATTCAGTGCTGCTTACAGAAGGGAATATTTTCCTTCATTCCCTCGGAAAACGTGAAGTCTACGTCCTGCTGCTGAAGCTTTGCGGCAGCGGAGAACATGTGGCTTCATCTTGTCATCTGTACCTCGTAATCACGTCAAAAGGTAGGTGTTCTCAAGTCCTTGCCTAACTAGTAGCTAAATAGGTTAACTTATGCATGCTTAGAGTTAGATTAACTCCTTATCCATACTATATTACCTGGCTTTACCATGATCAAGAAATGACCATGTATATACCATGTTACACATATTTTAATATCCTGTTACACATATCATGTATGATTTTATACGCCATCTGTTACCATGATTTTATGAGTTTTAAACAAAAATCTGTTATCATGATTTCATGAGTTTTGAACATATCTTATTACACTAGTTTTACAGTCTTAATAATCATGTTTTAGCCTTTGTATATAACCTCTGCTACCTGAGTTTTAAAATCCCAGAAAGCCAAACCCTCTGGTGAATAGCGCCCCTGACCAGGGCGCCAATTCCCTAAGGGGCGCCCCCAGCCAAGGCGCCAATTAAATGAAGACACTTCACAGTGTCATCATTTCCATTTCCACAATTTCCAATAATTGATAATTCAACACATTCAAAAATCCATAACTACTGAATTAAACCACGAACATTCTGCATGAATATGTTTCTGTGATCTTGACATTTTCCTCTACCTGCTCGTACCCTTAATTCCTGAATCAGAGCACTTTCATACTGATGAATAGTGAACCACCCACCTGTAAATGACGCCCCTGACCAGGGCGCCAATTACAAAATTGAAGACTTCGTGCATGGTCGCCAATTAATTGAAGACCATGTGCAATGACATCAATTCTATTTTCTAAAATTTCCAGTAATTAATAAATCAACGCATTCAAAAATCTATAACTATCAAACTGAACCATGAAAATTTTACCTGAATATACTTCTGTGACCCTGAGATTTTTCTCTACCTGTCCATGTCCTCGAATTCTGATTCGGAGAAACTTTAGAAAAAAATGAATAGTAATTTGTGTCACAGAACGTACCATTCTGATACGAAGCATAACCCACTTGAAAAACAACTCTATTGGTGACCCTACGCAGTGTCGTCAATCAGTTGAACCTATACATCAATTAGTGACACCCCGAGGAGTCTTCAATTAAATGAAGACTACTCACAAGGGCGCCAATTCCATTTTTTTGAGAAATTAAAGATACAACATTAGAAAATTTTATATCTGTGGAATGAAAACCCAATAATTATACCTGAACATGTTTCTGGACTCCCGAGGATTTACACTACCTGTTCATGTCCTTACTTTCGATTTTCGAGAAACTTTTTCCAAATGAACAGTGCATTGAGTCACAAAATGTATCCACCGAGTGAAAATCACCCAATGAAATTGGCGCCCCAAGCCAGGGCGCCAATTCATCAATTGGTGGCAGCCAACAAGTCTTCAATTAATTGAAGACTCTCTGGACAGGCGCCAATTCCATATATATATATATGTTTCAAAATTGAACATTTTGAAAGACAGGCCAATTACTTGAATAGTGGTAGCCTGGAAGTCACCAATTTCCAAATTGAAGACTTCCTGAGAAGGTGCCAATTCAGTAAAAATGGGGTCCTCCCCCTGGCGCCAATTGCCTGAATAGGGGGATCTCCCCCAGGCGCTAATTGACTGAATAGGGGGTCATCCCCCAGGCGCCAATTCCCTGAAACATGGGCTGTACCCCAGGCACCAATTCAGTGATTTTAGATCCTGATCTTGATCTGTCTAGTGATTCATACAGACACAACCCTAATCCATTTCTTGCATATTATGAGTTCTTGAACTCCATTCCATGAAAATCTACTTTGTGTATATCCCACATGGTCAAATCTTGAACCTCTGAAACTACCATTTGGGAGTGTTGGAGCTAAGTGCCATGCGGGATAATGTGCTACGTTGTGGGAGCCACCTCTTGAGGCCATCCGACGTAAAGTGCTACACGACGGGAGCCACCTCTTGAGCCCGTAGGGGCAACCTCTACAGTCCTCCATAACCAAATGACTAGTTAATCTCTGTAATACTACGTTTCTTAATTTTTTGAAATTCCACGTTGGCTATAAATGAGAGTGAATGTCAAAAGTAATACATGAAATGCTATGCGTATAGGGCTCGGTCTGGTCTTGGGAGGAGCACCCGAAGGTACTTGTGCCCATGGGAGTTTATTGACCACGGTGTTTGGCATTGCACCGGAGTACTTGCTTGACTTAAGACACTCCACCTTACTCTCTTCGGGTGATACTTGACTTGTGCCACAAAAAGGGCAGATTACTTGCTTGATTAAATAGCCAATTCCACTGACACATACTTGATATTACTTGTTTGAATTGAATTTTTCTTGCTCGTACCTGAGATATACTTGTACATGAGTTTATTCTTGCACCTGAGTTCATACTTGTACATGAGTTCCTGCTTGCCCAAAAGTGGCATCTACAGCTATAAGTTCTTGAAATACTGCTTGTCCATTACTTGAATTCATGCTATACTTCCTATATAGTTTTTGATCTCTTATTGTTCATCATGCATAATTTACCTGTATACCTGATTCTTCATACGCGTACATCATGCATAGCCATACTGATAATACATGCAAACTGTAAATCACTTGAAGATTGCTTGAATTTGAGATGTAGTTCCTACTGAGCAATTCGCTCATCCAGTTGCTTCCTAACATTTTCAGGTGATTCGGATAGCGACAAGAATGGGATTGAGACCGAGTGAAGAGTGCTAGAATGTCATTCGCCTATCATTATCTAGTCGCGTCTTTTGAATTTACTTGAGTCCTACCTTGTAATTCCAATATGTCAGTTTAGTTGTCTAAATCGTGTTAAGGCATGTAGGCTAGTGTTGGATTTTAAATTTGGAATTATCGTGGACTATCTTTAATTCCTTTGGTTGATCAAATAATCATCACTTGGACTATTGGGATTATTATATTTTATTAGTTTTTTTGCGCACTCCGTAATTATGTATGTCAAAAAATTTATCGCTCTAATGACACGATCTATATAGACGTGTCACGCATCCGAGTATCTTCCGCGCTCGGGACGTGACACATCATCTTCAAGTTCTTTTCCTTTCAACCTGCAAATAAAATGACAAATAAAAAGTAATAACTCAAATTAAAAGACTATAACTTCATTCCTAAAATTGAAGTAGAAATGTAAAAGAGATGAAAGTCATTACATGTGTCCTTAGCCATGCTATTGTCTTGCCGATGGCATCTCCAATTGTTCTGACATCATTGTATGGTCGAATAAGTGGTGTTGATGGTTGTATAGGTATTTCAATAGACACTTCACAAAAAAATTCTCTTAGCTCCACTCCTCCAACTTTCTTTTTTGAATCTCTACTAACAACGATCCCAGAAGCTACCACAATATCAAGTTCAGTCCAACTCTTTAAAAAGACATCTTCAACAGTCTATAAAAGAATCTTAGTTAAACAATTGAAATAAAAAGATTCTAAGTATAAAATTTTAAAAATTAGAAATGTACTAAAACAATGATCTAAACTATTGTTAACTTACATTCTGATTACATGCTTGAGGACCCTTTCCTTTACTTATTAACAAAGAGGGCCTCTAAAATTTAGATTAAATAATGTTAATAAACATTTGTCCAAAAATTCTTATTTCAAATTATTGAGAATGTTGGCAACTATAATACAAGTAAGCAATCTTCTATAGACATATATTTTACCTCTTGATTTTGTTCTATGTTACATGCTTGAGAGGATGAATGCTCATGTGGAGATCGAATATCATTCATATTCGTGGGGGCATTTGAATCCTATTAAATCAACATAAAAGAAGTGAGCTATGTTCATATTAATATATGACATTCAAAGATATATTTTCAAATTACCAGCATATTAGTCATTGGGAAATTCAAAGCACCTAGCATGTTATTGATATTGATGTTACTTGTACTCTCTCCACCATTTTGTAGTACTCCCATCAAACAATGCCCAAGGGACTCTACTGTAGTTTGCAGTACTTTCATCTCTTCTTGTATTTTCTGTACTTCCTATGTATTAGTAGAAACTCTCTCTCTAGTTGTAACACGACTGGTTTTATCACCAAACACCTTTGATGGTGTTGGGCCCATCCCAATTGTCCTAACCCAACTACGTCCATCTGCTCCCATGACTTGAGAAAATACATCATTCCTTGAGACTTTCTCCATTATTTGAGATCCCCCAGGTTGTTCAGAGTATAATTCTTGGATACGTGACTTATAAGATTAAAGAAAATAAATAAGTATTTAAAATAATAAATTAGTTGCACACAAACTTAAATAAATAAAAAAATAAAATATTTAAGGAGACACTTATAATTATTTCAGCAGATGCCTTGTCCGCAGGATTCCCATCCTTACGTGTATGTGTTACCATGAATATATGAGCTCTTGGAGGATCTTCACCATTTGTCATCTTCTTTCTCTAATAAAAATGTTCAATAGTAAAATAGATCATCACTAAACCAATTACTAAATGGTATGTGTTTGGTAGCCACTAATCATATTCACATTGACATCATTTATTGGCTTAGTTCAACAAATCATTTTGGTTCACGGAAAAAATGTAATAAATAGTCACAAGTATAAAGTGTGCATCTCTAGCCCTCTTACCCTAGTAAAACTTCTGGTACCCGAGGTGTGCGAAATTTTTTGTTGTGCACAGTTTACCTTATTCTTTATACTGATGGCCTGATTTAGAAAAGTGAATTGATTAGCAATAACTATTATAATTATGAAGAATATTGTAGTAGATACCTGTCCTTTCTCTGAATTCTAAACATCAAGAGCTTCCTTTAATTGATCTAAATCAATCCTACTATCTTGATAAGCTCTCACTCTATCCTCATCATTCTCAGAGCGATTATAATAGTTTGACCTAATTGTTGTCTTCCAAGATCTTCTTTTCTTTGCAATTGACTTTAAAACCCAATCCTTACAATCACCATCAAAGTTAAAGCGGCTCTGCATGACAATGTTTCCTTCTATGTGAATTAAAAAAATAAGAAAATTAAAAATATCAATTACTTCTTCTTACCTTAACATCCTCCCAGATATCATCTTTAATTATCTTATCCACATGTCTCCAATCTGATCCATTTAACAAACCATGTTGCCTTATAAGTATGCCAAGAAAGTTTGACAATTTAGAGGTATGCTCATTTATCGGTTGCCCATACTCATTAGTCTTGATAGGAATTTTTTCATGTTCACTCAAAGTCCAAATATCCTTGCAATGTGTTGGACCATGTGCCCGGCAATCACTTCTAACACCTAATAAAGAAATGAAAAAAAAGAGAATTTAGCATGCCAATAATATAAATTTTAACACCATTAAATATTTATGAGATTAGACTCATTATTTATACAACTTTCTTTTTCCGCAGTAGAGGAATCCTCTCCAAGATGTAAGAAGCTTGACTCAATAGCATCTCTTCCCAGGTTTAATGGATCTTCCCGTACCATTGGCCTCATAGGCATATCTTGTCCTCCTTGTTAAGGATGAATATCATCTCTTAAGAGGTCAGTTGGAAGGATTTCTATTGGAAGTTGTTGGTAAGCCTTAGATCTTGTGACCTTGTTGAATCTGACGATGTATGCTTACTGTGTTTCATATTATCTTAGCCTACCAATCATGACAAACATTATAGACTAAATGCAAACAAAGAATGTCAGATCTATGACAATATAAATAAGAATAGAAAGATAAAACGAAGGCAAACATCAAAATTGAAAATTTAATGACCGATAGATTAACACTAATGAAAACATCATAAAAATAGTTATAGTATCTATTAGCCATCCTTTTCATCAATCACATATTCACCATCAACATCTATTACTTGCTTTGGTACATTTGTCAATAACATGTCAACTATTTTCCCATCCATATCTACCCTAACCAAACTAAGGTCATCAAAGTCATTAGTTTCATTAGGTACTAAAGTCATGTCTTCATCTACTTCTTGTACATCGAATCTGATGCTTTCTTGCATATTGTTGCCAAGGCCATCTTCTATTGACATAGTTTCCAT
This sequence comes from Amorphophallus konjac, assembly GCA_022559845.1. Taxonomy (NCBI): domain Eukaryota; kingdom Viridiplantae; phylum Streptophyta; class Magnoliopsida; order Alismatales; family Araceae; genus Amorphophallus; species Amorphophallus konjac. The sequence goes on along the minus strand of CM040121.1, from coordinate 358,763,553 downwards.
ATCAAAGAAGTCACGAGGATCTATTCTTCTCACAAAATGCCAATCCACATCAAGAGGGTCTTCTATGTAGAACACTTGCTGAACTTGATTAGCAAAAATAAAGGGCTCATCTAACAATTGTTGACCCCCATAACAAAGCCTTCTTAAGTTCACAAGAGTGTGGCCAAATTCATCTTTTTCACTCCTCTTTCTGGATTTAAAACATCAACCCAATCACACTTGAATAATACAACCCTTCCAGCTTCATTATAGTTGAGTTCTATTATATTCTTCAGCACACCATAATATGTCACATCTCCCACAACAGGGTTTTTATTTGAGGCACTTGAAAAGCTTGATGTCTTTGCAGTTAAAACAACCCCACAGTTTTGAGTTTTCTTATGCATCTCACGAATTTTCGTATGGAATCTGAAACCATTTATTATGTATCCATTGCATATCCTAGCAATATCACTTGGACCATGAGCCAAACATGCAATTAACTCAGTGACATTTTGATTATTTGAACTCCGTAACTTTTGAACCTATTACAATAAAAGAAAAAATATAATTATTACTTTCTCAATGACATAGTTTACAACAAATTGTTTAACAACACTCCAAAGGTCACTTACATGGTATTTAAACCATGTAGATAACTTTTCATTGTGAATGCGCTCTAACTCTTTTGGACGTATATGTCGTTGTTGACATTTTATGATATTTTTATGTTCCCTGCATAGCAAGTGCATTAAGTAGAACTTGGACGAATATATGATGTAGGAATAAATATAATAATAAAAACTTACACAAGATATGTTGTAACTTCTTCACAAATAAATAGCACATATCTATGTGCTTGTTTTAGATCCATTTTATCTAGAACAATAGCTTCACACTTCCCCAATGGACGACCTTCGTGTTTAAAGAAAGATGAACTTTCAAGCACATTTGTCTCAGCTGTGGCATCATCATTACATATTGGCCTATTAAACTTGGTCTCCCCACTACTTAGATATCTTGAACAAAAGGTTAAACATTCTTCCACAATATAACCTTTAGCAATTGAACCTTCAACATGACTTCTGGTACGAACATATGACTTTAATTTGGAGAGATACCTATAAAAAATCACATAAAATGATTATACTAGTATATATAATTAATAGAATGCATGTGTAACTATATATTCAACTAACCTTTCTATAGGATACATCCATCGATAATGCACAGGCCCACCAATACTTCCCTCTCTTGCTAGATGAATGGTTAAATGCACCATAACATTAAAAAAAAGATGGAGGAAATATCCTCTCCAATTGACAAAGTGTGAGAGTAATTCTTCTTTCTAGCCTTTGAAGAGCATGCACGTTAAGAACTTTTAAGCATAGTTCTCTAAAGAACTTACTTAGTTCAACTAAGATTGAGCTCACATTTCTTGGTAAAGTCTTTGTGCTTATCAGAGGAAGAATATGCTGCATGACAACATGAAAATCATGACTTTTGAATCCAGATATCTTGCATTGCTTTACACACACACATCTTGAGATGTTCACTGCATAACCATCTGAGAATTTTATTCTTTTTAAAAATCTGCAAAAAAGTCTTTTTTCTTGATCTTTCAATGTGAAACATGCAACAGGCTTTATAATTTTATGGCCATCTGATACAAAGTGAAGAGCATGCTTTATGTTAAGAGCCTGTAAATCTAAATAAGCATTCGAGTTATCCTTCGAGCCATCTTTATCATTAAATATAGTATTGAGCAAACTTTTGCAAACATTCTTTTCAATATGCATCACGTCGAGATTGTGATGTAATAAATTGTGCTCCCAATATGGCAAATCAAAGAAGATGCTTCATTTTTTCTAATTATAAAATGGATCCACATCTTTACCATGCTTCTTTTTTCTTTTTGATTTATTCTGACAAGTCTTCCCAAATGTAAAAGTGAATCCTTGCAATTGTGCCAAACAATCAGAACCAGATAAAGGTTTAGGCGCACTTCTATACTCATGCTTACCATCAAATGATCTATACTCAGATCTAAATCGATGGTCATGATCTAAAAATCTGCGGTGACCCATATAACAGAACTTTCGACCATAAGTCAAGAAATGAGACCATGTGTCCTTATTGCAATGAGGGCATGCATATTTCCCCTTGGTACTCCAACCAGATAAGTTTGCATATGCAGGAAAATCATTGATTGTCCACACTAATGTAGCATGCATTTTGAATATATCTTTTCTCTATGCGTCATATGTTTCAACCCCAACTTCCCACAACTCCTTCAACTTCTCTATCAAACGTTGAAGGTATATGTCAATATCATTACCAGGAGCCAAAGGGCCAGGAATAAGCAAAGACATGATAAAATAAGGTTGTTTCATACACATCCTGATGTGACACCAAATACAGCGGAGACTTTGATTCCTTGGACCTAATTCGCAATCACAATTACAAGGCGCCGAGAATATGTTAAAGCTACCAACGCACCGTGCGCACACGATTCCCGTGGTGACCCGGTGATGTCGAGTCGAGGTGATGGAGATAGCCCCTGACTGGTTAGAGGACCAGCACCACTTTAGTTAGCCCTCCCGAAGGTTTGAAAGCCCACAAACAAGGGCGGTCGGATGCCTTAAAGGCACGGGGTCACTCGCTCACTTATAGCCACGGTGACCACACTGAAAGGTGGCGCCGGGATCGGGCACTCGCTCTCCTACCGGCCGATATGTTTCGCAGATATTAAATAAACAAGTATAAGGAGGCAAGGGCAGGAGGCTCACCTGGTTGGTTTGAGGAAACCAACCCCGGTCGGAGACGAGGGCGAGCGGGGAAGTGTGGGTTCCCCGCACACTGCGCCGATGAAGCTTCGAACCTGTTTAAGTGTACACTCACTACACCTCACGCTGGAGGGTGATCTCGGGGATCGGAATTGATGGATTACAACAAACACTACCTCCCACAGGGAGGGGCGGTAAGCCTGCCAGGCAAGAGGAGGGAAATAAGCTAGTAGCCCACGAGGAGGGACCGCTTTCGAAGTGGGTCGCTGGCTGTGGATGTTGATAGGCAGTCGGTGTAGTCCCTGTAGATCTCGGTCAGGAATTTCTCCGATTACAAGCCCAGGGGGGATCTTCTCGTAACAGGAACCCAAACGCCTCTGATTTATATCAATTTATTCTGTCGTCGTCGACGGCTGTAGTGGAGGTCTGAGTAGAGCAACAGATTCTGGGGCGGGTGGCTCCCTGTTTCTATCTGCAACTTTCAGAAGTTGCTCCGGTCGGTTCTGGATGCCGAATCACGAACCGTCGGAGTCGCTGGAACCGTGGACAAAGCCTCTACACAGAAAAACTGACGGGGAGGCCGTCGGAGGTCGGGGTGACCTGGGGGACGTCGATGAGTGAGTGCTGGTCGTAGAGGACTGGGGAAGGCAGACCAGCGCGACTGTAGGGGAAAAATCAGAACTTTGGCTCCCGGATGCCGACTGTGGTTCCGCTTCTTGCTTCTGGTCGGGGACAGGTGGAGGAAGAACTTTGAAGAAAGGCCATTGGTCTGAATCCTCCACGGTTAGTCGTGGTGCAGCGACGAACCGGGTTGCAGATTCTGGCCGCAGCAGCTACCAGATACGAGCAGTGGATTGCAGAAGTTGTCCCGGCCGCTCCCGGATGCCAAATCTCGAACCGTCAGAATTGCTGGAACCGTGGACAATCCCTCTACGCTGAAAAACTGACGGGGAAGCCGTCCGATGTCGGGGTGGACTGGGGAATGCCGATGAGTTGAGGCAGGTCACTGCCAACTGTGGGAGGCAGATCCGACCAGTCGAGGAAGAAAGACCAAAACTCTGATCTCCGGATGCCGAATGCACTTCCGCTTCTTGATCCAGAAAGAGGACTGGTGGAGGAAGATATTTGTAGAAGAGTTTCCGGCTTGAATCTTTCACCGTCGGCCGTGGTGTAGCTTTGAACAGGGTTCAGGAACTCTGCTGATGGAGCTCTGCGCAGTCGGGGGAGATTGGCTCTCCCAGACAGCCCCAAACTCGGAATGGTACGATTCTTCCTCGCCTGCGTAGTGGACTGGACGCCCTTTCCAGAAAGGTATGGTATGCCTCTGGATGTCACCGTGTGAATCCGGGGAAGCTTCTGCAAGTCGTACCTTCTTCAGCCACCTGCAGACTGATCAAAGGGGGGGAGAGGGGTGGAAGAACTTGGTTGGCCAAAGGAAGAACAATGGGAAGGGGGGTTGGGGGCTGCGACCTAGGGAGGTGAGGGGGGCTGGGAATGAATGTGGTGCAGTCCCAAAGGGAGGAGAATTCGAATTTTAGCTTGGGAGGGGTGAAGGGGGTGCTTGGGGAAGTGAGGGGGTGTATGGGGAATGCCAAGGGGTGCCTTGGAAGAGGGGCTTCCACCTAGGGGTTGGAGGGGGATTAAATGGGAGGTATGGGGAAGGGGGAGGGGTCTTAATTAGGGGAGAATAGGGAGGAGAGAGAGTGAATTTCGAAATTTAGAGAGAGAGAGAGAATGAGAGAGCTAGAGAGAGAGAGAGGGGTGCACTTATGCTCAAATATTCAATACTTCATTAGCTTCAAAAGAGGGGGTTTGGGGTCCTATATATAGGAAAACCCAATTTACAAAGAAGTCCTCATGAAATGGACAAATGACGGAAGACCAAGGGGTGGGGAGAGGGGCGCCCATGGGCCAGACCAAAGAAATGGCCCAATAAGACCTACTAGCCCCATTAGCCCACTAGCCTACATACAAGCATAAGTAAATAACATGATAACCTAGTAACATGACTCAAAACATAGGCAAATACATCAAAATGACTCAAGAAAATAGGAAAATGTAATAGGATGATAAGCACCAATGTTCCGTCTGAAGAAGGGCTGCTCCCTAGCTGCCTCCGGGAGGGAGAGAAGTGCCAAGCCAGAGGGTATGTGGTGTGATGCCCTCATCACATCCATGGTGGTAAATTATAAGGCATTAGAATAACTGGCCATGTACTATGAGAGATACTCATCGTCCTAAATGGATTAAAACCACCAGCTGATAAACCAAGTGTCACATTGCTACTATCTGAAGAAAAATCAGGATGAAGATAGTCAAAAGTCTTCCAAATAGGAGAACCAGCAGGATGTCTCATCATGCCATCTTTAGTGCGCTCTTCATCATGACATCTCATAGAAGGAGATGTTTTTGATGACATGAATAATCTTTGAAGTCTTGGTATTAAGGGAAAATGATGTAATATTTTGGCTGCAATCTTTGACTGTTTCTTGGATGATTCTACCTCATTTTCACCATTTGTTTCCACTTGTATCCATCTTGAAGCACCACAAGTGCTGCATGATTCATCATCAGCCTTTGTCTTCCAATATAGTTGACAATCATTAGGGCAAGCATGAATATTCTTATAATCAAGCCCTAAGTCCTTAATAATCTTTTTGATCTCATATAAAGAATTTGACAATGTTTCTCCATCAGGCAACACTTCTTTCAACAATTCTATCATCATAGTGAATGAACTATCACTCCATCCATTGAGACATTTGATCTGATAGAACGTAACAAGAAAGGATAACTTGGTAAATCTTTTACATCCTGGGTATAATTCTTGCTCAGCATCTTTGATCAATTTAAAAAACTTTTCAACTTCAGCATCTATTCTTTGTGGAGAATTTGATACTCCAAATGTAGATGAACTCAGATTTGTAAAGACAAAAGTGTCATTCAGTATTTCTTGCATTTCAGAATCAAGATTTGAATTGCCGGAGTCATTGAATGTAACATTTTCTGAAGTTTCATGTGAACCTTCCCCATGAAAAACGCAATGAGTGTAGTTGACACTGAAACCATGACAAATTATATGCTTGAAGACCTCTTGCCTGATCATCCTAAAGCAATTATTACAGTTCACATAAGGACACATGATCTTCCCATTACTAAAGGCTTTTTGAAATGCAAAATCTAAAAATTGAAATGCTCCATCCACATATCTCTTGCTCACCCTACAACATTAAATCAAATATATATAAGTCATAGTTACGTATTTTTTCATCACAGAAAAGAATAACCAGAATACCTTATTATGTATATATACCTTGGTTCTTGAATCCAACTCTTATCTAACATTTTTCTAACAAATTTGACTATCAAATGGTGTGAAGAAATAAATTTGATCACTACGAAAAATGTAACGAAAAAGTTAGTGTAATGACGGTTAAGAATATAATATACATTATAAATTATCAATAAAAAAGTATGAATCTAGGGGATTCATTAACAAATTTTAGTTTGTGATTGTAATGATAAATGTGATTGTAAATTGTACGAAAACAAATCAATCACTAGGCACAGATGTGATTAGGGCGAGCAAGTACCACATAAACAAAAACCAAATGAAAATGCGATTAGGTTAAGCAAGTTCATAAAGTTAGAAAAATTTTATTCTCTACACCATGCTTGAAGGAGAAGAAAAATAAAAGAAACAATTTAAAGAGAGCATGAAAGTAATTTTTGTCATACAGTGTGCAATGTTTAATTGTTATCATAAAGTGTCATGAGCCTACTGAGCATCTACTTGGGAACTAATGTAAATGTCTTTTTCAAAATGAAAGTTAATGGTTTCATTTTTCTTCTTTTACATGTAATCCTAAAGACAATATATTGATGATGCATTGACAATATGAAATATGTAAAACATTTATCCCTCTATCTGCTTTTGTGTGATAGAACCTTGGCCTGCTATTAAGTGTGAAAGACTTATTCCATTTACAATTTGTGTACCTAGTTTATCTGTCAAAGCTATTAAGTTGTCAAGGGAGGATAAATGTGCTATTTAATTACTCGTATGCATTATTTTGATAGGAACTGCATGATGTTAAAAGGAAAAATGTTGCTTTGCAAATGTAACATTTTGTTGGAGAATAAAAGATTGACTTATTAAATTACCTCAGATCACTGCAATCAGAAAAAGTCCACTATTCCTTTTTATTTTGTTGATAGCTTTATTTTTCCAAAGGCAATCTGTAACATCATAGGAAAAGTGCACAAGTAATGACACAATATTAAGGATAAAGCACTCAACCAAACAAAGTAGCACATGTTGGGAAAAGCATAGTGTCAAATATTAAAATATATCCAGACTCTAATCAGGTCCCCAGATGATAGCATTTCAATATTGAAGGAACAATCTTGCATTCAAAAGTGAACTGACTACCTATATTAGGAAAAGCAAAACTTCCTTTGCACATCAAGACCGACATTTCTATTTCCGTGCCTTAGACAACACATGCAAAATAAGCTCAAGATACCCAAATGGGGAAAAATGAGCACCCACCACCCCACCCTCGTCCCCCAGGGCCCCCACTCCGTGGTGAAATAGACCACTTTGAATGACCATCAAAGTACATATACTGCCATCAAACGAAAAACACACAAAGAAATGCTCATACCTGATCCGTGGAGAATTAAGAAATGCTCATACCTAATCCATTACTTTTGAGTTAGATACATGAAGAACAAAAATAAGGAAAGCTGCATCAGTTTTTATAGGCATAAAATATGGGAGGTCATGATGATCTTTCCATCTGCATTTTCTTACTCTAGAAAATTTTTTGGTAATCTTTTTATATATGAGGACACTAAGTGTTCGGTTCTGTGCGGCCCTCTTTGTCTTTGACAATGGTTTTGATGATTCCAATATATTGTGTGTTTTACGTATGCTGTAAAGTGAAAATACTTTGTGTTAATTTTGTGGAAAATGTCTTGAGGTTTTGATGCTCACATGTTGATCTTCTGGTTTGCACTTTGCAGGGTTGAAATGGCCCTGACTGGTTTTAGATAGTACTACACTGGCATGGTAGGTTTTATACTGCCCATTGCAAGGGTCGACCCACCCATTGCAAGGGTCGACCCCATGGGTCGACCCTTGGCTCTTGGAGCATTGGTTTTCACCTTGTTGCCCAGCTGGTCTCTTAATGGTAAAATTGCGTACCTTGAGTCTGCCTTACTCTGATGTATGTTCAGCTGGCCTTTTAATAATGGGTCATGGGTTGCTTTACCCGAGTTATGACTTGCATTGAAAATTTCCTATTAAATGTCAGTTTCTTGATGAATGATTCAGCATGCATTACATAATGAATGTTGAATGAGTTTGGTTGATCATTGCACCGACCCTATGGTTCGTTGGACGGACCTTGTGTCCATTGCACTGACCTTGTGCATCATTGCACAGACTTCATTTTTCACTGCACAGACTTTGTTCTGTGATTGCACATACCTTTGGTTAACATTGCACTGACTTGACTCTTCATTGCACAGACTTTGTGCTTCATTATGCATAGACCCAACCATGGGTTGCACTGACCTTGATAGAATGCATTGAGTGATTTTGATTTGGACTAACATGACATTGTGGCTTCTAAGCATGCAGGTTCATATTGTCCACAATGCTTTGGATCCAAGGTAAGAGCTTGTGTTTGAATGTATTTTGATTTGGCAAGATTGGGCTTAATCTATTTCTCATGTATGTGAGTTGATTTGGATCCATGTACAAGAGATACATGTCAATTTTGATGTATCTTCACTGCATGTTATTTTATTGGTTTTCCATTCCTCTATTTGAAACCGAGATTCAATGATGGTTTTAAGTCTTTGTAATGCATATTATTTGATTAATAAACCATACTTTCAAATGGGTGTTTTCATAGTGCCTTCATGCATATCCTTCTTGGGTTCTTAAAGGTATAAAGAGTTTCATGCTTTGACAAAATGAGTTCTCATTTGGGTTTGTAAGATGCTTAATCCATTCTTATTACCATTTGTTGGAATGTGGTTTTATTCATGCCAATACATTGTTATCGATGCATGACAATATGTTCTAAATGTTTGGATGAGGTTTTATGGGGTTTTAATTGAGTTTTATTGAGTTTTCGGTTCTGTCAGTAAAAGTGTCGACTCTAGAGTCGACACTTTTGCTCTGGGTCTCGACACTTATTTCAGTAGGTGCTGTTTGCATTGAATTCTGATATGCTGTGAGTCGACACTTTTGTCTTGTGAATTATTTTTTGTTGCAAGACAGAACAGGTTGCAAAAAGTGTTGGCTCATAGAGTCGACACTTTTGCTCTGGGTCCTATTTTTACAAACTGGAGAGAATGTTTTGAGAAAAGTGTCAACTCTAAGAGTCGAAACTTTATCTGGATCGTCCGGAACGAGTTTTCCGGATTGGTTTCGTATTACCCATTTTGAGATCCATTTGGGGTGACATTTTACCCCATTACCCCTAGGGTTTCTACCCTTGTTTGGGTGTGGTTCTGAGAGGGTTTTACCATGGGTTTTGTGGTCTTTTGATGCTGGGCTCTCTTGAGTATATGAATCCTACGATCTCCATCAGAGGAGATACTTTTTGTGCTAATATTTTCCATCTACTGCAGGAGAAGAAGAACGAGAGAAGAGGAGAAGACTTCAACGCGAAATCTGATCTACTTTCGTCGAGATTTGAAGCTCGTTGATGAAGAGAGTTGCAAGCGCAATGAAGCAATGAATCTGAAGACATCTTCATCGCAAGCAACGGCTCACGTCAACCTGGATATCTAAGGAGTCTGCAAAAGGGAAAACTTCTATATCTATCCCTTAATCATTTGAGATGCTTGCCACGCTCTATCTTAAATCTGGATGCACTTGAGATCCTATTTTGGTCCTTTGTTTATTAGTTTCCTGCCCCATATAGTGCTGGGATTTTTATTCTTGGAATAGAGGAGAGCTAATGTTGGATCGCTGGTTTTGATAATGACAATTTCTCAGTCATGTGTGATAGAATTGTGGTTAGTACATATGATTAGAATGTCTGATTAATTCATGTGAACTGTTTGCATGGTCGATTACTCATGTCTGGAAACCCTAGTCTTGATAGTGACTTTCTGATAAATCATGCTTAGCTGTTGGTGCTTTAATTCTCTAATTTTATCTGTTGTCTATGGTCCATGTGGTCCATGCTATTTCATAGACTAAGTGATAGTCAGTGCATGCTGTGTCTCGCTCATAATCTTGCTCGGTGCAACTCTCGCTTAGTTTTGCACTTCACGTATAAGTGCTTGCCTCGGTGCAAGTCCTTGATCATGTTCATATGTTGTCTCTATGCATTACTCTAGGTCGTGTCCTCTAAGGTCCATGCATATCATGTCTCTGCATCTCACCTTTTGAGGTCGGTTCAACTCTTGGGTCGGTGCAATTCTTGACCAGAATGCTTTGGTCAGGCTGGTCGTTCCTTCATCTCAGTGCAAATCCATCTCGGTGCAAGCTTTGACTTGTATCTATCTTTGTCATCTCAATGCAAATGCATCTCGGTGCAAGCTTTGTCTTGTATCTCTCTTTGCCATCTCGGTGCAGCTCCTACTTGGACTGCATATCCCGACTCGGTGCATATTTTTAGCTTCTGAATAACATGAAGTCGGTGCATGATGCGGGACGGACACGCGACCTGGGACTCTAGCTCGCGATCATCCCTAAGCGAGGGAAGACGTGGGACCGGGCGCGGTTGAGAAACCGGCCGTGAGTCTCGGGTATCGGCTTTTTCGCATTAACTCGGTCGAGTCACGGGATGGGTTACACTCACTCTCTCGCAGCGGTGATTCAATTGATATAACGGGCTAATAACCTATCACATGCAGCGGCATATACGACTAAATACGAGTAAAGCAAAGCCTACGAGGAGGGTGGCGAGTGTACCTCCACGCTCCGGGCGTGGGAAGACGTTCCCGGCCAAGTACGGTAACTCTCGGTAACAACGGTAAAAGTTAATTACAATAGTGAATTTTATTGCCCACTCCACGCAGGGAGGTAAAGGGCTACAAGTGGGGCCCAGGAGGACTGACCTTGGGTTGACGGGCAGCAATCTAGAGGTACGTATGGCACGAACTCGGCCTGCTGGTCTGACTCGGTCCTACGCCGACTCGGTACTGCGCCGACTCGGTTCTGACTCGCGAGACAGTAAGGCACGGATTCCAAAGGAATGACGCCCTCCTGAGGTCTTCTGAAGGCGCCGCTTGGCTGGGACGATGGCGGGATGTCCATGATCGACTCCTGTGAGTGGCAGTTCCAGAAGTTGACTTTTGATATATTTGCACGAATTAATCTCGGACTAATTTTTTTGATCTGCATAGAGAATAGGTTTGCGCGCCTCGACGGCAAGAATTAAATCTCTCAGATCCGAAATCGGATCGAGGTGAAATTGGTGGGGTTAGAAAGAGGACTCCCAGATCTACCACATATATATTTTGTAGCTCGATCCAATGAAGGGATGAGAAATGGGAGGCTCTGCAAGACTAAGTTTTTTTCTTACCAAGACTAACAGACACACAGGACAGATTGTGTTTTTCCTGAGACTGACCTTTGACTGATCGGGAAATGATTTTTATAGACTTCAAGAAAATTATGATGGACGTAGGTATATGTGAGGAACACTGAGGAATTTATGTGATTTTTGTGGAAATTTATAAGTGGGTGGGAAAATTACAACAAAGCGACTCTGTCCCGTAGATCTGCAGAAGGGCAAATTACTAAGAGGACAAACAAAAATATGGGAAAAATATCAAATGAGTTCGAAATGACACGAAATTTGAACTGGAGGTTAAGGAAGATGGACAAAACAAACCCTCAAAATTACGGCTCGATCAGACAACAAGAACCAGAGATAAAAATCTGGAGATGAGCTTCTATCCTGATGTAGATAGAATCCGGCGATGGTGGCGGCGGCGCGACGGCGGTGGGATGGCGGCGGCGGCGACGGTGGCGGCAGAAATGGAACTCAGAGGGGCTAAGGAGAATGGGATTCACACCCTAGAGGGATGGAGGAGGAAAAAGAACCAGGGAGTGAGGGGAGAGGGGCGCACCCTCCAAGGGGGATCCAAGCATTTTTTTCTAAAATTTCACTTCATTAATTCTTACACAACACTATACATGGGCTTATATAGAAGGGGAGGAATGGGGTTAGGATTTCGTGGGAGAGAGGGGAGGGGTAGTATTTTCTTCCACCATGTGGTCAATTGGCCTAAAAAAATAAAATATAAAATGTCATTTTAATGGGGGGGCACCCCCTTAACTTAAGGGGTTGGAATCTTGGACATTTTGGTCCATTTGTCCCCTTGAATGGTCCAACCATCTAGAAGCTACCTATGATAGTTGACCAGCCCCACATGGACCCCTATGGCTTAGGTGGACTAATGGGAAAGGAGTGGGGGGCCCCTTTGCGGGACCTACTGACATTTTGCAAATAAACCCAAAGATCCTTAGGGAATGACACATTGGCTTATAAAGCCTTACAATTGTAAACATACTTTCCTAAGGATATAAAAGCAAACTAAAAGGACATAATTGCAAATGAAAAATGTCAGTGCTCGGCGTCGATTCCCATCAACTCTCCCCGGGTGGAAAGAACTCGACCCCGTCGAGTAAGGGGACCGGCTGCTCGAGTAGCTCCGGCGGATGCATCACCGAACCTAGAAGCACGGAGTACGCTCCACTCCAAGTAATCGACACCTACTCATCCCGTATAGATTCGATATGCACATGCTGCTGGGGAGCGAGGCTTAGAGGTGGACACTCCGGGGTGGGGTCACTCTCAAAGGAAGGGAGGCGGCTCAAAGGCTCACTAGGAGTCACCGCTTGTCCCTTATGTGACTAGATCCGATATGTGACGTAGAACCGATCCCAAAGTCTGACAAGTCTCGTACTCGAAAGGGGTTAACAACGCGGGCGTACAAAATCGACTCGACTCGATGTATGCACATGCGCTCGACAGACAAACAGTACGAAACAAAGACTGACACATGACCCTAAACAAACCTATGGTTAGTCCGACTCATGCATATGCAAAGGTGGACCAGGACACCCGGATGTGTGCCATGCATACACTAGATGAAATCGGTGGTTGGCGGAACGTGGAATTCCTAGACCTCCTAAAGTGGACCATGCATACACTAGACGAAATCGGTGGTTGGCGGAACGTGGAATTCCTAGACCTCCTAAAGTGGACCATGCATACACATTGGACTTTCTGTGGGACTTAGGAGACTTGGAAGGGCTAGGAGAGTCGGATGTAGGAGTATCGTGAACGAGCTTGGTGGGTATAGACGGCCCAGCCCGTGGGGAAGGGGTGTGGTAGTGGACTCCCTCGAAGAAGTGAAGTATATATGGTGGGTCTAGGGGTCCACTAGGGAATGGGTCAAAAAGATCAAAGAAGGTATGACCCCTTGTGGTTAGTTCCCACAAGTCACAGTCCCATGTATAGAAGTCTTGAAGGTGTGGTTGGTCACCTTCATGCATTGTGGTAGGTGGGACGGTGATCATATGTAGGATGTATGGTTCCTCCCTCGGGCAAAAGGGTATGAAGTCAGGTTCGACCGACAGGGGGAGTAATAAGAGAATCTCCATGGCGACACAACCCACGGTGCACACCGAGGTAATGGACCCTAAGGCCGGATGGGTGAAGCTAAGACTAGTGGGTTGGTCGAAGCGTTGGGCCAATGAGTGTGTCAACTTCTATTGCGAGTCTAATCCCATAATAAGGTCATCCAAGGTATCAACATGGTGACTAGACCGAAATGTCGTATGGTAGGAGTTGACGGGCACTAGAGGTAAGGTGGGGTCCATGGATGGGTAAGGAAGTGGGACCAAGCCATCCTTGAGCCAAATAAGAAGCGGATCGGCGATGAAAAGCGTACCCGTTAGAAACACGGGTGGCTCGAGCTTGGGTGGCTCCAAATAAGATGGTTCCGAATAATGTTCGGAAGTAGAAAGTGGCAATGGAGCACTCATGGGTGGTGAAGGAGCATGTGTCCTTTCTATCCTTTCCAACCAATCCGAAAGCATTTTCTTGATTTCATCTAAGGTGCAGGTTGGAGTAGGGGCCTCGGGGTGGACTCGCTCCTCATCTCTCGGCCCGGATGCGGACCTAGACTCGACTATAAGTGGGGCTTCCACTTGGTTGGAGGCGATTGGGTGGGATTGGACGGAGGTGCCAAGGGGTGGTTGGTTGGAGGCGACATGGAGGGCCACTTGATTGGGGTTGCTTTGGTGGACTTGGATGGAGGTGAAGGGGCGGGGTTGGTTGGAAGTGTGGCCCACTTGATTGTGGGTGAGTTGGTGGGGTTGGCTAGTGGTATGACCCCCGTGGTTGGAGGTAGGTGGGCGGGGAAGGTAGACCCTCCTAAGCATTCTCTTCATATCCCACCATGACTCGATGGGCCTTAGTCGCCTATCCTCCCGAAAATATTTGATGTCCCTCCATGTTTCGGCGGCTTCATAAAAAAGTCACCTTTTAGCAAAGTCGACTTGCACGGGACCGGACATAAGGTAACACTCAAAGTAGTCGTCCATAACGGCTTCCCACTCTAAGTAGTCACTCGGGTTTTCGGAGCCATAGAAGTCCCGGGCTACGGGCCTTTTGTGGTGGTCCGGGTGGCTCTCCCATCTTAGATAGTATCGCCACCATGGATAAGATCCGAGCGTTTGGTAATCCATGGGACACGGGGACACTAGTGGATGGACATGCCGACACGTGGACAAGACACTAGAGTGACGATGCAAGGTTGGAATGCATGCACACTAAGGACCCTAGACTTAAACCAAGAATCGGTAAGTGGCGGAGTTAATCGATCCGAAGATCACTCACGCAAGTGTGCGGCCTTCCCAATAGGCGTAGCCTAACGTTCGGACAACACCTTTTGATATACCGATTAATGGTATGCGATGCAACCTTGGACTGACTCAAGCTTAGACTCGACTTAAATGAATAGACGTAAATGACACACTTTTTTTTTATTTTTGACCAAATACTACCCTAGACTCAACTGGCTCTCTGATACCAAGCTGATGCGGGACGGACACGCGACCTGGGACTCTAGCTCGCGATCGTCCCTAAGAGAGGGAAGACGTGGGACCGGGCGCGGTTGAGAAACCGGCCGTGAGTCTCGGGTATCGGCTTTTCCGCGTTAACTCGGTCGAGTCACGGGACGGGTTACACTCACTCTCTCGCAGGGGTGATTCAATTGATATAACGGGTTAATAACCTATCACATGCAGCGGCATATACGAATAAATACGAGTAAAGCAAAGCCTACGAGGAGGGTGGTGAGTGTACCTCCACGCTCCGGGCGTGGGGAAGACGTTCCCGGCCAAGTACGGTAACTCCCGATAACAACGGTAAAAGTTAATTACAATGGTGAATTTTATTACCCACTCCACCCAGGGAGGTAAAGGGCTACAAGTGGGGCCCGGGAGGACCGACCTGGGTTGACGGGCAGCAATCTGGAGGTACGTACCGCACGAACTCGGCCTACTGGTCCGACTCGGTCCTACACCGACTCGGTTCTGACTCGCGGGACAGCAAGGCTCGAATTCCAAAGGAACAATGCCCTCCTGAGGTCTTCTGAAGGCGCCGCTTGGCTGGGATGATGGCGGGATGTCCCTGATCGACTCCTGGGAGTGGCGGTTCCAGAAGTTGACTTTTGATATATTTGCACGAATTAATCCCGAACTGATTTTTTTGATCTGCACAGAGAACAGGTTTGCACGTCATGGCGGCAAGAATTAAATCTCTCAGATCCGAAATCAGATCGAGGTGAAACTGGTGGGGTTAGAAAGAGGACTCCCATATCTACCACATATAAATTCTGTAGCTCGATCCAAAGAAGGGATGAGAAATGGGAGGCTCTGTAAGACTGAGTTTTTTTCTGACCTGGATTGACAGACACACAAGATAGACTATGTTTTTCCTAAGACTGACCTTTGACTGAAGGGGAAATGATTTTTATAGACACCAAGAAAATTATGGTGGAAGTAGGTATATGTGAGGAACATTGAGGAATTTTTGTGATTATTTTGGAAATTTATATGTGGGTTGGAAAATTACCACAAGGCGACTCTATCCCGTAGATCTGCAGAAGGGCAGATTACTGAGAGGATAAACAAAAATATGGCAAAAATATCAAATGACTTCCAAATGACACGAAATTTGAACTGGAGGTTAAGGGAGATGGACAAAACAAACCCTCCGAGTAGGCTTGATCAGAGAACAAGAACCAGAGATAAAAATCTGGAGATGAGCTTCTATCCTGATGTAGACAGAATCCGGCGATGGTGGCGGCGGCGCGACGGCGGTGCGATGGCGACGGCGGTAGAAATGGAACTCAGAGGGGCTAAGGAGAATGGGCTTCACACCCTAGAGGGCTGGAGGAGGAAGAAGAACCAGGGAGTGAGGAGAGAGGGGAGAGGGGCGCACCCTCCAAGGGAGATCCAGGCAATTTTTCTAAAATTTCACTTCATTAATTCTTACACAACACTATACATGGGCTTATATAAAAGGGGAGGAAGGGGGAGGGGGTTGGGATTTCGTGGGAGAGAGGGAAGGGGTAGTATTTTCTTCCCCCATGTGGTCAATTGGCCTAAAAAAATAAAATATAAAATGTCATTTTAATGGGGGTGCACCCCCTTGACTTAAGGGGTTGGAATCTTGGACAGTTTGGTCCATTTGTCCCCTTGAATGGTCCAACCATCTAGAAGCTACCTAGGATAGTTGACCAGCCCCACATGGACCCCTATGGCTTAAGTGGACCAATGGGAAAGGAGTGGGGGCCCCTTTGCTGGACCTACTGACATTTTGCAAATAAACCCAAAGATCCTTAGGGAATGACACATTGGCTTATAAAGCCTTATAATAGTAAACATACTTTCCTAAGGATATAAAAGCAAACTAAAAGGACACAATTGCAAATGAAAAATGTCAGTGCTCGGCGTCGATTCCCATCAATGCATCTTCTATTGCATTACCATTCTCGGTGCAAGGTTTGATCTGCACCTAGTCGGTGGAACTCTTGGTTAGTCAAAGACATTGGAACTCGACTCGGTGCAAGTCCTGTAGACTGCTAAAGTGGATTGGTGCAACGTTTGCTTCATTTCACATCAGTGCCTTTTTTGCCCGTCTTAGTCGATGCTTATTCCTTTGACTCGGTGCAAATTTTTCTCTTTGGCAAAATCAAGTCAGTACAACTTTGCATTTTGTTGCTTCCTGTCCGTGCATATCTGTTGCACGATCAGAGTCTATGGTCTGTGCTCATGATGTCATTCGTCTTCTCAAGTCAGTGCATCTCTCACTTTTGCTCACTTCAAACTCGGTGCAACCTCTTGTTCACCTTGTTGCAAGTCAGTGCAACTGTTGATTTGGGAACTTCTACTCAGTGCAGTTTCTGGGTACTTACTCATTACACTGATACGAATCGTGCTAAGTTTGTGATAAAATGACTATCTCTTTTCTGACAATTTGTCTGTGCATTCACCAGGGTGATTGTCATGTGATCTGAGGAGGATAGAGCTCCAGAATGTTCCAACACATGCTCCAGTCTTGAGGGCGGGAGTGTCCCCTCCACTCACCCAATGTGTGAGCATGTAAGTCTGAGACTGAAGTCATATAAAAATCCTTTCTCTGAAGAGATTGATTGATGATGCGAGGAACAGAGAAGAAAAAGAGAGGAAGAGCAGCAGAAGAAGAGAGTCTCAGTGAAGAAAAAGAAAAGAGAGAGCCAGCAGAAGAAAAAAAAGAAGGAGGAGTCGCCAGGAGAGCGAGAGAGCATACTGAGAGAAGAAGAAGAAAGAAAGAGGAAGAGAGTGTAGAGAAGAGAGGAGGGACATTGAAGAAGCGGCTGAAGCACATTAAAGATATGTTTCAAGATTGGCCTCATGGATCAAATCCAGAGCCATCAAGCTCATTGGAGCTATATTCTGATTAGTTTTTATTTTATCCTTTTATTTATTCTTTTTCATATCCTTAGTGTTTTCCGTTTCCATTGTTTGGGATCGGGGTTTCCTCCTGTGGATTCAGGGGAAGAGAGACTTGGGTCTCTGGTTTCTGGTGACTGGTGACTGGGTGTCACTAGCAGTTCCTTCCGGGTTGGAAGAAGAGAGGAGTGTGTTCCTCTGGCTCAAGCTGTTAGGCAGCGTCTGTAGGCAAGCTGTGGTGCCCAGCGGTTTCAAGCAGTGAGGCAGCAGTAAGCCACACTCTGGTTGGAGTGTGGGGTGGATGTAGGTCTGATGACCGAACCACCTAAAACCTCTTGTGCATTGTGATCCGATTTCTTCTCTGAGGTTATTAAGTGCATGTTTAGGATCGTGACCTAATTGCCTTTCAGCCACGTTGAATGAATGCTTAAGATCTATTCAATTGCCTAGAATCACCGGGTTTGCTGGGCATGCAGGTTAAGTGTTCTATCTTATGTCTCGTTAGAACGTTTGTTTAAGATCAAGCTGATTTACTGCATTCCATTCTTTATTTATGCTCGCTTTAGGCTGACCCATTGAGTGCTTGTGTGTGGATCTTACTAGAACACCTGCATTATTGAATCAAAGTTTTATTTCCGCAAGATTTTGTAAGTTCAATGTTAATCAAGATCTAAGTTTCAAATTGGGCATATTTCCTTTTAGGATTCATTCACCCCCCCTCTGAATCCGGGCCCTTCACGCAACAGCTAATACGTGCGATCCTTTTGCAAGGGGCGCTGTGCACAAGGAGGAGGTGCTGCGCACCTTGAAGGAAGAAGAAGAACAATGAGGAGATGAAAGGGCCTTGAAGGACACATCTGTTCTTGTTGATTGAAGGAGTGATTGGAGCGTGAAATTTGAAGACCTTGGACTTTCAAGGAAGACAAACGGCTGCTCCTACACCGTGTGGATTTGACTTCCTCTGACCTGGACTTCAAGAGATAATTTCATACACCTATTGGAAAATGAAAGGGAAATGTTCTATATCATTTACCCACTTCCTTGTGTTGCTTTTCTTGGTCTACATCCTGTGTGAGTGTTTACTATTCATATTTCTAGTGTCTTAAACTCAGAATATTACTGTGTGTGTGGACGGAGCTGCGTCTCAGTGTGGTTTTAGAGTCCGGGGTGTGTTCCCCGATGTTGTGTGTGTGTGCTACGGTGGCAGCGTTTTGGGGCTTGTCCCCATGTGGATATTACTGCGGAAGCAGCGTATGTGGTTGGGGTTCGTCCCCGTGTTGCTACGTTTCGTAGCGTGGAGTGAAGCCTGTTGGGTTCGGTGCTATGTATTCAGAGGGGGGGGGTGAATGAATACCCTTAAAGAAAAAACTTTCACGCAATTAAAATTTTAGTGCTCAGAACTGCAGAATAAAAGCACTAGGACTAACTAAGAAAAACTACTCCAGTTATCTATTGAACATGTAGACAAATATAAAGAGTGCTCCTAAGCAAACATCTAATGTGGGCAGCAATTAGATAGATCAAACAAACACACAATACCACTGTCAAGCATATAGCGTGTGCATCAATGAAATGAACACATATAGAAGATCAACCTATCTCGACCCTATGCATTCATCTAGCACCAAACACACAAAGAATTCAAACCACTGCTTAATGGGTTTTTAGGTGGTTCGGTCCAGCAGACCTACATCCACCCCACACTCAAACCAGAGTGTGGATTCCGCTGACTCACAGCTTGAACAGCTGGGCATCACAGCTTGCCATACAACCGCTGAGCAACACAGCTTGCAGTCTAGTGGAATCCGCCACTGCAACGTTGGGGATTACATCTTACCCGACCAGAGGCAACACCTCTGCAAACCGCTGGGCAATACAGCTTAGCCGTCCAGTGGAGTCCACCACTGCAATCACTGACTAACAGCTTGAAGGAAAGTATAAAATGAAAACGAAAACAAGTAGCAACAGCAACTGAAAGCTATAAATAATGAAAGCACAAATGTGGCTCCTAAGAGCTGACTGGGGTGGATCTGATCCAACTTCCAGCAGGATCGGTCTTCTCTGATCTTCTCTTCTCTCTCTCTTTCTTCTTCTTCTCTTCACACTCTGCTAGAACTCTCTATCTCTCTCTTTCTCTTTTTCTTATCTGCTCTTTTCTCCTTTTCTTCTCTCTATGGATCGTGGCTCTCTACTGCTTTTCTTTTCTTCTCCTTCTCTGTGGATCTCTCACTCTCTGTATATACTTTCCAACACTCGATCACTTTCATCTGAAGACGAAGCTTAGTATATATACAGTAGCAGGTTGGGCGTGTGACCTCCACATTTCTCGCCCTAAGGAGTTTCACCAGAACCGAGGCATTTCGACCACCTGGTAGCATCTTGGCTAGGCTGCATCCACGTGTCCTCATCTGGGCACCTCATCCTTCCTTGGATCACGTGCCTTCATTAGGCTTCACGAAGAGTGCCTGTTAGATAGAGAATCACATTATCAGTTTAAGTATATGCACTGCAGTGTATAGACTTCGCTGTATAGACTTGTGAAGACGAAGCAATGTATAGACTTCATGAAGCAGGATAATTGCGTTGTACAGACTATGTGAAGACAAAGATGTAGCGATGTATAGACTTCATGAATCAGAGCTGAAGCAGTGTATAGAGTTGTTGAAGTGTAATGCAATGTGCAGACATTGTTCAATGTATGGACTTTACAATGCAAACAGCAATGTATAGACATTTCAATCGACAGGCAGACAATGTACAGACTTGTACATGCTTCAGGACAAAGTATGGACTTGAATGAACGAGCATGCAATGTATAGACTTGCTCAGCCTGAAGCAATGTATAGACTTCAGCTCAAAGCCAATGTATAGACTTCAAAGTATGCAATGTACAGACTCTGAAGAACAGCAGCCAATGTATGGACTTAGGTAGGCTTCAACTTAATGTATAGACTTCACGACTGATGAATGCAATGCACTGGACAAAGTATAGACTTAACGATATGCAGACTTGCCATGACAAATGAGCGATGTACATACTTGCTCATTTTTCAGACTTCATGGACGATGTACAGACATGCAAAGAGAAAGGCTGTACAGACTTGATGAGCGATGCAAGGCAAAGGAATGTATATACTTCCAATGTATAGACTTGCCAATTGAGCGATGTACAGACTTGAACAAGGAAGCTCTGTACAGACTTGATCAAGGCAAGGCAATCGAGTGTATAGACTTTCAATGTATAGTCTTGACAAAGGGGCGATGTACAGACTTGACCAAGAAAGCTCTGTACAGACTTGATCAAGGCAAGGCAATCGAGTGTATAGACTTTCAATGTATAGTCTTGCCAAAGGGGCGATGTACAGACTTGAACAAGGCAAAGTCTGTACAGACTTTGAGATTCACAATGTAAGGACTTTGGCAACCCAACAGCTGTACAGACTTCCACTCAACAGCATTGTATAGACTTTGAATGCTCGAGACAATATGTAGACTTGAACAGCTTCAAGGCACAATGTGCAGACTTTACCAGTGTATAGACTTGGAGTTCTGAACATAGGTAAAGACTGGGAATGTATAGACTTTGCCTTAGAAACGAATGTATAGACTTTGAGGAATATGAACATGGCTCTGTACAGACTTCAAGTGAAGACCAGTGTACAGACTTCATTCGAAAGCAATGTATAGACTTGACAACCAAAGGGCTGTATAGACTTGAGCAAGACACCGCAATTGAATGTGTAGACATTGCACAGGAGAGTGTATAGACTTAGAACACATGCAATGCAAAGACAACTCTGTACAGACTTGGAGGATATGAGTGAGAATGTATAGACATCAGAGATGCGTGCTACAGTCCAATGTATGGACTTAGTGCTCTACATGCTACAGTGCAATGTCTAGGCTTGATAAACGATGTGTGGATTTCAAGGCATGAGACGCTGAATGAGACGATCCACTGTATAGACTTTACTTCGTGCATGCTATAGGGTCGATGTACAGACTTGCCAATGTATGGAGTTTTAGTCCAATGCAAAAGGCTGTGTAGACTTGAAGAAATGCTTCAAGTGGATGGCTGTACAGACTTCATGAATATGCAGACTTGTCAACGAGATGCACAATGTATAGACTATGCACATGCATGAAGAGCCCTGACGATGTATAAACTTGCTAGCCAAACACTATACAGATGCTCATATGCAATGAATGTATAGACATGCGAATCTGAGGGAGTCGACCCACAGAGCTGGCACACTCATGTACACACTCATGCACATAACAGATCAGATAGAACACACTCATGCATTCTTCCACAGAATAGATCAGATATATTCAAAACAATGTGGTGACTCATTCATGTTGCTATCATTAAAACACCACATCATCAACAAAGCACAAGGGGCACAACAAAGCCTCACCCGGTTGGGTAAGGGGTGGACGTAGGGAGCCCATCGTGGTCTCGAACTACCTAAAAATCCCTGTGTCTTGTGTGATTGCCTGTGTGATTGTCATTTCCTCTATCTGCATTCACACGTCCATTATACAGGTTTTTAATTCACTACAATGTCACACACTGCTTCCTCTGTTATCTGTGTTGAGATTAATTTCAGTGATTAGTTGCATTAACTATCCGTGTGAGATCAGAAAGTTTGAGAGAACATTGTAATCTCACTTGAGTTTTAGTTAATCAACGATGTATGTTTTACTTCCGTTGTAATTAGTTAAGAAAGTTTTTAAATGCGCCATCTGGGCAAGGGGACAAATCAACCCCCCTTCTTGTCTGCCATCTCTCTGGGCCAACAATTGGTATCAGAGCCCAGTCTCTGATTTTTTTATTAGTGGACCTTGCGGTCTAGGAGAAAAGATCATTTCATGATGGCTAGTTTGAATGTAGTTCCTGTCTTTGATGGTTTTGACTATGCTTCATGGCTAGGAAAGTTTTATCTTTGGATAACTGGCTTTGATCTGAAACTCATGAAATTAATCTCTCATGGTCCACATGTTTTACCGAAAAATGAATTAAGATGGACTGATGAGCATAAGAGAATGAATTCTGATAATTTGTTTGTCTTGAATGCCCTTAAGGCTACCTTGGACACTAAACAATTTTAATTTGTTTTATCTTGCAGGATAGCCAAAGAAATCTGGGATGGGCTAAGCAAAGCCCAAGAAAATAATGTTGATAAGTGTCTCGCGGTAAACAACGGCAATGATCGCCAAAGCGAGGAAAACTCTAAGGTAAACTCCGATTCCAAGGAAGAAGATGAACTTAGCTATGATGAGTTGATGAATGCATATGATGAACTGTTTGATGTTGTGTAGTGGACAGCGGATCTAGAGGGGAGGGGTGAATAGATCAGCCCCACTTTTCGTAATGTGGCCCTCTATATAGCTAGTTAAAATAAATTGCAGCGGAATAAAAACTAGCTTCCAAGTATGCTATGATTCACTTAGCAAGATAAGCAAGATATATAATAATTCGATCCTAAGCATGCACCTAGAACGATTCAATCACACAAGCAAACCACGCTAGATAAGATTTTTAAGGTGGTTCGGACTGAATCCTCAGCCCTACGTCCACCCCTCACCAAAACCCGGTGAGGCTTCACTTGTGCAGCGCACCAAACCGCAAATCGGAAACTACCGATTGCCTTCCTACTCACCACCTGGTAGGGACGTCAACTGCAAATTGGAACACCCTCCAATTGCCTTCCTACTAACCACCGGTAGGGATGAATCACACTTTCAATGTTTAACAATAATGAAAATGAAACAAATGTGAAGGAACTAAAACAAGAGATTGAGTTATGAGTGAAAATGAATTGGCCCTTGTATGAAATGTTGATCAGCAACAAGGCTCCTCTTGGCTTCAACTCAATCTTCTTGATTCACCCTTGATTGGATGAATGTTCTTCACGGAGTACTGTTCACGTGAACAATACATCTTCCTTCAATTCTTCTCTCTTGATCTTCTCTTTGAATTTCTTTGAATGAATGAAGGAGATGATGAAGCTACCTTGAATCTTGATTGCTTCTTTAGCTTCTAGGAGTTTGAATGCTTGAAATATCACCTTGAATGAACTTGAAAGAACTTGAATGGATGAAGATGATTTCCCTTGAAGAACTTGAATCAAACCGGCTTCCTTGGATCACTTTGATAGCCTTGCTTTGATGTAATCTTCCTTGAAGATTGTTGGCTTTGATTTGAGCTTGATTCCCCTTTGATTGGATGAAGAACACCTTCACGAACTACTGTTCACGTGAACAGTAGCTCATCTCCAAGCTCTCTTGCAACCTCCCTTGCAGCCACCCTTGTAACCCCTTTAAGCATTAGGGTTTCCAACCCTCTTGTATTGGTTTTATAGACCTTGAATGGTCTATGGACAAGCCTTAGACCAGATCCACAATTTGTGGGTGATTAGGTGACTTTTGGATTAAAGAAATCCATGTAGAATGGCCCTTTTCAAAGTTGGAAACAAAGTCAAAAATGAAGGCTCGGGGCTGGCGGTCGACCTGCAGCTCCTAGCGGTCGACCGCCACTGAAACACCTGCAACTGGGCGATCCCTGGGAAATCCGGTCGACCGCCACTGAAAAACATGCAGCCTTGGCAGTCCCTGGCTGGGGCGGTCGACTGCCCCTGTGCTGGCGGTCGACCGCCAGCTGGGTAGAGCCCGGGTCACCCCGGGTCGGTCCGTTGGCCACACCAGCTCCGTCGCTTGAGTCCGTTAGCCGCCCGTTCATGTCTGTGGCATCGACCTTGATTGTCTGGAAGTTTTATTACTGAGTCTTCAAGCCAAATTTTGTTCCGGGGGATCCCCGCGACCTGACCGCGCAGGTCGATCCGCGTGCGAAGGCGCAACATTGAGCTTTCATGTGCATATCTGTCATGAACAAAATATCATATATGTCAGTCATAAGATAGTGGAAAAGAACAATGACTTATAGTGTTTAGCCATTATCAAAACCAAGAATACCAAATGACTCATATGATCATAGATTGATGTCGAATGACCTAATTGATCACATGATTACTCAAATGACTACAGGGGCACAACATTTGATAGATACAAATCATTAAAATTTAAAAACAAAAAATTGAAAAAGAAAATAGATAACTCTTTTGTTGATAATCTTTCATGTGAAAAATGCACTGAACTTGCTAAGGAGAATGAAGCGTTAAAGCATCTAAACAAAGTAATATCTAAAAAATTGCTTGTCCTTGAAAAGAAAAAATGCATGTCTGTTGACAAATATGAATGGTTAAGGGAGGTAAGACATGAAATAGAGAGCTTTAAGAACGTGAATGGTAAATTTGAATGCAATGAAACTGTAATGTCCCGGATCTTTGTTGGATCCTTATTGGGTCTTTCGGATCCTTTTCGGTGAGTTTCGGTTCGCTTTTGTAGCTCCCAAGTTGAGTTTTACGATCCGTGTGAATTTTTCTCTCGTACTAGTTACGGAACCCTGCGGTGAGTTTATTTCTCAATTGATCGACTCGTGGATGACGCAGTGGCGATGTACTCGTCGAGCCGATCGTTTTGACTATTTTTGCGTATTTTTCTGAGATAGGGCCAAAAATTGGATTTTTCAGAAATTAGGAAAATTCCTAATTTCGTTTCCTTTTTCTTTTCCTTCATATCTCCTCCTTCTCATTTCGCCGCCGCCGTCTCTCTCTCCCATTTTCACCTTCTCGGCTCCGGCTACAGACGGAGGACCTAAGGGCGAGTGCTGGGGATCCTGTGGAGCTGGTTGGGTGCGCGACAGGGCGACGATGGAGTGGTTTTGGCGCGATCCCGAACGGTGGATTCAAAGCCGGCATTTGAGCTCGCGGTGCGGTTTTCAGTGCGGTTTAGTCCCTTCGGGGTACAGTTTCTTCGGTGGAGGTAGGGTGATGGATCACCACTTCTCCCTGCCCGTTTTCCCTGCCATTGCACATTGTTCGGCGTGGAAATGACTGAGTTTGGGCTTGTTTAGCCTAAACCGTGATTTTTGGGTTTTGTAGAGTTCGCCGAAAAATGGCAACCATTCGCGGCGTAGCTAGTGTCAAAATGACCGCTGGGATGTCTGGATCCCATTCATGTTAGTTTCGTGTCGATCGGTCATCATTCGGGGCCGGTAGGAGTCCGGGAACCTCGGTGACTCGTTTAGGGTCGATTCGTCGGAATCACCCCGATCTCTCATTTTAATCCATGCATGTGGGCTTTTAAGCCTCCAGATGTCTTTTGCCATTGTCTAGCTTTGTTTCCCCTGCGTTTCGGCGTGAATGGGGTGTGGAACGGGCCGATTCGGCCATTCCTCTATTTTCCCGCCGTGGCTGGTGTAGCGGTCGTTCCAGGGACCATCACAGTCCCTAACGGCCCTTTGACAGACCGTTACAGGGTCTGGGCGTTTTAAGTTTTTCATGGTTGTGGGAGTGTGACGGCCCAGAGGAGGCGCGTCACAGCTCTCTGACGCGTCTGGGTTGATGCGTCATGCCTGTTTTGTCGTATAGCGATTTGGTTAAGTCGGTTCCTCTGACGCACCTTCCCTGGTGCGTCAGGCTGTGTAACGCACCTGCCCCAGGCCGTTACACCCTATTTTGGCTATGTTGGGTGGCTGTGTCGGCTGTCTCTAACGACCCTGCCCCCGTGTGTCACAGTGTTGTAACGTGTCCGTCGTGGACCGTTACGTGCAGTTTGTCTGAGTTTTCAGACTTGGGCTTGTTGGCGTAACGTGCCTGTCCTCATGCGTTAGGTTGGCGTAACGCATCTACGCTCGTGCGTTAGGCCGCTATAACGCATCTGCCCTGGTGCGTTACGTGGTTCATGTTTTACTTTTGAGCATGTTGGCTCTGACGCGCCCGCCCTGGTGCGTCAGGCTCTTGTAACGCGCCTGTGCTAGGCCGTTACAGTCCTGTCGTCACCGTGATGGCCGTTGGGCTTTTCGGTGTGCGGCCGTGTGTTGTGGGTCCGTTCTAGGTGATGTTAGTGGCTGTTTGGGGGTAGGTTTGTGGTGTTGTCGGTCACTCCCGTGGTCTGGCCCCTTTCTCCGTGGACGTCGGTCGATGTTCCTATGAAGGCTAAGACTACGTTTCTGAGTCTGTCGGTAGTTTCTTGTGCTGCCCTTGGTGTTTGAGGTATGGGTGACAGTGCATGTTTATCTGTCTGTACTTCAATGCCGCATTTCGAGCTTCCTCTTCTCGTCACCCTAGACGTCCTGCAGTCGAGGCGTGACCCCGATATACGGTTTTTAAGCTAGTTCTGTCGGCTCCTACGGTTACCGTAGCATCCTACGGGGGGGGAAAACTAGCTGGAGGCCTGGCTCTAGGCAGGAGCCAGTGTGTGCACACGTGGTCAGGGGTAGAGGACTGACGCCGATGGGCGTGACCCTGGCTAGTACTTGGTTTGTTCCTGTTTCGCCTCTCGCTTGTCGCTTCCCAGCCTTGTGAGTTACTTGAGACACCTATGTTTCTGTGTGGGTCTGCGACTCGATCGGGCTCGCGCAGGCCGTGATCGGTGGGTAGTCGAGACACTAGTGGGGTTGTCGTGACCTATCCGGGTTGGCCTTTCCGTGGCTGTACTCGAGGTCTGTGTCTTGTTCGGTGCACGACACTCCGGTCGTGTTGCCTGTGCCTATCTAGGTCTTTTCTAGGCCTTCTTTTGCATGCCTGTTGTAGGTGTAGGTTGGGGTGTTTTGTTTGGCTTTTCCCCTTTTCCTTGCTGCTCCCTATTCCTCTTCCCCTTCCTAGGCCTGCTTGCCTGTTCGGGTTATTCCCCTCGTCCTTACCTGTTCCCTACTCCTACTTCCCTTTGTTTTGCAGCTTTCCAGTGTTGTTCCTTGTTGCTGTCCCTATTGTTCCGTGTTACTGCGTGTTTTTCAGTGGGGATCCGCGTGACTCCTACTGAGCCAGTGACACGAGGCTCACCCCTACTTTTCAGGTGGGGTGATGTGTTCGTTCTGCTTCCGCGGATCCTAGAGTTCGAGTCATAGCTGCCAGCTGGTACCTCCGTCGAGCTTCCCCCGACTTCGTGGTACATCTTTTCTTTCTGTCCACTGTACTGCTAGACTGTTGTCTTTAGCTTTGGACTTGACTCTGGTATATAATTGTTTAAAATTTGTTAATTAAATTGTAATTTTATTTCTGCAACTTTAGCAGACCGATCTAATGAGATTTTATTCTTGCTGCTATATCTGTCAGTTCAATGTACTACACGACAATCTTTTTTCCCTTCGGAGCTTTACCGCTCTTGGGAGGCCTCGCGGGTTCCAAGTGGTATCAGGTGTTTTCGATAGTCCTATCGGGTATATATGGTATCCGGAATCCGGGTCGCCACAGTTGGTATCAGAGCGTTGTTGTGTGAAGTACATGGGAATCTAAGATATACAGTTTCCTGAGTCGCTAAGTACAGTACAGTCTTCAGCTGGCGTTAAGTTTCGTGATTCCCGTTTCTTGTCGTTGTGGGTCTTTTCTTGGTAAGCTGCTCGATGCATGACTCGTTCCCTGGAAGTCGTGTGATTAGCTGCTATTATGCCTTGATACGACCCTGCTTGCAGTGGTATTCCGTGGTTCTGTGTCTTGTACAGAGCCGGAATCCTGCGAGTGCTGCCGTTACTGTTTCTGTAAGTGCTGTTTCTCTATGATTTTATCTGTCTATCATTAGCACTTTGTGGACCAACTCATGTCGGATCACTTTACTGTACTCCCTTCCCTGGTAGAGTTATCTTGCGACTCGATCAGATGTCTCGAGGTCCGGTGCTGTCGTCTTGCCGTTGTTTCTCATGGTTCATGTCGTTTTATGGTTGTGTTGTCGGGTTGTTCTTCCCTGCTTACCCTTGCTAGTCCTTGAATTTCGAGGATGAAATTTCTTAAAAGAGGGGAGGATGTAATATCTCGGATCTTTGTTGGATCATTATTGGGCCTTTCGGATCCTTTTCGGTGAGTTTCGGTTCGCTTTTGTAACTCCCGAGTTGAGTTTTACGATCCGTGTGGGTTTTTCTCTCGTACTAGTTACGGAACCCTGTGGTGAGTTTATTTCTCAATTCATCGACTCGTGGATGACGTAGTGGCGATGTACTCGTCGAGCCGATCGTTTTGACTATTTTTGCGTATTTTTCTGAGATAGGGCCAAAAATCGGATTTTCCGAAAATTAGGAAAATTCCTAATTTATTTTCCTTTTTCTTTTCCTTCCTCTCTCCTCCTTCTCATTTAGCCACCGCCATCTCTCTCTCCCGTTTCACTCCCGTTTTCACCTTCTCGGCTCCGGCTGCAGACGGAGGACCTAGGGGCGAGTGCTGGGGATGCTGTGGAGCTGGTTGGGTGCGCGACGGGGCGAGGATGGAGTGGTTTTGGCGCGATCCTGAACGGTGGATTCAAAGCCAGCGTTTGAGCTCGCGGCACGTTTTTCGGCGCCGTTTAGTCCCTTCGGGGCATGGTTTCTTCGATGGAGGTAGGGTGACGGGTCACCACTTCTCCCTGCCCGTTTTACCTGCCATTGCACGTTGTTCGGCGCAGAAACGACTGAGTTTGGGCTTGTTTAGCCTAAACTGTGATTTTCAAGTTTTGTAGGGTTCGCCGAAAAATAGCAACCATTCGCGGCATAGTTAGTGTCAAAATGACCGCTGGGATGTCTGGATCCCATTCATGTTAGTTTCGTGTCGATCGGTCGTCATTCGGGGCCGGTAGGAGTCCGGGAACCTCGGTGACTCGTTTAGGGTCGATTCGTCGGAATCGCCCCGATCTCTCGTTTTAATCCATGCATGTGGGCTTTTAAGCTTCCTGATGTCTTTTGCCATCGTCTGGCTTTGTTTCCCCTGCGTTTCGACATGAATGGGGCGTGGAACGGGCCGATTCGGCCATTCCTCTATTTTCCCGCCGTGGCTGGTGTAGCGGTCGTTCCAGGGACCGTCACAGTCCCTGACGGCCCTACGACAGACCATCACAGCGTCTGGGCGTTTTATGTTTTTCGTGGTTGTGGGAGTGTGACGGCCCAGAGGAGGCGCGTCACAGCTCTCTGACGCGTCTGGGTTGATGCGTCACGCCTATTTTGTCGTATAGCGATTTGGTTAAGTCGGTTCCTCTGACGCACGTACCCTGGTGCATCAGGCTATGTAACGCGCCTGCCCCAGGCCGTTACACCCTGTTTTGGCTGTGTTGGGTGGCTGTGTCGGCTATCTCTAACGGCCCTGCCCCCATGCGTCATAGTGTTGTAACGCGTCCGTCGTGGACCGTTATGTGCTGTTTGTCTGAGTTTTCAGACTTGGGTTTGTTGGCGTAACGCGCTTGTCCTCATGCGTTAGGTTGGCGTAACCCTTCTGCGCTCGTGCGTTAGGCCGCTGTAACGCGTCTGCCCTGGTGCGTTACGTGGTTCGTGTTTTGCTTTTGAACCTGTTGGCTCTGACACGACCGCGCTAGTGCGTCAGGCTCATGTAACGCGCCTGTGCTAGGTCGTTACAGTCCTGTCGTGACCGTGATGGCTGTTGGGCTTTTCGGTGTACGGCCGTGTGTTGTGGGTCCGTTCTAGGTGATGTTGGGGGCTGTTTGGGGGTAGGTTTGTGGTGTTGTCGGTCGCTCCCGTGGTCTGGCCGCTTTCTCCGTGGACGTCGGTCAATGTTCCTATGAAGGCTAAGACTACGTTTTCGAGTCTGTCGAAAGTTTCTTGTGCTGCCCTCGGTGTTTGAGGTACGGGTGGCAGTGCATGTTTATCTGTCTGTACTTCAGCGCCGCGTTTCGAGCTTCCTCTTATCGTCACCTTAGACGTCCTGCAGTCGAGGGGTGACCCCGATATACGATTTGTAAGCTAGTTTCGTCGGCTCCTGCGGTTACCGTAGCGTCCTATGGGAGGAGAAAACTAGCTGGAGGCCTGGCTCTATGCAGGAGCCAGTGTGTGCACACGTGGTCAGGGGCAGAGGACTGACGCCGACGGGTGTGACCCTGGCTAGTACTTGGTTTGTTCCCGTTTCGCCTCTCACTTGTCGCTTCCCAGCCTTGCGAGTTGCTTGAGACACCTGTGTTTCTATGTGGGTCTGCGACTCGACCGGGCTCGCGTAGGCCGTGATTGGTGGGTAGTCGAGACACTAGTGGGGTTGTCGTGACCTATTCGGGTTGGCCTTTCCGTGGCTGTACTCTAGGTCTGTGTCTTGTCCGGTGCACGACACTCCGGTCGTGTTGCCTGTGCCTGTCTAGGTCTTTTCTAGGCCTTCTTTTGCATGCCTGTTGTAGGTGTAGGTTGGGGTGTTTTGTTTGGCCTTTTCCCTTTTCCTTGCTGCTCCCTATTCCTCTTCCCCTTTCAAGGCCGGCTTCCCTGTTCGGGTTATTCCCCTCGTCCTTACCTGTTCCCTACTCTTGCTTCCCTTTCTTTTGTAGCTTTCCAGTGTTGTTCCTTGCTGCTGTCTCTATTGTTCCGTGTTACTGCGTGTTTTTCAGTGGGGATCCGCATGACCCCTACTGAGCCAATGACACGAGACTCACCCCTACTTTTCAGGTGGGGTGATGTGTTTGTTCTGCTTCCGCAGATCCTGGAGTTCGAGTCGTAGCTGCCAGCTGGCACCACCGTCGGGCTTCCCCCGACTTCGTGGTACGTCTTTTCTTTCTGTCGACTGTACTGCTAGACTGCTGTCTTTAGCTTTGGACTTGACTCTGGTATATAATTGTTTAAAATATGTTAATTAAATTGTAATTTTATTTCTGCTACTTTGGCAGACCGATCTAATGAAATTTAATTCTTGCTGCTATATCTATCAGTTCAATGTACTACACGATAATCCTTTTTCCCTTCGGAGCTTTACCGCTCTTGGGAGACCTCGCGGGTTCCAAGTGGTATCAGGTGTATTCGATAGTCCTATCGGGTATATCTGGTATCCGGAATCCGGGTCGCCACAGAAACCATGAATAAAATGGTTAATGATAATGTGAGTTTTCAAATGAAAGAACCTAAACACACTTCTATGAACAAAAATTCATTTGATAAACTCCAAAATGAAAACAGTGCATTGTTGATTCAAATTTCATTGCTTGAAAGTAAATTGGAAACTCTTGAAAAGGTTGAGAAAGGAAAATGTGTGATCATTAATGATTGTGACAAATCGTAAATTCTTGAACAAGAAATTGAAAGTCACAAAACTGTTAATTCCTTACTGAATGAAAAAATTGCATCATGTGAAGAAGAGATTACTTGCTCTTATTTGTAAATCTTGAATCTACAAAATGAAATTAAGAGCTTAAATGAATCTTTGTATTTGTGTGATAAAGAAGATGTAAAATAAAAAAATGTTGTTGATTGTTCTTGTGTGCATGTAGAACCCCCTGTTGTTAAACACAATCATGCAAAAAGTAAAAGGGGAAATGTTTGATGCTATTATTGTGGATAATATGGTCATGACATGTATGACTGCCTCCTGATGAAATCTGATGATGAATAATCATTGCAGTTACAAATGAAAATTGTTGATGAGTCCAAAAATCTTGAAAAACTAATAAAGAAAAGATTCAACAATCATTACTTCTATTGTGGGTTACATGGACATGTAATGAATGATTGTTGCGTAATGAAAAATGATGACAATTAGTTTTTGAAAAGAAAATCTTCTCATTATTTTTACTGTGACCCGAATGGACATTCAATAGATGATTGTACCATGATGAGGGCCGATGATGAATAGTATGAAAGGAATAACAAAAAGAATACATTTGGTTATGTTACAACTAACCCCTCGGGACCCAAGATGATTTGGGTACCCAAATCTCCAAAATGAGAATCTGTTTTGTAGGGGTGCCTTGAGGAGGAAGAATATGTTGATAAATGAAGATCCTTCAAGGCAAGAGAAATAATGACCTTTACTGGTAATGAACTTGGTACTGGTTCTTTTTGGATAAATCAACTCAGGTGAGAGGTTGAATTCTGAGAAAAACATGGAGCTTCTAATTGCAAATCCAATATCATATTGATTGTCCATGCTTGTTAGTTTGCATGTTTGTAAATAAAGTCAAATCTGAGTTTCATCTGAGTTTGCATGTTGACCTTCGTAATTATAAAGAAAATGGCTTGATTTTGAGAACTCACTCTGCTTAGGTTTAGATTGAAAATTCTGAGAAGGTAAAATTTAAACCTCGATGAAAGATGATTGAATTCAAATTATTGCATTCCTACCTTATTGATTAAGGCAACTTCTGAAATCATGAGATCTTGTGAGCTTCATGTTTAGATGAGCTGAACACCGTTCTCTACACATCTTGTGAATAATTTTGATTTTTGAATGCTTTACATTGCACATATATAGTTCTTCATACACACCTTCTCTTTCGCTTTGCAAATAAAATCAGCTTTGAATGCTTTTCACTGTGCATAGAGTCTTTCATACTCCTATTTAGTTTTACAAATAACAATTCACTTGTGCATACATAGAACACATACTTAGCTGCATGATACTCATTGCACATATCTTACATATCATTACATACTTCTGTACTTGAATGCCATGGTTATTCGGTATATAAAATGATGTTAGTGGAAGGTTAGATTTTGTCCAGCCAGAAGCTTTCACTATGCGTGAGGTGGTCTTCGGACCTACGTTCTCCGCCAAGTATCGATAATGAAGCTGCTTGAAGTCATTGGAAAATCTCTGGTTGAATGCATGTATATACTTTATACAACCACTTTTTGACTCCTTCTATGACTCATCCCTTGCTAAATGAAATTACATTGATTTAGACATGTTTGTTACATAGCATATATTAAGGGGGAGATTTTTTATAATCGTGCATATATTTAGGGGGAGACATTACTGTGATAAGACTAATTCATCTTTTACATTCAATACAACCACCCACACAAAATGCACCTTTTTGAGATAATGATTCAATCTAATAAGGATTATTATTTTCTACTTTGCACTTTTGAAGACTATTGATTCTATAAATGGAAATCACATATCTTGTGTGGTAATGGCTGTTTACCCCTCTAAAAAGTCGTATAAGTGGAATGTGGATCCGAGTAGCCGGGAATCCCCCCTGAAATAAAGGAGGAAACTCGCGTCGAAAGGAGAAACTAATCCATATTAAAATAAGTGTGATTTGCCCCTAAGTAGCCAGGAAGTGTCCCTGAGATAAAGGATACAACTCGCGCCGAAAAGTGACAATATCCACAGTTAAGATAAGTGACGAAACTGAGTAACTTGGAAGTGTCCCTGAGACAAAGGATACAACTCGTGTCAAAAGGTTAGTCACACTACTTTTTAGTAATTAAAAATTAGGGTCATACGTAGCTACCGATACTCGAGCATTGTGTATGAAAATGTATGGATGAGAAGTACTTTTTAGTGTTCTTTAGAAATTTTGATTTTCCATATTGATTTGCACTTCATTGCTCAATCATCACTTATACACCTTGGGTTTGATTGTTTGAATGTTCTTTACGAATAAGTCATCTTTCATATTTAATGATGTACTTTATTTATGTAAGCACGACCTTCTTAGTATTGTACATGCACATCATGTTCTACAATCAATTGCATAATCCTTACACCTGTCCCGAAGGGACTCGCATGAGTCTATACTCTGGTATGCATGCTTGAGTGCCTGAATGCTTGCTCCATCTTGATCATATCATACTTCAGTCTAATATTTTCATCTATAGGTTATACTTCTAAATAACAGGTTAGATAGCCATTGTCAGTTAGTTTTTGTTCTTGACAATTGGGGGAGAATAATGTGCTTTTTAAGCATAATCCATTCTGTGCATAACTTTGTTTTACATTCTGCATATAGTTTCTTTATACCACTTGTGCATAATTAGTCATATTATAGCAGAAACATACAAAAATTGAGCATTAGCACTTATTTCACACATCTGATAACTACACATAAAATCTCATTCTCTTGCTTGGTACTTGGTTTGCACACCTTCCTCTCATGGTGGGTGTATTGCTGGGTTCGTGCGCTTTTCTAATATCCTTTCATAATTCATGTTCCTCTATACCCCCACTTTTTGATAATGTCAAAGGGGGAGATAGTTTTGGTGGCCAGTTTTGAGTTTTGGTGGCCACAATATATTGTTATCATCAAAAAGGGGGAGATTGTTGGGTTCTGTACACCCCTATTTATCTTTGACAATGGTTTTGATGATTCTAATATATTGTGTGTCTTACGTATGCTATAAAGTGAAAATACTTTGTGTTAATTTTGTGGAAAATATCTTGACGTTTTGATGCACACATGTTGATCTTATGGTTTGCACTTTGCAGGGTGGAAATGGCCCTGACTGGTTTCAGATAGTACTACACTGGTATGGTAGGTTTTATACTGCCCATTGCAAGGGTCGACCCCATGGGTCGACCGCTGGCTCTTTGAGCATTGGTTTTCACCTTGTTGCCCATCTGGTCTCTTAATGGTAAAAATACGTACATTGAGTCTGCCTTACTCTGATGTATGTTCAGCTGGCCTTTTAGTAATGGGTCATGGGTTGCTTTACCCGAGTTATGACTTGCATTGAAATTTTCCTATTAAATGTCAGTTTCTTGATGAATGATTCAGCTTGCATTACATAATGAATGTTGAATGAGTTTGGTTGATCATTGCACCTACCCTATGGTTCGTTGCACGGACCTTGTGTCCATTGCACAGACCTTGTGCATCATTGCACATACTTCATTGTTCACTGCACAGACTTTGTTCTGTGATTGCACAGACCTTGGGTCAACATTGCACCCACTTGACTCTTCATTGCACAGACTTTGTGCTTCATTTTGCATAGACCCAACCATGGGTTGCACTGACCTTGATAGAATACATTGAGTGATTTTGATCTGGACAAAATGAGTTCTCATTTGGGTTTGTAAGATGCTTAATCCATTCTTATTACCATTTGTTGGAATGTGGTTTTATTCATGCCAATACCTTGTTATCGATGCATGACAATTTGTTCTAAATGTTTGGATGAGGTTTTATGGGGTTTTAATTGAGTTTTATTAAGTTTTCGGTTCTGTCAGTAAAAGTGTCGATTCTAGGAGTCGACACTTATTTCAGTAGGTGCTGTTTGCATTGAATTCTGATATGCTGACAAAAAGTGTCGACTCTGTGAGTCGACACTTTTGCTCTGGGTCCTATTTTTACAAACGGGACAGTATGTTTTGAGAAAAGTGTCGACTCTAAGAGTCGACACTTTGTCTTGATCGTCCAGAACGAGTTTTCAGGATTGGTTTCGTATTACCCAATTTGAGATCCATTTGGGGTGATATTTTACCCCATTAACCCTAGGGTTTCTGTAACGACCCAGAGTTCAGGATACCGATATACCGATAACATCGATACACCGATACCAAGAACTGGGGAAGCCACCCAAGAGGCTGATGAGGCCCCTGAAGGGTTAGTAAGGTTATGTCGAGGGAATGTATAACGAACTGCAATTTGGAACGCGTAGATAACAAATAAGTAATAAAATTAACACAAGTGCGGAAGCAATTCAAAATAACCAGAGTGATATATATATATACTAGTCCATATAAACAAAAGTACTAGTGCACAAGGGTACAACTACACGGGGCATACCCCGGTAAAAGTACAACAAAAGCCTCAAAAAGGCGGCTCGACTAGAGCTGGCAGCTAGACGCGGTCTCCGAAACAGCTCACGAAGCACCGGGAGACGACGGGCGCGACTCACCTGAAAGGAGAAGGGTGAGTCACAGCCAGACTCAGTAGGGGTCACGCGGATCCCTACCTCGCACTAAACAAGCATTCATGCATAAATAAAAGCAATGAGAGCATGCATTTAATTGGAATAATAGGCAATGGTATGAATATACTACTCAAGTAAAGCTGTAAACTCTAACTAAGCAAGTAGAACAGCTAACACATGCCACAGCTAAATAAATGCAAGCGATTAAAACTAAATCTACCAAAATAGAATAAGCCTTAACTAATCCAAACAATAAGGAAGGACAACCACTGGAGCAGAAACCAGAAGCGTCCACTGACGACTTACACTGCGTCTCAAGCACTCACAGTCGACAAAGCGACAAGCTGAGCGCGTAAACAGTACCAGACCAAGTGACCAGTCGGAGTGGCACCTGTCGGTGTCAGTCCACAGTCTCCGACCACGTGTGCACACACTAACTCTAGCCTGAGCCAGGCCCTCTAGCTAGTTTTCTCCCTTGGTAGGACGCTACCATTGGCTAGCAGCCCATGGAACTAGCTTACAAACCGTGTATGGGACACACCCCTCTGCTATCCTCAAGCGGGTCGGTACTCAACAGACCTAGGGCAACAACAGTGGCTCCATTGCATGGAAAGAAAAGCTACTCTATTGGTATAAAAAAAATATGCCATCGAACAATGAAACAACATAAACATGGCACAATTACGTAAAGGAACGCATAACAAATGGCTGGCAACTTATTAAACCCAACAGGCAAGCGGCGGTCGGATGCCCACGCGCTACATGAAAGTAACGGTCGGAGGCTGGCGCGTTACACCAAGAGCGACGCGTCTGTCTCCGTCCGTCACTCCTGCCTGAGTTCCAGCTCAAAAGGCCCAAAAGGGAATGTGACGGTAGAGGCCCTGTGCGTTACATCGATGCAACGCGTTGGGTCACCGCCGTTACATCCACCCGAGGCCAAAAACCAACGTACAGCGTTCGAAATCAGACGCAGGCGAAGTGACGCGCTCGCTCAGGCGCGTTGGACGGAAGCGATGGCCGGCCGACTGGCCGTCGGGATAACCGCCTCACCCGATCAACGTGAAACGACGGACGAGTAACGGATGGGGATCCCACCATTACTCTCCAAATAACGCACCCTCATCGGGCCGTTGTTTGGAAAAGACGCGTCCACTAAGGACCGTCAGGCGTGTGACGGTTCCTGGCAGGACCGTCACACCACCTGGAACACGGGCGGGTACGATTTGAAAAACGGAGCCCTCCCGGATGATAAAAATCATCGGGCAACGTCGTAGAAACCTGTAACCTGTCAAACCATACAACCCAAGCAACAAAATAACACCCAAACATCACACATGCAAAGCCCACAATGCATCAAATTCCAGAATTAAGCTAAAACCCCAAAATTATGAAATATGAACATTAAGCATGCTACGGGGTTCTAATCAAACGAACGAGCTATAGGAAATGATCCTAGCGAGATCAGGATTCCATCCCCCTACCTTTTGCAAACCGAAATGGCCGAAAAGGCCGCATGCAAGGAGGATGGGTCACAGACCCTTCACACACGGTCCCGCTCCCACGATCACCGAACCACGCCGAAATGGGTACCCACGCGTTCCTCTCGACGCGAGGAATCCACCGGCACCATCCACGCTTCAATCCGCCGTCGAATGGCCTGCAACCCAAGAGTGGGGAAGAGGACGGCCGCGGAAGAGAGAGAGAGCGTGAGGGAGAGTGAGATCAATGAGGGGAGAGAGGGAGTGAGGGTGAGAGATATAATAAAAATAAAATTAATATATATATAATATAATCATTATATATATAAAAATCTTATTAATATTAATAGCCCTCAAACAACTGCAAATAAATCCGGAAAAGTACCAGAAAAATTCCTAAAAATATTGGAAAATAGTCGAAAATTCCAGAACAAATATTAGAACAAAATCCAATAAGAATCCATTAAGGCACGGGCCTTACAGTCCCTCCCTCCTAATAAAAATTTCACCCTCGAAATTTACAACAACAGAAAAAGGAGGAAACTGAGAAAGGACATATACCTCACTGGAATAAAAAGGGAAAAAGCTGACGCATCTCATCTTGGCGTTCCCAAGTGGACTCATTACGAGAGTGACGCTGCCAAGCAACTCTTACCAGAGGAATAACCTTATTTCTCAACCGCTGCTCACGACGGTCTTCAATTCTAATAGGGAACTCTGGCGCAGACAAATCAGCTGTCACTTCGGGCCAAACTGAATCATCGAGAACATGAGAAGCATCTGGCACATATTTCCTCAACTGAGATACGTGGAACACATCATGAATAGCTTGCATGGCCGCAGGTAGTTGTAGACGATAAGCCACCTGACCAATAGCTTCAACGATCGGAAAAGGGCCAACATACCGCGGGCTAAGCTTTCCACGCTTCCCAAACCTGGAAACACCTTTCATCGGAGATATTTTAACAAACACCATATCTCCTGGCTCAAATTGTAGTGGACGTCTGCGCTGATCTGTATAACTTTTCTGTCGACTCTAAGCCATCAACAATCTCTGCCTGATCAGACGAACCACATCAGAACACTGCTACACCATATCAGGTCCGGTCAATAATCTGTCCCCAACATCAAACCAATTCAGAGGAGTACGACAAGGACGACCATACAGTGCTTCATAAGGAGCCATTCGAATACTGGAGTGAAAACTATTATTATAAGCAAATTCAACAAGTGGCAAATGCTGACTCCACGAACCCTGCCAATCAAGGCAACACAATCTCAGCATGTCCTTTAAAGTCTGAATAGTCCTCTCTGACTGTCCACCTGACTGAGGGTGATACGCTGAACTGAAAGCTAACTCAGTGCCCAAAGCTTTCTGGAAACTGCGCCAGAAGCCGGAGGTAAAACGTGGGTCACGATCTGACACAAGTGAAACAGGAACTCCATGCAGTGGCACGATCTTCTGCACATACAGCTCGGCCAACCTTTGCACATTCCAGGCAATCTTAATCGGCAACAATCTGGCAGTTTTAGTCAATCTGTCGACAAGTAACCAGATACCATCAAAACCTTGAGAAGTCCGAGGCAAACCCACCACAAAATCTGTAGTAACATGGTCCCATTTCCACATCGGAATCCCTAGTGGCTGAAGCAAACCACCTGGCTTTTGATGTTCGGCTTTAACCTGCTGACAAGTGAAGCACTTAGAAACAAATATAGCCACGTCTTTCTTCAAACCCGGCCACCAGAACTGCTTTTTCAAATTCTGATACATCTTGGTGACACCTGGATGAATAGCAAAACGGGAACCATGGGCTTCACTCAGAATCTCATGCCTCAAATCAACATCAGCGGGAACATACCATCTGCCCTGAAAACTGACAACCAGCTCGTCATCAAATTCCACATCATATCTTGATATAACACGGGCTAAATCATAATCCGCTTGCTGAGCTTCTTTAATCTGCTGATATAGAGCTGAACCCAAAATCAAACTAGCACAAACCGCCATCTTCGGATCATGAAGGAAACTCTACACTGAATGCCTCGCTCGGAAGCCATTTCCATAATTTCCATTCATGAAGCATCAAATGACTGACCTGCACTTTCCTGCTCAGAGCATCAGCCACAACATTCATTTTACCCGGCTGATAGGAGAGTGTAAAGTCAAAATATTTCATGAATTCCATCCATCGGCGCTGCCTGAGATTCAAATCTTTCTGGGAGAATATATACTGTAAACTCTGGTGATCAGTAAAAATCTGAAATTTCTCACCATACAGATAATGTCTCCAAATCTTTAAGGCAAAAATAACTGCAGCTAGCTCCAGATCATGAGTGGGATAATTCTCTTCATGTCGTTTCAATTGCCGAGATGCATATGCGATAGCTTTACCATGTTGCATCAGCACTGCACCCAAACCTACTCGAGAAGCATCAG
Organism: Amorphophallus konjac; assembly: GCA_022559845.1. Classification (NCBI taxonomy): domain Eukaryota; kingdom Viridiplantae; phylum Streptophyta; class Magnoliopsida; order Alismatales; family Araceae; genus Amorphophallus; species Amorphophallus konjac. Next base: position 358,723,235 of record CM040121.1, on the reverse strand, counting down.
TACAAACCAGAAAACCACCCGAGTCGGAAGGCAAGGTCAACACAGGAGAAGAAGTCAATAGCCTTTTTAATTCAACAAAGCTAGCCTCACACTGATCCGACCAGACAAAAGGTACATCTTTACGAGTCAGTCTAGTCATCGGGGCTGCAAGCTTCGCAAAATCTTGGATGAATCTGCGGTAGTACCCAGCCAAACCTAAAAAGCTTCGTATTTCTGTCACAGTTCTAGGCCTCTGCCAGCTCAACACAGCATCAATCTTTGCAGGGTCTACTGCCACTCCGTCACCATAAATCATGTGACCAAGAAAATGAATCTCCCGAAGCCAGAATTCACATTTACTGATTTCGCATAAAGCTCGTGATCCCTTAGAGTCTGCAGAATGATCCTCAAATGCTGCACATGATCTTCATCAGAGGTAGAATAAATCAAAATATCATCAACAAAGATCACCACAAACTGATCAAGAAATGGACGAAAGATACGTTGCATTAGGTCCATAAAAGCTGCTGGGGCATTAGTCAAACCAAACGGCATCACCAGAAATTCAAAGTGGCCATATGGAGTGCTGAAGGCCGTCTTCTCCACATCAGATTCCCGGATTCGCAATTGGAAGTAGACAGACCGGAGATCAATCCGTGAAAAGACAGTAGCAGACTGTAACTGGTCAAACAAATCATCAATCTTGGGAAGCAGATATTTATTCTTGATAGTCACCTGATTCAATTGCCTGTAATCAATACAAAGCCTCAGGCTTCCATTTTTCTTTTTCACAAACAACACTGGAGCACTCCACGGGGAAAAGCTGGGGCGAATATAACCCTTTTCCAATAACTCAAGTAGCTGTGCTCGCAGTACATTCAATTCAGCTGGAGCCATTCGGTACGGTGCCTTTGCTAAGGGAGCTGTACCCGGAATCAGTTCAATCACCATCTCTATCTCTCGCTCTGGGGGCAAGCCTGGCAACTCATCAGGAAACACATTAGGCAACTCACAAACAACAGGAATATCACTGACTTCCTGTCGTGGTTTTTCAACAGCAACCACAGAAGCAAGAAACCCCTGGCAACCTGCACTAAGCAACCTATATGCTCGAATAGCAGAAATAATCATACGAGAAGAACGGGATCGAATACCTTGGAAATAAAAAGCTGATTTCCCCTGTGGCTGAAAATAGACTTTTTTCGATCTACAGTCAACCACAGCTCCATAATGCTCCAACCAATCCATTCCCAGAATAACATCATAATCTGCCAGCTGCAATGCACACAATCTCGCCGGCAACTGGTGATTATCGATCATAACAGGAGACTCTTCCAAGCACAGAGGTGTAATCATGAAATCTCCCGAAGGCATCTCAACATACATCTCACAAGCTATCTCTGAAGTCGGTTCCTCAATGCCTGCCAAGAAAGCCTCAGAAATAAAAGAGTGAGAAGCACCAGAATCAAATAAGATGCAAGCTGACAGACCATAAAGCATAATCGTACCTTCCACAAGATGGGCTGCAACAGCATCAGCTCTAGTCATATGTGAAACCTTGCCCTTCTGCTTCTTTGATCCGGCTGAAGATTGCTGAGAAGACGCCGACGCTTGAGAGAAGAACTATTGAGCTCGCGGTGCAGGAGGAGGTCTGAATTGCGGCTACTGAGGTTGAGGAAACTGAGGAGCTTGCAATTGCTTCGGCCTCAGCGGGCAATCCCGAACCACATGACCCGACTGGTCACACCGAAAGCAAACAACGGGATGAGAACACGGCTGGCCCTTGTGATGACCACCGCATCTCCGACACGTCCATGGCTGACTGACAGCTGAACTCTGACGAGTCTGAGTAGAAGGTGCTGTCGGCTGCTGAACTACATCTGTACCGGACGGCTGCTGGAAAAACTTCTTCTTCTTCTTGAACCTCTTAAACTTGGTCTTAGAAGGAGAGGAAGCACTGCTAACCTCTGACTAGACTGAGGGAACACCTGGCGCTGGCGGTCGGTACACCTGCTGAGACTGTACTGCGGGCTGAATTGACCCTGCCTGAGGATATCCACCCGGTCTCGTCATCTCCAGCTCAAGTGCCACAGCTGTCTGGCACACACTATCAAGGTCTGCAACACGACTTGCAATCAGGGGCATCTTTAATTCTGGCCTCAAACCTCGCAAAAATTGCTGTGTCTTCAAAGCTTCACTAGCCAGCACATGGGGCGCATACTGACCCAATTCCATAAACTTATTCCGATACTGAAGCACAGTCATACTGCCCTGAGTCAGCTCCATGAATTGATACATTTTTGCCATTTGCAAATAGGCGGGAGTGTAGGCACGCTCAAAAGCAGCTGCGAACTCTGCCCACGTGATCTGCCGAAGAGGTCTAGAACGAAAAGCGATCTGCCACTTGGCCTTCCACCACGTAATGGTTGTACCCTGGAGTTGAAAAGCGGCAAGCATAACTTTCTCATCTTCAGCACATTCCATCAAAACAAAAACACGCTCAATCGCATCCAGCCATTGCCTCGCAACCTCTGGATCAGCTTGACCATCGAAAGGAGGCGGATTGAACATCAGGAATTCTTTTAAAGCCTTGCCTCGACTGCCAGGCGCTTCAACCGGAGGAGCAACAATCGACGCTGGAGGAGGAACAACTGGTGCAACGGGAACAGTAGGAACAACAGGAGGAGGTGCAGAACCACTATCTTCCCTGGGCGCATCTCGAGGAGCACGAGGAACTCTAGGAGGTCTTCCTCGACGAGGCGGCATAATTACTCTGCCGAGATCATAAAACAACAATAAAATCCATCAATCATATAGAAAACACCCTAAGCCAGCAATAGACGACACAAGACTAGCTCTGGACAAACACAAATTTCAATTCCTTATACAATTCCTCAAACATCGGCTCTGATACCAACTGTAACGACCCAGAGTTCAGGATACCGATATACCGATAACATCGATACACCGATACCAAGAACTGGGAAAGCCACCCAAGAGGCTGATGAGGCCCCTGAAGGGTTAGTAAGGTTATGTCGAGGGAATGTATAACGAACTGCAATTTGGAACGCGTAGATTACAAATAAGTAATAAAATTAACACAAGTGCGGAAGCAATTCAAAATAACCAGAGTGATATATATATATATACTAGTCCAGATAAACAAGAGTACTAGTCCACAAGGGTACAACTACACGGAGCATACCCCGGCAAAAGTACAACAAAAGCCTCCAAAAGGCGGCTCGACTAGAGTTGGCAGCTAGACGCGGTCTCCGAAATAGCTCACAAAGCACCGGGAGACGACGGGCGCGACTCACCTGAAAGGAGAAGGGTGAGTCACAGCCAGACTCAGTAGGGGTCACACGGATCCATACCTCGCACTAAACAAGAATTCATGCATAAATAAAAGCAATGAGAGCATGCATTTAATTGGAATAACAGGCAATGGCATGAATATACTACTCAAGTAAAGCTGTAAACTCTAACTAAGCAAGTAGAACATCTAACACATGCCACAGCTAAATAAATGCAAGCGACTAAAACTAAATCTACCAAAATAGAATAAGTCTTAACTAATCCAAACAATAAGGAAGGACAACCACTGGAGCAGAAACCAGAAGCGTCCACTGACGACTTACACTGCATCTCAAGCACTCGCACTCGACAAAGCGACAAGCTGAGCGCGTAAACAGTACCAAACCAAGTGACCAGTCGGAGTGGCACCTGTCGGTGTCAGTCCACAGTCTCCGACCACGTGTGCAAACACTGACTCTAGCCTGAGCCAGGCCCTCTAGCTAGTTTTCTCCCTTGGTAGGACGCTACCATTGGCTAGGAGCCCACGGAACTAGCTTGCAAACCGTGTATGGGAAACACCCCTCCGCTATCCTCAAGCGGGTCGGTACTCAACAGACCTAGGGCAACAACAGTGGCTCCATTGCATGGAAAGAAAAGCTACTCTATTGGTATAAAAAAAAACATGCCATCGAACAATGAAACAACATAAACATGGCACAATTACGTAAAGGAACGCATAACAAATGGTTGGCAACTTATTAAACCCAATAGGCAAGCGGCGGTCGGATGCCCATGCGCTACATGAAAGTAACGGTCGGAGGCTGGCGCGTTACACCAAGAGCGATGCGTCTGTCTCCATCCGTCACTCCCGCCTGAGTTCCAGCTCAAAAGGCCCAAAAGGGAATGTGACGGTAGGGGCCCTGTGTGTTACATCGATGCAACGCGTTGGGTCACCGCCGTTACATCCACCCGAGGCCAAAGGCCAACGTACAGCGTTCGAAATCAGACGTAGGCGAAGCGACGCGCTCGCTCAGGCGCGTCAGACGGAAGTGACGGTCGGCCGACTGGCCGTCGGGCTAACCGCCTCACCCGGTCAACGTGAAACGACGGACAAGTAACGGATGGGGATCCCACTGTTACTCTCCAAATAACGCACCCTCATCGGGCCGTTGTTTGGAAAAGACGCGTCCACTAAGGACCGTCAGGCGTGTGACGGTTCCTGGCAGGACCGTCACACCACTTGGAACACGGGCGGGTACGGTTTGAAAACTGGAGCCCTCCCGGACGATAAAAATCGTCGGGCAACGTTGTAGAAACCTGTAACCTGTCAAACCATACAACCCAAGCAACAAAATAACACCCAAACATCACACATGCAAAGCCCACAATGCATCAAATTCCAGAATTCAGCTAAAACCCCAAAATTATGAAATATGAACATTAAGCATGCTACGGGGTTCTAATCAAACGAACGAGCTATAGGAAATGATCCTAGCGAGATCAGGATTCCATCCCCCTACCTTTTGCAAACTGAAACGGCCGAAAAGGCCGCATGCAAGGAGGAAGGGTCACGGAGCCTTCACACACGGTCCTGCTCCCACGATCACCGAACCACGCCGAAATGGGTACCCATGCGTTCCTCTCGACGAGAGGAATCCACCGGCACCATCCACGCTTCAATCCGCCGTCGAATGGCCTGCAACCCAAGAGGGGGGAAGAGGACGGCCGCGGAAGAGAGAGAGAGCGTGAGGGAGAGTGAGATCGACGAGGGGAGAGAGGGAGTGAGGGTGAGAGGTATAATAAAAATAAAATAAATATATATATATATAATATAATCATTATATATATATAAATCTTATTAATATTAATAGCCCTCAAACAACCACAAATAAATCCGGAAAAGTACCAGAAAAATTCCTAAAAATACAGGAAAATAGTCAGAAATTCCAGAACAAATATTAGAACAAAATCCAATAAGGATCCATTAAGGCACGGGCCTTACAGTTTCTACCCTTGTTTGGGTGTGGTTCTGAGAGGGTTTTAAAATGGGTTTTGTGGTCTTTTGATGCTGGGCTCTCTTGAGTATGTGAATCCTACGATCTCCATCGAAGGAGATACTTTTTGGGCTAATATTTTACATCTACTACAGGAGAAGAAGAACGAGAGAAGAGGAGAAGACTTCACCGTGAAATCTGATCTACTTTCGTCGAGATTTGAAGCTCGTTGATGAAGAGAGTTGCAAGCGGAATGAAGCAACGAATCTGAAGACGTCTTCATCGCAAGCAACGGCTCACGTCAACTTGGATATCTAAGGAGTCTGTAAAAGGGAAATTTTCTATATCTATCCCTTAATCATTTGAGATGTTTGCCATGCTCTATCTAAAATCTGGATACACTTGAGATCCTATCTTGGTCCTTTGTTTATTAGTTTCCTGCCCCATATAGTGATGGGATTTTTATTCTTGGAATAGAGGAGAGCTAATACGTTCGATCCTTTTGCAAGGGGCGCTGTGCACAAGGAGGAGGTGCTGCGCACCTTAAAGGAAGAAGAAGAACAATGAAGAGAGGAAAGGGCCTTGATGGACACATTTGTTCTTGTTGATTGAAGGAGTGATTGGAGCGTGAAATTTGAAGGAGTACACCTTGAACTTTCAAGGAAGACAAACGGCTCCTCCTACACCGTGTGGATTCGACTTCCTCCGACCTGGACTTCAAGAGATATTTTCATACACCTATTGGAAAATGAAAGGGAAATGTTCTATATCATTTACCCACTTCCTTGTGTTGCTTTTCTTGGTCTACATCATGTGTGAGTGTTTACTATTCATATTTCTAGTGTCTTAAACTCAGAATATTACTGTGTGTGTGGACGGAGCTGCGTCTCCGTGTGGTTTTAGAGTCCGGGGTGTGTTCCCCGACGTTGTGTGTGTGTGTGCTGCGGTGGCAGCATTTTGGGACTTGTCCCCGTGTGGATATTGCTACGGAAGTAGCGTGTGTGGTTGGGGTTCATCCTCGTGTTACTACGTTTCGTAGCGTGGAGTGAAGCCTCACCCGGTTGGGTAAGGGGTGGACGTAGGGAGCCCATCGTGGTCCCGAACCACCTAAAAATGCCTGTGTCTTGTGTGATTGCCTGTGTGATTGTCATTTCCTCTATCTCCATTCACACGTCCATTATACAGATTTTTAATTCACTACAATGTCACACACTGCTACCTCTGTTATCTGTGTTGAGCTTAATTTCAGTGATTAGTTGCATTAACTATCCGTGTGAGATCAGAAAGTTTGAGAGAACATTGTAATCTCATTTGAGTTTTAGTTAATCAACGCTGTAAGTTTTACTTCCGTTGTAATTAGTTAAGAAAGTTTTTAAAATCCGCCATCTGGGCAAGGGGATAATTCAACCGCCCTTCTTGTCCGCCATCTCTCTAGGCCAACAATTGGTATCAGAGCCCAGTCTCTAATTTTTTTATTAGTGGACCTTGCGGTCTAGGAGAAAAGATCATTTCATGATGGCAAGTTTGAATGTAGTTCCTGTCTTTGATGGTTTTGACTATGCTTCATGGCTAGGAAAGTTTTGTCTTTGGATTACTGGCTTTGATCCGAAACTCATGAAATTAATCTCTCATGGTCCACATGTTTTACCGAAAAATGAATTAAGATGGACTGATGAGCATAATAGAATGAATTCTAATAATTTGTTTATCTTGAATGCCCTTAAGGCTGCCTTGGACACTAAACAATTTTCATTTGTTTTATCTTGCAGGACAGCCAAAGAAATCTGGGATGGGCTAAGCGAAGCCCAAGAAAATAATGTTGATAAGTGTCTCGCAGTAAACAACAGCAATGATCGCCAAAGCGAGGAAAACTCTAAGGTAAACTCTGATTCCGAGGAAGAAGATGAACTTAGCTATGATGAGTTGATGAATGCATATGATGAACTGTTTGATAGATACAAATCATTAAAATCTGAAAATAAGAAATGGAAAAAGAAAATAGAGAACTCTTGTGTTGATAATCCTTCGTGTGAAAAATGCACTGAACTTGCTAAGGAGAATGAAGCGTTAAAGCATCTAAACAAAGTAATGCCTAAAAAATTGCTTGTCCTTGACAAGAAAAAATGCATGTCTGTTGACAAATATGAATGGTTAAGGGAGCTAAGACATGAAATAGAGAGTTTTAAGAACGTGAATGATAAATTTGAATGTAATGAAACCATGAATAAAATGGTTAATGATAATGTGAGTTTTTAAATGAAAGAACATGAACACACTTCCATGAACAAAAATTCATTTGATAAACTCCAAAATGAAAACAGTGTATTGTTGATTCAAATTTCATTACTTGAAAGTAAATTGGAAAGTCTTGAAAAGGTTGAGAAAGGAAAATATGTGATCATTAATGATTGTGACAAATCACAAATTCTTGAACAAGAAATTAAAAGTCACAAAACTGTTAATTCCTTGCTGAATGAGAAAATTGCATCATGTGAAGAAGAGATTGCTAGCTCTCATTTGTAAATCTTGAATCTACAAAATGAAATCAAGAGCTTAAATGAATCTTTGTATTTGTGTGATAAAGAAGATGAAAAATAGAAAAATGTTGTTGATTGTTCTTGTGTGCATGTAGAACCCCCTATTGTTAAACACAATCATGCAACAAGTAAAAGGGGAAATATTTCATGCTATTATTGTGGACAATATGGTCATGACATGTATGACTGCCTCCTGATGAAATCTGATGATGAACAAGCATTGCAGTTACAAATGAAAATTGTTGATGAGTCCAAAAATCTTGAAAAACCCATAAATAAAAGATTCAACAATCATTGCTTCTATTGTAGGTTACATGGACATGTAATGAATGATTGTTGCGTAATGAAAAATGATGACAATTAGTTTTTGAAAAGAAAATCTTCTCATTATTTTTACTGTGGTCTGAATGGACATTCAATGGATGATTGTACCATGATGAGGGCCGATGATGAATGGTATGAAAGGAATAACAAAAAGAATACATTTGGTTATGTTAGAACTAACCCCTCGGGACCCAAGATGATTTGGGTACCAAAATCTCCAAAATGAGAATATGTTTTGTAGGGGTGCCTTGAGAAGGAATAATCTATTGATAAATGAAGATCCTTCAAGGTAAGAGAAATAATGACCTTTACTGGTAATGAACTTGGTACTGGTTCTTTTTGGATAATTCAACTCAGGTGAGAGGTTGAATTCTGAGAAAAACATGGAGCTTGTAATTACAAATCTAATATCATATTGACTGTCCATGCTTGTTAGTTTGCATGTTTGTAAATAAAGTCAAATCTGAGTTTGCATGTTGACCTTGGTAATTAGAAAGAAAATGGCTTGATTTTAAGAACTCACTCTGCTTCGGTTTAGATTGAAAATTCTGAGAAGGTAAAATTTGAACCTTGATGAAAGATGATTGAATTCAAATTGTGGCATTCCTGCCTTATTGATTAAGGCAACTTCTGAAATCATGAGTTCTTGTGAGCTTCATGTTTAGATGAGTTGAACATTGTTCTTTACACATCTTGTAAATAATTTTAGTTTTTGAATGCTTTACATTGCACATATACACTTCTTCATACACACCTTCTCTTTCGCTTTGCAAATAAAATCAGCTTTGAATGCTTTTCACTGTGCATAGAGTCTTTCATACTCCTATTTACTTTTTGCAAATAACAATTCACTTGTGCATACATAGAACACATACTTAGCTGCATGATACTCATTGCACATATCTTACATATCATTGCATACTTCTGTGCTTGATTGCCATGGTTATTTGGTATATAAAATGATGTTAGTGGAAGGTTAGATTTTGTCCAGCCAGAAGCGTTCACTATGCGTGGGGTGGTCTTCGGACATACGTTCTCCGCCAAGTACCGATAATCAAGCTACTTGAAGTCATTGGAAAATCTCTGGTTGAATGCATGCATATACTTTATACAACCACTTTTTGACTCCTTCTATGACTCATCCCTTGCTAAATGAAATTGTATTGATTTAGACATGTTTGTTACATGGCATATATTAAGGGGGAGATTTTTTATAACCGTGCATACATTTAGGGGGAGACATTACTGTGATGAGACTAATTCATCTTTTACATTCAATACAACCACCCACACAAAATGCACCTTTGTGAGATAATGATTCAATCTAATAAGGATTATTATTTTCTACTTTACACTTTTGAAGACTATTGATTCTATAAATGGAAATTACATATCTCGTGAGGTAATGGCTGTTTACCCCTCCGAAAAGTCGTATAAGTGGAATGTGGATCCGAGTAGCCAAGAATCCCCCCTGGAATAAAGGAGAAAACTCGCGTCGAAAGGAGAAACTAATCCATATTAAAATAAGTGTGATTTGCCACTAAGTAGCCGGGAAGTGTCCCTGAGATAAAGGATACAACTCGCACCAAAAAGTGACAATATCCACAGTTAAGATAAGTGACGAAACTGAGTAACCGGGAAGTGTCCCTGAGACAAAGCATACAACTCGTGTTAAAAGGTTAGTCACACTACTTTTTAGTAATTAAAAATTAGGGGCATACGTAGCTATCGATACTCGAGCATTGTGTACGAAAATGTATGGATGAGAAGTACTTTTTAGTGTTCTTTAGAAATTTTGATTTTCCATATTGATTTGAACTTCATTGCTCAATCATCACTTATACACCTTGGGTTTGATTGTTTGAATGTCATTTATGAATCAGTCATCTTTCATAGTTAATGATGTACTTTATTTATGTAAGCACGACTTTCTTAGTATTGTACATGCACATCATGTTCTACAATCGATTGCATAATCCTTACACCCGTCCCGAAGGGACTTACATTAGTCTATACTCTGGTATGCATGCTTGAGTGTCTGAATGCTTGATCCGTCTTAATCATATCATACTTCAGTCTAATATTTGCATCTATAGGTTATACTTGTAAATAACAGGTTAGATAACCCATTGTCAGTTAGTTTTTATTCTTGACATTTGGGGTAGAATAATGTACTTTTTAAGCATAATCCATTCTGTGCATAACTTTGTTTTACATTCTGCATATAGTTTCTTTATACCACTTGTGCATAATTAGTCATACTATAGCAGAAACATATAAAAATTGATCATTAGCACTTATTTCACACATCTGATAACTGCACATAAAGTCTCATTCTCTTGCTTGGTACTTAGTTTGTAAACCTTCCTCTCATGGTAGGTGTATTGCTGGGTTCGTGCGCTTTTCTAATATCCTTTAATAATTCATGTTCCTCTATACCCCAACTTTTTAATAATGTCAAAGGGGAGAGAGTTTTGGTGGCCAGTTTTGAGTTTTGGTGGCCACAATATATTATCATCATCAAAAAGGGGGAGATTGTTGGGTTCTGTGCGCCCCTCTTTATCTTTGACAATGGTTTTGATGATTCCAATATATTATGTGTTTTACGTATGCTGTAAAGTGATAATACTTTGTGTTAATTTTGTGGAAAATGTCTTGAGGTTTTGATGCTCACATGTGGATCTTCTGGTTTGCACTTTGCAGGGTTGAAATGGCCCTAACTGGTTTCAGATAGTACTACCCTGGCATGGTAGGTTTTATACTGCCCATTGCAAGGGTCGACCCCATGGGTCGACCCCTGGCTCTTTGAGCATTGGTTTTTATCTTGTTGCCTAGCTGGTCTCTTAATGGTAAAATTACGTACCTTGAGTCTGCCTTACTCTGATGTATGTTCAGCTGGCCTTTTAGTAATGGGTCATGGGTTGCTTTACCCGAGTTATGACTTGCATTGAAATTTTCCTATCAAATGTAGTGCCCCAAGATTTATATAAGTAATTTCTAGGTTATTTAATAATTTTCTAGAATTTATAAAGGCCTAAATAAACTAATAAATAGGTTATTGGATTAATAAGTTATTATAAGGCCCAATCGTGTTAAATAATTAGCCTAGCCTATTCAAGTAAGACTCAAAAGGTTAAAGGACCAAGCCCATTAAGTTTGGCTCATATTCTAGAAGATTATTTAGCCTATTCACGAATTTTAAAGATAAATACTCTCTTATATAGATAATTAGAAGGATAAAGGAATAAAAGAGTTTTATTAAATTAAAACTCTGCACACGTTTGGTGTAACGGTCTATCGGGCGACCGCTACAGCATGTAACGCACTAGACCTTATGCGTTACACCTCTGTTAGTTCCGTGAATGGAAGAACTTGCAAAAAGATGGGATCTTTGGGATCCTATCTGCAAGGGACCCAATTAAGAAAACCTATAAGGTTACTAGGGACTCTTAGGGATCAGGTTTTGGCCAACTAAGGACTCTAGAATCGATCTAATCATCAAACCATAGCTAAATCCCTATAAATAAGACCCAGTTCTGAACTGAGTGACCCTTACTTTTGGCTCGTGAAGAATCAAGGTAAGGAGATAGAATTTTGGGTAAGTTCTTTAAAATGTTTTGTTTATAATACTTTAGACTAATAGCTCTCCAAATTTCGTGCTAGGAGATTAACCAACCAAAGAGATTGAAGCTTCCAAAGTTGCTGGTTCGACCTTAGCAACCCAGGAAACTGAACATAGGTCCTCTGAAGATCAGGATATTAGGACATCTAAACGAGGTAATTAGAGTTCGGCTATTTAGAACTTTTTGTTTTCCGTAGTTTCATCTTCTTACCTTCAAAATTTCACGTCCTTAGGTCAAGAGGCTGAGGAGCTAGAGCAGCGTGAAGTTGCTGGAAACTCACTGGAAAGGGAGAACTAGAGCACGTCTTTCAGACTCAAATTAGAAGTTTAAAGCCCAGTTAAGCGGTAGGTCATCTCATGATTGGCAAGAACATCTTGTTAGGGATAAAAGCCCTCTGATTGTGTTTGATTTTATGCACTATAGATCATAGATTTCATGTTTTAGTAGAGTCTTGCATACATGAGTATTCTTAGCCCTAATTAAGTTAAAAAGGAACTTTCTTATCAAATTCACAGGAAATCCATGCATACTAGTAGCTTAGCCTTCATTCTATCATGTGCAAGTTTATATATGATTTCCAGACATGATGTAAGTTGAAACCTTGGATCTTTTTATCTATTGTTGTCAGCAGAAGCTCTAACGGATTAGGGTAGGACCGTCATAACACTGTAATGGCTTTACGATAGGCCGTCACACCCTCTATTACCTTTTAATTCCTCTGTTGTCTCTGACGCACCATAACAGGAGCGTTACACTATTGTAACGGCCCCTCGATAAACCGTCACAAGTACTGCGACACGCTCTTGTTAGACCGTCAGACCCCTGTGTTCTGTCAGCCTGGGGCAGAATGGTAACCAGTTAAGTTTACTTATAAATAAGCTTAGATAGCTAAGTTTGGACCTATTATCATGACTTCAAGTTTATTTACTGATTCATAATACAAATTGCATCATTAAGGTATCTTAAGTTATTTTAAATTGTGTTAATTTCATGTGTTACAAGTCTATAGTTTTGTATCCTAAATCATGATTTTCAATGATGTATTGACGGAGTTTTATCTTGGTTTCACGTTGCTACACATTTTCTCTATATCAATAGAGTCATTTTATTTAAGTACATGTCATATATTCCGGTATATGACCATTAGTTTACACTTTTACATTATAGGAACATTATCTTGAACACGAGTACCTCTCTATTGGATATTCCTTCCAATGGACTAGAAAATCTTGTTTTAAGACCTCCGTAATTCTCCGCGAGCCTGAGATTCCCACTAGGACGCCGAGTTGGTTGTGCCATGAAGGCCCAATCTTTAGAAAACACTATCGATGGTTTCTGGTTTCTGGATATGTAACAGATCAAGGTTGGACCGTCAGGTTCATCTAACGGCCCAATGAACGACCGTCACATATACTGAGTCCATCTTTATTTTTTCTGGATTCTGACCATTGTAACGGCCCAATACTAGAGCGTCACGTTATGTAATGGCCCAGTACAAGACCGTCACAGTTCTATATTTTGTTAACCCGAGGTTTGACCAAGGGGTTGGTATTCTAAAATTCTTAGATGGATTGATAATGGTCTAGGACTTACCAAATTGATTCAAGATACCTAATTTAATTTATGAAAAGTAAAAAATGTACCGTTATGCTGCCGATTTATTTCCATGAGCATAACATAGTATAAGTCATTCTTGATATTCCATATTCTAAATTGAAGCGTTCATTCATTGATTATTGTTATCATGAGGTTATTGAATTTATTACATTCTTGGCCATACTTTATTGTTACATGCGTGGAAATCGCTTGATTTATACTTGAAGATGCGATCGAGCACTGATTGTGTTCAAGGGCTCTATGCTAGTCCCCTCGGCTGATTGTCGAAAATATACTATTATAAACCATGGGATATGATGCCACTGGCGTCACATTACACTGGGAGTACTTTCTTTATAAATAAGTGAAAATTCATGGCACGACATGACTTTCTTGCTTGATTGCTTGATATTCCACAGAAATTCACGAAGTACTTGCTCATAAGCAAAAGATGCTGGAGTGATGATTATGTGGCTTGCTAGTACATTCTCGATACATTCTTGTTTATGAAAGGCCAATGTCATGTTCTTGTTACGTTCTTGCTAGTTCATTCTTGCTCTCATTTTATCTTACATGATCGTTTTGTTACTTTGGTTACTCGCAAAATTGATCGCATTTCGCATGGTTTTACCTAAATTCTTTAGAGCTAAAATGCTAATTACTTTAATTGTGCTAATCATGTTGATGCGAAGATACCTGTAGTGCCCCAGAATTTATGTAATAATTTCTGAGTTATTTATAGAACTTTTTGGAATTTATAAGGGCTAAATAGACTAATAAAAGGATTATTGGATTAATAAGTCATTATAAGGCCCAATTATGATAAATAATTAACCTAGCCTATTAAAATAAAATCTAAAAGGGTTTAAGGACCAAGCCCATAAAGTTTGGCCCATATTCTAGAAGGTTATTTAGCCTATTCACGTATTTTAAGGATAAAATACCATTTTTATGAATAATAATATGGATAATTAACAAAAGAGTTTGATTGATGTTGAACTCTGTGCACGTTGGATGTAGCGGTCTATCGTGCGATCGCCACAGCCATGTAACGCACCAGTCTTGATGCGTTACATTCTGTCAGTTCCGTGAAAGAAATAACGAGCAAAAAGATTAGAACTTTGGGATCTTATCTACAAGAGATCGACTTGGGAGAGTTTATAACATTACTAAGGACTCTTAGAGATTAGGTTCTGGTAAATTAAGGACTCTAGAATCGATCTAATCTTCAAAACCCTATAAATAGGACCTAGTTCTGAACTGAGTAACCCTTACTTTTGGCTCGTGAAGAATCAAGGTAAGGAGATAGAATTTTGGGTAAGTTCTTTAGAAGATTTTGTTTAGTATACTTTAGACTAATAGTTCTCCAAATTTCGTGTTAGGAGATCAAGCAACCAAGGAGATCGAAGCTTCCAAAGTTGCTGGTTCGACCATAATTACCTAGGAATCTGAATGAAAGTCCTCTGAAGATCAAGAGATTAGGACGTCTAAACGAGGTAATTTGAATTCAATCCTGTAGAACTTTTTGATCACCTTAGTTTCATATTCTTACCATCAAAATTTCACATCCTTAGGTCAAGAGGCTGAGGAGCTAGAGCAGCGTGAAGTTGCTGGAAACTCATTGAAAAGGGAGAACTAGGGCACGTCTTTCAGACTCAAATTAGAAGTTTAAAGCTCAAATAAAAGGGTAGGTTTTCTCATGATTGGCAAAAATATCTTGTTAGGGATAAAAGCCCTCTGGTTGTACTTGATTTCAAGCATTATAAACTATGAATTCCATGTTTTAGTGGGTTCATGCATACATACATGTTCTTAGCCCTAATCAAAGATCAAAGATATTATCTTGTCAATTCACTGTAACCTATGCATCTAGATGACCTTTACTTTGTTTTACCATGATTGGGGTAGTTAAATCGTTTCAAAACATGATATGGTTTCAAATCACAGTCTTTTAATTTCTTTATACTGTTAGCAGGGACTCT
Organism: Amorphophallus konjac; assembly: GCA_022559845.1. Taxonomy (NCBI): domain Eukaryota; kingdom Viridiplantae; phylum Streptophyta; class Magnoliopsida; order Alismatales; family Araceae; genus Amorphophallus; species Amorphophallus konjac. The sequence continues at coordinate 358,707,906 of CM040121.1, read as the reverse complement.
GACGCATCAAGGTAAGACCGTCACAGTGATCTAACGGCCTTACGATAAGCCGTCACGCCCTCTACTGCATCTTAATTACTACGTTGTCTCTGACGCACCTTCACAGGAGCGTTACAATACTGTAACGGCCTCACGATAAACCGTCACAGTCACTATGACGCACCCATTCTAGACCGTCAGGTTAACTGTGGACAAAATAGGAAACTAGTTAATTTAACTTATAAATAAGCATAGTTATCTAAGTTTTGACCTGATTTCATGTCTTTAAGATTATCTACTGATTCATGATAGAAATTGCATAATTAAGGTATCTTAAGTTATTTTAAGTTATGTTAATTTTATGTGCCAAAATTCTATAGTTTTGTATCTAACTCATGATTTTTCAAAGATGTATTGACGGAGTTTTATCATGATTTCCTATTGGTACACATCCTCTCTATCAATAGAGTCATTTCTCTAAGTACATGGCATATATTCAGGTATATGTCAATTAGTTCACTTTGCACTATAGGAATATTATTCTTGGACATGAGGACCTCTCTATTGGATATTCCTTCCAATATACTAAGAAATCTTATTTCAAGACCTCTGTAATTCTCTGCGAACCTAGGATTCCCACTAGGACGCCGAGTTGGTTGTACCATTAAAATCAATTGATTAGATTACACTATCGATGTTTCTGGTTATTAGTAGTGTAACGGATCTATATTGGACCGTCAAGCACATGTAATGGCCCAATATACGGTCGTCACATTCAACTATGTCTGATTTCTTGGTTTGGGATTCAGACGTATGTAACGGCCCAATACTGGAGCGTCACACCATGTAACGGCCCAGTACACGACCGTCACAGTGCTTGAGTATTTCAACCCGAGGTTTGACCAAGGATTGATATTCTAAGGTTTCTAGATGGACTCTTGATGATATAGAACTTATAATATTGCTCAAGAAACCTAATATAATGAATGGAAGATAAAGAACGTACCGTTATGCTGCCGATTTATTTCCATAAGCATAACATAGTATAAGTCATCCTTGATTTCTCATGATTCTTATTAAAGCATTCATTCATTGAATTATTGTTATCAAGAGCTTGTTAGAATTGTACATTCTTGGCCATACTTTATTGTTACATGCGTGGAAAAAGCTTGATTTATACTTGAAGATGCGATCGAGCACTGATTGTGTTCAAGGGCACTATGCTAGTCCCCTCGGCTGATTGTCAGAAACATACTATTATAAACCATGGGGTATGATGCTACTAGCGTCGGATTGCGCTAGGAGTACTTTCTTTATAAATAAGTAAAAATCCATAACACAATACAGCATGATTGATACTTTACTTTCTTGATATTCCACAAAAATTCATGAAGTACTTGCTCATAAGCGAAAGATATTGGAGTGATGATTATGTGGCTTGCTAGTACATTCTCGTTACATTTTTGTTCATGAAAGGCCATATCATGTTCTTATAACATTCTTGCTAGTTCATACTTGCTCTCATTCTATCTTACATACTTTGGTTTAATCACATGATTGATCGCATTCGCATGATTTTACCTTATTCCTCTAGAGCAAAAACGTTAATTACTTTAATGATGCCTTCATGTTGATGCGAAGATACCTACTGGGTAAGTGTGCTTATTATCTATTTCCATTATTTTTCAGGAAATGGAAGTGAGTCGGGTTCGGATTCGGAATGTTCAAGTAGCGGATCCGAGAGTGAATAAAGAATGAGCGAAGACTTAGGAAGTCTACAATGTTAGATCGACTCTATGTAATTTCTTATTTCTTGAGTCTAGCATGATGGAAGTTGAATTAGTGGTTGTATTTGAATAGTGGATTTGATTATTAATGAAAGTTGAAGTTGAGTAAATATTATGCGATTGCATTCTTATGTGTGATTGCCTTGCGCTCTGATCGTTCTTGCTCGCAAGAGGCTTACCATACTGGCTGTTCGCGTTCCTCGAGCGAGTCTTCCGCTGTAATAAAGGCTCGGGACGTGACAATACCTACTGGGCAAGTGTGCTCATTACCTATTTCTAATCTTTTTCAGGAAATGAAAGTGATTCGAATTCGGATTCGGGTTATACAAGTAGCGGGTCCGAGAGCGAATGAAAATCATATCAAATTGAGAGTGAAGACTTAGGGAGTCTACATTGTTTAGATTGAGTCTATGTAATTTTTCTATTTATTGAGTCTAGTATGGTGGAAGTTGAATTAGTGGTTGTACATGAATACTTGATTATTAATAAAATAAAGTTGAAGTTGAGTAATTATTGTGCATTTGTGTGATTGTCTTGCGCTCTGATCGTTCTTGCTTGCAAGAGACTTATCATGCCGGCTGTTCGCGTTCCTCGAGCGAGTCTTCTGCTGAAATAAAGGCTCGGGGCGTGACAGTTATGTTGGTATCAGAGCCTAAGTCTCAGGACTTAGGGAGAAGTGTCATGTCGTATGATAGTCCAAGGTTAAGGACCCCTACCTATAAACTAAGGAAGCAATTTCCATACCCATGTGAGAATTGGGTAGAGCCTGGGATAAGATAATTAATTAGCTTTAAGTTTTATTTTCTTCCAATTTCATGATAAATAATAAGTTATTATATTTCTCTCAGGTACCCTCTTATTACTATGGCTCATCGCGTAGATTGAAATGGCATGCAACAAACTGTTGCTGGCCTTACTCAGGCATTACAAACCATGGCGCAAGCTGGCGTAGGGGGAAGGGCTGGTTACTTACATCGCAATTTTCGGAGTTTAAACCCTCCGCGTTTCTATGGTTCTTCTAATCCGGACGAAGCAGAGAACTAGATCGATGAGATGAACCGTATCTTTGACGTCATCCAATGCACCGATCAAGGGAAGGTGCGTCTTGCAACTGTCCAACTCAACAAGGATGCCCGTACATGGTGGAAGTCGGTTCCGGCACCTCCGGCCGATGCACCTCATCCATGGGATGGGTTTCTTACCTTGTTCCGTGCCAAGTATTTCTCTGAGCATGTGAAAGAAAGAAAGGCTATAGAGTTTGCCTCTCTTCGACAAGGAATGATGACTATGGCAGAATATGAACTGTAATTCTCAAGGCTAGCACTTTATGCACCGCATCTAATCAATACCGATCTATTAAAGGCTAATCGGTTTATGGACGGGTTACGTCCCGGTTTTATTCAGCAGCTCGGAACCCAAAATATCCGTACCTATGCGGAGATGGTTCAGCAGGCATACTTATGTGAAAGGACCTTAGAAAAAGTCGAGAAATTGAAAGGGAAAGGAGAAGAGTCCAGCCGACGATCTGATCGGCGTTATAAGAAAGAAAGGTTTAGTATCACGGAGCCTCACAAAAGCCGTGATAGTAAGAAGCGATCTAGGAGCAGGAACGGTGGAAGTTCCCAGAAGAACAAGAAGATTAAGGAGGAGGGGCAGGTCGCCATGGCTTGCACTTTTTGTGAAAAGTTCAGCCACTCGGCTGAAGAATGTTGGAAGCGCCTCGGCGCATGTTTACGTTGTGGAAGCAGGGAGCATCGCATGCCAGATTGCGCCCTTATGAAAGACCAATCGTCTGGTGGAGGACGTAGGAGGCAGGCTCGCCTCAATGCCATTTTAGAAGAAGCGGAAGCACCCATGGATGGTGGGCTAATAAAAGGTACTCTTCAAATTTATTCTCATCCCGCATTTGTACTATTTGATACTGGTGCCTCTCATTCTTTTATATCCACTACTTTTACAAAAATATTATCAATTGCATCAGTTCCATTACCTTCAGATCTTGCTATTACCACACCCATAGGTTCTGGAACAAAGCTTACCGACTATTATCCTGATATCGAAGTGATAATAGAAGGTCATAATCTCCCCGTAAATTTAGTATGCCTTGACATGAAAGGATATGATGCCATTTTAAGGGTAGATTGGCTTGTAGATCATGATGCTTATATCAACTGCAGGAATATGATTATATCCTTCCGAAAACCCGGTCTTCCAAGATTCTCTTTCCTTGGCTTCAAATACAAGAAACACCCCACTATCATATCTTCCATTCACGCTTGCAAACTTATTTCGCAAGGATGTGAAGCTTTTCTTGCTTCTGTCATTATTACCGAATCTAAGGAGATTATCCTAGCAGACATCCCTATTGCAAATGAGTTCCCAGATATATTCCCATCTGAATTACCCAGTTTACCGCCCGAAAGGGAAGTGAACTTCACTATTGAACTCATTCCAAGAGCAGCACCTGTTTCTATAGCCCCTTATAGGATGTCCCCCACAGAACTCAAAGAACTAAAGAGGTAATTGCAGGAACTACTAGACAAGGGCTTCATTAGACCTAGCACATCCCCTTGGGGTGCGCCAGTTCTATTTGTCAAGAAGAAGGATGGTTCTCTTAGGCTATGTATAGACTACCGGTGACTGAATCAACTTACAATCAAAAATAAGTATCCGTTACCGCGTATTGATGAGCTCTTCGATCAGCTTTCGGGAGCAGAGCATTTCTCCAAAATAGACCTCAGATCAGGTTATCATCAGCTTAGAATTAAAGAAGAAGACATTTATAAATCGGGTTTTCGAAGTCGTTATGGCCACTATGAATTCATGGTAATGCCATTTGGGTTAACAAATGCCCTAGCAGTATTTATGCAACTTATGAACAATGTTTTCCAATCATATCTGGACCAATTCATCATCGTCTTCATTGATGACATCTTGATATACTCCAAGACAAAAGAGGAACATGAAGAACATCTGAGGATAGCTCTGCAAACACTTAGAGAACATAAACTTTATGCAAAGCTTAACAAATGTGAATTCTGGCTCAAGGAAGTTTCATTCCTAGGCCACATTATTTCTAAGAAAGGAATCATTGTGAATCCTTCGAAAGTATAAGCTGTCAGGAATTGGAGCCGGCCAACGACTATCAGAAGTAAGAAGCTTTTTCGGTCTAGCTGGTTATTATAGGAGGTTCATTAAGGACTTCTCAAAGATTGCAGTTCCTTTAACAAGACTTCCAAGAAAAGAAAATCCCTTTGTTTGGTCCAAGGAATGTGAAGAGAGTTTTCAAACTCTTAAAAATCATCTCACTACAACTCCTATTCTATCACTACCAGTGGAAGGTGGTGGATTCGAAGTATATACGGATGCGTCTGGTATTGGCTTAGGATGTGTCCTCATTCAAGATGGAAGAGTAATCTGCTATTCTTCAAGACAATTGAAATGTCACGAGGAAAATTATCCTGTGCATGATTTGGAATTAGCAGCTGTTATCTGCGCCTTGAAAATTTGGCGTCATTATCTCTATGGAGAGAAATTCACGGTCTATTCAGACCACAAAAGCTTGAAATATTTATTTTCTCAAAAAGAGTTAAATATGAGGTAGAGGAGATGGTTAGAATATCTCAAGGACTTTGATTTTACTATTCAATATCATCCTGGCAAGGCGAATGCTGTAGTAGATGCACTCTGCAGGAAACCAATGGGAATGCTATCAAGTCTTATGATTAGTATGACTAATCTTATTCCTCAGTTTGCTCAGTTGAATTTAGATATTGACACAAAGGAAGAGGATTGCTTCATGGCTAATATCCGAGCTCAACCAACATTAATAGAGGATCTGGTCAAGTTGCAAGATGATGATCCCGCGTTACTGGAGATTAAAGCTAACAGAGATCAGAGGCCGGATTTCTCTATTTCCAATGACGGAAGATTGTTATTTAAGGGCCGAGTATGTGTATCGGATCATGAGGATACAAAGAAATCGATCCTAGAAGAAGCACATAATTCCAAGTACACCATTCATCCAGGAGGTACAAAGAGGTATCAAGATCTCAAAAGAAACTTCTAGTGGCCCAATATGAAGAGAGAGATATCGGATTTCATGTCTCACTGTCTCACTTGCCAACAAGTTAAAGCATAGCATTTTAGACCCGCCGGTAAATTACATCCCTTAGACATTCCAACATGGAAGTGGGAGAGTATAGGGATGCATTTCATCATGGGTTTACCTAAGACCAGAGGATGACACGATGGTATATGGGTAATCATAGACCGATTGACTAAATCTGCACATTTTCTACCAATAAAAAGTCGATGGTCTGTGGATATTCTAGCAGCATTATACATAAAAGAAATTGTCAAATTACATGGTATCCCTGTCACTATTATATCTAACAGAGATCCTCGATTCACATCACATTTCTGAAAGGGTCTACAAAACCCACTAGGGACAAGATTGAACTTTAGCACAGCCTTTCATCCTCAAACAGATGGTCAAACGGAAAGAACAAATCAAGTGGTTGAAGATATGCTTAGAGCTTGTGCTATCAATTTTGGAGGAAGTTGGCATGATCACTTGCCTTTGGTAGAATTTGCATATAACAACAGTTATCAAGCTAGCATACAAATGGCACATTTTGAAGCGTTATATGGAAAAAGCTGTAGATCACCTATTTGTTGGAATGAAATAGGGGAAATGTAATTTGTAGGCCTCAACCTTATCAAGGATTCTACAGAGAAGATCAAGCTCATTCGAGAAAGACTGTAGATGGCACAAGATAGGCAAAAGTCTTATACCGATAATCGAAGGCGCGATTTGGAGTTTCAGGTTGGAGATCATGTGTATCTAAAGGTTTCTCCGGGTCGGAGTATTCGAAGATTTGGCATCAAAGGCAAGCTAAATCTCAGGTTTATTGGCTCATTTGAAGTTCTCGAAAGGGTCGGTGAGGTGGCTTATAGACTGACTTTACCTCCACAATTAGCAAGAGTTCACGACGTATTTTACATGTTATCACTTATGATAATTTGAAAATTCAGAAGGACATGACGTACGAGCAAACACCAATAAAGATTTTGGAACGGGAGGTACGTCAACTATGGAATAAAATTATTCCTATGGTCAAAATACAATGGAAGAAAACTTGCCCATATGAAGCAACATGGGAAACCGAAGAAGCTATGCGGAAGAAATTCTCAGAATTATTCAACTGTAAGTACACACTCCACAATCCATGTATTGAATTTGGGGACCAAATTCTTCTAAGTGGGGGAGGGTATAGTGCCCCAAGATTTATATAAGTAATTTCTAGGTTATTTAATATTTTTTTAGAATTTATAAAGGCCTAAATAAACTAATAAATGGATTATTGGATTAATAAGTTATTATAGGGCCTAATTGTGTTAAATAATTTGCCTAGCCTATTCAAGTAAGACTCAAAAGGTTTAAGGACCAAGCCCATTAAGTTTAGCCCATATTCTAGAAGGTTATTTAGCCTATTCACGAATTTTAAAGATAAATACTCTTTAATATAGATAATTAGAAGGATAAACAAATAAAAGAGTTTTATTAAATTGAAACTCTGCACACGTTTGGTGTAACGGTCTATCGGGCGACCGCTACAGCATGTAACGCACTAGACCTGATGCGTTACACCTCTGTCAGTTCCGTGAATGGAAGAACTTGCAAAAAAGATGGGATCTTTGGGATCCTATTTGCAAGGGACCTAATTAGGAGAACCTATAAGGTTACTAGGGGCACTTAGGGATCATGTTTTGGCCAACTAAGGACTCTAGATTTGATATAATCCTCAAACCCTAGCTAAATCCCTATAAATAAGACCCAGTTCTGAACTGAGCGACCCTTACTTTTGGCTCATGAAGAATCAAGGTAATGAGATAGAATTTTGGGTAGGTTCTTTAAAAGGTTTTGTTTATAATACTTTAGACTAATAGCTCTCCAAATTTCATGATAGGAGATCAACCAACCAAGGAGATTGAAGCTTCCAAAGTTGCTGGTTCGACCTTAGCAACCTAGGAAACTGAACGAGGAGATTAGGACATCTAAACGAGGTAATTAGAGTTCGGCTATTTAGAACTTTTTGTTCCCCGTAGTTTCATCTTCTTACCCTCAAAATTTCACGTCCTTGGGTCAAGAGGCTGAGGAGCTAGAGTAGCGTGAAGTTGCTGGAAACTCACTGGAAAGGGAGAACTAGGGCACGTCTTTCAGACTCAAATTAGAAGTTTAAAGCCCAATTAAGCGGTAGCTCATCTCATGATTGGCAAAAATATCTTGTTAGGGATAAAAGCCCTCTGATTGTGTTTGATTTCATGCACTATAGATCATGGATTTCATGTTTTAGTAGAGTCATGAATACATGAGTATTCTTAGCCCTAATTAAGTTAAAAAGGAACTTTCTTGTCAAATTCACAGAAAACCAATGCATACTAGTAGCTTAGTCTTCATTCTATCATGTGTAAGTTTATATATGATTTTCAGACATGATGTAAGTTGAAACCTTGGATCTTTTTGTCTATTGCTGTTAGCAGAAGCTCTGACGGATTAGGGTAGGACCGTCACAACACTATACCGGCCTTACGATAGGCTGTCACACCCTCTATTGCCTTTTAATTTCTCTGTTGTCTCTGACGCACCATAAAAGGAGCGTTACACTACTGTAACGGCCCCTCGATAAACTGTCACAGGTACTGTGACGCGCTCTTGTTAGACCGTCAGACCCCTGTGTTCTGTCAGCCCGAGGCAGAATGGTAACCAGTTAAGTTTACTTATAAATAAGCTTAGATAGCTAAGTTTGGACCTATTATCATGACTTTAAGTTTATTTATTGATTCATAATAGAAATTGCATGATTAAGGTATCTTAAGTTATTTTAAGTTATGTTAATTTCATGTGTCAAAAGTCTATAGCTTTGTATCCTAAATCATGATTTTCAATGATGTATTGACGGAGTTTTATCTTGGTTTCACGTTGCTACATATTCTCTCCATATCAATTGAGTCATTTTTTTTAAGTACATGGCATATATTCCGGTATATGACCATTAGTTTACACTTTTGCACTATGAGAACATTATCTTGAACATGAGGACCTCTATATTGGATATTCCTTCCAATGGACTAGGAAATCTTGTTTCAAGGCCTCTGTAATTCTCCGCGAGCCTGGGATTCCCACTAGGATGCCGAGTTGGTTGTACCATGAAAGCCCAATCATTAGAAAATACTATCGATGATTTGTGGTTTCCGGATATGTAACGGATCAAGGTTGGACCGTCAGGTTCATCTAACGGCCCAATAAACGATTGTGACATATACTGAGTCCATCTTTATTTCTTCCGGATTCACACCATTGTAACAGCCCAATACTGGAGCGTCACGTTATGTAACGGCCCAGTACAAGACCGTCACAGTTCTATATTTTATTAACCTGAGGTTTGACCAAGGGGTTGATATTCTAAAATTTTTAGATGGATTGATAATGGTCTAGGACTTACCAAATTGATTCAAGATACCTAATTTAATTTATGGAAAGTAAGAAATGTACCATTATGCTGCCGATTTATTTTCATGAGCATAACATAGTATAAGTCATTCTTGATCTTCCATATTCTAAATTGAAGCGTTCATTCATTGATTATTGTTACCATAAGCTTATTGAATTTATTACATTTTTGGCCATACTTTATTGTTACATGCGTGGAAATAACTTGATTTATACTCGAAGATGCGATCGAGCACTGATTGTGTTCAAGGGCTCTATGCTAGTCCCCTCGGCTGGTTATCGGAAACATACTATTATAAACCATGGGATATGATGCTAATGGCATCGCATTGCGCTGGGAGTGCTTTCTTCATAAATAAGTGAAAATCCACGGCACGACATGACTTTCTTACTTGATTGCTTGATATTCCACAGAAATTCACGAAGTACTTGCTCATAAGCAAAAGATGCTGGAGTGATGATTATATGGCTTGCTAGTACATTCTCGATATATTCTTGTTTATGAAAGACCAATATCATATTCTTGTTACATTCTTGCTACTTCATTCTTGCTCTTATTCTATCTTACATTATCGTTTTGTTACTTTGGTTACTCCAATAATTGATCACATTTCGCATGGTTTTACCTAAATTATTTAGAGCTAAAATGCTAATTACTTTAATAGTGCTAATCATGTTGATGCGAAGATACCTATTGGGCAAGTGTGCTCATTACCTATTTCTAATCTTTTTCAGGAAATGAAAGTGATTCGAATTCAGATTCGGGTTATACAAGTAGCGGTTCTGAGAGCGAATGAAAATCATATCAAATTGAGAGTGAAGACTTAGTGAGTCTACATTGTTTAGATTGAGTCTATATAATTTTTCTATTTATTGAGTCTAGTATGGTGGAAGTTGAATTAGTGTTTGTACTTGAATACTTGATTATTATGGTGGAAGTTGAAGTTGAGTAATTATTGTGCAATTGCATTATGTGTGATTGTCATGCACTCTGATCGTTCTTGCTTGTAAGAGACTTATCATGCCGGCTGTTCGCGTTCCTCGAGCGAGTCTTTTGCTGAAATAAAGGCTCGGGGCGTGACATTAAATGTCAGTTTCTTGATGAATGATTCAACATGCATCAGATAATGAATGTTGAATGAGTTTGGTTGATCATTGCACCGACCCTATGGTTCGTTGCACGGACCTTGTGTCCATTGCACTAACCTTGTGCATCATTGCACAGACTTCATTTTTCACTGCACAGACTTTGTTCTATGATTGCACAGACCTTTGGTCAACATTGCACCCACTTGACTCTTCATTGCACAAACTTTGTGCTTCATTATGCATAGACCCAACCATGGGTTGCACTGACCTTGATAGAATGCATGGAGTGATTTTGATCTGGACTAACATGACATTGTGGCTTCTAAGCATGCAAGTTCATATTGTCCACAATGCTTTGGATCCAAGGTAAGGGTTTATGTTTGAATGTATTTTGATTTGGCAAGATTGGGCTTAATCTATTTCTCATGTATGTGGGTTGATTTGGATCCATGTACAAGAGATACATGTCAATTTTGATGTATCTTCACTGCATGTTATTTTATTAGTTTTCCATTCCTCTGTTTGAAATCGAGATTCAATGATGGTTTTAAGCCCTTGTAATGCATATTATTTGATTGATAAATCATCTTTCAAATGGGTGTTTTCATAGTGCCTTCATGCATATCCTTCTTGGGTTCTTAAAGGTATAAAGAGTTTCATGCTTTGACAAAATGAATTCTCATTTGGATTTGTAAGATGCTTAATCCATTCTTATTACCATTTATTGGAATGTGATTTTATTCATGCCAATACCTTGTTATTGATGCATGACAATTTGTTCTAAATGTTTGGATGAGGTTTTATGGGGTTTTAATTGAGTTTTATTGAGTTTTCGAATCTGTCAGTAAAAGTGTCGACTCTAGGAGTCGACACTTATTTCAGTAGGTGCTGTTTGCATTGAATTCTGATATGCTGACATTGAGTCGACACTTTTGTCCTATGAATTGTTTTTGTTGCAAGACAGAATAGGTTGCAAAAAGTGTCGACTCATAGAGTCGACATTTTTGCTCTGGGTCCTGTTGTTACAAACGGGACAGAATGTTTTGAGAAAAGTGTTGACTCTAAGAGTCGACACTTTATCTGGATCGTCCGAAATGAGTTTTCTGGATTGGTTTCATATTACCCATTTTGAGATCAATTTGGGGTGATATTTTACCCCATTACCCCTAGGGTTTCTACCCTTGTTTGGGTGTGGTTCTGAGAGGGTTTTAACATGGGTTTTATTGTCTTTTGATGTTGGGCTCTCTTGAGTATATGAATCCTACGATCTCCATCGGAGGAGATACTTTTTGGGCTAATATTTTCCATCTGCTGCAGGAGAAGAAGAACGAGAGAAGACGAGAAGACTTCATTGCGAAATCTGATCTACTTTCGTCGAGATTTGAAGCTCGTTGATGAAGAGAGTTACAAGCGGAATGAAGTAACGAATCTGAAGACGTCTTCATCGCAAGCAACGGCTCACGTCAACCTGGATATCTAAGGAGTCTGCAAAAGGGAAAACTTCTATATCTATCCCTTAATCATTTGAGATGCTTGCCATGCTCTATCTTAAATCTGGATGCACTTGAGATCCTATATTGGTCCTTTGTTTATTAGTTTCCTGCCCCATATAGTGCTGGGATTTTTATTCTTGGAATAGAGGAGAGATAATATGTTCGATCCTTTTGCAAGGGGCGCTGTGCACAAGGAGGAGGTGCTGCGCAACTTGAAGGAAGAAGAAGAACAATGAAGAGAGGAAAGGGCCTTGAAGGACGCATCTATTCTTATTGATTGAAGGAGTGATTGGAGCATGAAATTTGAAGGAGTACACCTTGGAATTTCAAGGAAGACAAATGGTTGCTCCTACACCGTGTGGATTCGACTTCCTCCGACCTGGACTTCAAGAGATATTTTCATACACCTATTGGAAAACGAAAGGGAAATATTCTATATCATTTACCCACTTCCTTGTGTTGCTTTTCTTGGTCTACATCCTATGTGAGTGTTTACTATTCATATTTCTAGTGTCTTAAACTTAGAATATTACTGTGTGTGTGGACGGAGCTGCGTCTCCGTGTGGTTTTAGAGTCCGGGGTGTGTTCCCAGACGTTGTGTATGTGTGTGCTACGGTGGCAACGTTTTGGGGCTTGTCCCCGTGTGGATATTACTGCAGAAGCAGCGTGTGTGGTTGGGGTTCGTCCCCGTGTTGCTACGTTTCGTAGCGTGGAGTGAAGCCTCACCCGGTTGGGTGAGGGGTGGACGTAGGGAGCCCGTCGTGGTCCCGAACCACCTAAAAATTCTTGTGTCTTGTGTGATTGCCTGTGTGATTGTCATTTCCTCTATCTTCATTCACAGGTCCATTATACAGGTTTTTAATTCACTACACTGTCACACACTTCTACCTCCGTTATCTGTGTTGAGCTTAATTTCAGTGATATACAGGTTTTTAATTCACTACACTGTCACACACTGCTACCTCCGTTATCTGTGTTGTGCTTAATTTCAGTGATTAGTTGTATTAACTATCTATGTGAGATCAGAAAGTTTGAGAGAACATTGTAATCTCACTTGAGTTTTAGTTAATCAACGCTATAAGTTTTACTTACGTTGTAATTAGTTAAGAAAGTTTTAAAAATCCGCCATCTGGGCAAGGGGACAATTCAACCCCTCTTTTTGTCCACCATCTCTCTGTGCCAACACTGAGGAAACACTTCAATACTAGATCATTTCAATGAAGGAAGCACTTCAATACTTAAACAAACATGTAGATAAATAAAGAATTGTTTTAAAATTAAATACTATTGTCAGCTCTATTAAGCTTCCTATCTCTGCATAGTAAATGACAATGTTGTACTTCTACGGCCATGTAAAGAGTGTGCCATGATTGGATATTGATCTATTATACTATTTAGCATCATCAAATTATAAGCATACAATTAAAAAAAAATCATGTAACATACATCTAGAGCTGAAAACATAATTTTATTGCAGTTGTGTCCAGTTAGAAGATGCTGATACTTAAAAAAAAGGAAGAGCAAAAGAAGAATGTACATGTTAAACAGTAACTTGACTGTAAGAAAAGTAATTTTCAGACTTTGTAACATTGTTGGTGGAAGGTGTGCTAAGTTTCTGAACAAAAGAATAGAAGATATAATTGGGACTAATGATAGTTCAGGTAGGGTCAACCATGACTCCTCTGCACAAGAGGGGAATGGGGGTTGATTTAATTGTTTAGCCTACAGTGGATGCTTGTGAACCAGACCTGAAGAGAAGAAAGTTGAACCAATCCATTTAGTAGGGCCTATGGTTTTGAAGGAGATAAACAACGGCTTGCTGAAACTAGAAGATAATTTTTTTTTTGACACAATGGGAAGGGTGGACTGTGGTAATATTGGCATTGTTCATGTTAAAAAGGTGCTAGATTCCCGTATGAGCAGCTTTAATATGAAGCATGAAGATGCTGTTGAGGCTCCTACAACAAAAGACAACCTTCCTCAAGATAACAGCTTAGGTCTAAAGATTGATTTTCTTGCCAATCTCCCTCACAATTACAGGCTTATGAATTTCTGAGATTTCTAATCTTGTTTTCAGGCCCAAAATGATGAGTTTGCTTCTATATTCAATCTCGAAGACTACAAAGGTAAGAATGGCAATTATTCTATAATCTATTGATATGAGATGTCTAGGGTCTCTTTTTTCTGAATTTTCATATTCTTATGTTTCCCTAGTATCTTTGTTAATGTCTAATTGAGTTTGTTGGTCCTTACTTGAATGCATGACATGTATCTTCCCTAGAAATGTGTGTTAGTGGATGGAAACCAAGGAATACAGATATCCAATTTAATTTTAAATTTTGGGAAATACTTATAGGTCATGATTTTGGAATGTGCAACTTTTTTAAGCTAACGCAAAGCCATGGTAAACAGTTACTGGATGGGAATATTATTAATACAATAGATAAAAAAATGATTAATATCTCAACTAAGTCAACAACCTTTGATAGGTATAGGCAAGCCATCTTGGGCACATGCAAATCCATGCTGAGAAATGGGGTGAGGGGCTCCTTCGCATGTGTCTCCCACTTTTATTTTTGGATTGCCCCATGTGGGACAATTTCAGTAGAAACATGCAGGCTGCACCATTGCATGTGCGGCATGTGCACTGCATGCACAAAGTGGGGTGTGGAATGCCTGCGAATCAAGGATTGCAGACTTGGATTGGGTCCTTTGATCGGCCATGGCTGATTGTGATCAGCATCTGATCGGATTGGCTAGATTGGTAGATTCACATGAACTCAGGCTGATCATAGATAGGCCTGATTAAAAACTTAACACAAATTCAAGAAAAACTGAGGGAAATCAATATTTCAGTGCCTTTCTCTAATTTACAACATGTGGACGCATTTCAATGTTTTGAAGGTCATAATAATGGGCAAAGCCCCAAGATCTTTGCTAGACATACTTCCACATAGCATATGTGTTTACAGGAGAGGAATGACCACATCTTGCAAAGAAGTAAACTTTATAATGATAATATCTCCCTTAGGGCCATGTCTATCATTTACCAGTGGTTTCGATACATTCTCCATTTGTCTCTCACTAAGTGGTCAAGGGTTGTCTCTTCCTCATAGTGTAATCTTCTTTTAGTCCTATCTTTATTATTTTCTCAGTGTGAGGAACCTCTCCTCACCTCTTCTGAGATCCTCCTATTTTTTGAATCGGCCAGTCCCAATCCCAACCAAACTGTGAATCCTGCAAACAATGCCACATGTATGAAAATACCTCAATGAAAACATGTATTAAACCAATATTCAATGTTGGCTCCATACACACGAAGTGCACCACCCAGCAAATAACTTCCTCTTTAGCATATACATCATTGGATATTTAAGATCATTCAAGCAAAAAAGCTTTACATGTAGAAGTCCATTTTAAACAGAGAAAAAATGTTAATAAAATGTTAGCACAATGAGATAAGCAGAAACTGAAATACACAATATGTTGACCAGTCTGTGAGGTGTGCATACAGAGAGAGAGAGAGAGAGAGAGAGAGAGAGAGAGAGAGAGAGAGAGAGAGAGAGAGAGAGAGAGAGAGAGAGAGAGAGAGAGAGAGAGACGTGTATTGGAAATTCCAATCCTGAGTGCTTACCCCAAGTCATTAAGCGCTAATGCTACTGCACAAAAATTACGAACTCCACTCTTCATAACCTGGTAGAGAAATGCCAGATGAATCTCAATGTTGGATCATAAAACTCCTACTTTCTAGTCTAGCATCTCTCACAAACATGAACCATGGGATTATGTTCAAGTACCATGGTAAACTCACCAAATTTACATTGAAGGGCAAAAGCTGTAAAAACAACTGCAATGCATACAGTAGCCATCCAAATACCTTCATATTGCCTTTTATTTCAGTTGTTCTTGACTTTATATGCAAGCATTATCTTTGTGGACTAGGAGAAACTACTCAAAGATTGGAAAAGACAATGGAGGAGCAGAGGAGACAGGAGAGTGTGGTGGCTGATTCTCCATCCGACCTTTTGGAGGATCCAACGGAATAAGTAGGCCCTTTGACAAAGTTGTTAGGTTCATTGTGGGTAGGGTCTTAGAGCAGACTGTACTTTTGAGAGAGAGAGAATGATTGATACCGCTGCGTTGTTAGAGAGATTAAGTTTGTAGATAACCTAATACTTCCTTGGTATCTGGGTCAGCTTTTGTTTAGGGGTTCTGTTTTCTTTTTGAGATGGCCTATAATGCAGAGTGGCTTCTTTTACCATAGAGGGTATTTTGGGGGGTCCTTATGAATTTACACCCGTAAATTTTACCTTTTTTGCAATCAACGAAATCAATGGTACCATCTATTTTCAAAATAAAAGCATTTTCTATCAGGAACGTAAAGAAAAGTTGACAAAACTCCATTTTTTATGCCTGAATAGATCCAGCAAGAAAAGAATAGCTTCAATCAATGAAAAACATGAGCCTTGCGGACATTATACTTGGGAAAATATTATGTTTTAGGTAGATGATATCCCCCTTCCTCCCTCCTCTGCTCAAGACATATAACTTTTCCAGAAATAAGAAAGCCAAAGGGGATACTATTTCATGAAAGACAAAGAGGCATTGTAACGACCCGAGAATCCGATTACCGGGAAGACCCGATAACCCGAGACTCGCACCGCCACCCACGAGCCTGAAGACTCGGAAGGGTTAAAAGGATGGTGTGGGAACTACACAAGTATCGCAAGTAATTACAGAAATTAAACAGGAAATAAATTAACATTTTACATGGTCCACAATAGAAATTAACAACAATAACAATAGTCCACGACTAGTACAGAGACAAGGAAGAAACGTACAGCTACATGGGGCATACCCCGGCTCTGACCTCTGGCACTACCTCTGGACACCCGCACCACGCTGCACCCCAGACGCGCTCCCCTGGGGCGGCGCCTCACCTGAAACAGGTGAAAACACGCAGGGAATGAGTCTCGAAACAAGACTCAGTAGGGATCACTCGAACCCTACCTCGTAAAACGTGAAACCACTATACTAGCGGTAGGAGAGTACCTCGGAAAAGAAAGCTCTGTACTCTACAGAACAAAGGTCCCATGGCACGCACACCGACACCCGTGCCACGGTAAGAAGACCGAAGCTCAACGGCCAACCCGACAAAACCCGAAGGTCAGAAACACACGACTGACAGTCTGTCACTCCGTACTCGACAAGAGTACCACCAACTAGAAGCACAGCCGGTAGCGTCCCCTGACGTCTTACACCGCACCGCAGGTGAACCGCCTGACGTGGTAGGTCCTACCCGAGGCGCAGACACCGTACAAGTAACCACAAACAAATAACTAGTTGGGGTCACGCCCGTCGATGTGGGTCCAACCGCCCCCAACCACGTGTGCACACACAGACCGCGCGTCCCTGGTCTGGCCCTCTAACCGGTTTTCCCCTCAGCCGGACTCTGGCTGCAAGACGTGGGGCCCAATGGTAACCGGTCCACAAACCGTCTCTAAAGGTCGGCCCATACACCACTCCCTGGTGCGACCAGCACACGCGTACTGGTAGGCTACGACTAGTGGAGGGTCACTGAAGGAGTAGACTCTCAAGTCACAGAAAACAACGTCGCAACCACAGGTACGAGGGACGCTCCTTGTACCCACACTAACGCACGGTGACGCAAACCGGAGTCACCACCTCCCGGGACCCCACGGCACCCCTACGTGTAGCCCCCACATGATGTCCCGCATCAGTCGGACTACGGGTCAGCACAGGGATCGAGACTAGCTCGTTCGGGACTCAAATTGGCAAGGAAAAGGAGTCGCGGTCACCGGAGGACCGCCTCCCGTGCTCGCGGTCGACCCAGGACCGCTACCACCTAGTCGCGGTCCTTCTGGGACCGCGACCACCCTGGTGCGCGAAAAGTGAATGCGGTCGCCTGATGACCGTCTTCACCTGATAGCGGTCTCCAGGAGACCGCGACCAGACTCCAACGGTCAAAAAACTATCTCGAAGACCGTGTCGGACCCCATGGGGAAAGCGGTCGCCCCCTGACCGCCACCAGCAGTCGCGGTCAGTCGCAAGACCGCGACCGCCTGCCGACAGAACAAGCCCCAACGGTCGAAAACCCTGGTGAAGGCAGTCCCCACCCGACCGCTACCAATGAACGCGGCCACTGGTAGACCGCTATCATCTCGGAAAACTGAGAACGGCGGGAAACGGCCAAAAACACCATCCACGCCCCCATACCTCCACCGGAGAGGGGGAAATCAAAGGGGAATGACCCCTAGCATGCTTCTAAGCCATCAAAACATGAAATAGCGGGCTAAAACCATAGATCGGGCGAGCTCTCCCCAAATCATGGAAAACCCCAAACCCGCTCAAACAAGCCTCTCTCGGCCTCCCCGCGGCCTACAAATCATGGAAACGAACGGCAAGAGGCTAAGGAACGTCACCCTACCTCAATGGAGCGAATGCTCCGCCGGATCGTCCACAAGCCACGAAGAACGCCCTTGGAAACCTCGCCTCCTCACGCTTCCCACGCTCGCCGCACGCCCACAAGCTCGCCTCGCCGCCGCCCACGCGTCCGCGCCGTCGCCCCGCCGCTGTCAGCAGCCGGAGAGGAGCTAGCCGCGCTCGAATGGGAGGGAGAGAGGGAGGTCATGGTTGGGGAAGGAAGGAGGAAGAAGAAGAAGAAGAAAGAGAAGGAAGAAAAGAAAAAAGAAAAGAATGGGAATATATAGGAAATCTGATTTTTCGGGAAAAAATACCGAAAAATAGAAAAATACATTTCCGGAATCTTCAGAACGCACCGATCGCAACGGTACCACTCGTGCCTGGGGGAACCGCCCGGTTCGCCCGCAGCGAGCTTCCGAAGAAAAAGCCGAAACACACACCGGGAATCGAAAAACACACGCGAAAAAGCCGCGGAACGCCTCCGGGCCTCCGAAATGACTCCGGATCGCGCCGATCCGAACACGAAAGATGTCCGAAATGAAATTTTGAACACAACAGCGCTGGGCGCTCCGAAAACCAGATCCGGGACCCACGAAGAGGGATCCGAAAGGTCCGGGATATTACAGCCCTCCCCCCTTAAGGAATTTCGTCCTCGAAATTGAGAACAACCAAAGGGGAAAGAAGAGGAAGACTCACTCAAACAGATACGGGAACTGCTGACGCATCTCGTCCTCACGTTCCCACGAAGCCTCACCACCAGAGTGTCGCTGCCACACGACCTTTACCAAGGGAATGACCTTGTTCCGCAGGCGCTGCTCTCACCTATCCTCCACGCGGATCGGAAACTCTGAGAGAGAAAGATCTGGAGTCACCTCAGGCCAAACGGAAAACTCGAGCACATGAGAGTCATCGGGCATATACTTCCGCAACATCGAGACGTGGAACACGTCATGCACCGACGCCAACTCAGGAGGTAACTGTAACCGGTAAGCAGCCTCACCGATGCGCTCCACAATCGCGAAAGGACCAATATAGAGGGGACTCAGCTTCCCACGCCGTCCAAAACGCATCACCCTCTTCATCGGAGAAACTCTCAAGAACACATGATCGCCCACGGCGAACTCGAGGGGCTGCCTCCTACGGTCAGCATAGCTCTTCTGCCGACTCTGGGCCGCCAACATGTTCTGACGAACTAGGTGCACAACGTCCACACATTGCTGCACCAATTCCGGTCCCGTCAAAACACGCTCACCCACCTCAAACCAATCAAGTGGAGTCCGACAAGGACGCCCATACAATGCCTCATAGGGAGCCATACCGATGCTCGAATGATAGCTGTTATTATAGGCAAACTCCACCAACGGTAGGTGATGAATCCAACTCCCCTGCCACTCCAGGCAGCAGGATCTCAGCATGTCCTCCAAGGTCTGAATGGTCCTCTCAGATTGACCATCTGACTGAGGATGATACGCCGAGCTAAATGCCAACTCCGTGCCAAGAGCTCGCTGGAAACTCCTCCAAAATCCAGAAGTGAAGCGCGGATCCCGATCCGACACCATCGAAATGGGAACCCCATGCAACGGCACGATCCGCTCCACATAAAGACGAGCCAACTTAGACACGCTCCAGCTGACCTTGACCAGTAACAACCGCGTCACCTTCGTCAGCCGATCCACCAGCAACCAAATACTATCCTGCCCACTCGGGGTCCTCGGTAACCCCACCACAAAATCCATGGTCACGTGGTCCCACTTCCACGCAGGAACATTCAAGGGCTGGAGAGTACCTCCTGGTCGCTGATGCTCCGTCTTCACCTGCTGACAGATCAGGCACCTGGCCACAAATTCTGCGACATCTCTCTTCATGTCAGGCCACCAGAACTGTCTCCGCAAGTTCCGATACATCTGCGTAGCACCCGGGTGTACGGTGTACCTGCTCCCATGAGCCTCGCGCAACAACGCACGACGAGCCTGCTCCTCCGTTAGGACGTACAGCCTACCACGAAACCTCGCAGCACCGTCCTCACCGAGCTCCACATCAGCCATCGCCAGAATCTGGGGCAACTCAAGGTCCGCATGCTGAGCCTCTGTCACCTGACGACGGATAGCATGAGTGACAGTCAGACTCGCAAGCACTGCCAACCCTGGCTCCTGGGGATCTTGAGCCTAAAAGATACCTCGGGCACTTGTTCCCAGAGCCTCCACTTCCTCACCATCAAGGTACTGACCGCAACCTTCCGACTCAAGGCATCAGCAACGACATTCATCCTGCCTGGTTGATAAGACAGGGTGAAGTCATAATCCTTCATGAACTCCATCCAATGCCTTTGCCTGAGATTCAGATCTCTCTGCGAGAACACATACCTCAAACTCTGATGGTCAGTAAACACCTCGAACTTCTCGCCGTACAGATAATGCCTCCAGATCTTCAGCGCGAAGATCACCGCCGCCAACTCAAGGTCATGGGTAGGGTAGTTCTCCTCATGGGGCTTTAGCTGCCGAGATGCATAAGCCACCACTCTACCATGCTGCATCAGAACAGCACCCAATCCGATCTCGGAAGCATCTGTACACACCACGAAACCTCCCGATCCAGAAGGCAAGACCAACACCGGAGCCGAGGTGAGCAATCTCTTCAGTTCCCTGAAGCTCTGCTCACACTCCTCGGACCAGACGAAAGGCACATCCTTCCGCGTGAGTCTAGTCATCGGGGTCGCAATGCGAGAAAAATCTTGGATAAATCGGCGATAATAACCCGCAAGCCCCAAGAAACTCCGGATCTCCGTCACCGACCTCGGCCTCGGCCACTGCATTACTGCCTCGACCTTGGCGGGGTCCACGGAAATGCCATCACCAGAAATCACGTGCCGCAGAAAGTGCACCTCGCCGAGCCAAAACTCGCACTTGCCGAGCTTCGCATACAACTGGTGATCTCGCAACGTCTGCAGCACCACACCCAAATGGTACGCATGCTCCTTAGCAGACTACGAATAAACAAGGATGTCATCCACGAAGATGACCACGAACTAGTCCAAATACGGATGAAACACCCTCTGCATCAAGTCCATGAAGGCTGCAGGGGCATTGGTGAGCCCAAACGGCATCACCAAAAACTCATAATGCGCGTACCTCGTACTGAATGCAGTCTTCTCCACATCGGACTCGCGAATTCTCAGCTGATAGTAACCAGACCGCAAATCAATCCGCGAGAACACTCGCGCAAACTGAAGCTGGTCGAACAAATCGTCAATCTGTGGCAACGGATACTTGTTCTTAATGGTCACTTCATTCAGCTACCGATAGTCAATGCACAGCCGCAGACTACCGTCCTTCTTCTTCACAAACAACACGGGCGCACCCCAAGGGGAAAAGCTAGGACGAATGTACCCCTTGGCCAACAGCTCCTGCAACTGCGCCCTCAACTCCCTCAAGTCAGCGGGGGCCATACGGTAAGGAGCCTTTGCCAAAGGTCCCGTAGCAGGCACAACCTCGATCATGAAATTGATCTCCCGCTGGGGAGGCAATCCAGGCAACTCCTCGAGAAAAACGTCGGGAAACTCACACACCACCGGAATGTCCTCGACATTTGGCTCCATCCGGTCAGACACAACCACGGACGCGAGAAAACCCAGACAACCAGAAACAAGCAATCGACGGGCTCGAATAACAGAAATGAGGAATCGAGAAGAGGTGGAACGGATACCTTGGAAATAGAAGGTCCGCTTGCTCGGATGCTGGAAGTAGACCCTCTTCATTCCACAATCCACCACCGCTCCTTGAGTCTCGAGCCAATCCATCCCTAGAATCACGTCATAATCCCAAAGCTGCAACGCGTACAACCTGCCTGGCATACTCCGCCCATCGATCCAGACCGGAACCTGGTCGAAGCAATACGGGGTGACCATGAAATCACCCGAAGGTAACTTCACTGCCAAATCACAGGACAACTGGGTCACCGGCTCCTCGATGCTCAATGTGAAATCATCCGAAATAAACGAATGAGACGCGCCAGAATCAAACAAAACTCGAGCCACACAACCCAAAATCTGAACGGTACCTTCCACGAGCTGCGACACCACTGCCTCTGCCCTGGTCATGTGAGTGATCTGGCCTCGAGCTCTCTGCCTGCCTCCCACACTAGCTGACCTGGGTAGCGGCGGATACTGTCCCTGCTGCTGCTGCCTCTGCTGCTGGGGAACCTGCTACTGCGGCGGCCTCTGAGGACAGTCACGCGCCATGTGCCCTGGCTGGTCACACCGAAAACAGATAATCGGCACCGTGCACTGCCTGCCTGGGTGGGTCCCACCACACCGTGGACAAGGTCCTCGCGATCCACCCACTGATCCCTGACACTGCAAAGGAACCGGCTGCTGTACACTGCCCGATGAAGCCTGCCCCTGGTCCCTGGACTTCTTTTTGCCGAACCCTTTCTTGAAAAACTTCTTGACCTTCGTGCCAAAAGACGCAGATCCTGTCACCAACACTGCCTGTGCCAGCACTCCTGAACCACTCATCGCATGCTGGAAAGAACCTTGCTGCTGGGTAGCCGACTGCTGGCTGCGACCTGACAAAGACTGCCCCTGGCTGATCGGTCCTCGGGTCCTCTGCATATCCATCTCCAAAGAAGCCGCAACACGAGAAGCTGTCTCTAGATCAGTGGCCCCGTTCGCGATCAGATGGTGCCTCAACTCCTGCCTCAAACCCTGAACAAACTGCGCTGTCTTCACCCTCTCATGCTCCATGATGTGAGGTGCATACCGACCCAGCTCGACAAATCGGGCCCTGTACTGTAATACGGACATGTCGCCCTGCACCAGCTCTAGAAACTCCCGCATCCGCTGTGTGGCAACAATATCTGGATAGTACGTACGCTCGAAAGCACTGACAAAGTCATCCCACTCGATCTGCTCAAGTGGACGAAGCTGAAAGGACGTCTTCTACTCGGAAGACCACCACCTCCGAGCCGTACCCTGCAACTGGTTGTAGGCCAACACCACTCTGTCCTCGGCAGCACTCTTCGCAGAACTGAACACCCGCTCCATCTCATCAAGCCAATCACGAGCCGTATCAGGGTCTGCCTGGCCGCTGAAGTAAGGCGGATGGAACTGCAGAAAGTCCCTCACTGCTCGGCCTGGCCCACCCCTAGCTGACGAGCCCTCACCAGCCTCTCCGCCAAACTGCTGAGACATAAGCTGGTACATGCCACGGAAGAAATCCTCGGCCCCCGGAACTCTCGCAGCATCCGCGACCTCGGTAGCCCCCGGTGGAGCTCTGCTATGCTCCTCCTGGTCCCCCTGGACCCCCTGCTGGATCTCCTGACCTCCAGCCGACTGCCCCTGCTGAGAGCGAGAGCTCCTCCTCGGCGCCATACTCGCTCCTGAAGCAAAAGATAGAAAACACGAAAACGGCAAGGTCAAGAAAAACACACGATGCCCAATGCCAGCGTCACCTGTACATCATCACTGTGGACTAGTGGACCACTACAATTACCTATGATTCTCATGTAATTCCACAACCGCGCTCTGATACCAGCTGTAACGACCCGAGAATCCGATTACTGGGAAGGCCCGATAACCCGAGACTCGCACAGCCACCCACGAGCCCGAAGACTCGGAAGGGTTAAAAGGATGGTGTGGGAACTACACAAGTATCGCAAGTAAATGCAGAAATTAAACAGGAAATAAATTAACATTTTACATGGTCCACAATAGAAATTAACAACAATAACAATAGTCCACGACTAGTACAGAGACAAGGAAGAAAAATACAGCTACACGGGGCATACCCCGGCTCTGACCTCTGGCACTACCTCTGGGCACCCGCACCACGCTGCACCCCAGACGCGCTCCCCTGGGGCGGCGCCTCACCTGAAACACGGTGAAAACACGCAGGGAATGAGTCTCAGAACAAGACTCAATAGGGATCACTCAAACCCTACCTCGTAAAACGTGAAACCACTACACTAGCGGTAGGAGAGTACCTCAAAAAAGAAAGCTCTGTACTCTACAGAACAAAGGTCCCATGGCACGCACACCGACACCCGTGCCACGGTAAGAAGACCGAAGCTCAACGGCCAACCCGACAAAACCCGAAGGTCGGAAACACACGACTGACAGTCTGTCACTCCGTACTCGACTGGAGTACCACCCACTAGAAGCACAGCCGGTAGCGTCCCCTGACGTCTTACACCGCACCGCAGGTGAACCGCCTGACGTGGTAGGTCCTACCCGAGGCGCAGACACCGTACAAGTAACCACAAACAAGTAACTAGCTGGGGTCACGCCCGTCGACGTGGGTCCAACCGCCCCCAACCACGTGTGCACAAACAGACTGCGCGTCCCTGGTCTGGCCCTCTGACCGGTTTTCCCCTCAGCCGGACTCTGGCTGCAAGACGTGGGGCCCAACGGTAACCGGTCCACAAATCGTCTCTAATGGTCGGCCCGTACACCACTCCCAGGTGCGACCAGCATACGCGTACTGGTAGGCTACGACTAGTGGAGGGTCACTGAAGGAGTAGACTCTCAAGTCACGGAAAACAACGTCGCAACCACAGGTACGAGGGACGCTCCTTGTACCCACACTAACGCACGGTGACGCAAACCGGAGTCACCACCTCCCGGGACCCCACGGCACCCCCACGTGTAGCCCCCACATGATGCCCCGCATCAGTCGGACTACGGGTCAGCACAGGGATCGAGACTAGCTCGTCCGGGACTCAAATTGGCAAGGAAAAGGAGTCGCGGTCACTGGAGGACCGCCTCCCGTGGTCGTGGTCTACTTAGGACCGCTACCACCTAGTTGCGGTCCTCCTGGGACCGCGACCACCCTGGTGCGTGAAAAGTGAATGCGGTCGCCTGATGACCGTCTTCACCTGATAGCGGTCTCCAAGAGACCGCGACCAGACTCCAACGGTCAAAAAACCATCTCGAAGACCGTACCGGACCCCATGGTGAAAGCGGTCGCCCCCTGACCGCCACCAGTAGTCGCGGTCAGTCGCAAGACCGCGACCGCCTGCCGACAGAACAAGCCCCAACGGTCGAAAACCCTGGTGAAGGCGGTCCCCACCCGACCGCTACCAGTGAACGCGGCCACTGGTAGACCGGTATCATCTCGAAAAATCGAGAACGGCGGGAAACGGTCAAAAACACCATCCACGGCCCCATACCTCCACCGAAGAGGGGGAAATCAAAGGGGAATGACCCCTAGGGACCCCAAGCATGCTTCTAAGCCATCAAAATATGAAATAGCGGGCTAAAACCATAGATCGGACGAGCTCTCCCCAAATCATGAAAAACCCCAAACCCGCTCAAACAAGCCTCTCTCGGCCTCCCCGCGGCCTACAAATCACGGAAACGAACGGCAAGAGGCTAAGGAACGTTACCCTACCTCAATGGAGCGAATGCTCCGCCGGATCGTCCACAAGCCACGAAGAACGCCCTTGGAAACCCCGCCTCCTCACGCTTCCCACGTCGCCTCACGCCCACAAGCTCGCCTCGCCGCCGCCCACGCGTCCGCGCCGTCGCCCCACCGCTGTCAGCAGCCGGAGAGGAGCTAGCCGCGCTCGAATGGGAGGGAGAGAGGGAGGTCACGGTTGCGGAAGGAAGGAGGAAGAAGAAGAAGAAGAAGAAGAAGAAAGAGAAGGAAGAAAAGAAAAAAGAAAAGAATGGGAATATATAGGAAATCCGATTTTTCAGAAAAAATATCGAAAAATAGAAAAATATATTTCCGGAATCCTCAGAACGCACCGATCGCAACGGTACCACTCGTGCCTGGGGGAATCGCCCGGTTCGCCCGCAGCGAGCTTCCGAAGAAAAAGCCGAAACACACACCGAGAATCAGAAAACACACGCGGAAAAGCCGCGGAACTCCTCCGGGCCTCCGAAATGACTCCGGATCGCGCCGATCCGAACACGAAAGATGTCCGAAATGAAATTTCGGACACAACAGTGTCGGACGCTCCAAAAACCAGATCCGGGACCCACGAAGAGGGATCCGAAAGGTCTGGAATATTACATGCATGGTGTCAATGCTTTTGTTTGGATGTAAAGTATGTAGGGTCTCAGAAAGATGTAGCCTTGTTGGATCTTATTTACACCATGAACTTCATGTGGATGAAGAAGATAGATGAGCACATGGCAAATGGACTTATAGTGCGGATGTACAGTGGAACCTCCGGACAACATTGATGGTGTGGCAACTTCTCATTGGAAAGATTGCCAAGCTGAAGCTCCTGACATGTGACAGTATGCATCACCATATGACATGATGATAGATTGTTACTTTTGTGTAGGGATGTA
Organism: Amorphophallus konjac; assembly: GCA_022559845.1. NCBI lineage: Eukaryota > Viridiplantae > Streptophyta > Magnoliopsida > Alismatales > Araceae > Amorphophallus > Amorphophallus konjac. Next base: position 358,681,302 of record CM040121.1, on the reverse strand, counting down.
AATAAAAATCCATACTATCCAACCTGATTCCAACTCTTTAAAATTGGAATCACTTCTAAAAAAAAAACTCTCTAAAATTGGTATCATAACCTTAAATTCTTTCCGTCTAAAATTCAGAGTTGGGAACGGGTATACATTGGAGTTGAAAAAATATATTCCGATAATTTGCTTTTATTGAATGTAAAGAACCATATAAATAGAATAATGTAACTTTAAAAGAGACTGGACTTGTCCGCAGGTTTCAAGTTCCCTTGACGGAAACTGGCTGCAATAGGCAGCTTGGCTCAAGTGCAAGTTTGCAGAGTGGGCATGTGCTTTAAAGAAATCCCATGCACTCTGCACACTTGAGCGGGGACATTTAATTCTTCACTGCTACCTGGAGTTGGAATAGTATGATATGGTTCAGGCAAGTTGGCCTCCTTGAACATCACTAAGGAGCTTATATGATGGGGACATCAGAGCAAGAGCATTAACATTTTATTTTGCATTTGTATCCTTTAGTTTAATTTTTTATCCTTGGGAAAGTATATGTACAATTGTAAGGCTTTATAAGCTAATGTGTCATTCCCTTGGATTGTTTGGATTTTTATGTAAATTGTCAGTAGGTCCAGCAAGGGGGCCATCACTCCTTCCCCATTGGTCCACCGAAGTCATTTGGGTCCATGTGGGGCTAGTCAAAGCTCCAAGGTGGGCTTCTAGATGGTTTGACATTCAAAGGGGACAAATGGACTAAAAAGTTTAAGATGTCTTCCTTCCTTTCAAAGGAGTGCCCCCTCCATATGTAATTTATTTATTTTAGGTTTTTGACCACATGGGGGAAGAAAATGGCCTCTCTCCCAAGAAATTCTCAGCCCCCCACCCCTTGCCATTCTCTATATAAGCCTATGTATAGTGTCATTAGAGAAATTAATGAAGAATTAAGTATTTTTACCAAGAGCAAGCCCAAGGGGCACCCATTGTGTCTCTCCTCTCCCCCTTACAGCAGTGATTGCTGCCCATTCTAGGATGTGAAGCCCTCATCTTGGTGTGACTCTTAGATCTTCAACCTTTGCTGGATGCGACTTCGGGCCACCGCCTTCCATTCGTGCCGCCATCGCACCACCCCCGCCCTCGCCGGAGTTCTGTCTCCATCAGGACAGAACCTCTTCTCCAAAATTATATCTCTGGTTCTTATTATCTGACCGAGCCCTAATTTTGAGGGTTTGTTCTGTCTATCTCCCCTAACCTCCATTTAATCCTTCGTGTCATTTGGAGTCCATTTGATAAGTTTTCCATATTTTCGTTTGCCCTCTCAATAATCTGCCCTTTTACAGATCTACGGGGCAGAGTCTCCTTCTTTCAATTTCCCCACCCACGTAAAAACTTTTAGAAAATCCACAAAAATTCCCTAGTGTTTCTCACGTATACCCGCTTCCACCATAATTTTCGTTGAGTCAAAAAAAATCATTTATCCCTCGGTCAAAGGTCTTTTTGAGGCAGATCTATCTCTGCCCTGTGTGTCTGTCAGTCCAGGTCAGAACAAAAAGGTAGTATTCAGTCATTTTTATTTTTAATCCGTTCTGTGGATGGAGCCATCAAATATATATGTTGTAGATCTATGAGTCCTCTATCCATCGGTACCTCTTGTGCATCAATCCGACATCGGATCTGGTCGTAGGAATTCTTTTTGTGAAGATGTGCAGAGCAGATCTGAGTTCAGCCAGCACAACTCAGTCTGGGAGAAAATTCAGAAAAAAATATCAAAGGTCAACTTCAGCGACCACCCCTTCAGAGAGTCGATCAGGGACATCCCGCTATCATCCCAGCCAAGCGGCGCCTCCCGAAGATCTCAGGAAGGCAATGTTCCTTTGGAAACCGTTACTTCCTACCCAGTGAGTCAGCAACCGAGTTCGCGCAGCACCGAGTTGGAATAGTACCGAGTCGGACCAGCAGGCTGAGTTCGTGCTGTACGCACCTCCAGATTGTTGCCCGTCAACCCATGGTCGGTCCTCCCGGGCCCCACTTGTAGCCCTTTACCTTCTTGCGTGGAGTGGGCAATAGATTTCACTGTTGTATTTAACTTTTACCGTTGTTACCGGGAGTTACCGTACTTGGCTGGGAACGTCTTCCCCACGCCCGGAGCGTGGAGGTACACTTGATCCCTTCCTCGTAGGCATTGCTTTACTCGTATATTTTTGTATATGCCGCTGCATGAGTGATAGATTATATAGCTTGTTATCATTTTATCACCGCTGCGAGAGGGAGAGTGAGTGATCGTCCCGTGACTCGACCCGAGGTAACGCGGAAAGGCCGATACCCGAGACTCACTGCCGATTTCTCAACCGGGCACGGTCCAACGTTTCCCTCGCATAGGGATGATCGCGAGCTAGAGTCCCAGGTCGCGTGTCCGTCCCGCATTGATTTGGTATCAGAGCGAATGTTGAGTCTAGGGTAGTCTTTGTGTCTAAGTCTGCAAAAGAAAAAAAAAGTGTCTAAGTCTAAGTGTCACATTTGCATACCATTAATCGGTATATCAAAAGGTGTTGTCCGAACGTTAGGCTATGCCTATCGGGAAGGCCGCACACTTGCGCGAGTGATCTTCAGATCGATTAACTCCGCCATGTACCGAGTCTTGGTTTACGTCTAGGGTCCTTAGTGTGCATTAGTTAGTGCATTCCAACTTGCATTATCGTCGTGTCTAGTGTCTTGTCTCCGTGTGTCGGCATGTCTGCCTTGTAATTCCCCATTCCCAATGGAATCTCGGTCGCCCAGGCGATCTGACTGTTGGCCCACCCATGGGTTGGGCAACCATCCTCTCCACTTCTGTAGGCCCGAAGCCTCGGATTTTTATGGCCTCAACGACCCAGGCGATTACCTACGTTGGGAAGCTGCCATGGAAAAATACTTCGCTTGCTATCCCATGTCCGAGGCCGGACAATTCTATTTTACCAAGGATAGGCTTCATGACTGGGCTGCCAAAAAATGGAGAACCATCGAAGGCTTAATATAGGTTAGGAGGCAATGGCCCCTCGAATCATGGTAGGACATGAAGAGATAACTTAGGAAGGTCTACGTTCCCCAACCGGTCCCCTCCAACCAGTCCCACCCAGTCACCACCAGCCAACCCCGCAAAATCATCTCCAAACAAGTGGGTCACACCTCCAGTCGACCCCACACCCTCACCTCCAACCAAGTGGGATATAGTCAGAGGCAAGAAGCCCCACCGGTAGCCGAGCCTAGGCCCACCCCCAGGCCGAGAGATGAGGAGCGAGTCCACCCCGAGGCCCCTACTCCAACCCGCACCTTAGATGAAATCAAGAAAATGCTTTTGGATTGGTTGGATAGGATGGAAATGACACGTGCTCCTTCACCACCCACGAGAGCTCCAATGCCACCACCATCTAATTCCGATCTTTATTCAGAACCATCGCATTTGGAGCCACTTCATTCCGAGCCACCCGTATTTCTAACGGGTACACTTTTCATAGCCGAGCCGCTTCTTAGTTGGCTCAAGGATGGCTTGGTCCTGCCTCCTTATCCATCAATGGACCCCACCCTACCATTAGTGCTGGTCAACTCATTCCATATCACATTCCGGTCTAGTCACCATGTTGACACCTTGGATTACCTTATTGTGGGATTAGATTCACAATGGACGTTGACGCACTTATTGGCCCGAGGCTTCGACCAACCCACTAGTATTAGCTTCACCCATCCGGCCTTAGGGTCCATTACCTCCGTGTGCACCGTGGGTTGTGTCACCACGGAGATTCTCTTATTCCTCCCTATGTCGGCCGAGCCCGACTTCATACCCTTTTGCCCGAGGGAGGAATCTTATTTCCTACATATGATCACCGTCCCATCTACCACAATGTATGAAGGTGACCATACACACCTTCAAGACTTCTATACATGGGACCATGACTTGTGGGAACCCACCACAAGGGGTCATACCTTCTTTGATCCCTTTGACCCATTCCCTAGTGGGCCCCTTCACCCTCCATATATACTTCATTTCTTCGAGGGAGTCCACTACCACACCTCTACCCCATGGGCCTGGTCATCTATACCCACCAAGCCCAATCTTGATACACCCACACCCGGCTCGTCCACACTCGGCTCTCCTAGCCCTCTCAAGTCTCCCAAATCCAAAGGGCCGTTCATGCATGACTGGGTCATACTTGGGCGTCCAGGTGTTTCCCATACCACCAACCTTCGGGTACATAAGATGCATGCATGGCACATAATCGGATGTCCTGGTCCGCCGTCACCCATGTACGGGTCGGGCTAACATTAGGTTTGTTTAGGGTCCTTGTGAGTCTTTATTTCGTTTATCTGTCGTGTGTCTGTGCATACATCGAGTCGAATCGATTTTGTACGCTCGCGTGATAGTCCCTTTCGAGTGTGACTTGTCGGACATTGGGATCGGTTCTACTTTATATCGGATCTAGTCACATAAGGGACAAGTGGTGATTCCTAGTGAGTCTTCGAGCCGCCTTCCTTCATTTGAGAGTGACCCCACCCCAGAGTGTGCACCTCTAGCCTCCTCCCAGCAGCGTGTGCATATCGAATCTATACGGGATGAGCATGTGTCGATTACTTGGAGTGGAGCGTACTCCGCGCTTCCAGATTCGGGGACGCATCCGCCGGAGCTACCCGAGCAGCCGCACCCCTTACTCGACGGGGTCGAGTTCTTCTCACCCGGGGATAATTGATGGAAACATCAGAGCAAGAGTATTAACATTTTATTTTACATTTGTATCCTTTAGTTTATTTTTATATCCTTGGGAAAGTATATGTACAATTGTAAGGCTTTATAAGCCAATGTGTCATTCCCTTGGATTGTTTGGATTTTATGCAAATTGTCAGTAGGTCCAGCAAGGGGGCCCTCACTCCTTCCCCATTGGTCCACCTAAGCCATTTGGGTCCATGTGGGGCTAGTCAAAGGTCCAAGGTGGGCTTCTAGATAGTTTGACAGTCAAAGGGGACAAATGGACTAAAAAGTCCAAGATGCCTTCCTTCCTTTCAAAGGAGTGCCCCCTCCATATGTACTTTATTTATTTTGGGTTTTTGACCACATGGGGGATGAAAATGGCCTCTCTCCCATGAAATTCCCTGCCCCCCACCCCTTGCCATTCTCTATATAAGTCTATGTATAGTGTCATTAGAGAAATTAATGAAGAATTAAGTATTTTTGCCAAGAGCAAGCCCAAGGGGCACCCCTTGTGTCTCTCCTCTCCCCCTTGCAGCAGTGATTGCTGCCCATTCTAGGGTGTGAAGCCCTCATCTTGGTGTGACTCCAAGATCTCCAACCTCTGCTGGATGCGACTTCCGGCCACCGCCTTCTATTCGTGCCGCCATCGCGCCGCCCCCGCCGTCACCGGAATTATGTCTCCATTAGGACAGAACCTCTTATCCAAAATTATATCTCTGGTTCTTATTATCTGATATAGCCCTAATTTTTAGGGTTTGTTTTGTCCATCTCCCCTAACCTCCAATTAAAATTTTGTGTCATTTGGAGTCCATTTGATAATTTTCCCATATTTTCGTTTGCCCTCTCAGTAATCTGCCCTTTTATAGATCTACGGGACATAGTCTCCTTGTTGCAATTTCCCCACCCACGTCAAAAATTTTAGAAAATCCAGAAAAATTCCCTAGTGTTCCTCACATATACCACATTCCACCATAATTTTCGTTGAGTCTAAAAAAATCATTATCCCTCGGTCAAAGGTCTTTTTGAAGTAGATCTATCTCTGCCCTATGTGTCTGTCAATCTGGGTCAGAACAAAAAGGTAGTATTCAGACATTTTTATTTTTAATCCGTTCTGTGGATGGAGCCACCAAAAATATATGTTGTAGATCTATGAGTCCTCTATCCATCGGTACCTGTTGTGCATCAATCCGACATCGGATCTGGTCGTAGGAATTCTTTTTGTGAAGGTGTGCAGAGCAGATCTGAGTTCAGCCAGCACAACTCAGTCCGGGAGAAAATTCAGAAATAAATATCAAAGGTCAACTTCAGCGACCGCCCCTTCAGAGAGTCGATCAGGGACATCCCGCCATCGTCCCAGCCTAGCGGCACCTCCCGAAGATATCAGGAAGGCAGCGTTCCTTTGGAAACTGTTACTTCCTGTTCAGTGAGTCAGTAACCGAGTTCGCGCAGCACCGAGTTGGAATAGTACCGAGTCGGACCAGCAGGCCGAGTTCGTGTTGTACGCACCTCCAGATTGTTGCCCGTCAACCAAAGGTCGGTCCTCCCAGGCCCCACTTGTAACCCTTTACCTTCTTGCATGGAGTGGGCAATAGATTTCCCTGTTGTAATTAACTTTTACCGTTGTTACCGGGAGTTACCGTATTTGGCCGGGAACGTCTTCCCCACGCCCGGAGCGTGGAGGTACACTCGCTACCTTCCTCGTAGACATTGCTTTACTCGTATATTTTTGTATATGCCGCTGCATGAGTGATAGATTATATAGCTTGTTATCATTTTATCACCGCTGCGAGAGCGAGAGTGAGAGTGAGTGACCGTCCCGTGACTCGACCCGAGGTAACGCGGAAAGGCCGATACCCGAGACTCACTACCGGTTTCTCAACCATGCACGGTCCAACGTTTCCCTCGCATAGGGACGATCGCGAGCGAGAGTCCCAGGTCGCGTGTCCGTCCCGCATCATTATATTGTAGGCAAAATATTGGCCTCTAACAGAAGCGGGAACATTAGTTGGGTTCATTTGCTAGGTTGATAGGGAGAAAGGGAAGTCAAGTGTCTTTTTACAGATTCAAAATGATCACCAGGACCCTTGGAAAGATTATCAGCATTATGTAATGATAAGCATCTGTTATGGATATGTGGACATCAGTTCTGTATCTTGCATATTCTAGCATAACAGTGTGGACTATCAGTTGGCTGTGTTGGTTTATCATTTGGGATAAAACCATGCACCTAACGGTAGGGACTATTTTGAATGGATATCATGCTATTCTATAGAGGAATTTTTGTGTAACAGGCATACTTTTATTTAAATACCAGTAAGTACATTTTTTATTAGTGAATTGTGAGACAATCAACTTGAGAGTCGTGCATTGAACTGGCATCAGTTACCCTGATACGGCTCTTTACCTCTGGTAAAGGGTGCATTCTCCCATCAAACTCTAGGCAGGGTTTTCAAAAAGAAAAAAAACCCTGATACGACTGTTCAGAACAGTTCCTACAAGCACATGGTTTACAAGCCCAACCGAAAACTCATACGACCTTGCTTCTTTGTTGCTACAATTTTTATTCTCTTTGTACATATCTTCATGTTAGTAGTGACAGATTTGTGTTCTCTCAATTAATTTTATAGGATAATTAATGTACTCCCCCAAAGCTTCATTTACTGTTATGAGCAGATATTGCAAGTGCTTAGAAAAGAACAAATTCACTCTAGTAGGTATCCAAATGGTTTCTCATATCTACATCTCCATTGAGCTCCAATGGCCAACTATTTTGTCGGGTTACAACTCCAGCAGTATTAACCCAATTTATATCAGATTTCAGATGCATTTTCAACCCACTGACAAAAGAACATCTTTTGGAACTTTCAATTCCCAGGTGAGTGTTCAGATTAGTGAGCCATCTGGAATTGCTTACATCCACAAACACTAGAGACATTACAGGGCAATGGCATAGCTATCACCGGTTACATTTCTAGTTTCAATCCTCAATTTATTCACATGACACATTTTTAAAGGCAGAAGAAAGTGTAGGCCTTAGTGATTGGAAGGAAAATGCCATCAGAAACAGCTGAGGTTGGAAGGATGGTGTTTAAACCTGTGGATATAGCAGGATTTTAAGTAACAAATGCATTCTTGAAAAACTTACATCATAGGTGTCTACAGAAGCTTGGAAGTTATTTGGAAATGCCAACGCATATGAGGTGAATGCCGCCAGCTCAATTTGATTGGTCTCACCAAAAATGCCACGGAATGAATCTGAACACTATCAGCACAAATAGAGGACATTATATAAATACTTATGATCTTCAAGAATAAACAATCTGGAGCTAAAAAGTTAGATGCATGGAGAAGAGGGCCACGGAGGCGAGGACGTAGAGGGGTGAAGGAGAAGATGGAGGAAGATTCTGCACCGGAGGTGAGGAGGTGGAGGAGAAGATGGATCATGGCCAGGGCCGTCTTGTACCTTCACAGCTTCGTTGGTGAGTAGGATTTGGTGCTTGAAGGTTATGAGTTGATGCAGGTGCGAGGGCGACGACGAGCAACGTGGTGGTGTCGCAGCAGAGCAAGAGCGGCGTTGGAATGGTCAGGGAGCGTTGCCCGACGCCGGTTGCGGCTAGGAGCCAAGGTTGGCAACTGTACGTAGCGGAGCTGAGTACGGCCGGGCGGCTCCTGCGGCTGCTAAGGAATAGTCCACACCAGAGGTTGAGGAGAAGGGGGCCATGGATGTGATGAGGTAGAGGTGTCAAGGATTAGATGGATCCACACTTGAGGTTAAGGAGGCAGAGAGGCGGAGGGAGAAGATGACGAGGAAGAGTCCGCGGCTCGCGGGAGGGTGCCATGAGGTGAGAGGAGTCGGAGTGGTGGAGAAGATGGATAAGGGGGATTACGCGTGCGGGAAGGATCGAAAGTCGATCGATGGAGGGGTAGTTACGTTTGTGCGGGAGCTGGTGGCGCGCAGGCAAAAAAAATTTGGGGGCATTTTACTCGATTGCTCTTCTCCTGTGTAAATATTTTGAGACAATTTTAAAACGTCCCAATAAAGAGTTTTAAGTAAAGAATAAAATTAAATTATTTTAGAGGTGATATTAAATATAAAATTCCTCTATTTATGATAATTTTGAGGCAGTTTTACTAAATGTCCCTAAATAAACTGCCCATATATCTCTACTTTTTTGTAGTGCATGTTACTATTCACAGATTGAAAGTTCACAGAATAAGGAAATTTTAGACATGATCCGACAAAGAAAATTATCAAGAATCCAGAACTATATTCATGCATTAATTTTAACATCAGGTTTTGTAGATATAAATTTTTAAGCATGTAATATTTATTAAATGCTCAAAGAAATAGCGGATTCTTAAAGGGTCGTTCATTAAAAGACGCCCTGACCACTGTCGCTATTCAAGAAGAATTAGCGACCGTGCACGTGGTCGTTCATTAAATCAACACCCATGACAGGGTCGCCATTTACTGAGATGCAGTAAACATTTACGCTACTGAAACAGAATCATGGTATCATGCTATCTAGAAGCTATATGCTTGAAATTACAGTGATTAATTGATTAGGCTTCATGACTTGAGAACACCTACCTTGTTTCGGGTCTTGGATGATGGACAGAGAAGGTAATAAGAATAGCTACGGCAGTAGTACCCGGCAGCAATTATACGAACGACGAAGACGTTCGGGAGAATTTAGAACTGTAGCAACAACTTCAGCAGCAACTGTAGCAGGAAGTAGAGGTAGAAGAACACAACGTCTTCCTCACGAATGAGGTAGCAGCGAAGAAGCAAAAGGCTTCTTTCAAGGTAGTATTATGGCAACAACTGCAGCTTCAAACCTCATCAATAGCAGATGACGTCTAGGAACTGAAGGAAGAGGCTAGGGTTCTGGTGAGAACACAAGTGCATGAGTACGGCTCCACTCAGCGAGCTGTCAGTACCGGACCCGTAGCACGACTCGGTCGACACTGACCTCTTTGTGGCTGGGGGACAGTCTGGAGTCGCCATCGGAGCTTTGATACTTCAGTACATATTTTTATATGTATTCATAATTTATACATATTTGGTCGTATTTGGTGTGTATTTAGCATGTATTTGGTGTGTATTAGGCATGTATTTGGTTTGTATTATCTTGGGTTTTTATATTGGGTCAATGGTAGAATAATTGACCATGTATTTATAATTTTGATTTATTTTGGTCCAAGGGGGGATTAATATGGTCCAAGGGGATTAAAATAAACAAGCCCCTTATGTTGACTTGGAGAGAGGGGTGCCCCCTCTTTTGTCTCCACATGGGGGGTTTGTTTATTCTTTCTTTATCCCATTTCCCCATTATACCCCCTTGACCAAGGGTAACCTAGGTCATTTGGTTAGGTCTAGGGTTTGCGTATTTAATGTCCCATGTTGTATTTTGGCCAATTTTAATGAAGAATTAAGTTGAAGAATGATTTGGGCACACCCCCCCTCTCTCCCCTCTTGTTCTTAGTGTTCTTCCTCTTCTTCCTCCAATCTTCTTCATACCTAGATCCAAATCCACCAGATTTCTTAAATTTCTTCATCTTCCCTTCTTCCTCTATCTGCTGTGATCGATCACCGCCACCGCCGTCGCCGTTCGTGTCGCCGTTGAGCCACGACAAGCCGGCTTCCATCTACTGCCCCGAAATTCGGAGTTGCAGGACAGCAGCCCGTTGAAAGTGCTGGTACGGGATATCCGACCGTTGGATCGTGATGAAATTTTGAGGGTAGGTTTCCCCCATCATCATCCAAATCTAGTTTAATTTTCACGCCGATCTGAGCTCGTTTGCCATCTTCCCAGCCTTTTGTTTTTCACCCTCACAGTCTGCCTGTGTGCAGATTTGCGAACTAGATCTCGGTAGTGGAATTTTCCACCCCCTCAAACGTTGTCAGACAAATACCCAAAAATTATGTCCGTAGCCACCACCCTCACCTCTATCCATCATAAAAATACCAGGTCCTAAATCTCTCTTTTGATCCTCGATCAAAGCCCTTGAATAGGCAAGTCTCGTTCTGCCATGTCTGTTCTGAGTTTCGGGTCAGGGAGATCAGTCAATTAGCAGTCATTTTCATTTCTAATCCAGCCGTTGGATGGATCTGAAATTCAAGTATGTCGTAGGATTTTGAGTCATCTTTCCAACGGTACCCATTGCGTATCGATCCGATGTCGGACCTGGGCGTACCGGCCATTTTTGTGGAGGCATGCGATTCTGCTCCGAGCCTGGCCAGAAAAAGGGGTTGCCGGAGAAATCCCAAAGAAATACGCCGGGGCAACCTTAGCGACCGTCGCTCCCGGAGATCGACCCGGGGCCCTCTGCCAGCGTTTTGGTGAACCGCTACCTTCAAGAGACCCCCGGAGATGGACGTCCCTTTGGACGCCCGTGTGTACTGTCCTGCCGGACAGAAATTGCAGCATCGGAGTCGCAACCCACAACCGCCCGGCACACCGCCAACACGCTGCCCGTCAACCCCGAAACGGCATTTCCGGACCACTGTTGTTGCCTTATACCTCCCTGCGTGTAGTGGGCCTTAGTTATCTTTCTGTAATTAATTTGCCATTTGTATCGGGAGTGACGGTTCTCGGTTGGGAAGTCTTCCCCACGCCCCGAGCGTGGAGGTACACTCGCCACCCACCTTGTCTTATTTGCTTAGCTAGTATAGATTCTACTGCCGCTGCATGTGAGTATGTTATTTTCTAGCAAGTTCATAATTAATCACCGCTGTGAGTTGTGAGAGCGAAATCCGTCCCGTGACTCATTCCGAGCATGAGAGTGAGCTGACCACCCGAGACTCAAAGCTGGTTTCCCAACCGTGCAGATCGTCACGTTTCCCTCGCCGGGGATGACTGTGAGTTAGCGCTTCTTGTTTGGGGCATGATTGCCTCTTCTGGAGCTCGTTCAGTGCTGCGTTGTAGTGTTGTTGATGGTCGCGTCGTCCTATTAGTCGTGTCATCCTATAGAGTCCAAGGTCGCAACCAGTCTGAGTCGAGTCCCGTAGTCGTCCCGCATCAAATTGGTATCAGAGCCGGTTTGAGTCTAGGGTAGTCGGTCCCAAGTGCTCCATTTCATCTAGTATCTCCAAAGGTGTTCCCAGAACGGTAGGCTACACCTATTGGGAAAGGGACTCACTTGCGTGAGTGCGGTCTTTGGATCAAAACTCCGCCTCATATCGGATATTGGAGTCTAGGTCGTCTTTCATTTTGCATTAGTCCGTCCATATAGGTCGTAGTGAGTCACTCCCCTTAGTTCCCTCTATGTCCTCTCCCATTGCATGCCAACCCGTGGAGGTGCCCAGTACCATCGCCCTGACACTATGGGTGTACCCCGAGGTGCAAACCTCGGAGGCCGAACTCTGGATGACGTGGTCGCTCTACTCATGGAGCGCATGGATAGGTCTGAACAAATTAGTAGGGAGAACACCGACCGCTTGGAGAGCCGTCTAAAGAGCATGGAGGACCGTGCCGAGATCTCCGATCGATCTATCCAAGGTCTGGTTGGAAGGATGGAGAATATGGAGAGAGTCCCCCACGAGGAGCTCCCCGGAGCTCTCCCGACCCCTCAGGTGCCCCCTCCGGCGCCTGCTATCCATCCCGCCCCACTTATGGCTGAGGAGCGACAGCCACGAGCCCCCGATATTGAGGACTACGAGTCCGAAAATGATTATGGGGGAAATGGCCGACGTCGTCGTGGTCACCGACCACAGAGAGATGATGAGGACGAGCGTGTCCTCTGGACGGTGCGAACAGATCCTCCCACTTTTGACGTGTCCTTAGACTCGAAGGTCTATCTTGATTGGGAGGCCGGCATGGACTGGTATTTCGAGTGCTTTGAGATGACGGACCACCGAAAGGTCATGTTCGCCAAAATGAAACTGCTAGGGTAGGCACAAACTTATTGGAGTAACATGGAGAGCCTGTTGTTTCACCGTTAGGAGCCCCAGGTAGAGATGTGGGATGAGATGAGGTCCAAACTCAAGAAGAAGAACTTTCCTACCTCCTACCACCAGCGTCTCATAGACAGATGGCAGAGTCTCACCAG